>CM069916.1:73930582-74530582 GCA_036172215.1 Camellia granthamiana
ACCCCGCCGCTTTGTGGACACCTACAATTCTACAACCCAGTCCTATGTTTTAAAAAACAAGTGTTACTTACACAATGTTCTTAATGAGTATCAGTACAAGAAATTGTATTTTTTGTGATTAAATTTTTAGTTGTCAAAAGTAAGATTTTAATTGCCGAAACATTTTTCCGACTAAATATTTTGGTCGCCGGATTTGTCGCGGAAAGATTGTCGGGGAAAGTATTGGCGACTAAAAACTATTTAGCCTTCGTTTGGGAAGTGGGCTGACTTTTTGACTTTTTGACTATTTTGGCCTGAGCTAAAAAACCTCGTTTGGGAAGGCTTTTTGGCTTTTTTAGATTTTTTGTGAGAGAAAAATGTAACCATTATGTTTTGTCTTATTAGGCTAAAATAACCTATTTTGTCTTATATGACTATTTTAGCCCCAACCCATCTTCCCAAACAAGCCCAGTCGCCAAAAGTCCTATAAATGCTAACTAATTTTTTAGTTGTCAAAAGTAAAGGTATTGGCGACAAAACATTTGGCTAGTTGCTGAAGAGGCTACATTCGCGACTAATCTATTAGTCGCCAAAAGCAGCTAATGTAATTTAAATCACATTTTCAGCTACTAAACTTTTTGTCGCCAAAACTTCAAATATCTAGGGCGACCAAAGTTTTAGTCTGGAATTTTTTTTTTGTTGTTCATCTAAGTTTTTTTTTTTAGCTACTAAATGTTTAGTCGCCTAAAGTCTAAGTTTTTTTAGCTACTACAGTTTTAATCGCCTATAATATAATTTTTATGTTTTGGCAACTAAATTTTTAGTCCTAAATATTTAGTCGCCAAAAGATTTAATTCCTTTTTAGCTACCAACAATTTAGTCGCTAAAAATATTTAACTCCATTTTTGGTTACCAATTGTTTAGTTGCCAAAAATATCATTGTATGTTTTTTTTTTTTTTATAATTAATTTGTCCACAACCTGTATGTATCCACCGCAACCTGTAACAGGTATAAAAACAAAACAAAACAATATATGTATATATTATCACCCATTCTATAACGCATATTTCACTTACAACCATCAATCAAAAAAGCATAACTTATAACACAGCCAGAAGAGGCATGACTAGCACCACAGAGCTCTACACCTGCAGGGCAGAGAAAAAAACAAGAAAAACTAAAGCCTTACGACATCTACCTCGGTGAATCCTTCTGCCTCTTTGTCAATGGCAGTTCAAACTGACAAAAAGCGGGGATAGGGGTAATACTGGTTTCACCAGACGGACAGATGATTGAGCAATCAATCTGATTAGGGTTCAAGGCCTTGAACAATGAAGCAGAATACGAGGCACTGATTGCTGGGTTAAAGTTAGCAATAACAGTTGAAGCCGATGAGGTGGTAGTCTATTGTTTTACAAACAAAATATTATTTTCTGTCCAATTTTTTACTTTTTCATTTAAAAAAGAAAATGAATTAAATGGGCTAGTATATGTGAGTCGTTCTCATTTGTAATGATCCCTCGAAAATGTTTTTAATTTGAGGTATTTTGTTACGTAATCAGTGGGACATCTTTCTTTGTAGAGTGATTGTTCCTCAATTTCTGCTTTTGCAAGGTTTTCCTACCAGAGTTCATCTCTATTCTTCGAGGGACTCTTCCCCATAGATGAAAATTCTTCCCATTCTATGAAATCACTGCATTTCTATATATACTGTCGACTTGCTATTAGAGAATGGAGTTTTTCTATATTTGGATAATAGACTCTCCAGTTGGTTCCAGTAAGATCAAAAAATCTCTAGTTGGAGGTTTGAATCTTCTTTGTGTGTTGAACTATGGCATGAAGGTGAGGGTTTCTATCTTCGTGGAACTCCCTTGCGACAAGTACGTAGTATGGTGCACATGTTAGTTAGAGAAGGGATTAGAGGAGTTCTAAGAGTTGTTCTTTTAGGCAAGGGCATTGTGGGTAGGTGAGGAAAACATTCTTGGCATAGAATCAGAAAGAGGTTTGGCGAGGCATTTTGTAGTGGTAAACAGTAAACTCACACTAGCCGTACAAGGGCTCCCTATTAGTTGAAAACCTGGTGTGACTAGGGGAGCGCTGTATTAATATTACTAGCGCCCCCTCTGGCTGCGTGCGCTAATCTAGGCCGTCCATTCATGTACTTGTGGACACGTGTATGGATTGGGTTAAAAGGAAGTCACACCAGGGTGTAGGTGTGAGTGGTGTGAGTACTTTTGATTCTTTTGCCGGATAGTGCTATACACGTGTCACGTTTGTGGTGGTTTGCGTGGTTGTAAAGTAAAGATATTTTTAGAGTGAGTAACATAAAGGAAATGCGAGAAAATGATTACGCTTTTGAATTATTTTGAATGGGAAATCTCTGTCCTTACTCACGGGCCGCTTTTGCAATTTATATAGTACCAGAAAATATTTGATGGTAGAGAGGAATATGCTTTTGCAGTGGAACAGCTATTCTGGTGACATTGTTTTCTAGTACCTTGCTTTATCTCTCATTTTCTGTCTTTTTTTGTTGTTGATTGTATTGGTATACAATGTTGTACTCCTTAGAAGAGTATCTCGAGAATTATAGGTAGTTCACTCAAATTTGTGTAGATCATTTTACGATGTGGCAAATAGGACTGTGGGAAAAGAGCCGGTGGTCAGCTCCGGTGAAGTTTGTTCGTGGGTACGAAGAGCAGAGGGAAAAAATATCAAAGCTAAGGTGTTTGAACAGAAGGGTTAGCAAAGGTAATAGATCCTGTAAAAGTGTTCGGATAAAAGGTTTGGAGTTTGTTTTTATAAAAAATGGAAGGAGTAGTAAGAAGCTAGTATCAGACTCTCCTCGCGTACTGTAACAAGCCCGCGAGGGACCTCGCTACAGTTCGGACTCGATTTTTGTTGCGGTTCCAAATCTCGAACCAAAGAGTCCAAATCCGGCAAATCGTTTTTGAGAAAAACAGATTTTTTGAAAGAAGTGCCAAACATGGACTGCTTTGCCAGATAACAGAGTCGCCACCTAAATATTTTAAAATGGGAAATTTAGGAAACCCTGACTCGGTGCCAAAAGGCCACGTGTCCGTCATCACCAAAGTTGGCTCGGGAACTTGGGTACGATTGGGGAAGGTCACATCGTGAGCACCCCCGCTCGCCCGGTCAAAGACCGGCCTCTACTAACCATGATATCTGTTTTTGAAAACATTGTATGCTCTTATTCCGGTTATTAGCCTAGTTTACTATGTGATGCGCACAGCATACAAGTATAGACTGAGTCGCCTGAATTGGAACAAAACATTTCATGTTTGTTTGTTTGAAAATGGTTTGATGGTGCTACCCGCAGGTAGGCTAAGACGTGGATTTGCCACCCTCAGGTGGGCTTAGAAAACAGTGATTTTGCCACTATCTAGTGGGCTTAAAACAAACAGTCAATGCATTGTTCCAATCCAAATAACTCAACCTCCACCCACAGGCATTCAAGGCAGTTATATCACATAAGCAAATAGCCTCATGGCAAGCATGCTATTCATGGCAGTCACTCACACGCATGCAAGGATGCTAAAGCATAAAACTTATAGAGTACTCCAAGCCAAAACAGAAAACTGATTAGAAATCATGCATGATCCTAAAATATACAGAATGCCTAATGCAACACATGCAAAAATGCAAACTAATGGCAGGCTCGGCTATTCTAAATATGGCATATGAAATGATACAGCTATCAAGTACTCAATTTGGAATTGAAATACAGATGCAGTTTGTATGATGCGCCGAGCCCGGTGCGTGCAAAACAGATGAATGATGCAAACATGCTGTCATACTGTATGCTAATTGAAATATGCCCTATATCTAACCATCGTAAGCAGGTAAATAAAAGGGAGAAAGACGTGGGGTTGGAAGACATACATCACACTCACACACCCTTATTACAATTATCCCCTCGCACAGAGGGTCCAAATAAATAATACAGTCCGAATAAAAGAATATTACAGTCCGAAATATACAGATTCTAATTAATTAACAATCAACTAAGAAAGCAGTAAACTGGCATGCAAGCCAGGGACTGCCTCGCTTCTGATGAATGCCGCCTGTTTGGGCTGCCTTGTGCGGAAATCCATTGGGATGCCCCGATTAGCCTCTGTTTGCACCTGTTCTTGAAAAGCGTGCCAAACTCCGAAAAGTTGTTGATCCTTGATTTTGCTGCAACAGAGAGCAGGAAAAGGGCATAGCAATGTATTTCACGAATATATGCATGCCTCGATTCTCGTACCACCAATCACGCATCTCGATGCATGATGGCCGAGGAACCGGATTGCACAACTCAATATCGGATGAATGCAGATGAATGCTACAAAACCTAACTCCATCATGGGTAATCCGGAGTGTCGGTGACTTGGGAATTGAGACCCGTTCCGTCACTCAGAGTACGAAACGTGCCTCGTTTCCCGTGCCCGGGCTAACACCTATCCCGAACACGATGCAATATGCATGATATGCATGAAATGCAACTAAGATACAGCCTAGTATGCACAATGCTGATGAAAAAAGATGTCTCGAAATGTGTACCCACGGGCACGCAAACCGAGAAAATGGCATACAAGCATGAGATGACATGGAATATGATGTATAATGAGACTACAATGAAATGTCTCGAAATGCGTGCCCACAGGCACGCAATCCGAGAAAATGGCATACGGAATGCAAATCGGATAAAACCGAAGTGCCTCGAAATGCGCGCACACGGGCACCCAAACCGAGGCGATGACATAAAGGCACGAAATGCAATGATGGGCTTACACCAATATGAGAGGGCCTCAGCCACACTCACACGGGATGCCGGAATGACATGCGAAATGTAATGATGGGCTTATACCAACATGAAAGGGGCCTTAGCCACACTCACATAGGATGCCGGAATGATAAGAATGAGGTGCCTCGAAATGCGTGCCCACTGGCACGCAAACTGAGGCAATGATGAAATGCAAATCGGATAAAACAGAGTGCCTCAAAATGCGTGCACGCGGGCACGCAATCGAGGCAGAGGCATACGCAATGCAAACCGGATAAAACAGAATGTCTCGAAATGCGTGCACACGGGCACGCAAACCGAGGCAGAGGCATACGCAATGCCCAGCGGATAAAATAGAGTGCCTCGAAATGCGTGCGCACGGGCACGCAAACCGAGGCAGAGGCATACGTAATGCCAAGCGGATAAAACAGAGTGCCTCGAAATGCGTGCGCACGGACACGCAAACCGAGGCGATGATGAAATGGGATGTAAATGGCATACGAAATGCAAATTGGGCTTACGCCAACATGAGAGGACCTCAGCCGCACTCACATAAGCTGCCGTCGGGTAAAAATAAAGTTGCCTCGAAATGCGTGCCCGCAGACACGCAAACCGAGGAATGCATAAAATGGCATACGAAATGCAGTGATGGGCTTACGCCAACATGAGAGAGCCTCGGCCGCACTCACATAGGCCGCCAGCGGATAAAAAGTGAGATGCCTCGAAATGCGTGCCCGCAGACACGCAAACCGAGGAATGCATAAAATGGCATACGGAATGCAGTGATGGGCTTACGCCAACATGAGAGAGCCTCGGCCGCACTCACATAGGCTGCCAAGAGATGAAAATGAGATGCCTCGAAATGCGTGCACGCAGGCACGCAAACCGAGGCGATGATATAGAATCAAGAAATGGCATGAAAATGCAAATTGGGCTTACACTTACATGAGAGGGCCTCAGCCGCACTCACATAAGATGCCGAGAGACGAAAGTGAGGCGCCTCGAAATGCGTGCACACGGGCACGCAAACCGAGGCGGAGTCATACAGGCACGAAATGGTATGCAAATGCGAATTGGGCTTACGCCAACGTGAGAGAGCCTCAGCTACACTCACATAGGCTGCCGGCGGATAAAACGAGGCTACCTCGAAATGCGCGCACACGGGCACGCAAACCGAGGCGAGGCTCTAAAGCACCAAAATGACATGCGAATGAGATGTGGCGAATGGCATAAGGAAGATGCAAAATTCAGCAACTAAAATAATGCAAAAACAGCCCCCAATTTATGATAAAATTGCAACCGATGCCCAAAATGCGATGAAATGCACCCGAAATGGCCTACAGCCCTATTAAACATACAGAATATGGACATGGAATGCAAAAAAGTGGCAAGGCAGCCCCTAAACTAGCATTTTATCAGCACAAAGCAAGGCCAAATAATGCTCACAAGTATGGAAACAAAAGCTTGCAAAAATACGGTAAAAGAGGGGAATTACAAAGCAAGTGATATGTACAATGCTCAAACCCAAAAAATCAGTTCTACAACATTGAAGATGGAACAAAAATATGCACAAATGCAAGAGATGACAACCTCTAAATCAGTATGTATATATGCTAAACATAGCATGCAAAAAGGGGCTATAAAGAGAGGTATCATGAGCAATGACCAAACCACTTAAGACCCTTAACAAAAAGTGTAGAATAGACCAAAAAAAGACACTCTCTAAGCCTGATGGAGGCTCAAAACAGTAGCTAAACAAGTCTAACAAAGCATGCAAATTTACGGTAAAATGAAAGGATTTCAAAGGAAGTACTAAAAATATACACCAAATGTCTTAAGACCCTAAACAAAACATGACAAGGAGACAAAAATAAGGCTTTATCTAGGCCTGATGAAGGCCAAAATCCGGATCCAAATGAGTCTAGCAAAGCATGCAAATTAATGGCCTAAAGAGGGATATTGAAAGAGGTCTATCATGGAGACACCAAATGAAGTTGAGCCCTTCTACAATGTTGTAGAGGGGCTCAAAATGAGCACAAAAACAGTAGGTGTAAAAGCCAAAAACTAAAAGGAAATAAAGTAAATATTTGACTCAAGATTATGCAAGAAAAAGGGATTTGAATGCTTACCCTTGAAGACAATTCTTTTGCTGCCTTGTAGCCTCAATTTGCTGATCCTTAGGCCTTGAAGAAGCTCCCTTTGTTTCTGAAATGGAGATGGTGGAGGTAGAGCTTGGAGTTGATGAAGGAATGGAAGCAAACTTGGATGTTTGAAGCTTGGAAATGGAGAGGGAGAGGAGAGGTGTCTATGGAGCTCTCCAAAGGTTTTTTCTAACCCTCCCACCAGCTGGAAGCTGCTGGTTTTTATGGCCAAAAAGGTGGAAATATCTTTCCCCAAATATCTAGATATTTTGAGGGCAAAATATCTAGATATTTTGAGGGCAAAAAAAAAAGATTTTGTTCGGCCACGAAGTGGGCATCTGAGACCGCAGTGTTCCTCGGAATAATGAAACAGAGGTACCTGCCAAAATTGAACAAAAACTAATGCAAAACGAAAGCTCGGGGACCAAAACCGCGCGGGGTCCCGAAAATGGGCTGTAGGCACCGGAAGTGGTGTTCGGCTACGAAGTGGGTCTCAGAGACCCCAGTGTCCCTCGGAAGGACCAAACAGAGGTGTCTGCCAAAAATGAACAGACATCGATGCAAAATGAATGCTCGGGGCCAAAACCGCGCGGTTCGGGGTCCCGAAAACAGGCTGCCGGGCACCGGAAGTGGTGTTCGGCTGCGAAGTGGGTATCAGAGACCCCAGTGTCCCTTGGAAGGACCAAACAGAGGTGTCTGCCAAAAATGAACAGACATCGATGCAAAATGAATGCTCGGAGCCAAAACCGCGCGGTTCGGGGTCCCGAAAACAGGCTGCCAGGCACCGGAAGTGGTGTTCGGCTGCGAAGTGGGTCTCAGAGACCCCAGTGTCCCTTAAATGGGAGTAAATGAGATGCATGCCAAAAACCGGAGAAATCGGAGATGGTTGGGCAGTCCCGAACCGAGGCACACGGCCTAACGGCTCCGAAAACCGAGAACCGGGCTCCGAAATGGGAAAAATGGCCTACGGCCACGAAAAGTAGCCCACGGCCACTGAGAGATAGTCTACGGGACCACTCCCTCCCCTCAGGAAAGAAAACAGAGAAAAACCGAGCCTGGTTCGCAAACCGAGACAAGGCACGAAGAAGGTTCGGGAGTCCGGAGGCAGGGCGCACGGCCGCGACTCTGAGACTACTGAACGAGCACAGTATGCAACATCACCGAGCGCTCAATCGGTGACGTCTGAGTCTTAAGGTCGGTCAAAAATGGGGTGTCTACACGTACCGGAAGTCAAAAACACCAGCGACCAGTAGATATAAGCGTAGTTACCGCGGTCGTGCACCTTTTAAGGTGGCGTACATTGGCATATAGTACGTTTAGAATATTCTCCGATATATTAAGAAGACTAAGAGGGGAGCAAGAAAGTTACAACTGTACGATGAACAATTAAAGGACTTTAAATTTAATAATAAAGGTGTAGCGAGATTGCTGAATGGTATTGAGTTAGGTAATAAAATATGTGACTGTCAATTAGACAAAATCGTGGTTAAGAGTACAAAATTAATTGGGAATGTTCAATTGGGACAAGAGGCTAAAGAGGAAGCTATGGTCGACCAAGTTTTGTTTTTCGTCATAAGTGATAATAGTCCGTCAGATTTCGTCCCCACACCTGACAAGATATTTATTAAAGTTGGTGAGGGTAATTCTGAGACCTGGATTGTTGATCCTAACCAATTCAAAAAGTTTCAGATGCTAAAGAAAATAAGATTCAAGCTCGATGGTGGCAAGGACAAAGAGTATGTTTGTCACAGAATAGAAGTTGTGGATTGGTTCTTCCCAGTTGATGTTTGGACGGACTACAAAGATACGTTGTTGGGAAATATTGGAAGTATTCAGAAGGGTGCCATATATTTAGTAACTGCTATTGTTAGTGAAAAAGAATGCAAAATTACGTTAAGGAGTCAAATATACTTTAAAACTATTTAGAATTATAATTTTATGTATTTTTATTTGTAATGTTTAGGTGAATGGAGGTGGATGATATAAAAACTAGTGTTGTTGAAGGAGTTTCAGCAAGTGATTTTAGTTGTATTGAACTTACATTACCTAATTTATTTTCTGAGTTGAGGTTGAGATACAAACAAAAGAGTATTAAGGTTAATAAAGTATTGATAAAATATTCCCCCTTTTGCTCACCCAATGCCAGTGGGTTGGTCAGAGTAAATGTATATGATTGGAGACTAGATGATAATGACAGTTTACAGGCGTATTTTGTTTTTCCTGTGGATTGTCAGTGCGAATTAGTGTATCATAGGAATGGTTATTGTTCTATTAATGGAAAACAGGTGTCATAGATGGTGAAGTATCGACTCGAAGATTTGAATATTAAAAAGAGAGTAATGTATTGTAAAATGAAGGGGTATTTGAAGTATTCTACAAGTAAAATGCCAGAAGATTCGCAGTTGAGGGCCCTATCTATTGTTGTCTTATCTAAAAAATATACGAACGCCAATGTTGATGTTTGGCATTGTCCTCAAACTGAAGTTCTTCTAATTCTATCATGGACCAAGTCCGTTGGTTTACTTGAGAGGCAGAGAGATTTGCTGTTAGGAGGTCTTGGGAAAAGTGGTTCAGTTATTGATAAGCGTAGAGGTTGATGTACACAGAGCTAACGATGGTGCTAGTGATGTTAATCTTGGTCTGTCAATTTTAGAGGTTGGTGCTGCTAGAAAAGAAGAAGTTGATAAGAGATGGTTTGTTGTTCTAAACGGTCTAGAATTTTCTGATGTTTTACAAAATGTAATCATGAGTGTAAAGAAGAATGACGATGTTGTTGTTGATGATAAGAGAAATGTAATAACTAAATAAAACATCAACGAACATACTCTTTGTCCTTGATAATAAAGGTAATAAAACTTAGGGGCAGTTACGGGGACGTATTTTCGAGGTTGTACCACGTGGCCGAGATATGGGTCGAGATGTGACGTGGACCAGCCAGATTGCCGAGGTGATTGTGATATTACCGAGATATATTACGGTAATATCAGAATCTGAGATATTTGGATAGAGGACAAAAGTCATAGATAACTAAGACGCTTAGTTCAGACAGGGACGAGACACTTGTGGAGTTCATCCATATCTAACTAAAAGTCCGAGATAAGCATTGTACTTGAGTCTTATAAATTGAGACTTCTAATGGACAAGGACACTATTAGCTATAAAAGTAAGGCACCTCCGTGGGTCTAAGGTATGCTTTTGATTGTGAGTTATGTACTTGTGTTGATATCTTTGAGAGATAAATTGACTGATTTGATCGTTGGAGTACCCCCGGGTGGACGAGCCACCGTAGCATTCTTATCTTCTTGTTAGCAGATGCTTGGTTTAATTTATTTTGCCGCGTGCTTTCCAACTAAGTTCTCTATTTGGTTATGATGTTAGAAATCAACACCCACAAGGATTATAGTTTTTCTTTGGACATATTGCACAACGCAGTCTAAGAGAGAGAGAGAGAGAGAGAGAGAGATTTGGACAGATAATGAGGAGAGAGTAAAAGAATTTCAATAGATAGATTTTCAATAGATTGATTTTTTCAACATATAATTTCAACAGATAGATTTTTTAAAGAAATAATTTTAATAGATAGATTTTTTGAATAGATAATTTCAACAGATTAATTTTTTGAACAAATAATTTCAACAGATAAAAAATTAAATAGATAGGCGTTAATATCCTTTTGACCAATAAATATTATTTTAATCAATAAATATGCATCAAATAAAATTTTCTCTTAAATCTAATGTTTTATATTTTCTCTTAATTGAATTTATCACTAATTTTTACTTTTTTATTTTATTTTATAAATAGTATACATATTAAGGCCAAGTTTGACATTTCTCCAAAAAATTAAAAAGTCAAAAAATTATTCAAAAGGTTAAAAAGTTGTCACTATTCACTAAGAAAAATATTAAAAAATTAATTTTCCACACATCCATACAACTCAGCAATTATGAAAAATCTGGCGCTGTGCAGCGTTTGTTGAATACTATTGCATAATTTGGGTGCAATTTTCACACACTCCTGTTCGGCCTGTGGGGGTCATCACAGGTCCCATTTTGATAATTTGAACTGTCAATGTGTAGAACTCGTCGAGCACTATATGTCTGTAAAAAATCACATTGATCGGAGATCGATAACAATATGATCAAATCAGTTTTGTATAAAAAAATGGATGGTGTTATAATTAACGATTGAAAAAAAACAAATTTGATCAGATAGCTATCGATATCTGATCAGCGTGATTTTTTATAAATATATAGTACTCGACGATTTTTACACATTAAATGGTTCAGATTATCAAAATGGGACCCATGATGACCCCCACGGGCCGAATAAAACCATCTAGTGCAATACCCGAAAAGTAGCTAATAATTTCTTACTATCATTTCGGCTCTCACTACAAGAAAATACACCTTTGGCGACTAAATTTTTAGTCGCCAAAAGGTGTTTTTTAGTCGCCAAAGGTCGAATTTCCACTTTCCGCGACCAAAACTTTTAGTCGCCACTGTTGTCGCCAATAGACGGTCGCGAATAGTTTTGGCGACTAAAAACCTGTTAGTCGCCAAATCCCAGGTCTTCAGCGACGAATTTTCTTGTCGCCAAATGCAATTCCATTTTTGGAAATTCGACCTTTGGCGACTAAACTTTTAGTCGCCAATAGTATTTTTTTTTTATTATTTAAACCTTTCGGCGACCAACGACTTTAGTCGCCAAAAACCCTATCCAGAAAAAAAAAAAAAAAATATTTGCCTTGGCTGCTCCCAAGGTTCGAACCTGGGACGTCCAAGCCATGCTCCCCACTGTGCCTTCACCCACACGCGTTCCCCACTAGACCACCCCAACATCACATGCGTAATAGTGCAACATATATTATTTATATACTATATTCACTGGTATTAATACAAAATTGTATGTATAAAAATCATTATTTTTATTTAATATATTATATGTAAAAAATAAAAAAATTACTAAAAAAAAATTAGGTGACTTTTGGCGACTAAAACCATTATTTAGTCGCTAATTGTATTATTTTGGGCTACTAATTATTTATTTGTAGCTAAAAAAACAGGTTCTGAATTAAAAATCAGCAGTTTTGGCGACTAAACAGAAATTTCGTCGCCAAAACCCCTACTTTGGGCGACTAAAATGGATTTTGGTCGCCAAAACACCCACTTTCAGCGACTAAATTGTTTTTAGTCGGCAAAACTGCTATAATCAGCGACTAAACCTGTTTTTAGTCGCCAAAACCATACCTTTTCGCTACTAAATTATTTTAGTCGCTAAAAACCGTGACTTTTGGCTACTAAACAAACTTTAGTCGCTGAAAACCCTATATTAGGCGACAAAACTTCCTTTTAGTCGCTAAAAACCTGTTTTTGGGCGACTAAACTCTTTTAGTCGCTAAAAAGCTACTTTTCGGCGACAAATTCCAATTTAGTCGCCATTTCCCTCACTTTCAGCGACTAAATTTCATATTTTGGTCGCCAATTCTGATTTTTGTTGTAGTGTCTGCAGATTGTACGGCTATGACCCACACATCTCTAATCTTCTACTGCACACTTCTTTATACAATTTTTTAATACACATTTTTTCATAAAAAGTCAAAAAGTTAATCCAAATATCTATATTTTTTTCCTTAATTTTTTAGTCAAAAAAGATAAAAAAATGCACTAATTTAAAATACCCCAAACAACCCCTAAGTATAAAAGATGAACGAATCAAATCATCACTAAAAGAAAGTTGAGAAAAAGAAGAATTTATATTATAAGTTCTGCTAAATCTTATCCACTGATTGACTAACTAACTACCCAATGAGATTGTGCGATATACCATAATTCAAAAGCTCTAATGAGGATCCACGTGGCATTGGTCGGTCCATGACATGTGGATTTGGTGATTAGCTTAGTTAAGAAAGTTCAAATACGAATGCATTGTATTCAGAAGAATAATTAAAAAGTGTTAAATTTTTAAATATATAATGTAAATTTTAAGTTTGATATGATATGAATCAAATTTGATTAGCATATTTTTAATTTATATTATTCTTAACTTTTGTTAATGATGATTCGTTACTAAAATAAATTTGGGAAAAATACAAAAAAAATAAAATAAAATTTGACTCTGGTCATAAAATTAATTTTGAATTTTTGATTTTGTTAATTTAAGCTCTAATCTTTTAATTTATTTTCAATTTAAACTATTTGTCTATTGTCATTAAGAAAAATCAATGAAAAAAAATAATATTTTAGTTATTCAATCCAATAAAAAGGGATATTTTAAACATTTTACGTACACCTTCAATTGAGTTTATTATCTAAAATGTACTTTTTCTCGTCGATTTTAATTAACGAAAATAGACAAATGGTTTAAATTGAAAATAATTTAAAAGATCAAGATTTAAATTGATAAAATTAAAAACTCAAGATTTAATTTATTATAAGAGTCAAATTATGTTTTTTATTTTATTTTTAAATTTCTCCAATAAAGTTTTGTTTTTAAGGCATAGTTGATCACAAGAGTCAAAAACTCAAGATTTACTACCTTTTTATTTTAATTTACATATTTCAAAACGATGTGATTTTGCATTAAGTTTAAACTTGCATAGTTGGATTACAAATCAAAATCATTGCGGAGAAAAGATTGACCGAGCATCTCGATCCTTATTTTGTCAAATGAGAACTACGTATTAAATTAGTAATTACTTACAATAAAGTATGAGTACAGGGGTGGATATTGGCCTATCAGCTGTCCAATCCAATGGAACACAACTTAATTTTATATTTTTAGCACTACTTACAGATTAGTTCTATTGATCGAATTTATTTACCTATAAATATATATATATATTTAAATATCAATGTCTCCAAAATCTCTTTACTTTATCTTATTCAGCACATCAACCATAACATTACTATCATGATCTTTGTTGCCAGCAATTACATCTGGTCACATGCGACAATCTCTGTCACACCCCAAAAATATTGATACCGAACTACCCATCATATTCCTCAACAAACATGCGAAATCTTAATACATCACAATCATTGTGATACTAAGAATATCTCCAAAACTATACTTCATTCAAAATGTCCATTGAGTCATGCAAAATAGCATTACATACAATTATACATTCATTGATTCTAGAACATCCACAACATGTGAACTATAAGAAACAACATTTAAACAAGTACATGTTTGTTTCTTAAAGGTTACAAGTTCTCAAGTATTACTTGATTACAACAAAAGTGGGACGTAAGCTCAATACACCAAAGCACAAGGCTATACAAAAAAGAAAACCAAAACAAAACGAGCCTTAAGCTCTAAGATCCTCCTAAGCTCTCATATTGGCAGAGGTATGCCGTCAATACCTAAAAATTTGTTTCCACATAGAGTGAGCATGAAGGCTATTAGAAATAACTTAATGACATGTATGGTAGTTAACAATGTTATATGTGCATATGAAATGTTATGCCCGAAAACATGAGGTTTAATCATTTTGAAACAATGCCATACAAGATGTCACGACCCGCTCTCTGTACCTAAGGATTAAGTATCGCGATGGTCAGTAATTGAAGTTACCTCTAGCCAATTCTTAAACAAATTACAAAACGCGAGCGGAAAAATATTTAAGTGAGGGTACCAAAATAATCATCGGAGCTTCTATTTCTATAACAAAATTTATTGACCAAAAATGCCGATATTTACATATAAAAATGCCATAAAAGTGTTGTGTATGTCTATTCCGCAGCTCCGCGTCTAAGATTCTCCAAAAGCTAATTCTGAATTGTATTGTTTCTTGAAAATTGGTAAACAGCTATAGGTATATGGTAGAGTGAGAAATATTATACTGAAAGCATGAAGGTATAAAATTACCATGGATAATTATTGGCTAAATCAAACTTGATATTAAAGTGTAGAATATATAATACGGAAATCATTTAACATATAATACATAAATCATATAAACAAAATAATCATAACCACGGTATAGAACGGAACAAAACAGATATATAGACTCAAGAGGTGGCTCGTGCGAACTCTAGAGGTGGCTCCCACAATAGTGTAGCACTTAGCTCCGTATAGCACTTTGCTCTACACCAGAATAGGATTTAAGAGGTGGCTCATACGGATTCTAGAGGTGGCTCTCACAATAGTGTAGCACTTAGCTCCGCACAACACTTTGTTCCGCACAGAACATAGGTCAATAGATTCATGACAAATAGAGGACCACAAAATGGCCAAACAAAGGTCAATGATTATTTAAGTCCCCCAAGGCATGGGACTCCCGCGATAGTACTTACAAAACATAATTGTTTATAAAATCATTGTCAACTAATTATTAATAGTTAAACAAACATATCTATGGATTTCAATTTAAGCAAAACGTAATTGTAATATTAATATAATTTATAAGCATAAATTGTATAAAATAAATTATGGTAACTCAAAACATACGTAAAATATATTATAGTGACTCAAAATATAATATAACTCACATTAACTTTAATTCTACTTTTTACCTTTCGTTCACTGTAACCCACTAGATACTCCAAACCAAACTCGAAGGTTTATAAAACTAACTAGAGAGCCGAGAGGAAGAATGAGAGAGTTGGAATTGGTGAGATGCATTAACTGATGGTCATCTATATATATAGGCAACAAAGCATGGGGAGCAAGACACTTGCGGGGTACGTTTTCCTTTTTAGTGCAGAAAAGATTACGTTTTAGTGTATTTTGGTCTAGAAAAAATATAATAAAAATACCATAATACTTAGAAAATAATATCGAATAATAATATAAAGTTAAAATTATTTTTTTGAAATCATTTATTAAATAATATTAATATAAAATTTAAGGCACAACTTAAATTTTCGGATTGCTACACAAGAGTTCCAAAGCCACATCCCAAACACTTCATTTGAAACAGAGAAATAGGACAGTAAATACAATGTTGTAAATCCCCAAGGCTAGAGTATGCTAGTAGGCTCTCAAGCACTATCAAAGCCACTTTACCAGCTCCTAACTGGAAGGAAGGCACCCAACCACGCGAATAACTAACCACAATCACATCCCTTACACAAATTCGGCATCTTATTTACTCCTTTCTCAAAACAAAATTATTTCCAAAACATAATGTATGAAATTCACAATTTCATGAGATGCATGATTTATAAACAGTTTAATTGCCTAAACCACATGCAATTTCTAAAACACAACAATGCTATCCTCCATCGATAGCCAAAACCATTATCTCTAAATTTCAAAATTTGAAGCAGAACTACAATGATTTAATCCAACATGATATCAAAATCCAGAATCTCTCTATGATTTTTTTCAAAATCTCAACGATTCCTAATAAACAACATTCATACTTCTTAAGAGTCTCATGAATCTCAACATTTCAAAACTAATCTCCAAAAATTAATATAATTTTCTCGACAAGTTCAATATTTCAAAAAGAGTAATCAATACTCATCATTTTTCAAAGATTTCACAAATCTTTCCAACCATTTCTCTTTCCAAAAGTTTCTAAATCAAACTAGGTTATCATAGAAAAATTGGAGTTTCTTTCTCAAAATATCATTTTCTTCAAAACCAAGTCACAAGTTAACCAAAAGAACATTTATTCACCAATAATCAAAATCCAAGAAAAAAAACCTCCCTTTTTAAGCATTAATACCTAACTTAAATCAAACCCTAACTTTCCAAAATTATTTACTTTACAAAATAACATATCGAAGTTAAAGAGCATACAAGACATCAAGAAAATCAAGGAGAATGAAAGAATATGAAGAAAATCCCCAAAAGTCGATAGTAGTAAACTAAAGATTTACTCCGATTAGAGCGAAGCCCTTGACAAGCTCTACACTTTAACTGAGAGGAGTAAGGTAAGAAAATGCCTATAAGTGAGTAGATCTGAAGCTTGAAGTGAAAAAACTAAGTTTAGAGAGATATGGTGGGTTTCACGATGGAGAAAAGAAACAATAGAGAGAAATAGAAAGTAAAGTGAGGAAAAGTAGTGTGTTAAGGTTTTATTTATAGCCTAAAACAATAGTCGAATATTTGACTTAAATTCAACCAGAAGGAATGGGTCAAGTCCCAAAAGTAAGGCCCTAACCTGTTGCTAAAAATCTAGAAATTTCTGTCAAGTGTCATCACCAAGAGAAGGGGTGTCGACACTGAGAAGCAGTGTTGAAACACCAACACAAGTAACAAACAAGGTGTTGACACCCAGAAGCTCTGGTGTTGACCTCAAAAACTAGTGGCAAACAAAAAGAAGCAGGATAAGCATCGACACCCTGAAGAGGTGGTTTCAACACCAGAAAGCAGAACAAACCAGAAAAAAAAAAAAAAAAAAAAGGGAGAACAGCAGGTGTGGACCCTCTAGAAGCCCAATGTCAACACCAGAACAGAATTTCTATGTTCCCAATGAGCTTTTCGACGAAACCAATCGTGAGCGAACAATCCTAACAAGTCTAGATCGAATTTTACTTCACCAAAATAATAATACAACAACCCAAAGATCCAAATAACATGGATAATGAAATTAAATACACTTTTCAATGACTTAAAGAACACAAGTATTATAGTCTCTGACCTCTACTATCTCCGATCTCTAGCAGCCCTATTCGGCCTCCGTTTCTATTTATTGACAATTACTTCTAATCTCAGGCGACTTTTGGTGATATTTTTAACCATTTTCCAACAAAAACAAATGCTCATCTCCACTACACTACTATTGCCACTACATCTTTAGTTCTAGTAGCAACAAGAGAGAGAGAGAGAGAGAGATGATGATGATGATGATGATGATGATGATGATTAGGAAAAATAAGGTTTTACCAGAAAATAGTTCACATTAGTTTCATCATCATAGATCAAGACAAGATCAACAAAAGAATTAAGATACATTCAGTAATAATTTTCACCAAACAAAACAGTGGTAACTTTTTCATTGAGTGATTTGTAAAAAATTACGGATGCCAATTCATTCATTCCCATTCACAGTTACATTCACTCACAAGGCACTCTCATCCTACATATACTTATAGAATAAAAAATTGATAAATTTATCACTGAAAAATAAATTTGTAGCTAATCTGATTTGAAAAAATAAAGAGGGGTGTGGACGCGCCCCGAGGGCCTTGCTTACCACAGTTCGGACTCAAACGTCACAGTTCTGAATCTAATCCCGCAAAGTACAATGCGAGACCGATAAATCACCAAAGAGTCCAAATCCGACAAATCGTTTTGGAAAACTGATTTTTAAGAAAGAAGTACCAAACATGGACTGCTTTGCCAGATACAAAGTCGCCACTTAAATATTTATTTTGGGGGAATTTAGGAAACCCTGACTCGTTGCCTAAGGCCACGTGTCCGTCATCACCAAAGTTGCCTCGGCTCGGGAACTTGGGTACGATCGGGGAAGGTCATCTATGAGCACCCCCGCTCGCTCGATCCGAAGATCGGCCTGTACTAAGCATGATATCGAGTTTTTGAAAACACATGCGTTCTTATTCCGGTTATTAGCTAGAATTACTATGTGATGCGCACAATACACAAGTATAGACTAGATCGCCTAACTTGGAACAAAGCATCGCATATCTATTTGGTTAGAAATGGTTTTGAATTTTGCTACTCGCAAGTAGGCTAAAACACGGATTTCGATGAATTATTCTAATTCAAGCACTCCAACCTTCACCCGCAGGCATTCAAGTAGTTATATCACATAAGTAATTAGCCTCATGGTAAGCATATTGTCATGTTAACACTTACACAAATGCAAGATGCTAAAGCATAAGCACTCACAGTGTACTCCGAGCCAAAACAATGAACATGTTAGTAATCAAATGTATGATCCAAGTCCATGTTATGATGGCTAATGCATCGCAGCCAAAATGCAACTAGAATAGGCTCGGCTAATCTAAAGTGGCATATGAGATGCGACAATTCGATACATGTATTCAACTTGGAATTTAAATACAATGCAGTTAGTATGATGCGCCGAGCCTGGAGCATGCAATACAGATAAATGATGCAAACATGCATAGTATAAGGATGCTAATTGAAACGTGCCCTAGAACTAACCATTGTAAGCGGTTAAGTAAAAGGGAGAAAGAAGTGGAGGTTGGAAGACATGCATCACACACACGCTCGCTTATTACACAATTGCGCCATCTCGACGGAGGGACCAAAAGAATAATACAAATCAAATAATTAACTAACTAACGAGCTAACTAATTATTACATAATACTTAACCAATTTAACAAATTAATTAAGCTACTGAAAGCAGTAAAGCAGCCTTGGGAAGAGGGACGAATGCATGCATGCTCAGTTTCGCTTGGAAATCCATCGCCATGTCACGTTGCCTCTGTTTACACTGCTTTGCACCTCTGAAAACTTTGCAAGTCTCAAGGATGCTTCTGAATCACCTCATCAGCATTGTGGGATGTCACTGGTTGAAATTCAAGGCCACCGGCCAAGAGGAACTGGTTATCGACCATTTGTGGGGACCTCGGCCAACAATGCATAGCCGGCCGGCACTGAAGATGGTCGACTGGCCATCTCTTCCTACAGAATTCTGTTTTGCTGCAGCAGAGGACAGACAGAGCATAGCAATGCATTTTCAAGGCAATGTTTACACCACCATCCTCCTTATCATGTTTAAGACTCAAAGGAGTATGGTTCTCGACCCTCGGGCCATCAATCACGCATTTCAATGCATGATGGCCCAAGGTGCCAAATGTGCATTTTAATGTCAAATAAAATGCACACAAAACACATAAGGGACCCCAACCTCTATCATGGTTTATCAAGAGGCAAGGGAATGCACACTCAATGCGATGCAACCTAAGCATGCAAGCAAGCATGCAAAGAAGCCAAGCATGCGACAACATGTGAGGCAAGCATGCAATTAATATGCAATAGGCATACAACCTAAACATGTAAGCTAGTATGGCATGCAACAAAATGCAATGGGGTTAGCATGCAACAACATGCAATATACTAACATGCAACAACATGTAATATACTAAGTATGCAACAAGCATGTGACAACATACAGGGCAAGCATGCAACAACATGCGGGGGTGGTCTTAAACCAAAATGGACAACTCTCAAATAGGTCCAAATCGGTGGCCAAAATGCTATGGAAATGGGAACAAAAGCTCATACAAACATGCATGGTAATGGCCCATTACTTTAAGCATCATAGAGCAACTTTTAAACATGCTTAAAAGGAATGAAAAGCATGTAAATGTGACAACATTACATGCTCTGAAATGAGGCTAGGAGTGATGCCAAATCACATAGACAAGTCAAGCATGGCATACTTAAGGCTCAAAACCTAAGGCTTGTGAAGGGACTTGAATCAAAGCTACACAAAACAAAGAGCATATGGCAAGCATGACCCAAAACAGTCCTAAATCATGGCGGAATCAGCTTAAAACATGCAAGGAAAGAAGCCAAAACATGCTAGAATAAAGGACCAAAAGCATGAAGCAAACTAGGCCACAAAAGAGGTGGTACACTACACCTATCAAAGCCAAACATGGCATGATTTAAGCAACCAAGAACAGAGTTATGGCATGTCAAAATGAGCCCAAAAACCCACTTAGATGGCATCCCAAAGACCTAAGCATGGTGGCATACACAATGGACCATTCAAGAGGCATAAAACACAAACCCTTCAAAGCATTAAAGGAGTGATAAATGCAAGTGTTTGAGCATACTATATGGACTGAAATAACATGACAAGTGATGCCAAACCACTGAAATGGCCCAAGTAAAGCATGTCAAAGGATTCAATACTCAAAGCCTACAAGCTAGGTTACATGGTGGCTATACAAAGCAAGTCATGGACGACCAAAATAACCAAAATCAGAGCTTTAGCATGTTAAAACAAAGCTAGAAGCTTCATGAAGTTAAGCCAAAATCATGCTAAAAAGACATGTTACAACATGGTGCATGTTAAGGCAAATCATGGGATTACAAGACAAGTATACAAAGCATGCATGGTATGTCTAAACCAAGTCAAAATAGTGCTATATCATGGCAAAGCAAAGCCTAATATATACAGAAATGAAGCTAAAACAAGCTAGGCATACAAGCCACAAACATAAGCCATTTATGCAAGCATGAAAGACAACAAGGAGAGGGAAGGGATTTCGGTGGTGAGAAGGTCAATACAAGGTGGTCTCGAAGCTCACAAAAAAGGCATAAAAATGAGGCCAAACAAGGCCTAAGAGGTGGGTAAACAACCCCAAACACAAAAGTGATCTTAAACAAAGATCAAAAGCATGCAAAATCAGAACTTTTATCAATTATAAGTTAAGCTCAAAACAGCATGCAAGATAGGCTAAAAGTTTATGTAAAAATAGAGAATAAAGAGGGTAGTTTCTCACCCTTGAAGAACCTCTTCAAGAACAAAACTCCAGTAGGTTTTTTAAGTTCAAACCAGCCCAAGAACACTGAAATCAACCTCCTAGCACCTCAGCAACCAAGGATGGTGTTCTAGTGTGTGTTTGTGTGCAATAGTAAAACAATATTACTATTTTGAGCACAAAACAAGGCTAAACAAGGAAGTATAGATACAATCTTATATCTATCCTCCCAAGAACCAATTTTTCTGAACCTTGAAGGAGGGAGGAGGGGCTCCCTCTTTATAGAGGCTCAAATTCTAAGGCTTCCAAGAGAAGCCAAGCAAAGAGCAAATCCCTCCATACACGTGTATGGAGGGGGGTAATTGTGGATGCCAGTTGCACCAGCTGGCACAAAATATCTACATAAAGCAGATGAACAGGGTTCGGCCACCAAAAATGGCCGATCGACCAACACAAGTGCCAGCCAACCAAATATAGTGCTGACCGGCCAACACTATTGGCCGGTGGCAAGAAAAAGGGGCCGATGGCCTCATGCCATGGCCGGTGGATTGAGGGGATAACAAACAAGCCACCTTCTTCCCTTAGAAGCAAAAAACACAAGTGTTTGGTTCATGACCAAGCACAAAACAGATAAGTTGAGAGATCTTGAGGCAAGGCGAGTAGCCGAGACCTCCGAGAACTCAAAACGAACACGAGCATGGATGATCATCGAATGTTCAAACGACGACGTCCCAGTCTTGAGGACGGTCAAAAATGGGTGTCTACAAGGGGTAAGATTTGGAAATCACTGTTGCTTTGAGTCATTTGAAGTCGATTTTACGATTGAAACAACTAGATCGGCAGATCGGCGACAGTAGAGTGGAGATCGGAGATGTCAAGTGTAGATCGGCGACAGTGAAGTGTAAATCGGTGGTGGTGGAAGAGGGTTGGTGGTGGTAGATTGGCAGCATTGGAGTATAGATCAATGGCATTAGCGAATGGACATCGACAGTGCAAGTAAAAGATGATGGCTGTGGTAATGGGCCAACGGTGATAGTGGCGGTGACCAATAGATGATGATGGTAGCGGTGGTTGGCAACGATAGCGATAGTGGTGGCAATGTGAGCCTCTTGGAGAAACGTTGTAGGGAGAAATAATATAAGAGAATGGGTGCAAAAGAAGAATATTAGGATTAATTGGTTTATTCAAAAGATGTGTAGGACATAGGTATTTAAGTTTATTAACCAGAATTGAACCTTAATTATATCCCCATATTTTTTAGGGTTTTTTACTAGCCGGTCCTACCTTTTACACTTATTCCCCTCTTAGTCCTGAGTTTTGCTCTTGTGCACCAAAAGGTCTTGAGCTTTTTTTTTTTGGGTACTGTTTTACCCCTCCCCTATTTTGGCGCGTTTCTGTTTGGATTTTTCATCAAAATATTGTGTTGTAAGTATGGGTTTGTGATTTGGATTTCTGTGGAACTTCGCGATTTGCTAATGTATTATTGTGGAGCTTTGTAATTTGTGATTTCGCGCTTGGTGTATCTTCGCGATTTGTGATTTGCGATTGTGTGCTTGGTGAATCTTCCTATTTGCGATTTTGCGTTTGGTGTATAGTTAAATTTTCTGATTTGCGATGTTCTGGAGTTAAGTTGACTGATATGTTTGATTTTGATTTCAATTTCCATGTTTTGGTTCTTTTTAGTTTGAGTTGGTGATTTTGATTTTGTTGTGATATTGTTGTTACTCTGTTGTTTCTGTTGTGATTGAATTTGTATTTTAATCATAATATTGAAAGCTTTGAGATATGTATATGTAAAGAATTTTAGTTTTTTCTTTTTTTTGGTTACAAAATTGTTTTGATTAAACACAGGTGCTGGTTTGTTATTTTATACAGTGATAATTTTATCACTGAGTATTTTGGGGGTGTTGTTGGATTAACTTTTTCAACAGTGATAAATTTATTAGTGAGTATGGGAATAGCAGATGAAAATGTTGCATAATGTAATGGTAAGATTCAAATCGAGTTACCATGTCTAATAAGTGTAAGCCTTATTCACTGTTCTTGGTCTTTGGTGGTGTTAACTGTTAAAGTTATTAGTGTTGGTTTTTGCATGTGTTTGAGTTGGTTGATAATTTTGTCACTGTATTTGATTTTGTTTTAGGGTGTTTGAGTTATTTGCTGAAATATAATTGTTGTTTGTTGCAAGATTTATAGTGATAGAGAATTGTTTGTTTCTTATGTGCAAGTTTAGAGGTGTGACATTGGTTATCAAGTATAATGATGGATTTAATTTCGAGGATTTAGTATATAAATTGTGTGCAAAGTGGAGTGAGTTAGTTGGTAGTTCTTTGAATATATCGTATTCAATGCCTGGACATTCTTGTTGTGGTCTACAAAGTGAAGAGGATTTGGAGGTTATGGTTGGACTTGCACTTTCTTGTGATATTCATTATATTGATGTTTTTGTGAAGTGTTGTTCTTTGGGTGAAGGTTATATGATTTGTGATGGTGAAGCTAGTAGTAGTAGTAGTGTTATTTGTGAAATTGATTTGTTGCCATCATTTTATTCAAATCAACGGAAACCTTTGCTCTTCGATGGGTGGGTTAATTGTATGAAAGGAGTGGGACAAAGGTTTGCTCAAGGAGTTGTTGAATTTCGAGATGCATTGTCAAAGTTTTCTATTCATTCCGGTTTTGATTTTGATTTTGATTTCGTTAAAAATGATAAGGATTGTCTCACTGTTCATTGTAAGATAAGGGTTGATTTGGGATGTTTATGGTGCGTGCATGCTAGAGTGGAAAATTATAGTAAAGCTTTTCTTATTAAACAATTTGATGATGTTCATACTTGTGGATCTTCTTTTCGTACAGTTAAACATGCTAGGATGACTTCAAGTATGATTGGTGGGCTATTTTCAAGTGATATTCGTAATAAGGCTTTGACATCGGTTAGTGAGGTGGTTTGTGATTTCAAGGACTATTATGGAACAGAAGTTTTTTATCGCCGAGCTTGGATAGGTGTTGAAAAAGCAAGCGTCTTGTTTTTGGTGACTATTCATCATTATTTGACGATCTTCGTTGGTATGTTGATGCCGCTAATGATTGTAATCTGAGGAGTGTTTTTGATATGGAATTTGATGTTGATAGTAAATGAAGACATTTCAAATGTTTGTTTTTCGCTTTTGAGACATGTATTCATGGTTTCAAGTATCGTCGGCCTGTGTTGATACTTGATGGAACTTTCTTGAAAGGAAGACGCAAAGATTGTTTATTGGCTGCTACGGCAAAAGACGGTAACCAAGGTATATTCTGTGTCTATTTGTTATTATTATTAAAACAGTGATAATTCTATCATTTTTGTTACTAGAGAGTGTTGGGTATTGAGTATGGTCAATCTATTAGTGATAAATTTATGCTGTATACTTTTGTTAAATTTTTATGTGTATACAGTGATAAATTTATTATTCATTGATTCTATATGTTATATGCTGCTATTGAATTTTTGTAGTTATACAGTGATAAATTTATCTATGGTTGGTGCTATATGTTATATACTTTGTGTTTTGATTTCCTTTTTGTAATTTTTTTTATTTGTTATTGATAACGTGTATATATATTTTGTTTGTAGGTTTATATCCGTTATGTTTTGCCATTGTTGATAGTGAAAGTTATGACAGTTGGCATTGGTTCTTGTCAAAGTTATTTGTTATTTTGACTCCAGGGAGGGATATTGTGTTTGTTATTGATCGGCATGGAGGTTTGCTGAAAGCTTTAGCTGAGGTCTTTCCATTTTCTTCTCATTCTTTTTGTCTAATGCATTTGAAGACAAACTCGAAGACTTATTTGTTAGTGAAGAGTCGAGAATCTAAAGAGTATTTGCTTACTCTTTTTAGTAGATGTGTATATACTCATACTATTGAGTTGTTTAATGAGTTATTTGAAGAATTTAAGGGTTGTTGTGGTCGTAGTGTTGAGAAGTTTCTTGAGGATTTGCCTAATGAGTGTTGGTGTAACGCTTATTTTCAAGGCAAGAGGTATGGTGAAATGTGCACAAATATTGAGAAATCTTTTAATTCATGGATTAGGGATGAACACCATTTGTTTTCAACTAGTCTTGTTGATGCTATACGGGTGAAACTAATGAAGCAATTTTCAAGACGGAGAGAAGTTGGGAATAAATGGAATCGTATTGTTTGTCCTTTTGTAGAGAAAAAGTTGGAAAAAGCTTTTAATGATACAAAAGCATGGATAGTTAAGAAATGTAGCGATGACATTTTTGAAATCCAATTGGATCATTCAATTATGGTTGATGTTGGGAAACGTTCTTGTTCTTGTCTATTGTGGGAAATTGATTCTTTTCCTTGCAAACATGGTTTTTGTGCTATAAAGAGGAGTAGGAAGGATCTGAATTGTTTTCTTGATGATTACTATCGTGTTAGTAGTTATTGTGATTCTTATTCATATTCTATCTATCCAGTTCCTAGTATATGGAAGCCAAACGTAGTTGTTGATGATGACGTTGTTTTACCTCCTCTTTGTAAGAGACCAACTGGACGTCCAAGAACAGAGAGAATAACTTCTAAGGGCGAAATCAAGAGAATTAGGTGCAGTAGGTGTGGAAAGATGGGAACTCATAATTGGAAGACATATAAAGAAGCTTTGCTTTAATTGTATTGATTTTAATTGAATTACTTTGTTGAGAGTTGAGAGGTGTTACTTGCATTGAATGATTAAGTATTTTTGGAAAGATATATCATTTTGGTACTTGCATTGAATGATTAAGGAATTTGTTGAATAGAAATTATATTTTTTGCTGATATTTTTACAGGATTAAGTTTCACAGATTTATACGATTTGATTTGGGTTAAATGTAGTTGCTGTTTTTGGTGTTTTATACAATGATAAATTTATCACTGGTTGGTTTGGACAAGTTAGTGGATTATTTTTTTGTAAGAATGATAAATTTACCATTGTCTAAAGGAAGCAATCAGGCATTAATGGGATTCCTGAATTTTGTTATTTTCAAGAATGATAAATTTATCACTGATTGTATGGGAAGAGTTGAGGATTTATTACATTTATGTCAGTGGTTGATAAATTTATCACTGTCATATCCAAGCAAATGTTCCTTTTTACAGTGATAAATTTATTACTGGCTTAAACTCAACAAAAATCAATTGATGTCACTAGTTATACATGGTTTTAATTTTTCTGTGCCTTGATTAATTCAAACAATAATACAGCCTTGCTTGTTAGATAATGCATCCCTCAGAAACACAAATAATTTGTGCACTGAATTTACAATGACATATGCTAGACCTCTTTCCAGTTTCTTTCTCTTCACACTGTATCTTATTTACTCTTGGATTGATTGTTGATAAAATGAGAAGAAAGAAAATGAATATATATACGTACACATATATCCTTTTTTGGTCTTTTGTTGTTTTTGAGTGATTTTATCTAGTGGATATCTTTTATAAGATTCCAAATGATAGTAGATTTGAGATTCAAAGTTTGAATATGGTTTTTCTCATAAGTCTTTCAGCATTCAAAGGAGTAGATCTTTGTATATTACTTACTTAGAGGAAGCAATTTTTGTCTGTAGTTATCTAATTTTCCAAGGAAAAATTTTCACATTACAAAGCTATAGATCAAATCTCTAGAATACATAATTGCATATCTGCTGTGTTAACTGCTTTGCAAAGCAAAAATTTTTAGATCAACTACCATGTTTATCTGGTTTAGCAACAACTTCTCAGTCTGCATGCTGTTTTGTGGTCACTCAGAAGGAAGCTTTGGATGTTTGAGTTGTTTAACTGAAGTATCAAATGGGTTTGTTTATTCAGAAATCACCAAAGATGGTATGTTCTTACATTCATTCTCAAACTTGGGAATATCTACAAATTGTAACAATATTTTAATTTCCAATTTGGACAATGTAATAGTGTTTGTGTTTTAATTTTCAATTTAGGTAAACTTTTTTATTATTTTTTATAGTGTTTTGTTTACTTGAATTGGGAAAAAAGAATGTGAGAGGGAGAGAGAGAGAGAGAGAGAGAGAGAGAGAGAGAGAGTTGCTGGTTTTTTTGTTTGAATAGTGGTAAATTTATCAGTGTTTACAGTAATAAATTTGTTGAAACAGTGATAAATTTATCAGTGTCAACAAAACACTATAAAAAAAATAAATTCATCAGTATAGTAACTCCAAACCTGTTATTAATCTTTAAATTTGATACAAATAATCATATTAGAATCAATATTTTAAATGAATTTTACATAACAAGACTGATATCAAAAGCCAGATCTGGTAACAATATGGCTAAAAAAGACTGAATGTTTCATTGAAGCAAATTTGACATTGTAACAACCAAGCACTGTCCATAATTTTGACATTGTAACAACCAAGCATTGTAATATTCATTGGAGCAAAGTAAGAACCAAAATCATCAAAATAGAGATAACACTATAACAACCAAACAAGCAAAATATATGAAGTATTGACATTCTAACAACCAAATGAATCAATGTTTCCTTTTGTTTTCTTTTTTTCCAGATCTGTTGATTATAGTGGAGGCAAGTCATCAATGTTTTCATCAACTATTTGTTGTTGAGCAACTTGTTGGTCAGTCAAGAAGATAGTTAACATATCGGCTCTCAATTGATTGCATTCTTCCTTGGAAAAAGTAGGCATTATGTTATTTTTGGAAACATATTGCCTCATGATATAGCAAACAATGATTCCACAATCAAGCCTGCAAAAATATTTTGAAATCAAAATATTATAATTTGGTTTCGTTGCTTTTTTTTTTTTTTTTTTTTTTTTAATAGTGTTTTGTTATTGATAAACTTACGACGTGTCTTCTTGTTGTGGGCTGTCATTGTATATCAAATTTTATCACTAAATTAGCAAAAGTAAGAAAATCCATCATTGTATAGTAAATGAACATGAAGATGTGATTATTATGAAGTTGAATATCACTCATAAATTAACACTATATAATACACATTGAAAATAGCTTCAAGTCGAATTTTATTACTCAATTATAGTTATGAAAGGAGAAGGGAAGCAAATCCATAGTTATGAAATAAGAAGAGAAGCAAATCCATCATTATAACAAATTTTATCACTCAATTAGGAAAATTAAGCAAACCTATCATTCTTATAGCAAATTTTCTCACTAAATTGGGCAAAGTAAGCAAATCTGTCATTGTATATCAAATTTTATCACTGAATTAACAAAAGTAAGCAAATCCATCATTGTATAGCAAATGATCATGAAGATGTGATTATTATGAAGTTGAATATCAATCATAAATTAATACTGTATGATACACATTGAAAATAGCTTCAAGTCAAATTTTATAACTCAATTATAGTTATGAAAGAAGAAGGGAAGCAAATCTATCATTATAACAAATTTTATTACTCAATTAAGAAAATTAAGCAAATCTATCATTCTTATAGCAAATTTTCTCACTGAATTGGGCAAAATAAGCAAATCTGTCATTGTATATCAAATTTTATTACTGAATTAGCAAAAGTAAGCAAATCCATCATTGTATAGAGAATGAACATGAAGATGTGATTATTATGAAGTTGAATATCACTCATAAATTAATACTGTATGATACATATTGAAAATGACTTCAAGTCGCATTTTGTCACTTAATTATAGTTATGAAAGAAGAATGGAAGATGAATACGACTCACGTTTGATTGGCATGTTTGTTGAAGATGAACTCAATAGGGAGAGTAGATGTCCGAATCAGAATATAGATCGAAACGGTGGAAGATTTGCTGGAGATTTGTTTGGAATCGGTATAAAAACAGAGGTGATTTCTTTGGAAACAATGGGAAATTCACGAAAAATCTCTTCGTTTGTTTCAATTTTCAAATTGCAAATCACCTCAGAATGGTTTCCAAATCGCCTCAGAATAGTTTCCAAATCAGAACAATTGAGAAGGAGCGTGTGTGTCACGCGCACAGGGGAGAGCTCGTGATATCTTCTGTGCTTCACGCGTATGGTGTGACATTGAGGGGTAAAATTGGAAACTGAAATAGGGCAGGACTTGGTGGGTATTAACCTGTTTCCATGGACCGACTGGTAAGTCCCCCCTATTTTTGAGGATTGAGATATGTAGTTTGGCCTACAGGATCAGGCTGGGCTACTGTTTTAAGCCCATTTAATTTTAGGTCTAGCTTGGGATTTAAGTTTCTAGCTTAGCCCAGTCCATCCTCATCTACTAATGAAATGTTTATATGTTTTTAAATATATATTTTTTTGAAGAATATATAAAATACTTATTCCTAAATACAATCTAGATGTAGACACTTACTTCCTTCTATAAGACCAAAGCACATTAGCTGTGGCACTCCCTCTAACAATTTTCACTTCTTTTAATATGTAGCACTGTTCTTTGGGTTTGGATATGCATAAATAATTGTAATTTTTTTCCCACTCTTCGAGGAAAAATAAAAATAAAACTTATATATGGATTAAATAAACAGAAGTGGTACAGGGCTCGAAAGGGCAAAGGCTTGAATGGTTCGAATTTGAGAAGGAATGAGGAATAAGAAGAAGAAGAGAAGGAGGAAGAAGAAGAAGGAGGAGAAGAGGAACTGGAGGGGCCATCAAAATTGGGCTGGAGGCGGAGGCGGAGGCGGAGGCAGAGCAGAGGCGGGCGGAGGTAGACGCGGAGGCGGCGATGCGACGATCGGCCGACGAGCGATGAGCTGCGACGATCGGCCGACAAGCTGCGACGCCGACGACCTGCGTTCTCTCTCTCGCCTCTGTTCAACTCAACGAAGAAGAAGAAAGAAAAGGAAGAAAAAGAAAAAAAAAAATCGAAACCCAAAACGACGTCGTTTTGGATTTTGAGCCGAATTCGAGCCACTGATTTTGGGCCCTCAAACATTTTTCTTAAATAAATGTGCTTGAAAATTATATATTTTTTAAAACTAAATTTGAAATGATTATATAAGCTCGATGTTTGAATCGGACCAGATTTACACAAATATAAAATCTCTTAATAGGTAACGTGGTAAATTAAAGTTTGATTTAGTAATGGGGTAAATTACAATTTCAATCTTTAAAGTTTGATTTAAATTTTACTTTAATTTTTGTTGTTTCAAATTAAATAGTTTGTTCATACATTTTAAGTCTAATTTCAAATTGATTATTATATTTAAATTAGAGATTAAAATTAATAATTTTAAGACACTTATCAGCCTCTTACGATGCAAAAATAGAAAGGACAAAAAGTAAAAATTTAAATAGAAAGACCAAATTAAAACTATACTTAAATTTTTGAATTATTAAAATAAAATTTAAATCAAATTATAAGAGTGAAAAATATAATTTACCTTTAGTAATTAATGTGTATTATATTAAGAATTTCTAGAAGGACGGTCCAATCCCATTCTTAGATTTCATTTTCTAACCAAATAGGGTCCAACACCCATTGATAGTTTGGACGGTCAAAATCTTTCTGTCCAGGAGAGATTGGAACCAAACCAATGGTTGTCTAACATTGGTCAAATTTAAAAAAAAAAAAAAAAAAAAAATTCTGCATAAAAAAACGAAAAGAAAAAAAAGTCAACAGTAGCTTTTATTACCACCATTATTAAGACACTAACAAAAGATTTTAAGTAATTAATGTTTGACAATTTGGAAACATGGAATAAGGGAAATGTTATTCCAAAGCATGTAGAGCCAGTAATCCACTCAACATGTGGAATGATTAGAGTTGGATTTGAATGGGATTTGGAGGGTCAGATCACTTAGACTTAGACCTTCAATTTTGGAGTGAGAAATTATTGTTCCAATGATTAAGAATTTATCTTAGGGTACCATAGAGATTTTGTTTTTATTTTATTATTTTTTGGGGGATTTAGAATTCCATCGAGTCCCTAACCACATCATATTTGTTGAATCTTGAGATCCCACTACACAAGTCAACCACACACAATTATTCATTGAAATTCCTAAGTATTTTTATGATTGCCCTAAATATATAAGTTGATTTAGATAATAATCTTTCAATGTTCAGTATGATAGGAGTAAATTACACTAATCTCTCATTGACTAATAAAAAAACTACAGTTAATTTTATAATTTTGTTGGATAAATTACATTTTACACTCTTACACTTTGCATCAAATTTCACTTTAATCCCTAACATGAAATTGTGGCTGTCAACTTCATATACTTTTGGTCAAATTTCACTTTGGTTCCTACACATAAAATCGTGACAATCAACTAGCTGCACTTCTTTTCAAGTATCAATTTGCCCCTTCTATTACTCTATTATTTAAGTTTTTAATAGAATACAGTCATGTAACAAACAATGACTAAGAAACGAAGGTAAGAGAGAAAAATCATTCTCATTTCCTATCAATATATATTTTGTTCCGCATAATATGCATTATGAGAATTATATAATACAATATGTGTGTGTGTGTTCATATATTAAAAATTAGGACGAAAATGTAAGAAAGTAGAACTTTTGAAAAAAAAAAAAAAAAAGGTAGCTGAGAAATTGAAGACTTTGTTACTGTGAAAAACAAAGTTTTATTATTCTAATTTTTGCAAAATCCTAATTTATCTCTTTAATCGTTCACAATTTACATTTTGTTTCAACTAAATACAATCAAAATTTGATGTAAATTTTAGGACCAAACGTGTATAGACAGAAAATTTGGATGATTTTTCTCCTTTGCCCTCATTCTTATAGTCATATGCTTGTCACATTACTAACTTCTGTTAAAGACTTATATGATAGAGTAACAAAAGGGAGACATTGACACTTGATTAAAAATGTAGGGAATTGATTGTCACGATTTTATAAGTGCAGAGAGTTAACTATCACGATTTTATGTGTAAAGACGAAAGTGAGATTTGATCAGAAGTGTAGGAGGTTGACTGTCATGATTTCATATTTAGAGATCAAAGTGAGATTTGGTACAAAGTGTAGGAGTACAAAGTATAATTTACCCTTTTTCAAATATTGAATATGTTTGTTTAGATGTAAATGATATTTTGATATAAAAATAATGAAGAGTAAAATAGACATTTCAGTCTAAAATAGACATCATTATTTTTCATCTCTTTGACTGACAATCCAATCAAATGTTATAGAATTTATATTTTAAGTGGGAACAATGTAGTTACCTAAAACTATAAAATTATTTGTAATTTATTCATTAGCTAGAGAAATTAGTGTTTTTTGTGCTAAAATCTAACTTTTCCAAACATGATCGATAAGATTTTTCCCTTCTAAAAATCTAGGAACGAAGTTGATTTTTAAAATAAATTCCCCTAGATCCTCGCCCACAAAACAAATGTTAGTACTGTCCCGATTGACAAATCAAAAAGACATTTTGATGATAAAATCAGTAATTATTTCAAGAATACTAAGGCACGATAAACTTAGTAAACAAAATCTCAAATACCTTTGCCTACGGGGGTTGATCCCTTTATATGGGGTGCTCTACCTCAACCTAAGAGCCCTTTTTATCACGGACTTTAGGACACATATTTTGTCCTAGTGCAATAAGAGTAGACATCTTCAAAGAGTTCAATCTCTAACTGCCCTAGAAATCGAAGTCCACCAGGACTCTCTCGCTCTATCTTGATATTTCGCCTAAGATGTGGGCCGTGGCCACACCTTGGTCGACCGCTTCCTGCTACATTGCCTACAATCCCGAGGTCATGTCACGTAACTAAAAAAATACGTCCCCACAAGTGTAATTTATCCGTATATTATGTGTCAAATCCAAATTGTTGATTGGAAAAGTTACTGTATAGAAAAAATTGTTGAGAAATCCATTTCTAGGGATTCCATGGCATGAGTTTCAAGGTTTTTTTTTTTTCTTTTTTTTTTTTTTTTTTTTTTTTTGGGTAAAGACATGATTAATGAAATTATTTAGTATGAATGATAAATTATTGTTTTGAACGATAATTATTTTATTTTTTTTCATTTTTACCCGTTGTTGCTGGACTGCTGATTATTGAAAAAGTTGTCGGAGGTGGCTAGTGACAATAACTAATAGTGGTGATGAAACAGATAGATAGACAAATTAGATGGACAAATAAGTAAAATATGTATGGATAAATTACGCACACAAATAAGTGAAACAATAAACAAATAAACAAAGGTAATATGGCATTTTAATTTATTATTTTTGTTGTAATCTGAAAAAATTAGAGGTTGAAATTATTGTTTTAAAATTAAATTTATAGCCCAATAGGCCTGAATAATCACAGATTCACCTTAGATGCTTATCCATGATATATCCCATCCCCATTTTAACAATATCCTCAAACTTTTCCTTCTCCCTTTTCCCTTTTCCCATAATCTCAGCTTAGATTTTCGTGATCATTTGATTTGTGTCTAATCAAATTAAGCTGTTAGATTAAAAAAAGAAAGAAAGAAAGAAAGTAAAATCATAGCAATGGTGGGGGTATGCGATTATCATTACACAGATCCTCAATCCAATAGTAGTTTAAAATTCTTTAAAGCGTGTGGCTTAAGCTTGTATTAATATTAAAAACATCATCACTGTTAGGGTTGGTGTTGGTCAAAATATGTTGGAATCTCATGATAGTAAGTTGAGATTTGACCAATGTTTTTTTTAATAAAATTTTTAAATTATAATTTTTTAAATGTAGTTATTAAAAAAGTTAACGTGTTTTGATAATTATTAAACAAATTATTGTTTGTTTGTGAGAAAATGATTTTGTTCCCCCTTTTGTCAGTTATTGTCAAATGAGCAAAAATTTTTTGGCTAAATAGCAAAAAATTAACTATTTCCAGCTCAAACTATGTTTTGTAGAAACCAAAAATTAAACAATGAGCATCTCCATCAAACTTTTTTCTTTTACTACATTTTATTTTGTAAACTTCTGATTTATTATTATTTTCTTTGGATAAATTAACTTAATATGCTTGTACTTCAACCAAAATCTCATTTTAATTTTTCAATTATAATAGCCAATATTTTACACTTCTGCAGCAAGAAAAACATCTGTAAATTTATATTTTTCAATTTGCTTCAATTTATTATGTGTATGAACACATGCAGGTGAAAGTTCGGGAAAAAAAATTATGAACACATGAGGAGTGCAAGTGTGTTTGTGATAGGGTGTAAAAAAAAAATTATGAGGGTACAATTACACCCCTCCATGTATTGATAATTTTTTTTTTTTTTTTTTTTTTTTTTAATTCCCACCAGCATATAGTTTTTTCCTAATTCATTTGTTGAGTTTGGTGGAGCAGGTTTTTAGTGAGTCTACTCAGCAAAATAACGAAGAAATTACTTCAATTTGAACCGTCGTCGGCCATTTTTCTATTTAATCGGTTTTCTCAATTTGTGCCAATTTCCGATCGGACTCAGCTTCCTAAGGAGAAACTCTCTTCGCATAGAAGATGAGGTTACAATGTTGGGATAAAGTGTCCTGATAATGTAGAATTGATGAATTGAGAATTGAAGTGCACAGAATATCTCGGTTTATGTGCAAATTGGCTCAATTCTGTTTAAGATTTGGAATATGAACTCTCTATGCCCTAGTGTATGATACAGTTTTCCAGTTTTCTTTTTCAACTCAAACTTTTTGAAATGATGGGTTGTATAAATACTTATACAGTGATAACAGATTTGGATAATGCACATGATAAATATATATATATATATATATGTGTGTGTGTGTGTGTCAGAAAATGACTTTGTAAATTTTTTTTGTTTTTTGTTTTTTTTTTTTTTGGTTAACTTTGAATTTTAATTAAGGCAGGTCTTAAGCGTTATTTTTAACGTTACTAATTGGGTTCATGTTTAATGCTGTGTAGTGAATAACATTGTGTATTTGATTGCTCAAAACCATTTTCGTATGAATGAAAATTCAACGAGCATTTTCGGATTTGTGGAAATGGCTTTAGGTGGGTTTCCTACGCATTTATGAATTCTGTTTGTCCCACATTAGAAAGGTTTAAGAATTTATATGGGCATACAAACTATAGCTTGCCATACTTGGGATGGGTCTCAAATGGTACCCAAGTTTTGTGAAAATATGAGGTTATGGGTAAAGTGAGATAGACCTATTGAACCCAAAATAAAAACACGCGTAGTCGTCCGATCGGACAGGCTGGGCGCGTGTGCGTGGTGTGAGGTTGGATTAGGCTTGTCCGACCCAATACTTATCTTTTTGGGCCAAAAATATTTTTATTTATTTATTTAATTTTGAATTTCAGTTTCAAAATTCAAAATAAATCTGTCCAAATTTCTTTTTGCTCTACCTTAACAGGTTCATACCTGTTAATTCCACTCAAACAGATATGTTTCTGTTCAAATCTGTCCAAAGAGGTTTTCTATTTGTTGAATCTATCCAAACAGGCTTTCTATCTGTTGACACCTGTTCTGAAAAGCCACCAGTTCTCCTATATATAGCTTGTCATTCCAACAATTCATTCAATCGAATTTCCTTCAACTTTTCTTCTTTCTTCTTCCTATTTTCTTTCTTCTGTTTGTTGCATCTGTCCTGCGTTTATTTTTAGGAAGAGAAAGAGATAGTTATAGCATAGTTTTGGTTTGTCAGACTTGAGTTTGTAGTGCTGCAAACCAAGTAGTAGTCGTTGCATCTTAGAAAGTAGACGCTGATAAATCTCGAAACACGGGAGCGAGGACGAAATCTACTTTAAGGAGATTGTATCAAACACAAGCCTCGACTTATGATTTCTATAAGCAATTAATTTAGAATTTAATTTATATAATTATTTTCTGTATTATTTAATTTTATTTTGTTGTTTATTGTATTAATACATTTATTTACACATACATATAACAACTGGGTACTAACAATCTTAAAGTAGATATCTTTTTTTTTTTTTTTTTTTTAATTTGTGTGTTAGAGAGACGAATATTTTGTTTCAGGAAATTAAATAGCAGTCATCTACTATTTAATTTCTTGAATAGTGGTAATATACTGTTTAATGATTTCTTTGATAACATAGTAGTCATATATTGTTTAGCATTGTCATTTTCTTACAAAATATTATTCTATATATTTTGTGTGTAAATTATATTATGTATAAATTTGTGATTAGTGCGTTATTATTTCATCAGGAATATGACTACTGAAACAAATAGAACTGAAACTGTTCTTACTCCGACCTCCACACCTGTTGTGCCAGTAATGACTCTAGCAGTACTAGTAAATCATGGGGAGAAGCCAGAAAAGTTGAATGGAAATGATTTTAAAAGATGGCAACAAAAGATGATGTTTTATCTTACGACATTGAATTTGGCTCGCTTCAATCATGAAAAAGCTCCGGCATGAATGAAGGAGAAACTGACCGGCAAGTAGTTGCCACAGTCAATGCATGGAAGCATGGTGATTTTTTGTGTCAAAATTATATCCTTAATGGGTTAGACAATACATTGTACAATGTGTATAGTGTCAAAAGCACCACAAAAGAACTATCGGAATCTTTAGATCATAAATATAAGATAGAGGATGCCGGTATAAAGAAATTTGTTCTCAGCCATTTTCTGGACTTTAAAATGATGGATTCCAAGGCAGTTATATGCCAGGTGCAAGATCTCCAAGTAATTCTCTATGACAAACATGCAGAAGGGATGGTTCTCAGTGAATCTTTCCAAGTAGCGGCAATCATTGAAAAATTGCTACCATCTAGGAAAGAATTTGAGAATTATCTGAAGCATAAGCGCAAAGAGATAAAATTGGAGGAACTGATAGTGCAACTCAGAATTGAGGAGGACAATCGTGGTTCCGACAAGAAGTCAGGAAACCATGTCATGTAGGCTAAAATAAATGTTGTGGAACCTGAACAAGGGTCAAAATTCAACAACAAAAAGCGGAAACATGATGGCAATGGTCCCAAACAAGGATCCTCTAGTAAGATCAACAAATGGATCAACAAGAGGTTCAAATGCAAGTGTTTTGTGTACGGCAAAGATGGACATCGCGCTAAGGATTGTCACGTTTGCAAGGACGGAGGGAGTTCAAGCAAAAAGCCAGCACAAGCCATCATAGCCGTGGATTTTTATCTTTCTGATGGAGTGGCAGATATCAATCTTACTGCAGTAGTCTCTAAGGCAAATTTTGTGGGCAATCCCAAGGAGTGGTGGGTGGATACTGGAGCAACCTGCCATATTTGTGTTGTAACGCCCCAAATTTCTAGCCCAAATGATAATACAACAATCATGGCTCTTTCAAGGAAAACCGAATATAAATCTCCAAACTTACATTACCCAATACAATAGTTCTTCGTGCAACAATACATTAATCCAACAACAAGTAAATAAACAAATAAATACCCTCAAGGATTTACAAGTTTCCAAGGCTTGAGCCTGGTTACACAAAACTGTTATTCAAACCCACACACATACAGCTTTTAGCTTACACACAGAGTCACAGCAAAATGAGAGTCTTGTACTCTCAACACACATTTCCTCGCCTTTAGTTAGGCGGCATCACCACATCTTTTCCTGCACAAAAATCCTGTAGGGTGAGCATAAAGCCCAGTAGGAAATCCTTAACAAAGTATATACATTTTATACAAGTCTCAAGAGATGAATGCCCTTTTGAAAGAAAATCACATCTTCATCTTTGAAAACCATCATGCTCAATAATGTCATGCAATTTCAATTCTTCAAAACTTAACAAATCATTTCAAGAGCGGTAAATATGACTTTGGTTATCTCTAGGTTGGTGTCTGCAAGTAGACTATATGAGTACTACCAAATTGTCATTTTTACTGGTATTAACCAAAAGACTCGACACCTATCTGCGCGGGTTTTCGGTCTTCAACCCGGACTCTTAGGCCAACTTATTCAATATCATCTACACCACCTATCAAGACTTACCAAGACTTACCAACGTATTTACTCCAAAACCATTCCATGAAAACTTGTTTCTCAACATTCTTTTCTCAATGCAAGTTTTCAAATCAACTGTCAAAATTTAATGTAATCAAATGAATTAATATGCCAATAATACAAGATGAATATAAATACTTTTATTCCAATTCATTATTCAAGGAATAACACAATTCCATCTTCTCAAGTATCTTCAACAATTAGTCATTTCAAGACTATTTCAACATTTTAAACAATAATTTCCAAAATGAACAGTAATTTTCATATTTCCTGAAATTCATCATTTATATAAATATAAATAAGAAATTTTCCAAACATCTATTTATTTTGACACACAAAATAAATATAACAATATCATTCATGGATTTTCAGTCTCTTTTAAAAAAATCCCCAGATTCTATGTTTTCTCACCAAAACTATACAACTCAAATCTTTTGAAAAAAAACTTTCCAAAATCATTTTTTCTTTAATCAACGAAGATCAAAACCTATAAGATCATTTTAAAAGAAGAAGAGACAAACCCACTTTCAAAATCGCTCAACTTCTTGAATCAAGAATCAATTTTTAAAGCTATCAAAAGATTATTTCGAAAATTATATAGATCCTGCAAAAATATATATATAACTCTAAGAAAATCGCTACCTCAAGTTTTGAAGAAGAAATGAGATGAAACCCCCAAAATCAACGGTGTCGAAACTCGATCTTCACCGCACACAACGAAGCCCTCGAGAAGTTAACCAACTTTGATGAAGAACCTATGGCAGAACTCTAATGGATCTTGAGAAATCAAGGTTTTGATCCAATTTGGCGTAGGGAAATGTAGAGAGAAGGGAGAGGAAAGGGTTTTTAGAGAGAGAGAGAGACCTAACAAGAGTGAGATAGACTCAGCCTAAAGAGAATAAAAGACCAAAATTTCAGACTCAATTACCACTGCACGTGCGGCGCTTCTCCCGCACTTGCACTCCCGTACCTACATTTATTGCAGTAGCCAAACAAGCCCTCCCCTATTTTCCACATATGCGGCTCAAGAAATTTTGAATGCATTTTGCATTTTTTTTTTCGGCGAGCTGACCGAGCAGCTCGATCCCCGTAAGCTGACCGGGTCAAAATCGGGATCACTATAACCTCCCCCCTTTAAAGAATTTCGTCCTTGAAATTTCAAATCAAACTATCCAAACAAAGGGGGTTTCTAGCGATCAAAACCACGCTATTTCATTTTAAAATCACAATATTAACTCTAAAAAATTATTTTATTTTATTTTATTTTTTATGTTTTATTTTTTTGCCATCTCCACCATGGTTATCTCATTTAACAACAATTGTCCACATTAACCTAAACATAAAGCAAAGAAATGAGAATCCGTAATGTGGGGGCCGAGATTCGGGAGTCGTAGAGATTTCGGATAGTCGAATCTGGTAGAGTCAAGGTTCGAAGCATTCGGCAATTGGCTCTAAAGCTCAAATCCAACCCTACTCGGCCAATAACTGATTAAGCGAGGGGCCGAGTGAAGATCGGCCCATTATAAAATGTGCCAAATATGAGGTGGGGGATGAACCTAATCCCGAGGCCCAAAGAAGAAAAGATATAAATAGAAGAGACATCAGCCAGAAGCAAGTATGTGAGAATTATTGTGCTTAACTTAGAATACAAGCATTCTTGAGTGTAGAGACTGACTTGTCCGTCGGAGTGCTAATTCTGGCGCCCCTGACTGGAGTGTTTATTCCTTTTCAGGTGACTATCAGCGGATCTCGAGCGCTTCCCAGGATCAGAAGAGTATTTCCAAATCACTTCTCCACAATTGGCGCCGTCTGTGGGAATACTCAAGCACATCCATGGCGAGCGTGACGGAAGATCCTCCGACAGTCACTATCGACCCTATATCACAAGATGAAGCCACTCCAACAAACATGCTTGGAACAGAGACTATCGTTGCAAGATGTGCCTTAAATTTCACCTCACCCTCGACTTCGAAGCACGAAGCAATGCGAGTGCTCCTGGAACAAGCAAAGCAAAACGAACAAAGATTGGAGAACCTGCTTGCAGAGAACGAGCATCTCCATCAGGATTTGGCCTTGGAGGTGGCGAAGTCCAAACAAGCTGCATACCAAGGCCCGGAACGACCCGAGAGGGTAGCTGGTCGACGATCTCGAGCCCGACAACAAGATACTGATAGCAACTCTGACGCATTATCCTTGGAGCCCAAGAAGGAGGGACGATCTGAAATTTCCAGTTCTTCTGAAGAGAGTCCCTGTACAAGGCGTAAGCGAAGGAGAAACAGCTCGGATGACAATCAACACGATCCTTTTGTACGACGGATTGCAAAGGCAGTCCTACCCAAGAAATTCAAAGCACCGTCATTCACCCTATACGACGGTAAATTGGTACAAGATGGCCGGCTACAACCGTACGTCCGAAAAGGCAACCCAACCAAAGCAATAGCCTTGACACAGGATTCACATTCGCTCCACGTGATCCGTATGATATACAGCCTGCCAATGTCATCGGTGGTGCACGAGATTCAGTCGAAGTCTAACCCTCAAGAGCAAGTCACTCCGGCTAAACGGCCCCATGAAGCCGAGGTTATCACTTTTGATGATTCGGATTTGATCGGAGCAACACTGCCCCGCATTGATCCCTTGGTAATTGAGTAATGTGTAAACCGATTCACAATTGAGCGCGTACTCATCGATCTGGGAAGTACATCGGAGATTATGTACTACAAGACATTCACCAAACTGGGCTTCTCCGAATCGGATCTCTCTCCGGCCCCTTATCCACTTTTCGGCTTCAATGCCAATCCAGAGTACCCATTGGGGAAAATCAGACTTCCCGTTCAAGCAGGTTCCCGAATAGTGGATGTGGGATTCTTGGTCGTCAAACTGCCGTCGCCGTATAATCTCATCATGGGGCGATCATGGCTGCATGCTATGCGAGCCGTGCCTAGCACCTATCATCAGCTGCTCTGCTTCCCGACAGAACGCGATATTGAGCAAATCCGTGGCTCCTAGAAATCGGCACAAGCATGTTATCTCCTTGCTGAGAAAACGCTAAAGGAACTATAGGTGAATTCCATTGAGTTGCCGGATCGAGAAAGCCTCGACGATGTTGGGCGGCCCCCAAACGAAAAAGCAACGGAAGACTTAGCAAGAGTTCAAATCGATGGAAGCCCAGACAAGTTCTTCATGGTCGGCGCCTCCTTGAATCAGGCCGACAGACAGCAGCTAATATCTTTCCTGCTCAGCAACCTCGATGTCTTTGCATAGACTCCGTACGACATGTCGGGTATAGATCCGTCAGTTTCACAGCACCATTTGAATGTCGATCCTAAGTGTAAGCCGATCATTCAGAAAAGTCGGCGGTTAGTCGCAGAGCACACTGCCACCGTTGTTGAGGAAGTTGACAGGCTGCTTGACGCCGGAGCAATTAGGGTGGTGACCTACCCTACATGGCTCCTTAATACAGTGGTGGTGAAGAAGAAAAATGGGACTTGGCGAGTGTGCGTTGACTTCACGGACCTAAAACAAAGCCTGCCCAAAGGATTGTTTTCTTCTTCCCAGGATAGACCAGCTTGTAGATGCTACGGCGCGCCATCAGCGTATGAGTTTCCTTGATGCCTATAGAGGTTATCATTAAATCGTTATGCATCCGGAGGACCAAGAGAAAACTGCATTCCTCACCCTAAGAGGAACCTATTGCTATAAGGTAATGCCTTTTGGGTTGAAGAATGCAGGGGCAACCTACCAGAGACTGGTTAACACCATGTTTAAGGAGAAACTCGGCAAAACTATGGAAGTATACATTGACGATATGGTGGTCAAATCCAAAGAAGAGCAGAATCATATAGCCGATCTGGAAGAGACATTCGGCATCCTACGCAAATATGGAATGAAGTTGAACGTTTCCAAATGTGCGTTTGGTATCGGCTCTGGCAAATTCTTGGGCTACATTGTCAACCACAGAGGCATTGAAGCTAACCCAAGGCAAATCACAGCAATCCTGGAGCTCGGCTCCCCCCGTTCAATAAAGGAGGTTCAAAATTTGATGGGGATGGCTACCGCACTCAACAGGTTTATCAGCTGGTCCACAGATCGCTGCCGACAATTCTTTCATACACTACGGCAGGGCAAGGCCTTTGAATGGTCCACTGAGTGCGAAGCAGCTTTCAACGGGTTGAAGACCTACCTCCGCTCAGTACCACTCCTGACAACACCCTCTACTGGCGACCCACTCATTTTGTACCTGGCAGTTTCTGATCGAGCCATCAGCGCCGTATTGATAAAGGAAGAGCTGGGGGAGCAGCGGCCAGTGTATTATGTGAGCAAGGCAATGGTTGACGCTGAAACACGCTACCTTCTGCTGGAAAAGCTCATCCTAGCTCTAGTTATGGCGGCAAGAAAGCTCATGCATTACTTCCAGGGGCATAGCATTGGGGTGCTAACACATTATCCCCTCCGATCAGTACTATGTAGTGCGGAAGCATCTGGACGTGTTTCAAAGTGGGCTCTAGAACTTGGCCAGTACGATATTCAATTTCTACCCAGAACCTTAATCAAGGGACAGGTGCTTGCCGACTTTATCGCCAAATTCACTAAGGGTCTCGCCGACTTCAAGACAGATGAAATTCGACCGAAGCCGAACTAGAGGATTTATGTTGGGGACATCTGGTAATTGTATTGTGATGGATCGTCCAATCAGCAGGGCAGTGGAGCCGGAGTTGTAATCATGACCCCCGACGGCGCAATAATTGAGCAGGCCATCAAGCTCGACTTCGAAGCATCAAATAACGAAGCCGAATACGAAGCCCTTTTAGCCGGTTTGCGGAATGCGCATATTCTGGGTGCTCAGCGTCTGCTTGTGTTTTGCGACTCAAAACTGGTGATCAATCAGCTATAGGGGGAGTACACAGCAAAAAACGACTGTATGGCGGCCTACATGAAAATGGCCAACTCCCTGTTGGCAAAATTTGACCATCATGAGTTGAACCGGATAACACGCGATCAGAACACCCATGCAGATGCCTTGGCTTGCCTAGCCTCCTGTAGACACCCCATTTTTGACCGTCCTCAAGACTTGGACGCCACCGTTTGAATACTCGGTGATTATCGCATGTTTGTGTTCGTCTCGAGTTCCCGGAGGCCTTGGCAACGCGCCCCGTCTCAGGACCTCTTGACCCGACTGCTTTATGTCTGGTTTTGGCACCAAACACTTGTGTTTTTGCCTTGAAAGGCAGGGAATGGCTTTTTGGCCCTCCCCACACCCCACCGGCCCTCTCCTATCATCACCGGCCGCACATGTGTACCACCGGCAGTGTTTTCTTAAAAACAATGGCCGGTCGGCACTATATGTTGCCGACCGGCACCTTTTTTGGCCGGTGACCATTTTGGCTGGCCGGTGTGACCTCTTTGCACCCTACAAGCCTGGTGCATGCCAGCTGTGCCAACTGGAATGCACCATCACATTCCCCCGTGCATAAGTGTGACCACTTTGCACCTTTGAACCCTCTAAGCTTCTAGAAGCTTGAACCTTTGGCCAGCTGTCTTAGCTTCTCCAAGAAGCCTAGACTCTTTTGCCCCCCTTGAACATTTCTCTTTGCTTAGCCATTAAGTTATTTGGCTTTGTCTTGGCCTATATAAACACCATCTCTCTCCCTTTGATAGGGGTTAGCCATTTTTGAGCAAAAACCAGAGCTTCTATATCTATATATCTGTGTTATACTCTCTCTCTCTCTATATCTCTCTCTCTCATCCTTGTGTGTGTGTTTTAAGCCTAAATAGTGTGTTTTTACCTTACTTTTGCACTAATACACACACCATTACACCTTAGTTCGAGATTGAGGGACTTGGAGGGTTGTTTGTTGAGGTTTTGGACTGATTTTGATCATTAGAAGGGGGCTGCACCACCTGTTCTTCAAGAGTTCTTCAAGGGTAACTACTTTACTTTACTTGCCCCAATCTTGCATTGACTTTTGACCTATTTTTCTTTGTGTTTTGAGCTTTGTGTATAACTAAAAAAAGTCTTATTTTTTCTTGCTCTAGAACTTTCATTAAGGTCACTTTGTGGTTCGAGTGCAAACTCATCCACTTAGGCCTTATTTTGGCCTCTTTGGTGCCTTTTCGGTAAGGCTTTGTTTGCTTGTGTGTTTGGATCTTTTCATCACTGAAATCCAGTGGATTTTCAGTGGTGAGAAGGTGGTTTGAAGTCTTGTATAGGGGAGGGACACCCCTCTCCCCTTTGTCCCTCTTTGACCTTTACTTTTGGTTCAATGTGATAGCATGTATGAGCACTTGCATTTGGCTTCATTTCAGAGTTTTTTTGGATGTTTTGGAGCATGTTTAACCTCTGTCTAATGTGGGTTCATTAGCTCTTAGCATGCATCTCATACTTGCTTTGTAATGCTCTACTTTGCCTAGAAATGTGCCATGTATTTAGCCTAGCATATCCTCATGTTTTAGCTTAGCTTATTGAGGCTTTTGGTCATGATTCATCATGCTTTAGGTCTGTTGGCCACTAATTTTGTCATGTTTGGCATGATTAGTATAGTTGCTTTGTATTTTGGCTTGTAAGCCTTGGTTGTATCGGCCTCTAGCATGCTTAGCTTAGGCCATCCTCTTGATTTGGCATCATTTAGGATCCTATTTCAGTCCATAAATCATGTGTGTATGCTTGCATATGTGACCTCTCTCATGCTTTGAAGGTGTCCCCTTTTATGCCTTGAAATAGGCCTTGTGCATGCTTGTATGTTTAAGGTATTTTGGGGGTGCCATACCAAAGGGTTTGGGTGTATTTTTGCATGCTAAAATTCTGTTTTTGCTTATCTAATACATGCCATGAATGGTTATCTTAGTAGGTAGTGGAATGCTCCACTTTGTGCCTTAGACTTAGGCCCTTTTGGTTTGCATGTTAGCATGAATCATTGTCCACCTTTTTGAGTACTTTTTGCCACTATTTTGGGGAGGTTTGAGGTCTGCCCCTTGTAGACACCCCATTTTTGACCGTCCTCAAGACTTGGACGTCACCGTTGGAACACTCGGTGATTATCCATACTTGTGTTCGTTTGGCGTTCCCGGAGTTCTCGGCTCGCGCGCCTTGCCTCAGGACCTCCGAACTCGACCGTTTTGTGTCTGGTTTTGCACCAAACACTTGTGTTTTGCCTTGGAATGGCAGGGAATGCCTTGTGAGGCATCCCCACACACCACCGGCTGTGGCTAGAGGCCACTGGCTAGCTGGTGTTGCTATCGGCACTTTATTGTGCCGACCGGCACTCTTTTGTGCCGACCGGCACTAAGTTTGCCAAAATGGCACTCTTTGCCGGCCGGGCACTGTTCAGCTGCTTTATGAGATATTTTCTCACAGCTGTTCAGCCTTTTTCTCCCCTCCATACACGTGTATGGAGGGATGAGCTTGCTTGGTGGCTAAGCTTGTAAGCTTTTTGCCTATAAGAGAGAAGGCTCCTCCCTTTGCTCAAGGGTTACAAAATCCAAGAGCTTTAGACATTGTTAGAGAGTTAGAGCTCTGGTTTTTTTTTAGGGTTAGAATAGATATACTTACTATCTCTCTCTTTCTCTTTGTAATCTAGGTGTTTTGTGCCTTACTATTGTACTAAAACACCTAGTGTTCCACCTTTCTCTTGGTTCTGAGGTTCCAAAGGTTGGTTCTTGCTGTTTTTGGTTGATTTGAAGCTCAAAGAGGCCATCACTCCATCTTTGTTGAAGAAGGCTACAAGGGTGAGATACTAACTCCCTTTTTCCCATTTTTGCACCTTGTTTTTACCTAGTTTAAAACAGTTTTTGTGCTTAGTGATTAACACATAAAATCTCTATTTTTAAGCCTTCTTTATTGTTCATTAAGAGTGTTTAGTAGTTTGGGTGAGTTTGACCACCCTTAGGCCTTGAAAAGGTCACTTTTTGTGCTATTTTGTGAGAGATCCGAGATTTTGGTGATAGGATCTCTTCACCACTGAAATCTTGAGGGATTTCAGTGGTGAAGAGCATGCCTTGAAGTCTCAAGAAGGAGAGGGTCACCCCCTCTCCTTGATGTCCTTGAAAAGGGCAAATTTTGCTTCCTTATGGAGCTTCATGCTTGAGTGTGTGTTGAGCATGTTTGACTTGTTTTTCATGCTTATATTGCCATGTTATAACATGATTTCAAGTTGGTTTTGGCCTCTTATACATACTTAGTATGGTTGCCTTGTAATGCCTTGTTATGCCTTAACGTGCCTAGGTTGTGTGCCTTCATTTCTAGCATGTTTTAGGCCTACATTTGTGAAGTTTTTATGCTTATATTTCCATGTATAAGGTCTGTCCACGGTCGTTTTGGTCAATCTTAGCATGAATTTCAAAGCCTCTTTGCATTTGGCTTGTTGACCTTAAGAGTATGATTGTATAGCATGCCATACTTGCATCATTTTTAGTGGTTTGGCGCCATTAATAACATGATTTCAGTCCATTTAGCATGCTCACATGTTCGCATTACATGCCTCTTTGACGTGTCAAGAGTCTTCGTGTTTGCCCCTTTGAAAATGCACGTGTGCATGCCTTTAGATTCATGTCATATAGATGCCATCTAAGTGATATCTTGGGCTTAGTTTTATGTGTTAAAACTCTGATTTTAGTTGGTTAGGTGTTGCCATGTGTGGTTATGCTAAGAGTAGTTCAATGCCTTATTGACTTGCCTTAAGTCTTGTTTCAGTTGTTGCATGCTTAGCATACTTTGTTTAACATGATTTGGCATCATTTTATGCATGATTTTCAGAGCTTATCTTGCATGCTAATTGCCCATGTTTAACTCATTACAAGTGTGCTTGAATGTTGTTTATTACGCTTAAGTGTTGGTGCCTTAACTTGTTCATGTGTGCATATGTGTTTGGCCCTCATGACTAGGCATTTTGGCCACTGTTTTGAGCCTTGTTAGAGCTGCCCAATTCATGTGTAAGTCCATCTCATTGCTTAGTTTGCATACTTGCCTTGTACGCCTACTTGTATGCTTACATAAGTGCCTCGCATTGTCCATATGGCATAGTAGATAACATGCTTAGGGCCGTGTTGCATTGGCATGCATGTTGGGCCTCTTGAAGTGAAGTATGATGGAGGTTTGGCACCTTTATTTGCTTGTTTGCATTGCATGCATTTGACATTGAAGTTGCATTCTTGGTCCTTTGGGCCATCACGCATAGAAATGCGCGATTGGTGGTCCGAGGATCGAGGCACATGCCCCATTGAGCCATCAACATGATGTGGGATGTGTTTGGTGCATACATGCTTTGAATTGCCTTGCTATGCATAGCTTGTCCTCTGCTGCTGTGAGTTGCAGGATCTGCAGAACATTTTGTGCCGGCCGGCACTTTTTAATGCCGACCGGCAGTGTTTTCCCAGCCGATGGAACAATTCAGTGCCGGTGGCCACATCCTTCAGCCGGTGGTATTCTACCCCAGCCGGTGGTGATGTTCAGTGCCCAAGGGAGTATTCCTGAAGTTTTGGCAGTCTTCAGAAGAGGAAAGCAGGGAAAACAGAGGCAATCATGCATGGCAGTGCGATTCCGAGCCAGTCCCGAGCGCGTGCTGCATTTGGCCCTCATCCCGAGGCGATTTACCGTTTAATTAGATTAATTATTTTATTTAATTAATTTAATTGGTTTGTAATATTTAATTAGCTTGCGTGGTTAATTATTTATTCAATTCTGTATTTATTCGGTCCCTCCGAGCGAGGGCAAATATGTAATAAGTGTGTGTGAGTGGGTGTATGTCTTCCAACCCCCATTTCTTTCTCCCTTTTATTTACCTGCTTTGATGGTAGATTAGGGCATATTTAAATTAGCATACCTTATGCTACGCATGCGTGCATTCATGCATTTGTTTACATGCATCGGGCTCGGTACATCATACAAACTGCATTGCAATTTTCAATTCCAAATTGAATACATGCTACTCGCACATTTCACATGTCATGTTTAGGGTTAGCCGAGCCTACTCTAGATTGCATCTACGCTTGTGTTGCATTAGCCACCTAACATGAACTAGGTCATGCATGTTTGCTAACCGGGTTTCTTGTTTTGGCGCGGAGTACGATGTAAGTATTTATGCTTTAGCATATCGCATGCGTGTGAATGTTGACATGACAGTATGCTCGCCATGCGGCTAAATGCTTATATGTTATAAACTGTTTGAATGCCTGTGGGTGGAGGTTGGATTGCCTGAGTTGGAACAACTCGTTGAAATCCGTATTTTAGCCTACTTGCGAGTAGCAAAAGAAAACAACACGTTTTTCGAGACAAAACGGATATGCAATGCTTGTTTCCAAATTAGGCAATCTAGTCTATACTTGTTTGCTGTGCGCATAACATAGTAATTCTAGGCTAATAATTGGAATAAGGATGCATAAAGTTTTCAAAAACGGATATCATGGTTAGTAGAGGCCGGTCTTCGGACCGGGCGAAAGGGGGTGCTCATAGCTGACCTTCCCCGATCGTACCCAAGCTCCCGAGCCAAGCCACTTTGGTGATGACGGACATGTGGCCTTCGGCACCGAGTCAGGGTTTCCTAAATTCCCCATTTTAAAATATTTAGGTGGCGACTCTGTAATCTGGCAAAGCAGTCCATGTTTGGCACTACTTTTCAAAAAATCTGTTTTCTCAAACGATTTGCCGGATTTGGACTCTTTGGTTCAGATTTAGAACCGCAACAAAAGGGAGTCCGAACTGTAGAGCGAAGCCCCACGGGCGCGTCTACAGTTTCTGGCGACTCTGCTGGGGAGTTTAGAGAGCTTGACTCGAACTCGTGATATCCTGTTTTGATTTCATTTATGTGTTTCTTTGCATTGCATGTGCATTGGTGCGCCTAGGACACCGTGTTGGCCATCTGCTATTCCTGAGCGGTTTGCCGGAGGCTTGTCTTGTCAAGGCATGACCATAAGGCTGACCGGTTGCGGGCTCTGCCAGTATGGGAACACAAACCCCGGTTTTACCGGGGCACCCTTTTCGACCATTCGACCTAGTGCATATTCGGAATCCATAGTGACCATTCCAAACTAGGACAGGTTGCTTACCCGATGCTAAGTTGTCTGAAACCGCTGTGTGCGTAGTGAAACCTTAGTTCCTGACAAAATAGGACAGGGAAACCCCCCCCCAATATAGGGGTGTTTTGGTTCTCATTTATTTGCTATGTGCTTTAGAGTGTAACTCTGCAGGGAACGTACATATCAGTTTGCGAGTTTGGGTACCCGGCCCGAGGGCACCAGTATCAATGTTGTTGAGAATTAGCCGTGTCTGCGGGTATCAGTTCAGTTTTTGATAATGACTCCGGGGAATAGTGTTCAGTAGTAGAGCGCAGTTGTCCGGCTACACCCGTGTTTGATCTGTTTGGGGCTGAAATACTGCTTGTTTTCCGTTTCAGTTCAGAGATTCAGTGAGTTGACCCAGAACAGTTAGCGTCTCCCCCTTTGCTGAGGCAGGACTGAACATGATGCAGAACTCTGAAGAGATTGTGGTCATGACGGCCGCGTTGAGTCAGGAAACCATCCCACAGAATGATGCTACTGTTGATATGACGCATCCGCCCAGGTCGCCCGCTGCACACCCAATCTGGACCCCCCAGTTCTATCAGGCTCGCGAGCCCACTACATTCGAGTTAATGGGGATGATAGGTGATCTTCAGAGGTCCGTGGCGGATCTCGCTTACGGAATGTCAGCCTTGCCACCGGTTGCACCGTATGCCGGAAATTTCGAACCCCAAGAACCCCCGCTACTGGGGCGAATTGTGATTGAGCTTAATCAGCCGGAGATGACCTCCACATACAACAGTGATGCACCGATATCCACCCAAACTCTCAACCCGGCTGAGGCCAGAGGTAAAGACAAAGTGAAGGCAGATGCCGATCCCATCGAACAACTGCTGTGGGCAGTAGAGGCTTTGAAAGCCGGGGGAATGAACAAGCAACAGATATCCGCAGTTACGACAAAAGCTGTGGAGGATGCTTTCCCCACTCCGCCTGAGGGCAGTTTCAGTCAATCAGAAAATCGGGACAGGCCCCGTCATGCCAGGGTAGCTTCTCCCATTCCCAATCCTGCATCAGGGAAGAGTCAAAAACTCAAAGCCGCACCCGCTGACCCGTTCGCTAGTTCATCTAGCAAGAGTGCTCAGGCCCCAAAATACCTGCCCCGGGGGCGCAGGGCCTTCCATCCTCTCTACATGCCTTTGTCTAGGGCACTTCTGATCTTGGCCAAAAAGGGGCATCTTACACCCCTCGATCCTAGGCCGCTCCCCAAACCCCTTCCAGCAGGCCATGATGCCACTCAGTACTGTGCGTACCATCAGCAGACCGGTCACAGTACCGACAATTGCTTCCGCCTCCGTCATGAGGTGCAGGATTTGATCGATAACAAGGTTATCCTCCCGCCTACCTCGGCCAAATCAGTCACTACAGAGTTCTTGGAATATGAGGACACAGATATCGAGGACACAGATACCGCGAGTATGTGATTAGAAGGTGAACCGCCTGCGGGCAGTATTAGGAACATTTTTTGGATGCAGCATTTGGCACGCATTTTTGAGCATCGACCAATACTGGTTTTGTAAATTCTGACTTGAGTATCGGGTCAGTCTTTTGTGTTGTCTTGAGCCTGTCTCATTGTTTGGAGACAGTCCTTTTGCTTAAGGGTCTGTCTAATTGTAATGAGTCAATCCCTCTTGTATAGAATACCGGGTGATTTCGGGGTTGTTGCCTCAAACACTGTTCTGTTTTGTACTTAGTTGTTTTTCCTTTTGAGTCTGTCTCAGTTAAGGAGCCGGTTGCAATCAGGGTTTTGGAATGAAACAGCTGCGGTTACTCTGTTTTTATGCTTGCTTTGTGAGAGGAACGATAGTACCTTCTACCTACTCTCTTGTGCCTTGAAGTCATTGTAATGACCTGAGTTTTTCAAAACCTTTCGAACATTGCGGTGAAAACAAAGAGGGATGACTTCCTCGGGATTTGTAAAACTTTGATCAACTGAGAGAAAAAGAGGCGTGCTAAGCTTTTAATGAATGAAATCATGCTTGTTAGTGTGAGTACTGAGAAGGACCCTGGCTTGATCCAGACTGGTTCCACACTGTCTTCAGCGCGAGCGATGTGTCGTTTTCTTTAAAAACTTTCAAAAACAAAATATTTTGCGCAGTCCTGTGAATACCTGTGTGGAATCGCTCTTGAGATTGTGCAGCCCAGGATCGCTCTCAGCCTCAAGGTTCAACCTATCTGTTCCGAACCTGGAATCCGTTCAGGATATTCGAGCAGTCAAACGCCTGTGGGGCCCCGTTTGAAGCAGCCCTCGAGCAAGAGGCACCAAAGTCAGATCAAGAAGATCAGACCTCATCAGAAGAAGCTTGCAAAGCTAGATCAGAAGCCCCCCCTCAAACTAGGGGCAAAGATGTCAGATGTGCCCGAAGAGCCGAAGATGAGTTCTCTTACGAATCAACAACCACTCTCCCGGATACGGATGGCATCAAAACCCTAAAACCATTTGGCATGGACTTGCTACACTTTTACCCTTTGAGAGGCTCGCTGGGTCGAAAACCCGGAAGGGCGACCCAGGCAAAAGTTAGAGCAAGCAAAAAATACATACAAAAAAAAAAAAAAAAAAAAAAAAAAGAACAAAGGAAGAAGAGAAAGAAAAGAAAAGAAAAAGAAGCTCGCAAGGTCGAAAACCCGCATCGGGCGCCTTGGCAAAAGTTAGAGCCTAAAAGAAAAAAAGAGGAAAAAATGAAAAAGAAAGAAAAGAAAGAAGAATAAAGCTCGCAAGGTCGAAAACCTGCAACAGGCACCTTGGCAAAAGTGAGAGCCTAAAAATAGTGAAGGTTAAAATACCCGAGTGTACCTTAACCGGAACTACGTAAGGCTTGATTCCCATGTTTGGGATACGTAGGCAACTTCATCTTGAAGTCCAGCCCCCAACGCTTCCATAGCGTTTCAGTCCATGTCACGGTTTTGATCATTTATGCCTCCTCCAAATCTGATATTTCGATTGTAACAACCGGGGACTACGTGATTAACTTCCTCTCGAAGTCCAACCATCAACACCTTCCAGGTGACTGTGTCCATATATAGATTCAGACCGTCTTCGTCTCCTCCGTGTCCGAGGATCCGATCATCATCAACGAGGACTGGTTTACAGCATGCTGCGGCCTCATCTAAACAAGGGGCAACTTTCCGTTGCCATGTATTGCCACATGTTGCCCTAAGTTGTCGCCCAAACTAGGGGCAACTTTCCGTTGCCTTGCCCCTCCTTTAAGCAAGGGGCAATTCTCCATTGCCTCCGATCCGAGTTTACGCATCTCGAGGGTAAGTTCCGTGCTTGTCCAGCACTGACTGTTTGCAAAAATAGTTTTTGAAAATTTTTACTGAGGTTGACTGTTTTCGAAAAAACTATTTCATTTTCAATTGGGCCATGTTTGGACCCAAAAAGGAAAATTTTCAGTGCTCACAGCCTGACTTGCATGATTTCAAATCAAAAATCGAACAAGCGCGCTAATCTGATGTTCATTTTGATCGAAACTGTTTTAGAAAGAAAACAAAAAATGGTCAAAGTGACGAACTAGGGGCACAGTTGAGTCAGGTCTTCTGTCCTTCCCCTGCCAACACACTTGCCCGAGAGGCACCCTATCTACCAGAAGAAGTGGCTGTGAGCTAGCTGTATCGGGCGTGAACCCGTAACCTCTCACTTATCCATCAACCACTCTGGGAAGGGATGAAAAATGAGAGAATAAAGAATAGAGAGGTGTAAGTTGAGAGAAAAAGTGAGCAAAAAGGGTTTTGTGAGAAAAACCGAGCTCGAGGGCCGAGTGGCGTGAGGATCACACAAATCAGAGAGGGTGGGAAACCTGCCCGGAAGGATTGGCTCCTCAAGATCTTTTGTTTTCAAACACGTCCGTGTCGTGTCTTTTGATTTGTCGGTCTTGCTTTCGGCTTCGAGTCTTTTCCGAGCGTGTCTCGTTGTGTCAGGTCGTGTGCCTTTGTTCCTTTGTTTAAGTCTGTCTCGCCGTGTCCTGTGGTAGGCTCGATACCCTGGTCGTGAAACTCTTTCTCAAAATCATTTGTGCTCTGAATGTTGTGCCATTCTCTACATCCGTGCAAAGCAAGAGAAGGAAAGGGAAAATTTGGGACATCCGAGTGTGTTTCAACCGCAACCGTGTCAGCTTTGTGATCTGTCTCATCAGATTGGGGCTATCTGTTCAGAGTTTGCTGTGTGCAGAATGAATCGAATATTGAACCGAATATTGAGTTATGGGCTAAATGCATATCAATCCCCAACAGATTAGTCCTCAGCAGAGTGTGGGCTGTATGTTCGGATTGAGCAGTGGTTCGTATGTGCTGTTTTGCTGTTTAGTTGGTTGATTATTTGATTATTACAGTGCCAGTGTTCGATTGTCAGACAACAGATCAATATCATTTACATTTGAGGTGTAATATGATGCAATGCAGTGCGAAGTATGAAGTATGCAGATATATACAAATGTGACACTTTTTCAGACAAAAAGTTTGTTTCATTTCATATCATCTTTTTTCGAATACATAGTTTGAGAAAAGCAAAAACCTGCCTGCGGCAGTACATAGTACTCTATCTACCAAAAAGAGGAAAGTACAAGAAAAGAAATAAAGAAAAGAAGCAGCAAAATCATCATCATCAGCAGCCAGCAGCAGGCCTCATGCCTAAGGATCAGTCCTCGCCCTCTTCCTAGGCAAAAGTGCAAAAGCATCGTCGGAGCCGTCACTATCGGAGCCCGAGCCCGAGCTGTCCCCGGCCTCCTCCGCAAACGACTCTGTCCCCGCCTCCGACTCACCATCTCCCGGAACTGGAGCTCGTGAGCTGCTCCCCACGTGACCACGTCCCCCTCTAGTACGAGGGAATATCCTGCCATCCCGGGTAGAGAGGGGAGGCCCAACTGGAGCAGCGCCACCCACTGGAGGGATCGGGAAGGGAGGCTGAAAATACGAAGAGCAAACACATCAGGAAACTGTGAGCAGTTTATCAGTATAGAATGCAGTGTATGAGTACAGTGTGTGAATGCCGTGAGCAGTTTATCAGTATAGAATGCAGTGTGTGAGTACAGTGTGTGAATGCCGTGAGCAGTTTATCAGTATAGAATGCAGTGTATGAGTACAGTGTGTGAATGCCGTGAGCAGTTTATCAGTACAGAATGCAGTGTATAAACACAGTGTATGAATGCCGTGAGCAGTTTATCAGTACAGAATGCAGTGTATGATTACAGTGTGTGAATGCCGTGAGCAGTTTATCAGTATAGAATGCAGTGTATGAGTACAGGGTGTGAACGCTGTAAACAGTGAATCAGTGCCAGATGTAGTGTATAAGCACAGTGTATGAAAGCCGTGAGCAGTTTATCAGATTTTTGTGCAGTATAGCAGACGGTGCGAAACAGAGTATGATTTGAGACTGTGGTCAGTAGAATATACCGGCAGGCCGTAGACGGCCAAAGCATCGAGAGTCCGCTGCAGCATCCCCATCAGGGAGGCATTCAGCTCCACAGACTGACGGGTATACTCGGAGGAAGCCTGCAGAAGTGTTAAATACATCAGTATTCTGTGGGATATCTGAATGAACTGAAATGAAATAACAATGCAAGATGCAGAAATAAAGCAGTACATACCGGAGGCAAGTCAGGAATACCAGCCAACTCATGACCAGCCGGGGGAGGAGCAAAAGGGATCTGGTAGGTCTCCCCACTCTGCCCCCTGTATGTCAGCATGGTAGGCAGAGCGGGCCAGCCCGTCCCTCGTCCCCTCTGCACTCCCCTCCTGCCGCGAGCTCGAGCCCTCTGTGACGACCCCACTCCTGCTCCTGCCTCTGCCCGGGCCGCGGGCGCCACAGGTCTCGCTGGATCAGCTCGGGAGCCCCTGCTCAAAGGCCGCATCAAGAAGGTCCGGACGTACTCTGAGTAGTCGCCCTCGCCCCTGTAGCCATCCCCGTCCCAGCCAAGGGTGTAGTCCTCCATCTGCTGCAGAGAAAACCTCTCGGTGTCCCTCATGTGCTCGGGAGGGTGAACCGGGACTATCTGCTCTGGCAACCCGAGGGTCTGGCGCAGAAAACGCTCCCCCAGGTACCAAGCCCGACAGACCGGGCCCTCCAGCAAAATCCGGTAGCGCGAGGTCTCGATCGCGCCGGCATACCGATCTCGTACCACCGCTGGTAGTGGAGCCCACGGCTGCCAAGTGACCTGAAATGAAATACAGTTGATTATCTACTGATATAGAAATGTACGCTTGAAAGCGAAGCTTAAACGGACTGTAAGTAAAACATACCTCGGTAGGGGTGATGGTGTCGAAAAAAACGGCGGAAGAAGCTAAAAGTGTCCCGGGGCCTCCGGACGCATCGCCCGTCGTAACGGCGAGAGAAGGGGACGACCAGAGGAGTCTCCGCCTCCGGCACTGGCTCTAGTCTGGGGAAGTAGGCGTACACCCACAGCTGCAAAACAGACGTCAGTATGACTATCAGATCAATTAGGATGCAGAATAAAGCAGAAATAACGAAGCCGTGTGTTGTGCAGTGTAAAGCAGAGTGTGTGTGTGCCGTGTGTACAGTATACAGTCAGTGTAAACCAGAGTATGTGTGTGCCGTGTGTACAATATACAAACTACAGTGTGTGCAGTGTGCAGAATACAGAAAGTATAGTGCAGAAATGTAAAACAGAGGAGAAGACGTACCTCCCAGGCTCGCCAGTAGCCTCCTAGCAGCTGTCCACTGCCACGAGAAACGGAGCTCATGTAGCCATAAAGGGTGGCCAGACCCGCGCCACCCCAGTCATACTGCACAATCCGTCGGACGTCCACCAGTGTGCTGAGAAGACAGAGAGACACGGTGTTCGCCCGGTCGGCGAAGAGGGTGGTCCCTAGCAGAAACATCAAGAAGCCGCGGGCATACTGCTCTACGGCCGTCTCGGTCATCGGAGCCGCCGCCTCCAACGCAGGCTCCACCCTAAACTGCACCTCGAACCAGGAGTAGCGGACGAACCCTGGACGAGCAAGTGGTGGCGCCTCGCCAAGCAGGTAGACCTGAGCGGCGGTCCACTCGTCCATATCTGTATCGAAGGGGATCGGATCACCCCCCACCCCGATGCCGGTAAGCATCGAGAAGTCGTAAGGGGTCATCGTCATGTCCCCAGTCGCTGATAAGTGAAATGAATCGGTGGTGTCCCACCACCTCTCTGCCAGGGCGGCAAGAAGAGGTCTGCAAGCAGAGAGCCTGGAGAGTCCCCTGCAGAAGGTCCCAAAGCCGGCCCGATCTACAATGCGGCTAACGGCGTCAGGCAGCTCGGTGTACCAATCGCGAGCGGTGACATTCCCATACCCGCGGAGAGTATGAGAGTCTCCCTGTAGTCAAGAAATTGCAAAGCCATATGAAGATATGCAGTTGGTACAAATCTAGTATGCGTACAGATTTTAAAAGAATTTTTTTCAAACAGAGACCGGGTACCGGTGTGCTTACAGTAAACTACAAGTGCGTGATGCGTCAGTGTGTTTTAGATGCTCCAGTATAAACTTGGTGCATGTGTGCACATTTTTCAGGTTCAAGCGGATATCGGGTTTCAGCGTACCAGTGGGTGGGCTACGGCCTGTGATATGTCAGTGCTCCTATGAGGATCAGTGTAAATAGCATATGTGTGCGCGTTTTTCAAAGTTCAAATAGAAGCCAGGTCTCGGTATGTTTTAGTGAACTACGACGTGTGATGTGTTCGCGTGCTGGTGTAGTTTTGTGCAGATCTAGCATGCGTGCGAGTGTTCAGATTCAAATAAGTACCGGGTGTCGGCGAATTGACAATGCAATGTGTGCCGTGTGTTTGGGTGATTCAGACTAGTGCAGTGTGTGTGCATGTGCGTCGGTCCTAAACAGATGTCGGTTGTGAGTTTGCCTACAATCAACTACAGTACAGTATATCAGAACTAAGCAGTTAATGGTTTCAGTTAGCTATGGCAGTTGACAAGAAATCCTACGTTGCAGAAAATAAAAGACGAGGATGTTACCTCGGCGGCACCAGAAGACAAGTGGGAGGCCGGCTCGCGCAGCAAAAGCTCCGGGTCCAAAGCCCTGTCGAAGCCGCGGAAATGGCGAAGTCCATCGGGTGGTAGCACGTGGATGGCCGGGCGATAAGTCGCCGGATCGAATGGTCGCTCGCTCAGCGGGAGGAGCTCGACCCCGGGATCCATCTCGTGATCCGGGGGAGTCCCAACAGGAGGAACATCGTCTGCCATAGTGCTGGTGGCGAGAAAATGACCGGAAGACGAAAACCGGGTCGGAATACGAAAAGTCAACCGAAAAAGTCAACCCCGAGAGGGTCGGAAATGGCCGGGAAGGCCGGAAGATGAGAATACACGGAAATGTAGAGAATATCAAGGGGAACAAGTCCCGAAAAAGCGGAACTAGCAAAAAGTGCACCGAAACGAAGATTTGTTCGGTTGAAAATGTCCGAAACGCGAAGAATATCGCGAATCCGACGAGAAAATGGGTGTAAAACACAGAGAAACGAGGAAACAAGAAGGAAACGAGCTCTAGAGAGGGAGAGAAAGTATTTTCGGCGGTTTAGAAATGAGAAGAATAGGGTTTCAAACCCTATTTTAAAACACCCGAGGTGAAATGGCAGATCTTCCCCCGATCAGGCATTTTCTGCCGGTCGGCACTATTTTGTGCCGGTCGGCACTTTTTTGTGCCGGTGGATGAGTTTAGGCAGCCGGTGGTAGCCGGTGGCCCTCCCACCCAGCCGGTGGTGTTCCCAAGGCCTTGTTTAGGCTAGAAGAGGGGTTTTGGGTCTTCATAGCTCAAGAAAGTGCAAGAAAGTGCATCCCCGATGCTCAACCGGCCTCTGTTTTGACTTCGGACCGTGTCTTCTGTCCGTGGCACTCAGATTCAAGCAAAGAATGTATCCTTTTGTATCCTTTTGTCTTTTATAAAATTCAAAAGTTGCCCCGTGTGCGTTGCATGCATCCATCACATTGTCCGGCGCATTGTAACGCGCCATCTTGCACGTCTCTTGCGGCTTGCATCATTTTCCATCCGATGAGGTACGCGTGCCTCATCTTGCATTTCACTACATTTCAATGAGGTACACGTGTTTCATTTTGCATTTCATCTGTGATTCGCGTGAGGTGTGCTACCTCACGTGTTTCATTTTGCATTTCATCTGTGATTCGCGTGAGGTGTGCTACCTCACGTGTTTCATTTTGCATTTCATCTTCGATTCGCGTGAGGTGTGCTACCTCACGTGTTTCATTTTGCATTTCATCTGTGATTCGCGTGAGGTGTGCTACCTCACGTGTTTCATTTTGCATTTCATCTGTGATTCGCATGAGGTGTGCTACCTCACGTGCTTCATTTTGCATCCCATTTTGATCCACGTGAGGTGTACTACCTCACGTGCTTCATCTTGCATTTCATTTTGATCCACGTGAGGTGTACTACCTCACGTGCTTCGCTCTGCATTTCGTTTTCATCCATGTGAGGTGTACTACCTCGCGTGCTTCATCCTGCATTTTGTTTTGCATTCTTGCATCTATGAGGTATGCATACCTCGTCTTGTATCTCGTTTTGCACTTCTTTGCACTGACCTGCGGGCCTCATTGTTTTTATTCCACACAGAGGGTCCGGCGGGACCGAAAACACGCACGGTCCGGCGAGACCTTAAACACGCACCGTCTAGGAGACCTTAAATCCTCGGGGGGTGCAAGACCTTCGGTGCATTAAGATGCACCTCATTGCATTTCGCATGCATTTCATTCGCGCTATTTCGCGCATCGCGCCGTTTGGCGCACCCTCATTGCACTCCATTTTCCATCTTTTGAGACACGCACGTCTCGCCTGCCCCATTTGCACCCGCGTGCGTTACTCATTTGCATCACATTCACTTAAGTGTTGCATAACAGTTACCCCGCATGGTCTGGCGAGACCTTAAACACGTGCGGTCTAGGAGACCTTAAATCCTCGGGAGGCGCGAAGCCTTCGGTGCATTAAGACGCACCTCGTTGCGTCTAACGTGCGCTTCATCGCACCATCTTGCACCCTTCATTGCATTTGGCATGCATTCCACAGCATTGTTTTGCGCATCTCATCGTTGCCCCCCGGGGTTGGCGAGACCTTAAACCCGTTTGATTGCATTGTCATGCATTTCATTGCAAGCATTGTCATGCATATTCTGCTCTCTAACAGTCGCCCCTCATTGCATTTGGCATGCATTTCATCGCGCTATTTTGCGCACCACACTTGCGTTGCCCCGAAACGAGAGTCCGGCGGGACCAAAAGTACGCACGGTCTAGGAGACCTTAAATCCTTGGAGGGTGCAAAACCTTCGATACATCGGCATGCGTGCCCCATCCGCATTATCATGCATCGCATTGTAAATATTGCATTGTCATGTATCATTGTAGGTAGCGCATATATCATGCATCATTTGCATTTCAAAAACCAAAAAGCAAAAAAATCATGCATCATTTGCATTTTCAAAAAAAAAAACAAAAACAACATGCATTGTCATGCATACATTTTGCATTCCGGTCTAGGAGACCTTAAATCCTCTGAAGGTGCAATTCCTTTGGTGTTTGTCGTGCCCGAACGACTTCCATGCTTGCGGTGAGTTCCTAGAAGACTGATGGGGACGGTGAAAACTAGAGTTTGAACGGCTTATGCCTGGAACGCAAAGGTTCGGAATTTCCGAGACTAAAGTCTGGTTTAAATACCCAGGGGGTGAACCCTCGGCTTGAACTCTGTATGGAAGCCCCATAGGTTGAGGCGGCGTGTTTACGCCTCGATTCTGGATACTGAACCAACCTAGTATATCGCCCTGCTGGTAAGATAGGGAAAACGGCAATCATGGTCATTGCATCATCTGCATTGTCATGCATTCCATCCGTTCCATTGTAGATAGCGCACTATAGGTTGCATGCATTTCACTGCATCACCTTCCATCCATGGCTTGCGCCTTTCCTTGTCGAGCTTGGTCTGGTATGTGTCTATACTTTTCACGTCAAAACATAGTTCTGTGTGCGCTCGCGCCGTGATGGCTTCGACACCTTTTCTATGTTAGACGCGGCTTGTACGCGTACATGCCTTTCCTAGGCAAGATTTGGCTTGGCTTGCGTGCCACATCCATTGTATCCATTCCATTGCATGCATTTCACTGCATCACCTTCCATCCATGGCTTGCGCCTTTCCTTGTCGAGCTTGGTCTGGTATGTGTCTATACTTTTCACGTCAAAACATAGTTCTGTGTGCGCTCGCGCCGTGATGGCTTCGACACCTTTTCTATGTTAGACGCGGCTTGTACGCGTACATGCCTTTCCTAGGCAAGATTTGGCTTGGCTTGCGTGCCACATCCATTGTATCCATTCCATTGCATGCATTTCACTGCATCACCTTCCATCCATGGCTTGCGCCTTTCCTTGTCGAGCTTGGTCTGGTATGTGTCTATACTTTTCACGTCAAAACATAGTTCTGTGTGCGCTCGCGCCGTGATGGCTTCGACACCTTTTCTATGTTAGACGCGGCTTGTACGCGTACATGCCTTTCCTAGGCAAGATTTGGCTTGGCTTGCGTGCCACATCCATTGTATCCATTCCATTGCATGCATTCCGTTGCATCACCTTCCATCTATGGCTTGCGCCTTTCCAGGTTGAGCTTGGTCTGGTATGTGCTCATACTTTTCACGTCTATACACTCATAGTTCTGCGTGCGCTCGCGCCTTGAGGGCTTCGACACCTTTTCTATGTTAGACATGACTTGTACGTGTACATGCCTTTCCTAGGCAAGATTTGGTTTGGCCCGCGTGTCATATCCATTGTATCATTTATCCTTTTTTATTACATTGTAGTGTAATTGTTGCATCCGGCATTAGGATCATCATTCTTTCCCCAGCGGGTCGTCACCCCACTTATGTCATTCAACCCAATACTTGTTCTTGTGTCTGTCTACATTACTCATAGTTCCGCGTGCGCTCGCGCCTTGAGGGCTTCGACACCTTTTCTATGGTAGACAGACTTGTCACCTCCATCTATTTGACATTTGTGTGGTTTCGAATCGCTCATGAATGAATCATGATTCAATTGCCTTGCATATAGTTTCAATTGTATTGCATTTTCGTTTGCATCATTCATACATAGTTTTGTATATATTGCATAGCATCCATCAGTCGCATTGCATATGTCATGCATGTCGCTAATCATATTGTACCTGTTAAGTTTGCTTTCTTTTCAGGCACGATATTGTATGTACGGTTCATTTACCGCTGGTGGAGCCAGGCGAGCCGCACAGGTATTGTATCTCCCGAGTGAGACGTTTTGAGAATTTCATAATTCTCTTACAGCCCTTCTGCATTGTAGTGTAGACTGTTGCATGTTAGCTTATAACTGTTGCATGCGTGCTTCATTACAGCTTTCTTTGCATGATCATAAGTTATGCCCGGCTTCTTGCATTTTCAGTTGCATTTTGCCCCTGCCTTCGGGCGCATACCTTGCTTTGTCTTGCATGTTTGTCCAAATCTTCGGCCTTGTCAAAAATGGGTCGTCTCTGGGCTTTGACATTCACTCCCGTCATTGTTATGACTTTCGAGTTCTGTCAAAGAGGGGCAACTGTAGACACCCCATTTTTGACCGTCCTCAAGACTTGGACGTCACCGTTGGAACACTCGGTGATTATCCATACTTGTGTTCGTTTGGCGTTCCCGGAGTTCTCGGCTCGCGCGCCTTGCCTCAGGACCTCCGAACTCGACCGTTTTGTGTCTGGTTTTGCACCAAACACTTGTGTTTTGCCTTGGAATGGCAGGGAATGCCTTGTGAGGCATCCCCACACACCACCGGCTGTGGCTAGAGGCCACCGGCTAGCTGGTGTTGCTATCGGCACTTTATTGTGCCGACCGGCACTCTTTTGTGCCGACCGGCACTAAGTTTGCCAAAATGGCACTCTTTGCCGGCCGGGCACTGTTCAGCTGCTTTATGAGATATTTTCTCACAGCTGTTCAGCCTTTTTCTCCCCTCCATACACGTGTATGGAGGGATGAGCTTGCTTGGTGGCTAAGCTTGTAAGCTTTTTGCCTATAAGAGAGAAGGCTCCTCCCTTTGCTCAAGGGTTACAAAATCCAAGAGCTTTAGACATTGTTAGAGAGTTAGAGCTCTGGTTTTTTTTTAGGGTTAGAATAGATATACTTACTATCTCTCTCTTTCTCTTTGTAATCTAGGTGTTTTGTGCCTTACTATTGTACTAAAACACCTAGTGTTCCACCTTTCTCTTGGTTCTGAGGTTCCAAAGGTTGGTTCTTGCTGTTTTTGGTTGATTTGAAGCTCAAAGAGGCCATCACTCCATCTTTGTTGAAGAAGGCTACAAGGGTGAGATACTAACTCCCTTTTTCCCATTTTTGCACCTTGTTTTTACCTAGTTTAAAACAGTTTTTGTGCTTAGTGATTAACACATAAAATCTCTGTTTTTAAGCCTTCTTTATTGTTCATTAAGAGTGTTTAGTGGTTTGGGTGAGTTTGACCACCCTTAGGCCTTGAAAAGGTCACTTTTTGTGCTATTTTGTGAGAGATCCGAGATTTTGGTGATAGGATCTCTTCACCACTGAAATCTTGAGGGATTTCAGTGGTGAAGAGCATGCCTTGAAGTCTCAAGAAGGAGAGGGTCACCCCCTCTCCTTGATGTCCTTGAAAAGGGCAAATTTTGCTTCCTTATGGAGCTTCATGCTTGAGTGTGTGTTGAGCATGTTTGACTTGTTTTTCATGCTTATATTGCCATGTTATAACATGATTTCAAGTTGGTTTTGGCCTCTTATACATACTTAGTATGGTTGCCTTGTAATGCCTTGTTATGCCTTAACGTGCCTAGGTTGTGTGCCTTCATTTCTAGCATGTTTTAGGCCTACATTTGTGAAGTTTTTATGCTTATATTTCCATGTATAAGGTCTGTCCACGGTCGTTTTGGTCAATCTTAGCATGAATTTCAAAGCCTCTTTGCATTTGGCTTGTTGACCTTAAGAGTATGATTGTATAGCATGCCATACTTGCATCATTTTTAGTGGTTTGGCGCCATTAATAACATGATTTCAGTCCATTTAGCATGCTCACATGTTCGCATTACATGCCTCTTTGACGTGTCAAGAGTCTTCGTGTTTGCCCCTTTGAAAATGCACGTGTGCATGCCTTTAGATTCATGTCATATAGATGCCATCTAAGTGATATCTTGGGCTTAGTTTTATGTGTTAAAACTCTGATTTTAGTTGGTTAGGTGTTGCCATGTGTGGTTATGCTAAGAGTAGTTCAATGCCTTATTGACTTGCCTTAAGTCTTGTTTCAGTTGTTGCATGCTTAGCATACTTTGTTTAACATGATTTGGCATCATTTTATGCATGATTTTCAGAGCTTATCTTGCATGCTAATTGCCCATGTTTAACTCATTACAAGTGTGCTTGAATGTTGTTTATTACGCTTAAGTGTTGGTGCCTTAACTTGTGCATGTGTGCATATGTGTTTGGCCCTCATGACTAGGCATTTTGGCCACTGTTTTGAGCCTTGTTAGAGCTGCCCAATTCATGTGTAAGTCCATCTCATTGCTTAGTTTGCATACTTGCCTTGTACGCCTACTTGTATGCTTACATAAGTGCCTCGCATTGTCCATATGGCATAGTAGATAACATGCTTAGGGCCGTGTTGCATTGGCATGCATGTTGGGCCTCTTGAAGTGAAGTATGATGGAGGTTTGGCACCTTTATTTGCTTGTTTGCATTGCATGCATTTGACATTGAAGTTGCATTCTTGGTCCTTTGGGCCATCACGCATAGAAATGCGCGATTGGTGGTCCGAGGATCGAGGCACATGCCCCATTGAGCCATCAACATGATGTGGGATGTGTTTGGTGCATACATGCTTTGAATTGCCTTGCTATGCATAGCTTGTCCTCTGCTGCTGTGAGTTGCAGGATCTGCAGAACATTTTGTGCCGGCCGGCACTTTTTAATGCCGACCGGCAGTGTTTTCCCAGCCGATGGAACAATTCAGTGCCGGTGGCCACATCCTTCAGCCGGTGGTATTCTACCCCAGCCGGTGGTGATCTTCAGTGCCCAAGGGAGTATTCTTGAAGTTTTGGCAGTCTTCAGAAGAGGAAAGCAGGGAAAACAGAGGCAATCATGCATGGCAGTGCGATTCCGAGCCAGTCCCGAGCGCGTGCTGCATTTGGCCCTCATCCCGAGGCGATTTACCGTTTAATTAGATTAATTGTTTTATTTAATTAATTTAATTGGTTTGTAATATTTAATTAGCTTGCGTGGTTAATTATTTATTCAATTCTGTATTTATTCGGTCCCTCCGAGCGAGGGCAAATATGTAATAAGTGTGTGTGAGTGGGTGTATGTCTTCCAACCCCCATTTCTTTCTCCCTTTTATTTACCTGCTTTGATGGTAGATTAGGGCACATTTAAATTAGCATACCTTATGCTACGCATGCGTGCATTCATGCATTTGTTTACATGCATCGGGCTCGGTACATCATACAAACTGCATTGCAATTTTCAATTCCAAATTGAATACATGCTACTCGCGCATTTCACATGTCATGTTTAGGGTTAGCCGAGCCTACTCTAGATTGCATCTACGCTTGTGTTGCATTAGCCACCTAACATGAACTAGGTCATGCATGTTTGCTAACCGGGTTTCTTGTTTTGGCGCGGAGTACGATGTAAGTATTTATGCTTTAGCATATCGCATGCGTGTGAATGTTGACATGACAGTATGCTCGCCATGCGGCTAAATGCTTATATGTTATAAACTGTTTGAATGCCTGTGGGTGGAGGTTGGATTGCCTGAGTTGGAACAACTCGTTGAAATCCGTATTTTAGCCTACTTGCGAGTAGCAAAAGAAAACAACACGTTTTTCGAGACAAATGCAATGCTTGTTTCCAAATTAGGCAATCTAGTCTATACTTGTTTGCTGTGCGCATAACATAGTAATTCTAGGCTAATAATTGGAATAAGGATGCATAAAGTTTTCAAAAACAGATATCATGGTTAGTAGAGGCCGGTCTTCGGACCGGGCGAAAGGGGGTGCTCATAGCTGACCTTCCCCGATCGTACCCAAGCTCCCGAGCCAAGCCACTTTGGTGATGACGGACATGTGGCCTTCGGCACCGAGTCAGGGTTTCCTAAATTCCCCATTTTAAAATATTTAGGTGGCGACTCTGTAATCTGGCAAAGCAGTCCATGTTTGGCACTACTTTTCAAAAAATCTGTTTTCTCAAACGATTTGCCGGATTTGGACTCTTTGGTTCAGATTTAGAACCGCAACAAAAGGGAGTCCGAACTGTAGAGCGAAGCCCCACGGGCGCGTCTACACCCCTCATGGCTTGAGTCCACCATTGTGTGATTGTCTCATACTTGTTGCATGGTTGATCCATAATATGTTGTTACATGCTAGTTCTATTGCATGATTTGTCCATGTTTGCCATGTATTTGCATTTTGCATGCTCTAGCACTTTGCATTTCCATATCTAGTTTACATCACATTTGGCATGTTTGCATCATAGCTTCTTATTGAACTTTTGAGCCATGTTTGCATAACATGCATTGCATTACTTGGTTTGGGGTGTCAAACCAAATGTGAGAGATGAGAGGTGTTTGTACTTTAAGTGACAAAACACATCTCAATTCTCATGTCATCAAGGCTCTTGACCTAGACGTGATAGGGTCTTGATCTTTATTTGTATGTTGCATGCATTGCCATTGAATTGCAATCTTGGTCTCTTAGGCCATCATGCATCAAAATGCATAATTGATGGCCTAAGGACCAAGGGCCATGCTCTCTTGAGTCCCATACATGATAGGGGGCATTGGCCATGCTTACATATGCTCAAAATTCCACACCATGCACTGCTTGTCTGCTGTTGCTGTCAAAACTGTCTTCTGCAGGAATTGCTTGCCGACCGGCATAATAGAGTGCCGACCGGCCATTTGTTTATGGCCGATAATCTCTCAACCAGCCGATGGTCTTTTTTTAACGGCCGGTGGTCATTTCCTCCAGCCGGTGGTGTGCAGCAGCATACAAGGAAGGTGTCCTGGGACTTTGGCAGATTTCAGAAAGGCAGGACAGTAAAGACAGAGGCAGTAGTGGTATGGTACGGGTTTTCCGAGCGAGTCGGATTTGAGCATGCATCATTCGCACATCCCGAGGCGGGGCTGTGACCTTCTCTATTCTGCATTTAAATTATTAATTAAATTAGAATTTTTTGTAATAATTTATTCTGTATTTGGACTGTACCATTTGGGACTGTATATTCTTTTAGTCCCTCCGGGCGAGGGCAAATCTGTAATAAGCGTGCGTGAGTGTATGTATGTCTTCCAACCCCCACTTCTTTCTTCCCTTTTATTTACCCGCTTACGATGGTAGATTAGGGCACGTTTATTTTAGCATACCTTATGTAATGCATGCGTGCATCGATACATTTGTCTTACATGCACCGGGCTCGGTACATCATACAAACCGCATTGTATCTTCAAATCTAACTTGAATACGTCCACCGAATGATTGCATTTCACATGCCATTTTAGGGTTAGCCGAGCCTATCCTAATCACATTCTGTATGCGATGCATTAGTCACTCTAACATGAACTAGGGCATGCATGTTTGCTAACTAGTTTATTGTTTTGGCACGGAATACGATGTAAGTATTTATGCTTTAGCATATTGCATGCGTGTGAATGTTAACATGACAGCATGATTACCATGTGGCTAAATGCTTATATGAGATAAACTGTTTGAATGCCTGTGGATGGAGGTTGGATTGTTTGAGTTGGAAAAACTCGTTGAAATCCATGTTTTAGCCTACTTGTGAGTAGCAAATTCCAAAGCACTTTTCAAAACAAACGGATATGCAATACTTGTTTCCAAATTAGGCAATCTAGTTTATACTTGTTTGCTGTGCGCATAACATAGTAATTCTAGGCTAATAACTGGAATAAGAACACATAACGTTTTCAAAATCGGATATCATGGTCAGTAGAGGCCGGTCTTCAGACCGGGAGAAAGGGGGTGCTCATAGCTGACCTTCCCCGATCGTACCCAAGCTCCCGAGCCAAGACAACTTTGGTGATGACGGACACGTGGCCTTCGGCACCGAGTCAGGGTTTCCTAAATTTTCCATTTTAAAAATATTTACATGGCGACTCTGTATCTGGCAAAGCAGTCCATGTTTGGCACTTCTTTTCAAAATCCGTTTTTTCTCAAAACGATTTGCCAGAATTGGACTCTTTGGTTCAGATTAAGAACCGCAACAAACAAAAGAAAGGGGAGTCCGAACTGTAGCCGAGGTCCCTCGCGGGCTTGTTTACAGTTTCTGTCGACTCTGCTGGGGAGTTTAGAGAGCTTGACTCGAACTCGTGATATCCTGTTTTGACTACACTTATGTGTTTCTTTGCATTGCATGTGCATTGGTGCGCCTAGGACACCGTGTTGGCCATCTGCTATTCCTGAGCGGTTTGCCGGAGGCTTGACTTTGTCAAAGCATGCCATAAGGCTGACCGGTTGCGGGCTCTGCCAGTATGGGAACACAAACCCCGGTTTTACCGGGGCACCCTTTTTGACCATTCGACCTAGTGCATATCGAAATCCATAGTGACCATTCCAAACTAGGACAGGTTGCTTACCCGATATAGGTTGTTTGAAACCGCTGTGTGCGTAGTGAAACCCTAGCTCCTGACAAAATAGGACAAGGAAACCCTACCCTAACATAGGGGTGTATTGGCTCTCATTTACCTACTATGTGCTTTTAGAGTGTATCTCTACAGGAACACACATATTAGTTTGCAAGTTTTGGTATCCGGCCTGAGGGCACCAGTAACAGTATTTTGGGGAATCAGTTATCTATGGGTACCAGATTCAGATATGAGAGCAATGATTCAGAAACAGTGGTCAGTATTTGAGGAACAGTGTATCCAGTTCACTAGCAGTGTGTTATGATATCCAACCGTGTGTTGTGTGTTTATTTTTATGCCGTTATGCTGTCCAATTGTCTGTTTATTTATACGCTTTATTTATCTTTTTACTAGGATAGTTGAGCACAATTGCTTCTGACCCAGTAGATATTCCCCAAGTACTCTGGACTAGAGGTCGTCGACTCCATCGATCTAAGGATCTGGTAGACGGACAACCAGTGTACTACTCTCTACCCCCGGTTACTAGACGGAGGTCAGTCAGGCAGAGGACATCAGTACAGCAGTCAGTTCAGAGGGCCTTATCTACCCCACCTGTGTTCAGTAGGGATCGGGATTCCATGTCACCAATAGAGAGAGAATATATACCGGTAACTCAACCAGAGCAGAATAATATGGCTAGTTTGGAGGAGATGGTGCGCCACCTCCAGGAGAGCATGAAAACAATGCAGCAGGATGCCGTCCGTCAGGCGGAATTCGCTAGGCAACATGCCACAGTTGTGAAGGAACAGGCAGAGACAATTGCCAGACTAGAACAGCAAACTGGAGCATCTGCTTCGCATCAAGCTCCTCCCCCACCAGGAGTTCCAAGCCTCGGGGAGACAGCCAATGTTCAGAATGATACAGAACTGCCCACAGGACCACCCCCACCTCCAACCCTACCTCAAATCCAACCTCAGCTATCAAAAACACCCACCAATCTACTGGACTCACCCTTTGAGTTCGAGATTGATCCCACCGCACTGAAGTTGAGCAAGCTTGAAAAGCTATTCAAGAGATCCCAAGGGGTCAAGACTATCCCCGATATTGAAGATGGATATACCGACGCAGCTGTGACGTTGCCCGACAGATTCAAAATGCCTCATAATGATCGATTTGACGGGTCCGGGGACCCCATGGTGCACTTAAGACTGTTCTCAGATATCCTAAGGCCAATGGGCCTCAGTAGGCTTCAGAAGTTGTCTTTATTCGGCCGGACCCTGTCGGGTGTGGCGGCCATATGTTATGCCAAGCTAGAAGATGATGTTAAGAGGAATTGGGACGAAATGGCTGAGGCCTTCATCGCGCAGTACTCATACAATACACAGATTGAGATTACGACCCGTGATCTCGAGACGACTAGGCAAGAGCCTAAGGAGAGTTTTTCAGAGTTCGTAACCAGATGGAGGGCCAAGGCTTCGATGATGACCTTGAGGCCTACGGACAAAGACCAGATTCGGATGATTGTGCACAATCTTCAGCCGAAGTTGATGCAAAAGATGATAGTACTCCCCTTTCCTACTTTTTCTGACCTACATGAAATGGGAGTGCAGATTGAAGATGCCTTGAAGCAAGGATTGATTGATAACGATCGGGAGCAACCCCGAAGGACCTTCAACCGCAACACTAATGCAGGCCCGAGTGGCACTACTACTACGAAAGCCTCCGAAGTAAGCGTGGTCACCGCCAACCCCCCACCAAGAGCCATGGCAGCCACGCCATTCTCCGGTGCGTCCGGAAGCAGCCCGCAAACAGCTAAATACCCACCCAGAAACAACAGAACTTTCGCTCCACTTTATATGCCCCTATCCAAAGCTCTAGGGGTTCTGATAAAAAAAGGGCATCGGAAGCCCCTGGAGTCGCGGCCCCTACCAGAAAAACTTCCTCCTACCCATAACCCAGCCAAGTATTGTGCATTTCACCAACAGCACGGTCATGATACCAATCTGTGCTTCCGGTTGCGTCATGAGATTCAAGATCTCATCGATAACGGGGTGATTTTGCCTCTCGAGAAGCCCAATGTTACTACAAATCCCCTCCCCACACATAACCAAGTTCCACCACCCAAAAGACTCAATTTCATCAATACTGGGGCCGTGTCCTAGGACCCTAGCATCTATACCACACCTACTCACCTGCCTAAACCGGAGGTGTTTCTTCCCGATTGCACCGACTTGTGCATGATGGACATCTCCATAATCTAACTTAAGCCAGTGGTGGTGACCACCGAAAACAAGAGAGAGGAGATCCCAAAGGAAAAGAGGATTGTTGAGCCAGAGTTTGCGGGATCTGGAATTTGTGTTGAGAAGACATATAGTCCGGGTGACTACATTTCACCAATAGGCCAAAATGGGCCCAGAGTAGAATTGCCGACAGAGGGAGAGTTATGTGTAATTCACGGGGATGGTTTGGGACAGGGAACAGATGGTGTAACAGCTGTGGGGGAGGACCTTGTCGATCTCCAGTTTTACAGTGACCAAGACCTAGAGGATGCGGCAGTCGCATGGTTCGATTATGAGAATTCAGCAGAAGTTACTGGGTGGTTGGACGATCAACCCGATGTGATAGAAGAGTTTCAGTCAGAACAGGGCTCAGCAGGGTTGAGAATATCAGTGGTGGCCGGAAGGGTCGAAGAACAGAGTACATCGCCGGAGGGCGCCGGTGTCAAGAATTTCGCCCGAGATTGGAATATTTTGAGTATGGGGATTATTGAACAGTCAGTCATGTCGGAACAAGCAAGTTTTGAAGATTCTGAGAGAATCAGGAAGGCGAAGGCCCATGCGGGAGTTGAAACTGCTGTGTGCACAAGGACTGAGAATACTGCGAACATACGGATGGAAGGCGCCGTGAGTACAAGAACAGTTATACCAGAGCCGGACAGATGTTTGTCGGCTGCTGATGGAATGTGGTGGGAGGAGGAGGATTTATGCCTTGCCCACACAGACGAAGATTGGGGAGACAACCAACCTGATGACACCTGGTACCTTGGAGAGGTTGACCATATGACACGGAGTGGGCGGTACTTCAAACCTCCACACCTAGATCAACCAGAGGCCTCGGGGAAGGATAGAGAAGCTGAGAAGCAAAAGGAGAAGCAACTTGAAGAGGAGGCTGTACTCAAACAGCTTAAAAAGATACAAGCAGACATCTCTATATGGGGGCTGCTCATGGCATCACGGGTGCATAGACAGGCTGTCTTGACAGCCATGGACAAAGCGAAGCTTTCGATAGACACCACGCCAGAGCAGCTGGTGGGATTAGTCTTTCCGGGAGGAGCTGCCCCGACGCTGACTTTTTCCGACAAGGAGTTGCCACCCGAGGGGGCAGAGCATAATAAGCCACTCTACATCTCCGTGGAGTGTAGGGATAAATGGATACCGGTGGTACTTGTTGATACCGGGTTTGCCATCAACGTCTGCCCGGCAAGGATAGCGTATGTCATCGGCTTGAAAACCACAGATTTCATACCAACAGCCCAGGTCATCCGGGCATATGACAATACAAGTAGGGAAGTGATGGGAACCGTAAAAGTTCAGACAAAGGTTGGGCCGGGGCAGCACGAGATAGATTTCCATGTCCTAGAATTTCCCGCAACCTTCAATTTGCTTCTAGGGCGGCCGTGGCTGCATCAAGTGAAGGCAATGTTATCTACTTTGCATCAAATGGTGAAATACCCCTATGGGAAGGGAGTAGCCATTGTCTTTGGGAATTCATCAATCCACCCACCACCGGAGGTATCCACGCCTGTTCTAGAAATCGAGCATGGTATGGAGGATGTGTTTATATCAAGTTTTACCTTGGCCGAGGCTCAGGTTGTACAGAACACCATGGCTGCTAACGAAGGGATCTATGTCAGTGCCCAAGCAGTGTATCTCATGAATAAGCTCCAACATATCCCCAGGATGGGATTAGGAAAAAGCGGCCGTAAGGGCCTTGCAGCATTGGCCGAAGTGCCGCACAACCCTCATACCTTCGGCCTGGGTTATCTGCCCACCAAGGAAGATTGGGTAAGGAAAGGGAAAGAGATGGCTGGAAGAGCCAAAGCAAAACAGATGGGGAAACCCTTTGAATTGATGCATCGGCCCATTCAGGGTACCCTAAACGGACGCTTTGTCCGAGAGGGGGAGGATTTTCCATTCTGTGGTTTTCCGGAGCCGTGGTTGAACGCAGAGAAGAAGCGCGTGCCAGGGTTCGAAATTTTCTTTGACCTGCAGTTGCTTGAGGATGATGTTGCTGAAGACCAGACAGACCCAACAGTTGAGGCTGAGCATAGCAAAGAATTGGAGTCTGTAGACACAGAGCTTGAAATGGGGGTAGCACTGGCATGTCTACTTTCAGATCCTTAGTTGTGCTTCGGGGATAACTCCTCGGTGTCCATGATCGGAGATGAAACGGCTGCGGGCCTACCATCAGCTATTTTGGGTGCATCCGTCGCACCCTCCCTCACCTGGCAGTACGAGGAGGGATTTTTGTCAAGCAGCACCGGGTCAGGTAGTGAGTCGGAATCAGGTTCCAGCTCGTCTGAGTCTGAGTCCGGTATTCCTGGGGCTGATAACCCGGATGCCACAGTTCTGTCCAGGTCGTCTTTTTCGTTCTCTTTTGAGTCCGTTGTAACAGAAGAATTGGATGGTTTGGAAGTACATAATGAGAATGAGGTGAATGTGGTTTCCGAGTACTTTTCTGTGCCTTTGATTTATTGCTTAAATCAGGACTTTCAAAATTTTGATGAAAACGACGAGGACGAAATTCCTCCGGTTTTGCAACGACTAATTGAACAAGAGCAGGAGAGGTTTGTTAAACCCTTAATTGATGAAATCACTACCGTGAACATTGGTACTGAGAAGGACCCGCGGCTGGTCCAGATCGGGTCCACGTTGTCTTCAGAGGAACGCGAGCGCTTGGTCGCTTTATTAAAAGATTTCAAAGATGTTTTCGCGTGGTCCTACGAAGACATGCCTGGAATCGATCCTGAGATTGTACAGCACCGGATCCCTCTTGACCCCGAGGCCCGACCTGTCAAACAGAAACTCAGAAGGATTCGCCCTGATTGGGCCATTAAGATCAAGGAAGAGGTCACCAAGCAGATTGACGCAGGCTTCCTGCTGGTATCCGAATACCCGACTTGGTTGGCCAACATTGTTCCAGTGCCGAAGAAGGATGGCAGAATCCGGTATGTGTGGATTTTAGGGATTTGAACAGAGCCAGTCCGAAGGATGACTTTCCCTTACCGCATATCGACGAGTTGGTAGATTTCACAGCGGGGCATGCTTTGCTTTCGTTTATGGACGGCTTCTCAGGTTATAATCAGATAGTAATGGCACCCGAAGACCGGGAAAAGACTGTTTTTACCACCCCGTGGGGTACATATTGCTACAGAGTGATGCCATTTGGGTTGAAGAACGCTGGGGCTACATATCAATGGGCTGCAACCACGATATTACATGACATGATCCATAAAGAGGTCGAGGTGTACGTGGACGATATGATTGTCAAGTCCAAAGAAAGAGAGGGCCACTACGCCGCCTTGCAAAAGTTTTTCCAAAGGATTAGAGAATTTCGGCTGCGGTTGAATCCTCAGAAATGTACGTTTGGTGTTACAGCGGGAAAAATGTTGGGATTTCTGATCACACAAAGGGGCATCCAAGTCGACCCTTCCCAAAACAAGGCCATCTTAGAAATGCCACCACCAATGACTGAAAAGGAGGTGCGAGGCTTTCTGGGTAAAGTGCAATTCATAAGGCGGTTTATCTCAAAACTAACCTTGACTTGTGAACCACTGTTTGGTCTCCTGAAGAAAGGAAAGAAGTTCCAATGGGACGGCCGATGCCAAGCAGCTTTTGAACAGATCAAGGAATATTTACAGAACCCGCCCGTGTTGTCACCACCAAAGCCGGGGAAACCGTTGATATTGTATCTGTCAGTAACCGAGACTACAATGGGCTGCATGCTCGCACAAGAGTCGGAAGATAAAGTGGAAAGGGCCATCTACTATCTGAGCAAGAAGATGTTGGATTACAAGACCCGCTACACTCCGCTGGAGAATGCTTGTTTGGCCTTGGTATGGGCTACTAGGAAGCTGCGGCACTACCTGTTAGCTCACTCTGTAATGTTGGTTTCACGACTCGATCCCATCAAATATCTTTTCGAGAAACCAGCACTTACGGGTAGGCTAGCTCGTTGGCTGCTGTTGCTCTCTGAATTTGATCTCAAGTATGTGACGCGCAAGTCAGTAAAAGGGAGAGAGGTAGCAGAGTTCCTTGCCGACCACCCGGTTGAAGGGGATGAAGCGGTTGAGTACCTATTCCCAGATGAAGCCATTTTGCACATCGAAGATGAAACTTGGACGATGTACTTTGACGGAGCGTCAAATCAATACGGGTATGGGATAGGAGTGTTGCTGATAGCACCTGACGATTCCCGTATCCCTTTAGCATTCAAGCTTCGGTTCAAAGTCTCGAACAATGAGGCAGAATATGAGGCATGTATTGCCGGTCTAGAAGCTGCCCTAGAACTAGGGGCAAGACGATTGGACGTCGTTGGGGATTCGAACCTTGTTGTGTCTCAGGCGAAAGGAGACTGGAAAGTCAAGGAGGAAAAGATGATAATTTACCACCAGACCTTGGATTTGTTAATTCCTCGGTTTGAGAAGTTAAATTTCACTCACCTAGTAAGAGAGAACAACAGGTTCGCAGATTCGTTAGCGACTCTATCTTCCATGATAGACATCCCATCTGGAGTCCGGATGCGTCCAGTCATTATTGACTAGAAATTTGCACCTGCTTACGAGTCAATTTCTGCCATAGATGAAGTGCGGGACAACAACCCCTGGTATTATGACATATGGAACTTCTTGGAAAAGGAGGCGTACCCACCAAGGGCAAATGCCAAGGACAAAAGGGCAATCAGAAGAATGGCTGTTCAGTTTATCATCTGCGGGGGTAAATTGTACAAAAGAGGTCACCTGGGAATGCACAAGTTGTGTGTAGAAGCTGAAGAGTCGAAGCGCCTGATGGAGGCCATCCATGGAGGAGAATGTGGGGCATATATGAATGGGGTAATGCTAGCACGGAAGATCCTCAGACATGGTTACTATTGGTCTACCATGGAGGAAGATTGTATCGACTTTGTTCGGCGATGCCACAAATGCCAGATCCATGCAAACCGCATGAACGTCCCGCCGTCAAAGCTGTACAACATGACGTCGCCATGGCCATTTTCAGTTTGGGGAATTGATGTGATTGGGCCTGTTACCCCGAAGGGGTCGAATGGGCATGAGTTTATCTTGGTAGCAATAGATTACTTTACAAAGTGGGTCGAGGCCCAATCTTATGCGGTGCTGAAGGCTTCGCATGTTGCAAAGTTTATCAGAAACAACATTATCTGCCGTTATGGAGTCCCGAACGAGATCATTTCAGACAATGGTTCCCACTTCAAGAAAGAGGTGATTGACTTGTTGGAGAAATACAATGTGGCTTTTCATAAGTCGTCCACAAATCGGCCGCAGACCAACGGAGCAGTTGAGGCCGCCAACAAGAACATCAAACACATATTGCAGAAGATGGTGGAAACCTACCGGGATTGGCCAGATAAGTTGCCGTTTGCTCTGTGGGGCTACCGAACTTCAATTAGAACTTCTACCGGGGCGACTCCGTATTCCTTGGTTTATGGGATGGAGGCCGTTCTACCTATAGAGATTGAGGTTCCGTCTTTACGAGTATTGGCTAAGGGTCAAATAGCTGAAGCAGATTGGCAGCAGAGCAGATTCGAGGAACTCATGCTCTTTGACGAGAGGAGACTAAGAGCACTATACCATGTCCAAGGATATCAACGCAGAATTGCCCGAGCTTTCAACAAGAAGGTTAAGTCCAGTAATTTGAAGGAAGGAGATTTGGTACTCAAAGACAATCGAGCTCCCATCCACGACCCAAGGGGCAAGTTCAGACCCAATTGGACTGGTCCCTATATCATCAAGTCTATCTGGTTAGGTGGAGCTGTGGTTCTGATGGACCTAGATGGCCTAGAGTTCTCCCAACCAATCAACATGGACAAGTTGAAGAAATATTACCCCTGAGAGGCTCGCTAGGCCGAAAACCCGAAAGGGCGACCTAGGCAAAATTCAGAGCACAAAAAATTAGAAAATATAAAAACTGAGCTCGCAAGGTTGAAAACCCGCAAAGGGCGGCCTTGGCAAAAGTTAGAGCGCAAAAGGAGAGTGAAAATACTCGAGTGAACCCAAGCCTGAACTACGTAAGGCTTGATTCCCATCTTTGGGATACGTAGGCAGCTTCATCCCGAAGTTCAGCCATAAAACTTTTCCCCGATCAACTTTGTCCATTTGATCATCTCGGTCATCTTTGTCCATCAGCGTTTATCGCAATCTCCGGTACAGTGCCGTTCAGACAAGGGGCAACTTTCCGTTGCTGTACAGTGCCGTGGTACCGTTCAAACAAGGGGCAACTTTCCAGTTGCTAGGATCCGGGGTTGTGCATCTCAGTGACAGATCTCAGGCGTGTCCAGTTCTGATCCATACCGAAAATAGTTTTGAAAAGTTTTAATAAAGGTGACTTTGTTCAAATCAATCTTTTTACATCTAAGACCATTTTTGGACCAAAGCGGAAAATTTTCAGTACCACAACCTTCAATTTCATTGATTTCAATACAGAGTTCTCTTGCTCTTACATACGATTGAAGTTGCTTTTTTTATTACACTCACAAAGAAAACTTGAAAGTACTGATAAAGCAATAAATCCGGGGCATGGTCAAGTCAAATGTCCCTGTGCCCCCTCCCGGAGCTGGTCGAAGCCTCTGATGCCAAAGTGGGCCCTTCCTGTGCCTCTTCATTAAGCCAATCCAAGCACTCATCAGACAAAGTGCAACTGAAAATGGGAGCGGGGGCCAGGAGTTCTCTCGTCCTCCATGCTGTGGCATATCGGGCCAGCTGTGCGCCTCGAATCGGGAATGTACCCGGGTACTCTATCTCTTCCGGCGGACAAGTCTGATCATGACCGAACTGGCGCAGGATGCGGAATGGAAAGTAGAAGACACAGTGAGTCAAGCCAATCAATTGGATCCCGGGTTGACAGGTCATGCTGTAGCTCATTACCGGGAAATTGAGCCAAGGACACCGCCAAGCAATGCGGTCTGTGGACAAACTGCACATCCATTCGAACCACCAAACCTCGTCAAGGGCGTCAACTAGGCGTTGCCGAAAGAAGTAACCGCGAGCTGAATAAGCTGGGCAAGAGCCCACAACCTGCAGTTTATCCATCAACCATACCTGGGGAGGGATAAAAAATGAGAGAATAAAGAATAGAGAGATGTACGATGAGAGAAAAAGTAAGAAAGGGGTTTTTGTGAGAAAAACCGAGCCTGAGGGCCGAGTGATGTGAGCAAACATATATGTGAGATTGGGTGGGAAACATTACCTGCAGTAATAGTGGACTCCCTGCTAATCTGGTCGTCTCTCGACGATAAAAGGCGTCTAAGCCCAGCAACGTCTCAGCCAGAATCATGGCGATGCAGCTTTTGCCCTTCTTCAAGCCTTGGGCAACCTCAATCAACCGGACACTAGACCCTCCGAAACTTGAGACAAACAGAAAATGAGATAGCATGCACAAACAGAGGGCGTGTCGCCGGAAGCCTTGCCAGTAATGATCACTGCGATCACCAGCCTCAGAAAAACGGCAAACCAAGCTCGGAACATCCAGCATCCCATCACAAATCAGAGAACGAGCATCAGGCATTGAGAGCCCACACATTTGCCCTAAGACTTGGGCATGGCCAAAACGAAGTTGGGGCAAAATTTCTTCATTACGCTCAGTTTCCATTAGAGCTTGGAAATCTTCGAAGGTAGGACACACCTCTTGCCCGCTAAAGCTGAAGACGTGTGTCACTGGATTCCAAAACCTTGCCGCGGCATGAAGAAATGGAAAATGCAGCGGGGTATGACGCAAAGTGAATAGTGCGTTTATGCCGAAGGCCCGAAAATTCAGCTTTTCCGAGCCATCCAAGTTGTTAATCCAAGTTGCGAGATTTTGGGCAAGGAATTCTTCCATTTGAAGTGAATCAGAATGGAAATGAAGAAAACTACGAAGCTGGGGTCTTTTGTAGGAGATAAGGTTGAATGGAGGACAGGTGTCAGCATTCTGCTGGTTCCTCCCATTCTTGGCCGACCGGCCAAATAGATTGCCGACCAGCCACCTGTTTTGGCCGATGGATCATTTTTTCGACCGATGGCCTTTGCTCACGGCCGGTGGACTTTTAGCTGGGCCGGTGGTTCTCCCCCTTGTCCTCTGAGCTGTTTATGCTAAGAAGTTGGGGAATCCCACCATTTCCAATACCCCCCAGTGATCAATTCTCACGAGGGTGCGCCCATTTGTTTATCGAGTTGTTGTATATTTGCTTATCGAGTTGTATTTCACTCTCTTTAAGTCTTTGTACTATTTATCGAGTTGTACTTGCACCTGCTTGGTCATAACGAGTCTCTCTGTTTTGCTTATCGAGTTGTAATTGGTTCACTACCTGATTATTACGATGCGATGCTTCGTTTTCAAAACACAGTGTCAATTTCAGTCACATTGTTATGTGATGCCTTGCGATACGATGCGTAGAACGTGCAAATGCAACACCTTTTGAACAAATGGCTGTTTCATTTCCGTCATGTATTTCTAAAACAAAAAGAAGAAGAAGAAAATATGCGATTTCAAAAAAATAGGACCTGCCTGAGGCAGTGCAATGTGCTTAAACTCCTAATTAAAAAGGAAAGTAAAGCAGGAAAATAACAGGGTAGCAGAGTACCGGGATTGATACCAGTAACCTCCCCTTATGGTCATTGTACCTTTCGCACGCTTGTTCGGGTCAATCGTGTGGTTTGGCACCTTCATCACTCAAGACAATACAAGAAAATGCACTGTCAGAATGCAAGTGGACCTTCGAGTTGACCTCAGGCCATGACTTTTGTGAGCGATGCTCGGTACATGCGAAGGACGTTCCTTCCCGTATCCTTTTATATCTTGTGAATTCCATAAATCATTTCAATCATACTGTGTTGCAGTACGTTGCATTTCAGCATCATGTTTTGCCAGGTTCAATTTCAAGTTCCTTTCCATACACATTGCGTGCATGCGTGCATTGCTTTACTTACATGTGTTCAAGTTCCTTTCTATACACATTGCGTGCATGCGTGCATTGCTTTACTTACATGTGTTCAAGTTCCTTTCTATACACATTGCGTGCATGTGTGCATTGCTTTACTTACATGTGTTCAAGTTCCTTTTATACACATTGCGTGCATTCGTGCGTTGCTTTACTCACATGTGTTCAAGTTCCTTTTTATATACACATTGCGTGCATTCGTGCATTGCTTTACTTACATGTGTTCAAGTTCCTTTTATACACATTGCGTGCATGCGTGCATTGCTTTACTTACATGTGTTCAAGTTCCTTTTATACACATTGCGTGCATGTGTGCATTGCTTTACTTACATGTGTTCAAGTTCCTTTTATACACATTGCGTGCATGCGTGCATTGCTTTACTTACATGTGTTCAAGTTCCTTTCTATACACATTGCGTGCATGTGTGCATTGCTTTACTCACATGTGTTCAAGTTCCTTTTATACACATTGCGTGCATGCGTGCATTGCTTTACTCACATGTGTTCAAGTTCCTTTTTTATACACATTGCGTGCATTCGTGCATTGCTTTACTCACATGTGTTCAAGTTCCTTTTTATATACACATTGCGTGCATGCGTGCATCGCTTTACTTACATGTGTTCAAATTCCCTTTCCATACACATTGCCCGCGTTGACCGCTTGCTTTACTTGCATATGTTCAATTCCAGGTTTCTTTGTATACACATTGCTTGCATGCGTGCATTGCTTTACTCGCATGTGTTCAATCCTGCTATTTTTCTATACACACTGTGTGCGTTGTCGCGCACTTTCGATTGCTTTGTCATGCATGTAGCTAACGACATTGTACCTGTTAAGTTTGTTTTCTTTGCAGGCATGATATTGTATGTACAGTTCATTTGAGGCCGGTGCAACCGGACGAACCGGACAGGTATTGTATCCTCCGCGTGAGACATACAGAGAATTACATAATTCTCTTACATCCTTTCTGCATTATAGTGTAGTTTGGTGTGTGCTAGCTTAAAACTGTCGCATGCGTGCTTCATTACAGCTTTTCTTTGCGTGATCATAAGTTATGCTCGGCTTCTTGCATTGTCTTGCATTTTGCCCCTGCCTTCGGGGGCATACCTTGTTTGTCTTACATGTTTGTCCAAGTCTTCGGCCTTGTCAAAAATGGGTCGTCTTTGGGCTTTGACATTCACTCCCGTCATTGTTATGACTTCCGAGTTCTGTCAAAGAGGGGCAACTGTAGACACCCCATTTTTGACCGTCCTCAAGACTTGGACGTCACCGTTTGAATACTCGGTGATTATCGCATGTTTGTGTTCGTCTCGAGTTCCCGGAGGCCTTGGCAACGCGTCCCGTCTCAGGACCTCTTGACCCGACTGCTTTGTGTCTGGTTTTGGCACCAAACACTTGTGTTTTTGCCTTGAAAGGCAGGGAATGGCTTTTTGGCCCTCCCCACACCCCACCGGCCCTCTCCTATCGTCACCGGCCGCACATGTGTACCACCGGCAGTGTTTTCTTAAAAACAATGGCCGGTCGGCACTATATGTTGCCGACCGGCACCTTTTTTGGCCGGTGACCTTTTTGGCTGGCCGGTGTGACCTCTTTGCACCCTACAAGCACGGTGCATGCCAGCTGTGCCAGCTGGAATGCACCATCACATTCCCCCTTGCATAAGTGTGACCACTTTGCACCTTTGAACCCTCTAAGCTTCTAGAAGCTTGAACCTTTGGCCAAGCTTCTTGGAGAAGCTTGGCCAGCTGTCTTAGCTTCTCCAAGAAGCCTAGACTCTTTTGCCCCCCTTGAACCTTTCTCTTTGCTTAGCCATTAAGTTATTTGGCTTTGTCTTGGCCTATATAAACACCATCTCTCTCCCTTTGATAGGGGTTAGCCATTTTTGAGCAAAAACCAGAGCTTCTATATCTATATATCTGTGTTATACTCTCTCTCTCTCTCTCTATATCTCTCTCTCTCATCCTTGTGTGTGTGTTTTAAGCCTAAATAGTGTGTTTTTACCTTACTTTTGCACTAATACACACACCATTACACCTTAGTTCGAGATTGAGGGACTTTGAGGGTTGTTTGTTGAGGTTTTGGACTGATTTTGATCATTAGAAGGGGGCTGCACCACCTGTTCTTCAAGAGTTCTTCAAGGGTAACTACTTTACTTTACTTGCCCCAATCTTGCATTGACTTTTGACCTATTTTTCTTTGTGTTTTGAGCTTTGTGTATAACTAAAAAAAGTCTTATTTTTTCTTGCTCTAGAACTTTCATTAAGGTCACTTTGTGGTTCGAGTGCAAACTCATCCACTTAGGCCTTGTTTTGGCCTCTTTGGTGCCTTTTCGGTAAGGCTTTGTTTGCTTGTGTGTTTGGATCTTTTCATCACTGAAATCCAGTGGATTTTCAGTGGTGAGAAGGTGGTTTGAAGTCTTGTATAGGGAAGGGACACCCCTCTCCCCTTTGTCCCTCTTTGACCTTTACTTTTGGTTCAATGTGATAGCATGTATGAGCACTTGCATTTGGCTTCATTTCAGAGTTTTTTTGGATGTTTTGGAGCATGTTTAACCTCTGTCTAATGTGGGTTCATTAGCTCTTAGCATGCATCTCATACTTGCTTTGTAATGCTCTACTTTGCCTAGAAATGTGCCATGTATTTAGCCTAGCATATCCTCATGTTTTAGCTTAGCTTATTGAGGCTTTTGGTCATGATTCATCATGCTTTAGGTCTTTTGGCCACTGATTTTGTCATGTTTGGCATGATTAGTATAGTTGCTTTGTATTTTGGCTTGTAAGCCTTGGTTGTATCGGCCTCTAGCATGCTTAGCTTAGGCCATCCTCTTGATTTGGCATCATTTAGGATCCTATTTCAGTCCATAAATCATGTGTGTATGCTTGCATATGTGACCTCTCTCATGCTTTGAAGGTGTCCCCTTTTATGCCTTGAAATAGGCCTTGTGAATGCTTGTATGTTTAAGGTATTTTGGGGGTGCCATACCAAAGGGTTGGGTGTATTTTTGCATGCTAAAATTCTGTTTTTGCTTATCTAATACATGCCATGAATGGTTATCTTAGTAGGTAGTGGAATGCTCCACTTTGTGCCTTAGACTTAGGCCCTTTTGGTTTGCATGTTAGCATGAATCATTGTCCACCTTTTTGAGTACTTTTTGCCACTGTTTTGGGGAGGTTTGAGGTCTGCCCCTCATGGCTTGAGTCCACCATTGTGTGATTGTCTCATACTTGTTGCATGGTTGATCCATAATATGTTGTTACATGTTAGTTCTATTGCATGATTTGTCCATGTTTGCCATGTATTTGCATTTTGCATGCTCTAGCACTTTGCATTTCCATATCTAGTTTACATCACATTTGGCATGTTTGCATCATAGCTTCTTATTGAACTTTTGAGCCATGTTTGCATAACATGCATTGCATTACTTGGTTTGGGGTGTCAAACCAAATGTGAGAGATGAGAGGTGTTTGTACTTTAAGTGACAAAACACATCTCAATTCTCATGTCATCAAGGCTCTTGACCTAGACGTGATAGGGTCTTGATCTTCATTTGTATGTTGCATGCATTGCCATTGAATTGCAATCTTGGTCTCTTAGGCCATCATGCATCAAAATGCATAATTGATGGCCTAAGGACCAAGGGCCATGCTCTCTTGAGTCCTATACATGATAGGGGGCATTGGCCATGCTTACATATGCTCAAAATTCCACACCATGCACTGCTTGTCTGCTGTTGCTGTCAAAACTGTCTTCTGCAGGAATTGCTTGCCGACCGGCATAATAGAGTGCCGACCGGCCATTTGTTTATGGCCGATAATCTCTCAACCAGCCGATGGTCTTGTTTTAACGGCCGGTGGTCATTTCCTCCAGCCGGTGGTGTGCAGCAGCATACAAGGAAGGTGTCCTGGGACTTTGGCGATTTCAGAAAGGCAGGACAGTAAAGACAGAGGCAGCAGTGGTATGGTGCGGGTTTTCCGAGCGAGTCGGATTCGAGCATGCATCATTCGCGCATCCCGAGGCGGGGCTGTGACCTTCTCTATTCTGCATTTAAATTATTAATTAAATTAGAAATTTTTGTAATAATTTATTCTGTATTTGGACTGTACCATTTGGGACTGTATATTCTTTTAGTCCCTCCGGGCGAGGGCAAATCTGTAATAAGCGTGCGTGAGTGTATGTATGTCTTCCAACCCCCACTTCTTTCTTCCCTTTTATTACCCGCTTACGATGGTAGATTAGGGCACGTTTATTTTAGCATACCTTATGCAATGCATGCGTGCATCCATACATTTGTCTTACATGCACCGGGCTCGGTACATCATACAAACCGCATTGTATCTTCAAATCTAACTTGAATACGTGCACCGAATGATTGCATTTCACATGCCATTTTAGGGTTAGCCGAGCCTATCCTAATCACATTCTGTATGCGATGCATTAGTCACTCTAACATGAACTAGGGCATGCATGTTTGCTAACTAGTTTATTGTTTTGGCACGGAGTACGATGTAAGTATTTATGCTTTAGCATATCGCATGCGTGTGAATGTTAACATGACAGCATGATTACCATGTGGCTAAATGCTTATATGAGATAAACTGTTTGAATGCCTGTGGGTGGAGGTTGGATTGTTTGAGTTGGAAAAACTCGTTGAAATCCGTGTTTTAGCCTACTTGCGAGTAGCAAATTCCAAAGCACTTTTCAAAACAAACGGATATGCAATATTTGTTTCCAAATTAGGCAATCTAGTCTATACTTGTTTGCTGTGCGCATAACATAGTAATTCTAGGCTAATAACTGGAATAAGAACACATAACGTTTTCAAAATCGGATATCATGGTTAGTAGAGGCCGGTCTTCAGACCGGGCGAAAGGGGGTGCTCATAGCTGACCTTCCCCGATCGTACCCAAGCTCCCGAGCCAAGACAACTTTGGTGATGACGGACACGTGGCCTTCGGCACCGAGTCAGGGTTTCCTAAATTTCCCATTTTAAAAATATTTAGGTGGCGACTCTGTATCTGGCAAAGCAGTCCATGTTTGGCACTTCTTTTCAAAATCTGTTTTTTCTCAAAACGATTTGCCAGAATTGGACTCTTTGGTTCAGATTAAGAACCGCAACAAACAAAAGAAAGGGGAGTCCGAACTGTAGCCGAGGTCCCTCGCGAGCTTGTTTACACCTCCGCAATCAACTCAGAGATTAAACGGACCATCGAAGTAGGATTCATCCCAGAGCCAAGCATTGGCCCTTCGGAGGAATTCCAAATCAACGTTATAGAATCTGCACCAAGTTGGATGGATCCCATTGTTGCATTCCTCTCTTTTGAACAACTCCCAGAGGACAAGAAAGAAGCACATAAGCTGCGAAACAAAGCCATACGATACTACTTGGATATGCAAGGAAGGCTTTATAAAAAGTCACTCTCTGGCCCATATTTGGAATGTATGCACCCGGACAAAGTCGGGGAACTTCTGACTGAGATACACGAAGGCAGTTGTGGTGCCCATTCTGGCGGACGCTCTTTGGCCCATCGAGCTATAGCGCAGGGGTATTATTGGCCGACAATGAGAGCAGACGCCGAGTGTTATGCAAAAAAGTGTGAACAGTGCCAGAAATTCTCCCCGTTAAACCATCTGCCTGCTGAAGAGTTGAACTCTATCACCAGTCCTTGGCCGTTCGCCCAGTAGGGGCTTGATATCATAGGACCATTGCCGAGGGCCTAAGGGAACAAGTGATACCTGATTGTCGCAACATATTACTTCACAAAATGGGTCGACGCGGAGGCATTAACACACATTCGAGATGCTGACGTTAAGCGTTTTGTGTGGAGGAACATCATAACACGATTTGGCATTCCCAGAGCTCTTATCTCAGACAACGGCACCCAGTTTGATTGTGGCGTATACCGAGAGCTGTGCAACAAATATGGTATTCGGCCTTACTTTTCTACGCCGGCTTTCCCCCAAAGCAATGGCCAAGCCGAAGCCTCTAATAAATCCATCTTGGACGGCATCAAGAAAAGGCTGGAGAAAGCTAAAGGCAAATGGATCGAAGAATTGCCGAGTGTACTGTGGGCTCATCGAACTACACCGAGAAGATCGACTGGAGAAACGCCGTTTGTCCTATGCTTTGGAACCCAAGCAATCTTACCCCTGGAGATCGGCCACCCGACACTCAAGTTGCAAGTTTTTGATACGGGGCGAAACGACATGATGCTGGCTTTGGATTTGATTCTAATCGAAGAACGAAGAGATCGAGCCCTTGCGTCCATGGCACGGTACCAGCAGCAGCTGGCAAAGTCATATAATCAACGCGTTCAGCTGCGCCGCTACACACCAAGAGAGTTGGTCCTGAAGAAGGTGCTCCCAGCTGACAGGAAACCGGTCGATGGAAAATTGGGTCCTAACTGGAACGGTCCCTATCAGATCGATTCGATCGCTGGAGTAGGGGCATATCGGCTCAAAGACATGTCAAGAAGGAGTCTGCCACGACCTTGGAATTCCATGCACTTACGCAAATTTTATCATTAGCCTGACTTGTGGGACATGATGCTTGTTCCGAACTGTTCGCCATATACATCTCTTTTTCTGTAATACAAAGATTCCCATTCAAAGATGTTCCGATTAAAGCCTCTAGATTCGGAGCACCCTTCGTGGATATCATGATTGGCCGATTAAAGCCTCCGGATTCGGAGCGCTCTTCGTGGATATCACGATTGGCCAAATAAAGTCTCCGGATTTGGAGCCCCATCGGCGAATGACGTCTTTGGGCCGTTAAAGCCTCTGGATTCGGAGCCCCATCGGCGAATGACGTCTTTGGGCCTTTAAAGCCTCCGAATTCGGAGCGCCCTTCATGGATATCACAATTGGCCGATTAAAGCCTCCGGATTCGGAGTGCCCTTCGTGGATATCATGATTGGCTAAATAAAGCCTCCGGATTCGGAGCCCCATCGGCGAATGACGTCTTTGGGCTGTTAAAGCCTCTGGATTCGGAGCGCCCTTCGTGGATATCACGATTGGCCAAATAAAGTCTCCAGATTCGGAGCTCCATCGGTGAATGACGTCTTTGGGCCGTTAAAACCTTCGGATTCGGAGCACCCTTCGTGGATATCACGATTGGCCGATTAAAGCCTCTGGATTCGAAGTGCCCTTCGTGGATATTACGATTGGCCAAATAAAGTCTCTGGATTCGGAGCCCCATCGGCGAATGACGTCTTTGGGCCGTTAAAGCTTCCGGATTCGGAGCCCCATCGGCGAATGATGTCTTTGGGCCGTTAAAGCCTCCGGATTCGGAGCGCCCTTCGTGGATATCATGATTGGCCGATTAAAGCCTTCGGATTCGGAGCGCTCTTCGTGGATATCACGATTGGCCGATTAAAGCCTCCGGATTTGGAGCGCCCTTCGTGGATATCACGATTGGCCAAATAAAGTCTCCGGATTCGGAGCCCCATCGGCGAATGACGTCTTTGGGCCATTAAAGCCTCCGGATTCGGAGTGCCCTTCGTGGATATCATGATTGGCCGAATAAAGCCTCCGGATTCGGAGCCCCATCGGCGAATGACGTCTTTGGGCCGTTAAAGCCTCCGGATTCGGAGCGCCTTTCATGGATATCACGATTGGCCGAATAAAGCCTCCGGATTTGGAGCCCCATCGGCAAACGATGTCTTTTGGCCGATTAATCCTTCAGGCTGTGCGTGACACAATGATGTCGATTAAATCAGGTCGATCAATGTTCATTTACTCGTCTGAAATACGTTTATTGAAACATGTATATAATAAAACACATGCAAGCACGTATGCGCCGAACAAAAATTATAACAAAACATTGAAAATAAAGTTCTTTTTTATTCGACCAACCAGTAAATACATAATTCTAGACGCGATCCGCGTTTGAACATTACAACGAATATTTTTATTCGGCGTCGCCTTCATCATCGCTTTTTTGAACTTCAAAGGCGGCAAAGGGCAAAGGATCACAATGATCCAGGTCACATAAGTTGGAATCGACACCTTTTGCTCGGAGAGCCTCCACGGCCTGAAGAGCCGCGATCCAACCATGCTTAAAACCCCGATTCTCGCATCGGCAGACCTCCTCAGCAAGTGTCTCCTTCGTTTTGCCGATCCCAACCTTCCAACCAACATGGAAGCCCTCCTCGTAACCTTTGGCCCTCGCATTTTGTACGGCAAACATGCCTACCGTATCTCGGTCAGCGATGGCATGACTCAATAGCCGTTGGGTCACCCTCTCGTCCACAATCGGGTTAGATTGACCCACCGCATGCGGATAGGCGACTTTAACCTTCCTAAGCTCCCTAAGCTCACCATCGGCTTTCTCCGCACGAGCCTCCGAACTGCGAACCCGTTTGTCTACTTTCTCCATCTCCCGCCGCGCGGCGCGCAGACGCATGCCGACTTCATAGGCCGTGTACAGCCCCTTCACCACCCCATGAATACCTTCTCGAAACACTCCCCAATCTCGTCATAGGCCGTGTACAGCCCCTTCACCACCCCATGAATACCTTCTCGAAACACTCCCCAATCTCATCATCCAACCATCGATTGTTGGACTTCCGGTGGAAAGATCTGTCGAGCGAACTGGACCGCTACACCCGGATCATTGATAATGGAATCTGCCTCAATCATCGGTTTATTCCCCATGAACACCGCAAAACTCAATGGTCGGGGCGTCTCGTCTGACTCATCCCTTGGTAGTGGTCGCGGGGAGCTTCCCCGTTGATGCTTCTCTCTTCGAGGTGATCTGCTTCGACGGCTTGGAAGTTGACATTTTTTGCTTTCCTTGGACGTGCTTCCTCCCGTACGCACAGGCTCGCTGCTGCGATTCACCGCAGTATCTAGCCCAGCCAACGTTCGTCCCTCTCCTCTGCTATTGAAGAACAGTCTGTTTGACATTCGCCCTCACCCCAAGCTAGTTCAAATCGAATCTGAATAAGAATAAGTGGACCCACTGGCGCGAAATCACCCCATTCACTCCAAACAACGGAGGCTGATTGATATGTGCCACAGCCACTTTATGCACCAAGTTCTGGCTTGTTAAAACGACTTAATTATCTAAACGGAAACTATGGGAGACTGCCTTGAAGTCCTTGCACTGGCTGGGGCAAGGGCAAATTTATTAATCTAACTGGCCGAGCATCTTGGCCCTATGCCGATTGATATGTGCCACAGCCACTTCATGCACTAAGTTCTGGCTTGTTAAAACGGCCTAATTATCTAAACAGCAACTATGGGAGACTGTCTTGAAGTCCATGCACTGGCTGGGGCAAGGGCAGATTTATTAATCTAACCGGCCGAGCATCTTGGCCCCATACCGATTGATATGTGCCACAACCACTTCATGCACTAAGTTCTGGCTTGTTAAAACGGCCTAATTATCTAAACAACAACAATGGGAGACTGCCTTGAAGTCCATGCACTGGCTGGGGCAAGGGCAAATTTATTAATCTAACCGGCCGCGCATCTTGGCCCCATGCCGATTGATATGTGTCACAGCCACTTCATGCACTAAGTTCTGGCTTGTTAAAACAGCCTAATTATCTAAACGACAACTATGGGGGACTGCCTTGAAGTCCATCACTGGCTGGGGCAATGGCAGATTTATTAATCTAACCAGCCGAACATCTTGGCCCCATGCCGATTGATATGTGCCATAGCCACTTCATGCACTAAGTTCTGGCTTGTTAAAACGGCCTAATTATCTAAACGGCAACTATGGGAGACTGTCATGAATTCCATGCACTGGCTGGGGTAAGGGCAGATTTATTAATCTAACCGGCCGAGCAGCTTGGCCCCATGCCGATTGATATCTGCCACAGCCACTTCATGTACTGATTTTTGGCTTTTTAAACGGCCTAACTATCTAAACGGCCTAATCATCTAGTCGACAAGTATACAAAACGTTTTATCCACAACAACAACCAAACAATTCTATTCATTAGTAACAGCAAAGTACAAAATGAATTTTCATTAAGTAAATTGGGCACAAATTGTAACCATTTTACATATGAAAATTACTAGACAAAAAGCTGTAAAAAGCTGAAAATTACATGCAGATCCTAAAACAAAAAACAAGAGCCGCCCAAATTAGCCCTCGGAGTCAGACTCCAGTGGCTCAACATCCACTTGCTCGTATGGAATTGGTGTAGCCAATATCACATCAGCAGCAGCAAAGGCTTTGAGCCAGCCGTGTTTAAATCCCCGATTCTCAAATTTGGGGACTTCGTCTACATATTCTTCAAAAGCAGATTTTTTCCCAACATCGAATGCGCTGGAAGCCTTCAGGTCGGCTGTTTCCTTTGCCGCCTTCATCTCTTCCAACTCAGCCTCTAATTTAGAGATTGCCTCCTGGGCCAATTTAAGCGCGTCGTCACTCGCATCTGCCCTCTTCTCGGTGACTGATCTCAATTCTTTAGCATTGCGGGCTCTCTCCATCTCGACCTCGGCACGGGCGCCCTCCGATTGCGCCCTATTCCTTTGGCCTTCAACCTCCACTTGTAAACAGCCAATTAGCTCCACGGCATCGTGATAGCAACGACCCATGTCGACTATCCTTTCGACAGCTTGCAAAACAGGAAGTTAAGAACAAAATAATATTTGCGTAAAGAGAAAAGACAAAGTGCAAATATATACCAAAAGAGCCGATTGCGCGGCCAACCCAATTGCAACCAGATCTGGCTCTGCCCGAAAAGCCGCCTTGTCAGCAGGCAGTGAAACGGATATCGCCAAGCTGAGTGCAACTGCTTGATCTTTGATCACCGAAGCATCGGAGGAGATCGGCATATTCTTTATCTTGGGTTGAATAACAAAAAGTACGATCACATCCGACTCCTCCAAATGAGGTTGTTTATCGGCACGGTCTTCTTCTGAGCCGGCCTCGACATCAGCAGGGCGCTTCTCCACCCTTTGCTCAGCTTCAACACTTGCCTGCACAAAAGATTCTGCCTCGGTACTTCCGTTCTTTGCCGTCCCCTCAATAATAGGCAAGGAGGGCTGGGACTGAGATTCGGCAGCCCGAATCTCCTCCGCCCTTCGTCGCGCAGCCATCCTTTCCGCGTTCGCCTTCTTGACAAGTTTAGTGAGGCTCAACCCAGCCATATCTTCTGCGAACGCGCCGGGCAGGTCCTCCAGACCGTGAAAAATATCGTCAAGCGGACGGTTTTCTCGACCAGAGGTGGACGGAGGATCAGCCGAATTGAGGCCGGCTTCTTCAAATGCTAACTTCAAAGCCTCGTCAACCTCAGTTTCGGATTGGTCTGACTCAGCGGCCTCAGCAACTTCCGGTCGCTCCGAATCTGATCCCTCGCAACCGACTTGCCTGAAATTTCTGAAATCAGTCAAGATAAGGGCAATAAGAAACTCCTCACCTTCGGAATTGGGATGTTTTCCGCTGCCGAAAAGGTCATATAAGTCGGCTCGTAGCGGAGCAGAATGTGGGCGCTCTCCCCTGCTTCTAAAGACTCGATCGGCCGAAATACTTGAGCGCAGTCTTGATTTCCGAAAGGATGGTGTCGTTAGTCGAGGTCAAGACTTTCTTCAAATCGTTTCCTGCAAAAACAAAACCATGAGGTCCCGAAAATAAGGTTTTATAAATATAACAAGTAAATAAATAAAAGAAGATACTCGGCCACCTGGTTCGCCCCTCCGTCTAGGAATACGATCAAGGAGATCCTCACCTTCGTCGAATTCCCAGTTTCCTTGGACGACGACCATAACATCATCGACTCGCTTCCCAGAGCTGGAAAGCATAGTCACTAGTTGATGGTCGGTGTCTTTGACCCTAAGGAAATAATGCCCGTGCCAACCAGTAGACTTGGCCAAGGCGTAGCAATGCCGAATAGTAGGAATGCCAAGGTTAAGCCTAAGGTGGCGGTTTAGTGCGATAATCCCCATCACGACCCTAAAGAAGTTGACGTTGGGTTGGGAAGGGATTAACCCCCAATGGCAAAGCACGACCCTAAGGAGTGGGTGAAGAGGGAAACGGACCCCACCCTCTGCGATTGATAGAAGAGGGAAAACGATCGTGATTTCATCAACCCTCTCCATATCAAGGGTGCCGTTTGCCACAAATGATAGACATACGTCATCAGGAATGGAAAAATGGCGTTAGAAGCTAGAAATTCAATCCGGTGAGAGGAAATCTTTTAAATGTTTCGCCATTCCCCCCCAGCCAATAGGAATATGCTAAGCCAAAAAAAAAAGCAGAGAAGCAGAGAACTTACAAGAGGCGAAGGAGATAGAGAAGAGTAGGAAGTTGTAGAGGTAATTCGGGAGGCAGTCCAGTGACGGGCGTCTAAAAGCGTGTATGTATTTAAAAAGACGTTGAAATTTTAAATCACAATAAATAGAAGTGTATGGGGAGGCAGGAAGTTGAAATGATAATCGAGAAGCATGTGTACAGACATTTGCGTTGGAATGCGGTCAGCCGCCGAATTTCAGCTCTGACTCTTTGAGTTCGAAGCCAAACACTCCAACCAACTGTCGTTAGTGGAATGCTTGGGGGCCAATTGTAAGGGCCGAGATTTGGGAGTCGTAGAGATTCCGGATAGTCGAATCTGGTAAAGTCAAGGTTCGAAGCACTCGGTAGTTGGCTCTAAAGCTCAAATCCAACCCTACTCGGCCAAATAACCGATTAAGCGAGGGGTCGAGTGAAGATCAGCCCATTATAAAATGTGCCAAATATGAGGTGGGGGATGGACCTAATCCCGAGGCCCAAAGAAGAAAAGATATAAATAGAAGAGACATCAGCCAAAAGCAGGTATGTGAGAATTATTGTGCTTAACTTAGAATACAAGCATTCTTGAGTGTAGAGACTGACTTGTCCGTCGGAGTGCTAATTCCGGCACCCCCGACCGGAGTGTTTATTCCTTTTCAGGTGACTATCAGCGGATCTCGAGCGCTTCCCAGGATCAGAAGAGTATTTCCAAACCACTTCTCCACACGTAACTACTTCATGCTTAACATAACAACATACATAACAACATGTGGTCAACAATTTTAAATACGTTTCCCTCAACACTAAGGAATATTACAAAGAAAATTAACTTAAGAATTTTCAAACAAATCTGGATATTTGGAGCGGACTTCCGCCTCCCGTTCCCATGTTGCTTCTTCAACTCCATGGTGTCTCCACAAACCTTTACCAACGGTATAGTTTTGCCCTGTAACACTTGCTCCTGGGTATCTAATATTTGAACTGGTCGTTCTTCGTAAGAGGCATCATCATCTACCTCCAAGTCAACCCAATCAAGCACATAAGAAGGGTCGGGTTCGTACTTCCTAAGCATAGATACATGAAATACGTTGTGAACTCCCGAAAGTTGTGACGGTAAAGCTAACCGGTATGCCACTTCCCCAATTCACTCTAAGATCTCAAAAGGCCCAATGAACCTTGGAGATAATTTACCACTCTTACCAAATTTCATCAAACCTCGCCTTGGTGAGATTTTTAGAAACACATGGTCACCAACTTCAAAAGATAAAGGCCGTTTCCTCTTATCGGCATAACTCTTTTGTCGGTTTTGGGCCGTAGCTAACCCCTTCCGAACGAGAAAAACTTTCTTGGTTGTTTCTCTAACAATTTTCGGACCCAGTAACAGTACATCACCCACTTTGGCCCAAAAAATTGGTGATCTACCAGGTCGGCCATACAAGGCCTTAAATGGTGCCATCCCAATACTAGCTTGGCAACTATTGTTGTAAGCAAACACAATCAATGGTAAGTGCCTTTCCCAAGGCCCCTTAAAATCAAGGACACGAGCTCTAAGCATGTTCTCCAAAATCTGAATGGTACATTCCGACTGTCCATCGGTTTGAGGATGATAAGCGGTGCTAAGAGTCAACTTAGTTCCCAATGCCTCTTGAAGGCTTTGCCATAACCGGACAGTAAAACGAAGATCCCTATCTGACACAATAGTCACAGGGACTTCATGAAGTCGGACTATCTCTCTAATGTACAACTCTGCCAAGCATTCAACTGAGTCGCTGGTGCACAGCAGAATGAAATGGGTAGACTTAGTCAACCTATCAACAATCACCCAAATGGGGTCATTGCCTCGTTGTGTTCTAGGAAGCCCAACTACAAAATCCATGGTAACACGCTCCCATTTCCACTCAGCTATTGGTAAGGGTTGTAACAAACCCGGTGGTCTTTGGTGTTCGGCCTTCACTTGTTGACAAGTAAGGCACTTCGATACAAATAAAGCGACATCCTGCTTCATACCCCTCTACCAAAACTGATGACTAAGATCATGATACATTTTAGTGCCTCCCGGGTGTACCGCAAGGCGTGAGTGATAGAACTCCCGAAGTACTTCCTCTTTACAAGATTTTGGTACAAACAAACGGTCTAGGTAACGTACACTCAGATCCGAGTGAATGTTCAAACATTTCTCCTCCTTCCCATTAGAAATCTTAAGACAGATTGATTCCACATCATGGTCTCCTCGTTGTGCCTCTATGACCTTACTAACCAAGGTAGGTTGAGCATTCAAAGTAAACAAGGTAGCACTCTCTCTGGACTCACCCAAGTGCAAATCAAACTTGCTAATAACATCTAGCATATCCCATTCCTGAATGGCCACACTTGCCAAACTACTCATAGATTTTTGACTCAAAGCATCGGCCACCACATTGGCCTTCCCTGGATGATAGTGTAACTCAAAATCATAATCCTCCATAAACTCCATTTACCTCCGTTGTCGTAAATTCAAATCTTTTTGAGAAAACAAGTACTTTAGACTTTTATGATCAGAGAAGACTTTAAACTTCTCACCATACAAGTAATGCCTCTAAATTTTCAAAGCAAAAATCGCCCCTGCTAATTCTAGATCATCAGTGGGGTAATTTTTCTCATGAGTTTTCAATTGTCGTAAACCGTAGGCCACAACTTTTCCTTCTTGCATCAAGACACAACCAAGTCCATCCCCGGACACATCACAAAAGACAGTGTAATTCAAACCCCTTTTCGAAATTATCAAAACTGGTGCGGTAGTCAATCTAGTCTTAAGCTCTTGGAATGACTTTTCACACGCCTCACTCCACACAAATTTGATACCCTTTCTAGTCAACCTAGTCAAAGGTGCAGCTAGTCTAGAGAAGTCCTTTACAAAACGTTGATAATACCTCGCTAATCCCAAGAAACTCCATATTTCAAAAACATTCTTGGGTTGTTCCCAATCCTGTACGCATCTATCTTTGAGGAATCCACAGTTACTCCCTCTCTAGACACTACATGGCCCAAAAACTTGACCTTAGTTAACCAAAACTCGCATTTCTCAAATTTGGCATACAATTGGTGCGCTCACTAAGTAAACCCAGCACTACCCGCAAGTGAATCTCTTGCTCCTCCTCAGTGGTTGAATAAATCAATATGCCGTCCACAAAGACGACCACAAAATGGTCCAAGTATTCCTGAAAAATTCTGTTCATCAAATCCATAAAGGAATCCGGTGCATTGGTCAACCCAAAAGGCATTACAAGAAATTCATAGTGGCCATAACGAGTACGAAAGCCCGTCTTCTGAATGTCCTCCTCCCGGACTCTTAACTGATGGTACCTCAACCTCAAATCTATTTTTGAGAAGCAACGAGACCCTCTAAGTTGGTCAGACAAATCATCTATTCTGGGTAGAAGATACTTGTTCTTAACTGTAACTCTATTCAACTTGCGGTAATCAATATACAACCGCAATGACCCATCCTTCTTCTTCGCAAAGAGAGCCGGCGCTCCCCAAGGCAATGTGCTAGGGCGAATGAAGCCCTTGTCTAAAAGTTCTTGGAGTTGAATCTTCAACTTATGCAATTCGGCAGGTGCAAATCTATAGTTGACCCTCGTAAGTAGACCGGGTCAAAATTGGGATCGCTACAGCCTCCCCCCCTTATTTTGCATTTTGTATTTTGTTTTCCTACTTTTTTTATGCTCTTTAACATGATTTTTGGCCACTGTTTTTAGCATATTAGGGGCTGTTTTAGGGCTGTCCTACTTTATTTAATTATTGTATACTTTGAATATCTAGCTTGTTATGTTGTCAGTCCTCATATAGCTTGTTGTGTTGTATTACCCATGCTTTGATAGCTTTTCTTTGATTAATTTTCATGTCATTAATTTTCATGTCAAGAGTTTCATCCTAATAATCAAATTCGTGTGATCATTTCTGCCACCTCCATCTTTTCTTCTTTTTCTTTCTTTCGTTTGAGAGTTATTTCAAACGATGGATGGTTATTCATGGCATGGGAAAGAGACCTATGCTCAATGGCTTAATCTCTAAGGAGGTTCATCGTCAAGGCATAGGCTCTCTTCCATGCCAAGCATCACTTCTCGTTTGATATTTCTTCTCATTTAGTGGACTCAACCATCACTTTGGACAAATTGATTAAAGAATGGAAATGACTAATAAAATCGGCTCAAAATGAACTAAACCGACATAAAGAAAATGTTTAGAGCTGGTTGGATTCGGCCGGACATTACGCTGAATCCATCGTTCTGAGAATTGTCACGTATCAATCCATGATATGTTGATAAGACTTGGTGTGTGTCTACTTCCCTCTTTGAGCCTTCATGATAAGGGGGAGGGGTGGTTTTCCATTGCATTTATTCAATTTTGTCCAAATGTGTTGGAAATCATCAAGCCATCAAATTCTGCTTATTGGTGGTTTCGGACTCGAAATCATTCTTCTCTTGAGTTTCCCATGACAGAGAAGAGCACAAAGGACAAACAGGGCCTAGAAAGGCTCTATCTACACTGTTCTCACCTCAGAGCACAAAAATATTTTTGGCATAAAATTAGGGTACGACCGGCTCTTTTTGGACTCGGTCGGATCTTATTTAGAGCCAGCCGGCTCCCAATGTTTGCTAAACAGTAGGGATGGCAATTTAAACCCGGCCCGACAGGGACCCGATCCCCCGACCCCGATTAGAATGAGTTTTCCTCGAAAATTATCCCCATAGGGCCGGGGATGGTATTGAAAATTGAATCCCCGATGGTTTTCTGGCCGAGGACAGGGATAGGTTACCCCGACCCCGGCCCCGCCCCGTCCCTGCCCCGATTTATCCCCGCATAAATCCTCGAATATTCCCTGAATATTCCCCATATATATATGTTAGTCTACTGCCTCTCTCACTCACCTAATTCATTTCATATCTGAGTCTTAACCTCAGCCCCTCTCTCTCTCTCTCTCTCTCTCTCTCTCTTTCTCTCTACGCAGGTGGTCTTACGAGGTTCAACCTCAGCCTCTCTTCCTCTATCTCTATGCAAGTGGTATCACGGCATCAGCGGCGAGCGAGCTCCTCTTATCACCGTCGATCGCCATCGTCCTTCCATCACCGCTGTCCCTCCTCCCCAATGCCGATTTGCCGCTGTCCCTCCTCCCCATCGTCGTTGTCCTTCCCCCCATTGCCGTCGTCCCTCCTCTCCGTCACCGCCATCTCTCCATCGTCGTCGATTGCAGTCGTCTCTCTCTCTCTGAATGTGCTAATTTTTTTTTTTTGAGCTCAGATCTGTTTCGATCTGTTGTATATATGTTAAATTTAGTGTTAAATATGTATTTGGACTCAGATCTGTTGAATATAGCTCAGATCTCTCCCTGATTCTTGTTGTTGTTGATATATATGTTAATATATGTTGAAGAGATCTGTTATTGAATGTGTTGTTTTATTTTATTTTATTTTGATCGGTGAATTTTTGGGGACGGGGATGGGGGCGGTGAGAGACTCCTCATCGGGGATCGGGGCCGGGGACGGGGAAATTCCTACCATCGGGGATCGGGGACGGGGAGTGTGATCCCCGGCCCCGCCCCGCCCCGTCGCCATTCCTAGTAAACAGAGACTTTTGGCAGAAACAGAGAGCAGTGGCTGAAGGTGAAGCAGAGCAGTCTGGGCAGACTAAGAAGTTTCTGAGCACTGTGCATGCCATCATTGGGTCTCCTAGTTGTTTGAATCAATATTCTCATTATGATTGGTGTAATTACTTATTATTGTTGTAATTAATTAATTATTATTGTTTATTTGTAATCATATGGCTGGTCAAAGTAGATTGCGAGTTTATTGCTCATTATCCTTGTTGTAATAACTTAACTAGTTAGTAGTCATTCGAATTTGTAATAATTAGTTTAATTCGGACACTCGAACATTTATTCGCACCCTCTTGCATGAGGCCAATTATGTAATAATGGTGTATGTCTTCCAACCCTCATTTTTTTCTCCTTTTTATTTACCCGCTTATAATAGTAGCATAGAGCATTATATTTACTTAGCATTCCCATGTTCATATACACTTGTTTTCATGTACATTTGGGTTCGGCTCATCATAATAACCAATGTCAAATTCAATTTCATTGCTTGAAAAATTAATTTATCACATGTCTTGAATTGGATCATATGCCATACTCATAGCCAAGCCTTTAAAAATTGCATAAACGTGTGCGTTGAATTAGTCACATTATATTGTTTAGGAACATGCATATTTTCTAATCATTGATGCACATTATATTTTAACTAAATTAGAATTATGTAATATTTGTCTTTTTGAAGACTATGTTCAAACTTTTAAAAAATATTATTATCTTATCGATCCACCAGCAAATCAACCCTGGTTAGATCAATTTTTTCATAAACTCCCTAATCCATGGGATGAGTTATGTATTAAAACATATCTTGATTTTCTCAAAAAAATAGGGAAGGAAGAATATGATAATCTTGGTTTTCGCATTAATCTTGTTCTAAGACTGATAGCAGATCGGTGTCTAGAAGTAAAAGCGAAAAAACAAATAAAAAATCAAATTTCTAACTCACCATATGGTCAAAAATGTTGTGACAAAATTTTAGAAGAAAATTGGAAAATTGGTTGTAATACATTTCCTAAAAGAAAAGGATTTTCCAAAAAACGTAGTAAATATAAATGAAAACCTTGGAAAAAGAACAAAACTTTTTCAAAAAAGAAAAAGTATATTCGAAAAAAGAAACCAATAAGTGTTTCAAAAAAGAAAACTTGTAAATGTTACATTTGTAATGAAGAAGGTCACTATGCACCCGAATGCCCAAAATGGGAAAAAAGTGCAAAGAAAATGATCAAAGTCCTTGAAGAACAAGATTTTGAAATAATTTATGGCGAAGAAATTTCAGATGAAGAAGAAATCTTGTACGAAATTTCTAGTGATGAAGAAAGTTCAGATGAAGAACGAATCTTCATGATGACTACTAATAGTCAAGAAATATCTCAAGAAGTAGATAATATATCTCAAGAAGAATTACAGGCAATTCGACTTGGAGATGTAATCGGAGAAGAAAAAACTTTTACCGACGAAGAATTAGCAAAATTCGAAAAAATGCAAGAAGTTGCTGTTCCAGAAAGTTATAAACTTTCAAAATTCAACTTCTTTTCAGCAAGAGTGTTCGAATAATATAGTGGTAACACTCAAGCAAAATGGTCAGAAGAAGGAAATATTGATATTCCTTTTTTTGATAAGAAAAAGGTTACAAGATGGAAAAAGAAATATCCTGAAATTCAATATATTCATATTGGATTAATTCAAGTAACCATAACAGCCTTATTCCGCCAAGGGATAGATACTCCTATTTTGGCAATAATTTTTGACAAAAGATTTTCCGACCCAATGAAAGCAATCATTGGAGGAATTCAGTCTAATTTGGCTAATGGAGTAGTTTGGTTTAACGTCAGACCAAATTTCTTTATTTCCATAAATGATCCTAATCTTGAAGATACAGTTAGAATAAGAATTAAAACACAAGGATTAGGAATGAAATCAAATTCTCATGATTTGGCTATTCGTTGGAAAACAATTCACGAATTAACTAAATTTCCTGAAACAAAAACAAGAACAAACGATAATAAAATCGTTGAAATCTTTGAACCAAGACCATTTGACACGGTAATACAACCTCGTCTAATGAATTGGAGTGATTTAGAAGTCCCTCGACAATGGTTAATCCAAGACCTAGTGGGACATGGAGAATCTTCTAAAACAAAAAAACCTGCACAATTACAAATGCAGGCATCAGGAAAAAATTTATATATTGAAAATACAGTTCCAAAAATTAAAAGATCAACTTCTGTATTGGAAAAAGATTTTCCTAACAAATCATTTTCAAAGTTAAGTATTGGAGAATCAAGTAATAATTCTAATCAAGAATCTATTACTTCAAACAATGTTCAGATTCCTATTTTTCCAGGAACAAGAAAATTTGAACATATTAAGTCTACATATATGTATCATTTTCAAACAAAAAATGATGATATTATTTTTTCTCCTAGCCAAGGAAAAAGAAGATATACATATGTATTGGGAACATTTAACTTTGCAGGTTATAAACCCTATAGCCTCAGTGTTCTCATAGATACAGGAGCTACAGTCAGCTCATGTAAATGGAATGCCATACCAAAAGAAAAATGGACATTAATGAAACATCCAATTTTAGTTACTGGAATAGATGGCAACCATACTTCCATACAATTCAAGGCTAAAAATATAGCTATTTGGTTAAATGATAGCAAATTCATTATACCAAAAATTTTATGTTTTCCGTATATGCATTGAGATTTCCTTCTTGGCAATAATTTTATATATAAATACCTTCCAATGCAAATACAGGAAAAGGCTATTTCATTAAGCATAAACAATGTCTTAATTCATATTCCCTTATTAGAACAACATAAATATATTTGTGATAAAGAGTTTGCGCCCGTGCCGCGTGGTGATTTAACTCCCATCATCAAAACCATTGATGAATCACACTGGATTTATAAACTTTTAGAAGAAAATTTTAGTGAGCATCCATTAAAACTATGGCAACGTAGTCCACGTTATTGTAGTTTAAAATTGAAAGACCCCAATGTTATTATTAGAGTAAGACCAATGATCTATACTAGACAAGATATAGATGAATTTGATATTCAACTCCAGGAACTTTTAGACAAAAAGTTAATTGAAGAAACTAAAAGCCCTCACTCTAGTCCAGCTTTTATGGTGAGAAACCATGCTGAAATTAAAAGAGGAAAAGCTCGAATGGTAGTCAACTATAAACGGCCAAATGAAAATTTAGAATTTGATGGATATTTTATTCCATGAAAAGATGTTTTGATTAACTTAACCAAAGGATCAAAAATCTTTAGCAAATTTGATTGTAAAAGTGGATTTTGGCAAATTCAATTGACTGAAGAGTCAAAAAAATTGACAGCCTTCAGTACACCTAGAGGACATTACCACTGGAATGTTATGCCTTTTGGGTTAAATATTGCACCACAGGTATTTCAACGGTGGATGGATACAATCTTTAAAGACCTTAAAGATTGTTGTGTAGTTTATATTGATGATATACTTATCTTCTCTAAAACCAAGGAGGAGCATAAGAAACATTTAAAATTACTTTGTGAAAGATTCCAAAAACATGGAATTATTTTGTCTCCAAAAAAGATTGAATTAGAAAAAGAATCAATTGAATTTTTGGAAATAATTTTAGACCAGAAAGGTTTAAAATTACAAGAATATATTTTGTCCAAAGTACGAGATTTTCCTAATACTCTTGAAAATATAACACAATTACAGAGTCTATTAGGCATTTTAAATTATGGACGAAATTTTATTAAAAATCTTTCAAAAATAGAAATTCCTTGGTTAACCAAATTAAGGAAAAATGTTATTTTTGAATGGACAGCAGAAGATGTTGCTTTAATTAAACAAATTAAAGAAACTGTTAAAACTTTACCAGATGTTTATCTTCCTAAAACGGGTGATAAATTAATTTTAGAAACAGATGCCTCAGAAGCATGCTGGGGATGTGTTCTTAAAGCTATACCCAGTAATTTATGGCATGATAAAGAAATACCTTTATCAGAAAATGGGATTAGACCAAGAAAAAATCCAATACCCATAAAATTACAAAAGGAAGAATTAATTTGCGGATATAATTCTGAAACATTTAAACCAAATGAACAGAAATATATTATTTTTGAAAAAGAATTACTTGCAATAAAATTAGCAATAAAGAGTTTTCATATTTATTTAGCTCCAGAAAATTTTATTGTGCGCACTGATAATAAGGCAGTAAGAGATTTCTTGATCAATAAAAAACCTATTGAGCAAGGAAGACGATTAGCCTGGTATAATAAAATTTCTGAATATACTTTTGAAGTAGAACATCTTAAAGGTACTAACAATTTTCTTGCAGATTTTCTTCTCAGAAATTGTTTCAGAAAATTAAATTGCTAAACAAGTAAATTTAATTTTTGCAGAAGACCTCTAGACCAAGAGGAAACAATGGATAAGGGTAAACAACCCGCTCAAGGAGATTGGGTGACAATTGCTAAAAAAGCAATCCCCAAAGAAGAAAAAGTTTATGTTGTGTTTGCAGGAAAACAACCTGGAATTTACACAGACTGGAATGACGCCAAACTGTAAGTTTGTGGATATTTAGGAGCGAGCTATAAACCATATGATAGCATGACTAAAGCTAAAAAAGCTTTTTACAGTGCACCAGCCATGCCTGTTTATCAAAAGAATTTTGGGTTAATTACACTAATTGTCCCTATAGTTTGGGACTTGTGTCACTTTGGTCCCTGACTTTTCAATTGTAACACATTTGATCCTGAATTTTGAATCTTGTTCCAAATAAGGACAATTGAAAATATTATTAGATTTTTCAAGGGTAAATTTGTCAATTTGATAAAATATAAACTAATTTGACAAAAATAAATGTCAAAAAAATATTTTTAATTTTTTTAAAATTATTTTTACCCACCAATGATAAAATTATGTAAAATTAATAAAAATTACATGATCAAATGTCTAAAATTAATTATGTAAAATTAATTTTTTAAAATTAATTTTACATGATCATCATCCAAACACATAATAAAAATTAATTTGGTAAAAAAAATAAATAAATGTCTAAAAGATTTATCAATTTTACATAATTTTATTTTTAGTAGGTAGAAATAATTTTTAAAAATTCAAAAATATTTGTTTGACATTTATTTTTGTCAAATTAGTTAAATTTTATCAAATTGACAATTTTATCCTTGAAAAATCTAATTATATATTCAATTGTCCTTATTTGAAACAAGATTCAAAATTCAGGGTCAAATGTGTTACAATTGAAAAGTCAGGGACCAAAGTGACACAAGCCCCAAACTATAGGGACTATTTGTGTAATTTGCCCAAGAATTTTTGTCAAATGAGAACTAACCCAGTTCCAACTAATGTTCAGACATCTAGACCAGATGAATCTGAAATAAAAGATTTTTTCAACCCAGGTATATCCAGATAAATTTATACAGAACTCAATGGAGTTTGGAAAACTCACATTGTAGACAACAAAGTGAAATTTCGAAAACACATGGGAGTTTTGGCCAACAAATTAGCTGAGCAAACAACTAAATTAAAAGATTTGCAAAATCTTTGTTTCAATATTCTTAAACAAATGAATTGGAATGAAGATTTTAATTTTGAAAAAATAAACAATTTTCTTCAACTATCAGACCTCATATCAGATCAGTTTTCTAATCCAGTTTTTGAACAAATAAAAAGAATTTGTCTTTTTGAAAAAGCAAGAACTTTGCTTCCAAAAGAAATTTTTATGTTAATCAAAAATCGAGTTGAAGATCATCATGATAAGATTAGACAAATCTTAGAACGATCTTATGATAAATTAAATTTGAAAGATGGAATTCCCAAAATAACCATCATGGCAAACCATGACATGTGGTTTTTTGAGGATATAGATTGGGGAATAACTAATCAAGTTATTTTCCAAATTTTAGATCCAATCCAATAGATAGATTATCCAATGATCATCAAAACAATGCTCTCATGGATAGTAAAAGGCTTTCGATGGAGCAAATATTTTACTTTCTGGATTTCCAGCACGGTTGGTTGGCGAGAACGAGAACATTTTTTCCAACCATACCAGATTTGGTATCTTAAAGAAACTGAAGATTTTGAATTTGAAGATGATTATATAGATGAAGATCACCGGAGAGAGCGATTGGAAAATATCCAAAAACTTTCTTTAACAAAATATTAGATAGACAGTCTAATATCTGTTTCACAAGCAGCGTCCAACATCCATGGCTCAGCAAAATTGCCATTCATGGTTACAGATGGAAGAATATTATTTGTAACTCATTTTCCCATAACATATCAAAGGTCTGTGTAGACGTCCCCGAACGCCCCGGGAGGGTTAAGTCCCGTTCTGTTCATATTGGGGTCACTACAGTTCGGACTCAAATGGCACGGTTCTTAATCTTGAACCAAAGAGTCCAACTCTGGCAAATCGTTTTGAAGAAAAACTGATTTTTGAAAAGTAGTGCCAAACATGGACTGCTTTGCCAGATTACAGAGTCGCCACCTAAATATTTTAAAATGGGGAAATTTAGGAAACCCTGACTCGGTGCCGAAGGCCACGTGTCCGTCATCACCAAAGTGACTTGGCTCGGGAGCCTGGGTACGATCGGGGAAGGTCAGCTATGAGCACCCCCTTTCGCCCCGGTCCGAAGACCGGCCTCTACTAACCATGATATCCGTTTTTGAAGACTTTATGCGTTCTTATCCCGGTTATTAACCTAGAATTACTATGTGATGCGCACAACACAAAAGTATAGACTAGATTGCCTAACTTGGAAATAAACATTGCATATCCGTTTTGTTTGGAAAACAGTTTGAAATTGCTACTCGCGAGTAGGCTAAAACACGGATTTCGATGAGTATTCCCAACTCAAGTAATCCAACCTCCACCCACAGGCATTCAAGCAGTTTATCACATAAGCACTTAGCCGCATGGCAGGCATACTGTCATGTTAACATTCACACGTATGCGACATGCTAAAGCATAAAACTTACATCGTACTCCGTGCCAAAACAAGAAACCAGTTAGCAAAACATGCATGACCTAGTTTATGTTAAGTGACTAATGCATCGCATACGGAATGTAATCTAGACAGGCTCGGCTATCCTAAGCATGGCACATGAAATGCAACAACTATCACGTATTCAATTTGGAATTGAAAGTACGATGCAGTTTGTATGATGTACCGAGCCCGATGTATGTAAACAAATGCATGAATGCACGCATGCATTGCATAAGGTATGCTAATTTAGATGTGCCCTAATCTACCATCATAAGCAGGTAAATAAAAGGGTAGAAAGAAATGGGGGTTGGAAGACATGCACCCACTCACACACACTTATTACAAATTTGCCCTCGCTCGGAGGGACCAAAAGAATAATACAAATTAATTAACTACGCAAGCTAATTAATTATTACAAATTAACTAAATTAATTAACAAATTAACTAAGTTAATTAAAGCAGTAAACGCCTCGGAAAGAGGGCTCAAATGCAGCACGCGCTCGGAATTGGCTCGGAATCGCACTGCTATGCACGGATTGCCTCTGTTTCCCCTGCTATCCTCCTCTGAAAATTGCCAAAGTCCCAGGAGTGCCTCTCAGGGCACTGGGGAGTACCACCGGCTGGGGTAGAGCACCACCGGCTGAAGAAGGAGGCCACCGGCACTATATGAAGTTATCGGCTGGCAATTGACTGCCGGTCGCCACTAAATAGTGCCGGCCGGCACTTAACACCTGCAGAACCTGCAACCCACAGCAGCAGAGGACAACAACATGCATGGCAATGTGATTCAAGGTATTTATGCACTATACACACCCCTTATCATGTTATTGACTCAAAGGGGCATGTGCCTCGATTCCCGGACCACCAATCGCGCATTTCCATGCATGATGGCCCTAAGAACCAAGAATGCAACTTTGATTTCAAATGCATGCAATGCAAACAAGCAAACAAGGGTGCTCAAACCTCTATCATGACTTGGTCAAGAGGCTTAGCATGCATGTCGATGCAATGAAGTCCTAAACATGTCAACTAGTATGCAATATGGCAATACAATGCAATCATGCAAGTAAGCATACAAGACAAGCATGCGAATCAATGGAAGGATGGTCTTATACATGAATTAGGCAACTCAAATAGTCCTAAAATCAGTGGCCAAAATGCTAAGTCAAGAGGGCCAAACACACATGCACACATGTATAAGTTAAGTCACCAACACTTAAGCATAATTAAGCAACTCTTAAACACATCTAAGAGGCACAAACAAGGACTATTAGCATACATGAAAAACTCTGAAATCATGCAAAACATGGTGCCAAACCAAGCTAAACAAGACCAAACAAAGCATGCAAATAGCCCGAGTGCTTGAAGCAAGGTAATGAGACTTTGAACCACACTTGACAAGACCAATCATGGCAAGACTCGAGCAACCAAAAACAGGTTTTCAGCATGTGAAAATACACCCAAAACTCACACTCACGGCATCCTAAAAGCTCTAAACACACAAGCATGCACAAGGCACCCTTGAATGCATAAAAGGACACACCCTTAAAGCATGAAAGAGATGACAAAAATGAACATGTGAGCATGGATTAGGGTCTGAAATAGCATGTAAGAGGGTTCCAAACCCTTGAAATCATGGAGGCAATGCATCCTACACATGCACCTACTTGAAGCATACAAGCTACAATGCAAAGGGGCTATACAAAGCATGCCAAGATTGACCCAAACAACCTAGGACAGACCTTATACATGGCAAAACAAGCACATTTCCAGTTTATGACCAGCCACAAAAATAGAAGCAAGATAGGCTAACAAAGCATGCAAAATTACGGTAAATAGAAGAGATTATGAAACAAGTGCAAGATAGGGGTCCCAAAAAGGGTTGAGCCCTTCTTCAATGTTGAAGAAGGGCTCAAAATAAGCCTACTTACAGTTTATTACATGCTCAAAAACAGATTATACGCCAGCCAAATATACTATGCAAGAATCATGGCATACAAGGGGGTAAAGAGATAGGTGCTAGATGCCATCATCAAACAGCCAAATACCCTTCATGAGACATGTAGAGGGGGAAAAGATAAGCCACTTTTCAGGCCTGTCAAAGGCCCAAAAATGGACGCATGGTAGGCTAAAGAAACATGCAACAAAATAAGGACCCAAGAGGGTATTGAAGCAAGTCATACATGGGGGTCCCAAACAAGGTTGAGCCCTTCTTCGATGTTGAAGAAGGGCTCAAAGAAAGCCTCTTTGTAGTTTACATCGAAGCTCAAAAATACATGCAACTATGGCTTAGATATGAACCAAGAAAATGCTAGTTTTGGGGAAAAGTGTGCTTACCCTTGTAGACCAACAAACCAGCACCCCTTGGTCCAAGTTTCTGAGCTCCTAACCTCTGCAAATGACCTCCCAAATGCTGGAATGGAAGATGGAGGTGTTGTGCTAGGTGTTGTAGAGCAAATGATACAAGAACCAAGGTGTTTGGAAGCTTGGATAGGATAGATATAGAGAAGGAGGTGGGATGTATGTATCTATATCAGAATATATGTATATCCTCTGGTTTTTTGCTTAAGAATCTCCAACCACCACAATGGAGAGGAAGGCCTCTCTTAAATAGACAAAGCTTAGCTTCCAAAACAAGCTTCAAAGGGTCAAAAGAGTTCAAGGGGCGGTGCAGGGCTTATTCAACAAGCTTGGACAGCTGGTAGGCTTCTTGAGGAAGCCAAGACAAGGGGTCAAGGCTTCCTCAAGAAGCCTTGAGCAAAGGGTGCAAAATAAGGGCCAAAAGGGTGCAAAATAGGCACATGGATGCACGTGGATCTGATTCTATGCATCCCAGCTGGCACAGCTGGTATGCACCAGGCTTGGGGGGTGCAAAGGGTTCAGGTCGGCCAGAAGGTTTGATCATCGGCCAAAATAAAGTGCCGGTCGGCACTATATATTGCCGGCCGGCTAAATAGAGTGCCGACAGATGATTCCAAGGCCAAAAAAGTGCCTGTGGGTATGCAAATCGTAGCCCCGGAAGTTATCTTTCCAATGGAGCAAACCTTGCATCAAAATTCCTCCTATACAAAAAGTTATGCCCTTTTCCGTAAAGCCGCGCAGACTCGATCCAACCGGGATGATGCCCAGCTTCAATCAATCATATCTCCTCCACCCTGACTTGGCTCTAGGAGATTCTTGAACCAAAAATGAAGCCCCGGAAGTCTTCTTTCCAATGGTAGTGGCCTCATAGCTTAACTCCAAGTATGCAATTGAATAACCCTGATTCAGCGATGGCCGCTCGACTTTCTTTTACCCGGATTCATGGCGAACTTCTTCTCCAACCTATTTTCTCCCCTCCTCTCCTCTTTTCTTCAACTCCAAACCCCTAAACAAAGTGTTTTGAAGGGTTCACCTCTCTCCTTGCCGAAGGAATTGAATCTTTGCCCTGCACATCTCTCAACACCGAGCAAACCATCAGTAATGCCTAAGTCTTGAGGGCGGTCAAAAATGGGGTGTCTACAGTTGCCCCTCTTTGACAGAACTCGGAAGTCATAACAATGACGGGAGTGAATGTCAAAGCCCCGAGACGACCCATTTTTGATAAGGCCGAAGACTTGGACAAACAAACAAAATATAGATAGATAAATGGTTGTGCCCGGAGGCTGCCTACGTATCCCTTTGCAAGGAATCAAACCAGCGTAGTTCGGGGGCAGGATGCAAAGTGATGCACAATGCAAGTGCATAACTTATGATCATGTAAAGGATGCTGTAACGAAGCACACATGCAACAGTTTTAAGCTAGCATACACCAGACTACACTACAATGCAGAAAGGATGTAAGAGAATTATGCGATTCTCACGAACATGTGCGTTAGATACACAAAAGTGAACGAAGTGTGATAGATACACTAAGTGAACAAACATGTGTGATGGATACACCAAAGTGAAGAGAGTGTGATGGATACACTATATGAATGAAGTGTGGTTGATACACTAAGTGAAGCAAAGTGTGACAGATACACAAAGCAAAACGAGTATGATGGATACACTAAGCAAATATGTGGTAGATACACTAAGCGAATGTGTGTGGTGGATATACAAAGGGAGCATGTGATAGATACAAAAAGTGAATGTGTGTGGTAGATACACAAAGCGAAAGTGTGTGATTGATACACAAAGCGAGCGTGTGATTGATACACAAAGCGAAAGTGTGTGATAGATACACAAAGTGAGCGTGTGATTGATACACCAAAAGCGAACACAGAGTGTGATAGATGCACTTAGTGAACAGAGTGTGATTGATACACTAAAAGTGAACACAAAGTGTGATAGATGCACTTAGTGAACAAGTATGATGGATATACTAAATGTGAACACGAAGTGTGATAGATGCACTCAGTGAACAAGTATGATGGATATACTGAATGTGAACACGAAGTGTGATAGATGCACTTAGTGAATAGGAGTATGATTGATATACTAAAGGTGAACACGAAGTGTGATAGATGCACTTAGTGAACAAGTATGATGGATATACTAGAGGTGAACACGAAGTGTGATAGATGCACTTAGTGAACAGAGTGTGATTGATACACTAAAAGGTGAACACGAAGTGTGATAGATGCACTTAGTGAACAAGTATGATTGATATACTAAAGGTGAACACAAAGTGTGATAGATGCACTTAGTGAACAGAGTGTGATTGATACACTAAAAGGTGAACACGAAGTGTGATAGATGCACTTAGTGAACAAGTATGATGGATATACTAGAGGTGAACACGAAGTGTGATAGATGCACTTAGTGAACAGAGTGTGATTGATACACTAAAAGGTGAACACGAAGTGTGATAGATGCACTTAGTGAACAAGTATGATGGATATACTAGAGGTGAACACGAAGTGTGATAGATGCACTTAGTGAACAGGAGTGTGATTGATACACTAAAAGGTGAACACGAAGTGTGATAGATGCACTTAGTGAACAAGTATGATTGATATACTAAAGGTGAACACAAAGTGTGATAGATGCACTTAGTGAACAGAGTGTGATTGATACACTAAAAGGTGAACACGAAGTGTGATAGATGCACTTAGTGAACAAGTATGATGGATATACTAGAGGTGAACACGAAGTGTGATAGATGCACTTAGTGAACAGGAGTGTGATTGATACACTAAAAGGTGAAGTGAGAAAAGTGTGATTGAGACACTATAGCAAATAAAGCGTGTTAGATACACTGAGTGAAGCAAATGAATGTGTGTGATAGATACACAAAGTGAATGAAGTGTGATTGATACACTAAGGCAAATAAGAGTGTAATTGATACACTAAGTGAGTGAAGTGTGATTGATACACTAAGGCAAATAAGAGTGTGATTGATACACTAAGTGAGTGAAGTGTGATTGATACACTGAGGCAAATAAGAGTGTGATTGATACACTAAGTGAATGATCTTGAGCTTGAGGTAGAGGCATACTCATACTTCAGAGTATTGACAAGGCTTGACGAGGTGCATACGGAATGCAATCTTGGAGCTTACTGAAGTTGGAACAAACTCAGATGCCCGACATTTTCTTCTTTTGCTTTTGCTTTGCAGTCCGGAACCATATAGCTTCAGATAGGTCCTGGTTTTACTGTTCACACTTATCGGGGGTTGAACCCTGTGGTTTTATGAAAGAACAAATTCTGTTTTGCACAAATGTGGAGAATGGCACGGCACTCTGAGCACAAGATGATTTGATTTTTTTTTTTTGAAATTAAGAAATGAGTTTTTAACCGGGTATTGAGCCTACGACTGAACATAGCGAAAAAGACTCAACAACGGAAAACAATAGGTGAACAACCTAAACACATCTATTGACACTCGAAACGACTCAAAACAAAAATCGAGACAGACAAAACAAAACACAAGACTCAAATGTGCACAGGGAGCCTGTTTCACCGGGTATTGTTTCCCACCCTTTCTCATTTGTGATTCTCACATCACTCGGCCCTCAAGCTTTGTTTTTCTGAAAAAGCCCTTTTCTCACTTTTTCTCTCATCACACATCTCTCTATTCTTCAATCTCTCATTTTTCAATCCCTCCCCTGGATGGCTGATGGATAAACAGCAAGTTGTGGGCTCGTGCCTCTAGCATTCTGCTAGATTCTCATTCTGGTTCACAACAGTGAGTTTCTCCCACAGAGGGGTTGTGTTACAACTAGGTGTGTAGCAAATCTGCAGCTAACATCGGTTGATGATGCCCTGCTGGGGAGTTTGGACATGGTTAGATCTGTCCAGATAAGGAAGTGGAACATCTTGATCCATTCCAATTCATGCTTCGCACTTGACTTGATACCTGGCTGCTTGGAGGGTGATAAAGCTTTCAGTCCTTTTGCGGTTAGCTTCAGTGGTGCCCTTTTCTTGGCAGGTAGAGTGCCCTTCTTGGCAAGTATGGTGCCCTTTCTGGCAAGTATGTTGACAATGGGGAAAAGACAGAACACCTTACTCAACTGTGCCCCTAGTTTATCATTTTGACCAATTTTTTTTTTGGTTTTAAAACAATTTTGACCAACATGAAAGTTAGATTAACATGCTTATTCAACTTTTTGATTTAAAATCATGCAAGTTAGGTTGCGAGCACTGAAAATTTCCCTTTTTCGGGTCCAAGAAATGGTCCAGTTTTGGAAAAGATGGAATAATTTTCGAGAGAATTAGTCAACCTTAGTAAAAATTCTCAAAAACTGTCTTTGCAAACGGCCACTGCTCAACGAGCACGGAACTTACTCTTGAGATGCACAACCTCGGACCCATGGCAATGGAAAATTGCCCCTTGTCTGAAGGACACTGCATGGCAACGGAAAGTTGCCCCTTGTTTGAAATGACACCACAGTGCATTGAATGGCAACGGAAAGTTGCCCCTTGTCAAAATGGCATCGCAGCGTATTGTGATCAGTCCTCAGAGCAATGATTACAACCGAACTCTCGGATACAGAGAAGGCAAAGATGATCAAAACCATCACATGGACATAGTCGAATTGAAGTGTTTTAGGGCTGGACTTCAGAATGAAGTTGCCTACGTATCCCAAACATGGGAATCAAGCCTTACGTAGTTCGGGGTTAAGGTACACTCGGGTATTTAACCTCTCCTTTTTATGCTCTAACTTTTGCCAAGGTGCCTGTTGCAGGTTTTCGACCTTGCGAGCTTTGTTCTTCTTTCTTTTCTTTCTTTTTCATTTTTTCTCTTTTTTTCTTTTAGGCTCTAACTTTTGCCAAGGCGCCCGATGCGGGTTTTCGACCTTGCGAGCTTCTTTTTCTTTTCTTTTCTTTTTCTTCTTCCTTTGTTCTTCTTTTTTTTCTGTTTTTTTTTTTCTTTTTGTATGTATTTTTTGCTTGCTCTAACTTTTGCCTGGGTCGCCCTTCCGGGTTTTCGACCCAGCGAGCCTCTCAAAGGGTAAAAGTGTAGCAAGTCCATGCCAAATGGTTTTAGGGTTTTGATGCCATCCGTATCCAGGAGAGTGGCTGTTGATTCGCAAGAGAACTCATTTTCGGCTCTTCGGGCACATCTGACATCTTTGCCCCTAGTTTGAGGGGGGGCTTCTGATCTAGCTTCCCAAGCCTCTCTTGACGACATCTGATCTTCTTGATTTGACTTTCTTGCCTCTTGTTCGAGGACTGCTTTGAATCTGGTCTCACAGGCCTCATGTTGTAGTTAACCGTTGAACATTCTGAGTTCAAGTTCAAGGTTTGGAAGCAAAGGGGGGGCGAGTCTCGAGGCTGAGAGCGATCCTAAGCTGTACAATCTCAAGAGCGATTCCACACATGTCTTCGCAGGACCGCGCAAAACACCTTTTTTGAAAGTTTTTAAGAAAGCGACAAATCGCTCGTGCTGCAGACAGTGTGGGACCAATTTGGATCAAGCTAGGGTCCTTCTCAGTACTCACACTAACAAGCATGATTTCATTCATTAAGGGCTTAGCACGCCTCTCTTTCTCTCAATTGATCAAATTTTTACAAACCCCGAGGAATTCCTTCCTCTTCGTTTTCACCGTAGTGTTCAAAAAGTTTTGAAAAACTCAGGTCATTACAACGACTTCAAGGCACAGAAAGGACAGAGTTCTTAGTCAAATACTGTCATCTCATTTAGAAATTCTGGCACAACTGGCACACGGCAGAAGCAAGCACAAAGAGTGTGAAAATCACTGCTGTTTCATTCAAAATCTGTTGGCACAACTAGCTCCCTGGCAGAAACAGACTCAAAACAAAATGAAAAGACAGACGCAAAACAAAATGGTGACGCCCAAGGTAACACCCCCGGAATCATCCGACCTCCGTACAACAGGACTGACCCGATACAACAAGACAGACCCTTAATCAAAAGACTGACTCAAAACAAAGAGATAGACTCAAAACAACAAGACTGACCTAATACCCAAGTCAGAATGTACAAAACTAGCATTCGCAAATGCTCAAAGCAGTGCATGCCAAACGCCACATCTGGAGTAAACTGAGTGTTGCCCGCAGGTGGTTCATCCCCTGATCATATCGTAATATCCCCCAAGTTCACATGACCCAGTGACGATAGACCTTACTGAGTTGGTGCGGTGATGACGTTGTTGTCAAACAAATCTTGTACATCATGGCGCAGACGAAAGCAGCTATCGGTCTCATGACCGGTTTGTTGATGGTACGCACAGTACTTAGTCTGGTCATGCTTTGGAGGGAGAGGATCAGGTAAAGGCCGTTGTTCCAATGGTTTCAGATGCCCTTTCCGGATTAAGACCTCTAGAGCCTTTGACAATGGCATATGAAGTGGGGTGAAAACCCTCTTGACTCGAGGTGGATATTTGGTTTTCTGTGAGCTACTTCCGGACGCACCGGTGAATGAGGTAGCTTTTTGTGATGTATTGTTGGTGACCATGCCCACTTCAGAAGGTCTTGCAGTTGCATCACCACTGGTGGTCACATTCGAACTGCGGGTAAACGCCCTCCTGGGCTGCTCCTTCTCCTGGTCAATGAGGCCCTGCTTTATAGCATCCTCGATTTGTACCCCAATCTCATGGAGGTCTGCAAAGGTGGGTAGGGGGAGGACAATCATCTTCTGCATCAGCCTGGGTTGGAGATTGCGCACAATCATCCGTATCTGGTCCTTGTCGACCGGCCTGGTGGTCATTGAAGAAGCTTTGGCTCTCCAACGGGTTACAAAGTCAGAGAAGCCCTCTTTCGGCTCTTGCCTGGTTGTCTCAAGATCACGGGTTGTGATCTCGATCTGGGTATTGTATGAATATTGTGCGACGAAGACCTCGGACATCTCCTCCCAGCTTCGTTTCACTGAGTCCTCTAATTTGGCGTACCAGATGGCCGCGATACCCGACAGGGTCCTGCTAAAGAGGGAGAGCTTCTGTAATCTTATCAAGCCCATCGGGCGCAGAACATCTGAAAACAAACTCAGGTGGACCATGGGATTTCCTGACCCGTCAAAACGGTCGATGTGAGGCATCTTGAACCTGTCTGGCAATGTCACAGCTGTGTCCGTGTATCCATCTTCAATGTCAGGGATGGTCTTGACTCCCTGGGATTTCTTGAACAGCTTTTCAAGCTTGCTCAACTTCAGTGCTGTGGGATCCGTCTCGAACTCAAAGGGAGAGTCCGGTAGGTTGGTGGGTGTTTTTGATAACTGGGGAAAAATTGGGGGCGGAGCCGGCCCTACCGGAATGTCTGTACCTTCCTGGACATTTGGCGTCTCCCCAGGTGCTGGAGCTCCTACTGGGGGAGGAACTCGTTGTGAAGCAGACGCACCGCTTTGCTGTTGCAGCCTGGTGATGAGCTCAGCTTGCTGAGCCATGATTGCAGCTTGCTGCTTGGAAAATTCTGCTTGGCGGACAGCGTCTTGTTGCATGAGTTTCATAGTTTCCTGCATTTGACGCATCATTGCCTCAATCCCTGATGTATTCTGGTGATCCATCTGACTGACTGGTATATCTATCCCTGTGGTGAAAACTGAGACCTCGGCCCAACTGTTTACTGGTGGGGTGAATAAGGGTCACTGATCTAGTAACTGTTGAACTGACGATCTGTGCCTGAATGGCCCTTTTACCCTGCCTCTAGCAAACTGAATCTCTGACCCGGCAAAGTCTACCAGCACAAATCTAATGTACCTAGGGGATGGCGGAGCCTTCTGAAGCTATAGTTCCAGGACTACCTAGCAAAAGAGAAAACAGACAGCATCTCAGCCCAATTTCACTAGAACGGATAGCGGAACGACTGTACTCAATACTGATAACTGTTCCCCAAATATCTGTCCTGAAACTGATACCCTCGGGTAAAACTGATTCCCCAAATACTGATGTTGATGCCCACAGGCCTGATGCCCAAACTCATAACCTGATACACGCATTCCTGTAGAGACGCACTCTAAAGCACATAGCATGTAAGAGAGAGCCAAAACACCCCTATGTTGGGGTAGGGTTTCCCTGTGCTATTTTGTCAGGAGCTAGGGTTTCACTACGCACGCAGCGGGTTTCAAACAACCTAACATCGGGTAAGCAACCTGTCCTAATTTGGAATGGTCACTATGGATTTCGATATGCACTAGGTCGAATGGTCAAAGAGGGTGCCCCGGTAAAACCGGGGTTTGTGTTCCCATACTGGCAGAGCCCGCAACCGGTCAGCCTTATGGACATGCCTTGACAAGACAAGCCTCCGGCAAACCGCTCAGGAATAGCAGATGGCCAACACGGTGTCCTAGGCGCACCAATGCACATGCAATGCAAAGAGACACATAAACATAGTCAAAACAGGATATCACGAGTTCAAGTCAAGCTCTCTAAATTCCCCAGCGGAGTCGCCAGAAACTGTAGACGTCCCCGAACGCCCCGGGAGGGTTAAGTCCCGTTCTGTTCATATTGGGGTCACTACAGTTCGGACTCAAATGGCACGGTTCTTAATCTTGAACCAAAGAGTCCAACTCTGGCAAATCGTTTTGAAGAAAAACTGATTTTTGAAAAGTAGTGCCAAACATGGACTGCTTTGCCAGATTACAGAGTCGCCACCTAAATATTTTAAAATGGGGAAATTTAGGAAACCCTGACTCGGTGCCGAAGGCCACGTGTCCGTCATCACCAAAGTGACTTGGCTCGGGAGCCTGGGTACGATCGGGGAAGGTCAGCTATGAGCACCCCCTTTCGCCCGGTCCGAAGACCGGCCTCTACTAACCATGATATCCGTTTTTGAAGACTTTATGCGTTCTTATCCCGGTTATTAACCTAGAATTACTATGTGATGCGCACAACACAAAAGTATAGACTAGATTGCCTAACTTGGAAATAAACATTGCATATCCGTTTTGTTTGGAAAACAGTTTGAAATTGCTACTCGCGAGTAGGCTAAAACACGGATTTCGATGAGTATTCCCAACTCAAGTAATCCAACCTCCACCCACAGGCATTCAAGCAGTTTATCACATAAGCACTTAGCCGCATGGCAGGCATACTGTCATGTTAACATTCACACGCATGCGACATGCTAAAGCATAAAACTTACATCGTACTCCGTGCCAAAACAAGAAACCAGTTAGCAAAACATGCATGACCTAGTTTATGTTAAGTGACTAATGCATCGCATACGGAATGTAATCTAGACAGGCTCGGCTATCCTAAGCATGGCACATGAAATGCAACAACTATCACGTATTCAATTTGGAATTGAAAGTACGATGCAGTTTGTATGATGTACCGAGCCCGATGTATGTAAACAAATGCATGAATGCACGCATGCATTGCATAAGGTATGCTAATTTAGATGTGCCCTAATCTACCATCATAAGCAGGTAAATAAAAGGGTAGAAAGAAATGGGGGTTGGAAGACATGCACCCACTCACACACACTTATTACAAATTTGCCCTCGCTCGGAGGGACCAAAAGAATAATACAAATTAATTAATTACGCAAGCTAATTAATTATTACAAATTAACTAAATTAATTAACAAATTAACTAAGTTAATTAAAGCAGTAAACGCCTCGGAAAGAGGGCTCAAATGCAGCGCGCGCTCGGAATTGGCTCGGAATCGCACTGCTATGCACGGATTGCCTCTGTTTCCCCTGCTATCCTCCTCTGAAAATTGCCAAAGTCCCAGGAGTGCCTCTCAGGGCACTGGGGAGTACCACCGGCTGGGGTAGAGCACCACCGGCTGAAGAAGGAGGCCACCGGCACTATATGAAGTTATCGGCTGGCAATTGACTGCCGGTCGCCACTAAATAGTGCCGGCCGGCACTTAACACCTGCAGAACCTGCAACCCACAGCAGCAGAGGACAACAACATGCATGGCAATGTGATTCAAGGTATTTATGCACTATACACACCCCTTATCATGTTATTGACTCAAAGGGGCATGTGCCTCGATTCCCGGTCCACCAATCGCGCATTTCCATGCATGATGGCCCTAAGAACCAAGAATGCAACTTTGATTTCAAATGCATGCAATGCAAACAAGCAAACAAGGGTGCTCAAACCTCTATCATGACTTGGTCAAGAGGCTTAGCATGCATGTCGATGCAATGAAGTCCTAAACATGTCAACTAGTATGCAATATGGCAATACAATGCAATCATGCAAGTAAGCATACAAGACAAGCATGCGAATCAATGGCAGGATGGTCTTATACATGAATTAGGCAACTCAAATAGTCCTAAAATCAGTGGCCAAAATGCTAAGTCAAGAGGGCCAAACACACATGCACACATGTATAAGTTAAGGCACCAACACTTAAGCATAATTAAGCAACTCTTAAACACATCTAAGAGGCACAAACATGGACTATTAGCATACATGAAAAACTCTGAAATCATGCAAAACATGGTGCCAAACCAAGCTAAACAAGACCAAACAAAGCATGCAAATAGCCCGAGTGCTTGAAGCAAGGTAATGAGACTTTGAACCACACTTGACAAGACCAATCATGGCAAGACTCGAGCAACCAAAAACAGGTTTTCAGCATGTGAAAATACACCCAAAACTCACACTCACGGCATCCTAAAAGCTCTAAACACACAAGCATGCACAAGGCACCCTTGAATGCATAAAAGGACACACCCTTAAAGCATGAAAGAGATGACAAAAATGAACATGTGAGCATGGATTAGGGTCTGAAATAGCATGTAAGAGGGTTCCAAACCCTTGAAATCATGGAGGCAATGCATCCTACACATGCACCTACTTGAAGCATACAAGCTACAATGCAAAGGGGCTATACAAAGCATGCCAAGATTGACCCAAACAACCTAGGACAGACCTTATACATGGCAAAACAAGCACATTTCCAGTTTATGACCAGCCACAAAAATAGAAGCAAGATAGGCTAACAAAGCATGCAAAATTACGGTAAATAGAAGAGATTATGAAACAAGTGCAGGATAGGGGTCCCAAAAAGGGTTGAGCCCTTCTTCAATGTTGAAGAAGGGCTCAAAATAAGCCTACTTACAGTTTATTACATGCTCAAAAACAGATTATACGCCAGCCAAATATACTATGCAAGAATCATGGCATACAAGGGGGTAAAGAGATAGGTGCTAGATGCCATCATCAAACAGCCAAATACCCTTCATGAGACATGTAGAGGGGGAAAAGATAAGCCACTTTTCAGGCCTGTCGAAGGCCCAAAAATGGACGCATGGTAGGCTAAAGAAACATGCAACAAAATAAGGACCCAAGAGGGTATTGAAGCAAGTCATACATGGGGGTCCCAAACAAGGTTGAGCCCTTCTTCGATGTTGAAGACGGGCTCAAAGAAAGCCTCTTTGTAGTTTACATTGAAGCTCAAAAATACATGCAACTATGGCTTAGATATGAACCAAGAAAATGCTAGTTTTGGGGAAAAGTGTGCTTACCCTTGTAGACCAACAAACCAGCACCCCTTGGTCTAAGTTTCTGAGCTCCTAACCTCTGCAAATGACCTCCCAAATGCTGGAATGGAAGATGGAGGTGTTGTGCTAGGTGTTGTAGAGCAAATGATACAAGAACCAAGGTGTTTGGAAGCTTGGATAGGATAGATATAGAGAAGGAGGTGGGATATATGTATCTATATCAGAATATATGTATATCCTCTGGTTTTTTGCTTAAGAATCTCCAACCACCACAATGGAGAGGAAGGCCTCTCTTAAATAGACAAAGCTTAGCTTCCAAAACAAGCTTCAAAGGGTCAAAAGAGTTCAAGGGGGGGTGCAAGGCTTATTCAACAAGCCTGGACAGCTGGTAGGCTTCTTGAGGAAGCCAAGACAAGGGGTCAAGGCTTCCTCAAGAAGCCTTGAGCAAAGGGTGCAAAATAAGGGCCAAAAGGGTGCAAAATAGGCACATGGATGCACGTGGATCTGATTCTATGCATCCCAGCTGGCACAGCTGGTATGCACCAGGCTTGGGGAGTGCAAAGGGTTCAGGTCGGCCAGAAGGTTTGATCATCGGCCAAAATAAAGTGCCGGTCGGCACTATATATTGCCGGCCGGCTAAATAGAGTGCCGACAGATGATTCCAAGGCCAAAAAAGTGCCTGTGGATATGCAAATCGAAGCCCCAGAAGTTATCTTTCCAATGGCGCAAACCTTGCATCAAAATTCCTCCTGTGCAAAAAGTTATGCCCTTTTCCGTAAAGCCGCGCAGACTCGATCCAACCGGGATGATGCCCAGCTTCAATCAATCATATCTCCTCCACCCTGACTTGGCTCTAGGAGATTCTTGAACCAAAAATGAAGCCCCGGAAGTCTTCTTTCCAATGGTAGTGGCCTCATAGCTTAACTCCAAGTATGCAATTGAATAAGCCTGATTCAGCGAGGGCCGCTCGACTTTCTTTTACCCGAATTCATGGCGAACTTCTTCTCCAACCTATTTTCTCCCCTCCTCTCCTCTTTTCTTCAACTCCAAACCCCTAAACAAAGTGTTTTGAAGGGTTCGCCTCTCTCCTTGCCGAAGGAATTGAATCTTTGCCCTGCACATCTCTCAACACCGAGCAAACCATCAGTAATGCCCAAGTCTTGAGGGCGGTCAAAAATGGGGTGTCTACAGTCTGCAACGCAAATTAATGAGGCTCTTGACATGTTAATAAATCTCAAAAAGAGAAATAATTTGGATCTTCCGTTGGAACTAGCCATGACCGTGGATGATGTAGAACAATTCCGGAATGAGCAATACAGCCAAGATCCGGATTCTCCTCCATCAGAGACTGATGAAGAATATCACAATCTCATCAACAGGATGGAAGCATAGTGGGCCCCACTATCAAATGCAGTTGTATCCTAATCGACTCTAACCTTATCCAGGACACGTGGAGCAATCTGCATTATTTGGTGGAAAGTGATCAGGCTCATCCTTTCAGCCGACGCTACACGACAAATCAGCTTAGCCAAAGCTTATCTACAACAGTCTATCTCTTTGACAACCGGGGAGGGTAGACAGAGTTATCAGTGTATATAATTGAAAAAACTGTAGCAAAGAGCAAATAATTATAGTCCTTTTGTATTTATTTTTGTCTCTTTGTATTTATTTTTAGGTAAACTTTTCAAAAAGCCTATGACTAGGCTTGCCTAAAGAGTTAGAACTTTTGCAACCTTTATACGAAAAGTCTTGCAAAGTTAGATACAAGTTAGATATGCATTAAGTTGTATTTTTTGTTTGTATTCTCACCTTGTAAGTCTATATATTGGCCTTTATGCCAACAAAATGAGATATGTAAATTCCCTTCAACTTCTTTCCATCTTTTGGCTTTCTTCTTTGTCTCTAAATTCTCTATCATACTTTCTTATTCCGTAACTCCACCATATTTCCATAATAAAAATAGTAAAAAAGCTCCTTTCGTATCACATCGGATGTTTGTGTTTCCATATCAAGCATGCTTTCCATGAGGCTAATTGCTTAAATGACATACTTTTTTGAATGCCGGTGGATAAAGGCTAATTGCTAAAATTGGGATAAATTGATTAATGTACGAACTCACCTTTTCAAGTGACGAGTATCGAAAATAATTTTCAAACAAACATAAAATCAAATGTTCCAACTTTTGCAAATTAGTCTATACTCACGTGCATCACATAGTAAAGATAGCCTAATAAATCGGAATAAGAGCGTATAATGTACATAAAAATCACATCATGATTAGTAGAGGCCGATCTTTGATCAGGTGAGAGGGGTGCTCAATTCATGACCTTTCCCTCTCATACCTAAGTTCTCGAGCCGAGACACTTTGGTGATGATGGATAAGTGGCCTTTGGAATGAGTCACAGGTTTCTTAAATTTTCCAAAAATATTTAGGTGGCGACTCTGTAATCTGGCAAAGCAGACCATTTTTGGCATTTGATTCAAACATCAATTTTTCAAAAGATATGCTAGATTTGGACTCATTTGTGATTATCTATTTCACATTGCACTTGTGAAATCAGATTCAGAACCACGAGAGTTTGAACTGTAGGGCTAGTCGTATCCGGAATGAGCACAAAAAGGTAACTACAGTTTTCGGCGACTCTGCTGGGGACTTAAAGAACTAGATTTGAAAGTGATGATGTGAAGTTTTATCTATATGCATATGTTCTTTGCATAGCATTTGCATTGTTACTTTAAGCCACTGTGTTCTCCATCTACTATTCTTAGACGGCTTGCATGAGGCTTGCCTAAAAATCTTGCCAAAAGGATGGCCGGTCATGGGCTCTACCTTGTTGGAAACACAACCTTTGGATCTAGATTACCGCTATACCGCTTGATCCTCATTTCACGTCCTGGTGTTAGGTATGAGAGGTATATTAGGTAATCTTGGCGAGGTACCCTTTCGACCATTTGGCCTAGCTTCATATAGTAAGCTATAGCGATTATCCCAAATTAGGACAGGATGCCACCCATATGTAGAATGTTGTGAGACTCATTGATTGAAGTATTGCAGCGTAGATCATGTCAAAAATCTAGGACCAGGTAACCCCCCCTCATAGGGGTGTTTTGGTTCTTTTACTTGGTATGTGCTTTTACAGTGAGACTGTACAGGATGGCTCATATCAGTATTAGTTTGAGAACAGATTTCAGTGGAGATTGTGGTTCTTCAGTTATGTTTTTATCTGCTATGAATTGGGTCGAAGTGACATCCGATTTTGATAGATGGTTTTTCTTTTCTGTCTTTTGCTAGGTAGTTTACCATCATAGCTTCAGAAAGACCTAACATTCCCCAAGTTATGTGGACTCGCTTTGGTAGGCTTTGCAAAGCTAAGACCTTGTTGGTGGTCAACCAGTGTTAGTATCATTTCCGCCAGTTGTTCGACGAAGTTGGAACAGACAGTCAGTAGCACCAGTACAAAGCACTCAGCAAACACCTGTTCGTTCAAGCAATTCACCAGCATCTAGTTCAACAATGGCACAGAATACAACACAGAACACAAAAGAATTTGCTGCCATGATGGCAACATTCCAGAGAACCATGGATACCGTAAACCAAAGAATGGCCGCACAAGATGAAATCATTGCTGATTTACACCGTACGTTTGGGGCATCCCCATCAACCGTGCACCCAATCCCGATTGCTCAACCAAACCCTGACCCACCTTCGCCAGTGGAAAATCCCCAAATCCCAGATCCTCAGGAAATGTTTCCCCCGACTCAGTCTTATAGGCCTCTGGCTCAATCTCCTGCGGGAATCCTTCCCTTTGATGTCAATGAAATTGATCCGGCCCTGATCAAGATTGCCAGGCTAGAGAAAGCATTGAAAAAATCCCAAGGCTTCAACTCCATTATGGATTTAGAAGACGGGTATACTGAGGCTTCAGTCAGTTTATCAAAAAAATTTAAAATGCCCTACAATAACAGATTTGATGGGAGTGGGGATCCAATTGTACATATCTGCCTGTTTTCAAATGTGCTAAGACTGATGGGCCTATCTCAAGCTCAAAAACTATCATTGTTCGAGAACACTCTATCTAATGTAGCGGCCATTTGGTACGCTAAACTAGAGGATTCCACGAAGCGGAATTGGGAGGAGCTATCTGAGGCGTTTGTTAACCAGTACTCTTATAACACTCAGATAGAGGTAACAATTAGTGAGCTGGAGGCTACTACCCAGAACTCTAAAGAATCATTCATTGACTTTGTTGCTAGATGGAGGGAAAAAGTAGCAAGAATGACAAATAGACCCTCTAAAAGAGAGCAAGTTCGGTTGCTGGTCCAAAATCTTGAACCAAATATGCTGCAGAGAATGATAGTGGCACCGTTATCCACCTTTGCTTCCTTACACGAGTTGGGGCTCCAGATTAAGAATGCATTCAAGAAGGGCATTATTTACAGAACAAGTGAACCCGCCAGAAGGCCATTCTCCTAGAATACCAATGCCAGTAATAACACTATTCCACAACCTGCAGATGTCAATACTGTTTTCACAGTAGCCAAGATGGCCGATCTTTTTTCTTCCGCAACCTCGCAACCTTCACAAACCATTGGCCCATCCTGAAACCGAAGAACCTTTACCTCCCTCCATATGAGCTCAACCCGCACCCGCAAAATGTTAATGGAAAGAGGGCATCTCAAGCCCCTCGATCCCGGCCTCTCCCTAACCCACTGCTACCTAGACATGACCCGACCCAGAACTGTCTCTTTCACCAACAGCATAGTCATCCCACAGATCTGTGCTACCATTTATGTCATGAGATCCAGGATCTCATTGACAACAAAGTCATCGCTCCATCCGCCAAATCGAATGTAACTACTAACCCAATTCCTACTCATAACCAAGTTTTCCCGCCCAAAAACATTAACCAAATCCATACACTACCACCCACATATAATCCCAGGGCATATATTACCCCATCTCATCTACCCAAGCTAGAGGTGAATATTCCAAAAGGCACGAACATATGCATGATGGACTTAACATCGCAAACCCAACCCAAGTCCGTGACGGCGGACGCGGAGAAGAAAGAGAGTGCACTGGAGAAGGGTTTGCCTGATGCCCAAGTCATAGAGAAAAGGCCTCACTTGTAGAAGAGTACGACCCTAGCTTATATCGTAGCTGTCAATCAGCCAAAACCAGTAGTTATATTACCAGATTTCCTTAGCATTAGCGCTATTAGGGAGGGCCAATTAGGGTAGAATCAGAATGATTGGCCTGAATAGGGCCTAAATGACTTGGCTGACCTATAAGAGGACCTAGTAAATCTAGAGGAAGATCTAGAGAACTTATACTTCTTTGAAGAGGAAGATATGAGTAGTATGCAAATTGGCTGGTGGGACCTACGTCAACCTGAAACAAGCAACATGTGGTTGATTGAAGAGGATTTAGAGACGGAGAAATTAGCAAAGGGGGTTGTGAAAGAAGAGGAAATTGGCAATAGCAGCAAGGCTGAAGCTACACCTCTGACTGAGAAATAACGTAAGTTGGCACGGTTCCAACAAGAAAGGATAGAAGAAATCCAGAGGAAGATAGCTCTAAAGCAAGGAAAAGGAAAAGGGAAAGAAGAAACCGAGACAATGGTAAGTGATGTCCATGCTACAAAAAAGATAGAATGGGAGCCCAGTGATCGAAAATGAATGCCAAGGAAGCTCAGAAAGTATTGGAACGCAGAAACCAAAACTATGGTGGAGGAGGAATGGTATGATGATGGGGGACGTAATGTGAACATACTCCAAATAGAACCTGATAAAAGCCCAACCATGACTGCCAGGGAGTGGTGGGAAGACAGTGACCTAAGTCACACGTACACAAAGAAATGGTGAAAAGTTGAGACCCCTGGTGACATGTGGTGTACTGACGAGATTAACCACATGACTTGTAGGGGTCGGTACTTCAAACCTGCGGCCTTAGATTAGCTGGAGTCCTCCAACAAAGAGGTTGAGAAATCAAAAGAGAAAGATGTTGAAGAAAACCTAGTCTTGAAATAGCTCAAGAAGATTCAAACAGATATATCAATCTGGGGGCTGATAATGGCTTCTCAAGAGCATAGGCAAGCACTACTAGAGGGAATGAGCCGGACCAAACTACCTATCAACACGACTGCTGATCAATTGGTGTCATTGGTTACATCCGGGGATGTTACGCCAATGATATCCTTCACAGATAAAGAGTTGCCACCAAAGGGTGCCAACCACAACCGACCCTTATATTCTGATGGTGCTAGTAGATACCAGATCGGTGATTAATGTATATCCAGTGAGGACTACATAAGCCATTGGTTTAAGGTCAGGTGACTTTACGCCCACAACCCAGGTCGTCTAGGCTTATGACAACACTAGTCGGGATGTTATGGGAACGTTCAAGAACCATATCTTAATCGGTCCGTCTGAGCATGAGATGGAATTCCATGTCATGGACGTTCAGGCCACTTTCAATCTACTACTGGGAAGGCCCTAGCCACATCAAATAAAGGCTGTGTCATCAACAGTTCACCAGCTAGTGAAATACCCCTTCAAAGGTAGGATTGCTACTGTGTACGGTGATTCTGTGATCCATCCTCCCCAAGGAACTACCGCGCCCGTGCTGGAAATCATACTTGGGAAAGAAGATGTGTTCCTCTATGGCTTCTCCTTGGTAGAGGCCCGAGTGGTCCAGACCATCATGACAAAAGACGACGAAAATTACATGAGCGCTCAGCCATCTACATGATGAACAAACAGGGGCATATTCCTGAATCAGGACTTGGCAAAAGTGGCCGGTAAAGAGGTACTGTTGCCAAGGAGATAAGTCACAAGCCCTATGCTTTTAGGCTGGGATATAAAGCTACCGCTGCAAATTGGCAAAGAAAGGGGGAGGAGTTGCAAGGAAGGCTGAAAGAAAAGAGGCCTGAAAGGCAGTATAAGTTAGTCCACAAACGAATACAGAGAACCCTCAACGGACGCTTTGTCCGCCAAGGGGAAGATTTCCCCTTTTGTGGATTTTCAGAGCCTTGGTTTGATAAGGAAACAAAGACCAGGTACTCGGGGTTTGAGATCTTCTTCGAGCACTAGTTACCGAAAGAGGAGGATGAACAGACAAACTTGAGCACCCATACAAATGAAATCGGGACTGCAAGCCTAGTTATTGAAAAAGAAGAGCTGTTGGGAAAAGCGCTAGCAGACCTATTGGCAAGCTTTACTGCTAGAGCTAAATCTGCCAACTTGAGGGATAGTTTTACTATCTCAATGATCGGGGATACACCAGCAGCAGATTTCACTAGTCTCATTGTGGATGCATCTAAGGCTCCACACCTGGTTTGGAAGTTTGAGCAGGGCACCATCAGTAATTCTGAATTGGATAGAGAGTCCGAATCTGATTCCACTAAGTCTGTGGAGTCGAAGTTAGATTCTAGTTCCTCTAAGTCTGGTACTTCCGGGAGCGGTAACCCAAATACCAAAGTCCTGTCCAAGTCGTCTTTTAGCTTTTCCTTTTAGTCCACTGTAATCGAAGATCCAGGCTTTTTGAATGGGAATTCTGTGGACTTTGCTTACTTCTCTGTGCCTTTGGTTTGTTGTACTGATCTTGATTTTCAAAATTTTGACTTAAACAAAGAGGAAGAAATTCCTCGGGTTTTCAAAAATTTGGTTAATCATGAGGATGAGAGGCGTGTTAAGCCCTGTACAGATGAAATCGTATCAATTAACGTGGGTACTAAGGAAGATCCTCGCTTGGTCCAGACCAAGTCCACGTTGTCTTCGAAGGAATGTAAGTGTTTAATCGCTTTATTAAAAAAATTCAAAGATGCTTTCATGTGGTCCTGTAAAGACATGCCTGGAATCGATCTTGAGATTGTACAACACTGGATCCCTCTTAACCCTGAGGCCTGACTAGTTAAGTAGAAGCTGCTCAAAGTTTGCCCGTATTGGGCTTTGAAAATCGAAGAGGAGGTCACCAAACAGATCAATGCGGGGTTCTTGTTTGTATTTGAGTATCCGACGTGGTTGGCCAATATTGTTCCAGTTTCAAAGAAGGATGGCAGAATCAGAATCTGTGTCGACTTCAGGGATCTAACTAAGGTTAGTCCAAAGGATGACTTCCCTTTGCCACATATAGATGAGTTGGTAGACTTCACTGCTGGCCACGCGTTGTTATCATTTATGGATGGGTTTTCCGAGTATAACCAGATTCTGATGGCATCCAAGGATAGGAAGAAGACCACTTTCACTATTCCGTGGGGCTCCTACTGCTACCGAGTCATGCCATTTGGGTTAAAGAATGCTGGGGCTATCTACGAGAGAGCTGCAATCACCATTTTGCACGACATGATCCACAAAGAAGTTGAGGTGTACGTAGACGACATGATTCTTAAGTCCAAAGAACAAGAAGGCCACTACATCACACTAGAGAAATTCTTTCAACGGATCAAAGAGTATAGACTGAGGCTGAACCCCCAAAACTGACCTTTCAGGTGACAACAGGGAAGATGCTGGGTTTCCTAATCACACAAAGGGGAATTGAAGTGGATTCGTCCAAAATCAAGGCCATCTTAAAAAAGCCACCACCAAGGTCTGAAAAGGAGGTGCGCGACTTTCTGGGAAAAGTGCAATTCATAAGACGGTTTATTTCCAAATTAGCCTTGACTTGTGAACCCCTATTTGGTCTCCTGAAGAAGAGAAAGAAGTTCTAATGGGACGATCGCTGTCAATATGCCTTTGAATAGGTCAAGCAGTATTTACAGAATCTACTTGTGTTATCACCACCAGAATTAGGGAAACCATTGATCTTGTACCTGTCAATAACAAATTCAACCATGGGGTGCATGCTAGCTCAAGAATCTGAAGCCAAAGTAGAGAAGGTGATCTACTACTTGAGCAAAAAGATGCTAGACTACGAGACCTGCTACACTCCCCTAGAGAAAGCTTGTCTAGTCTTGGTATGGGCTACCAGAAAGTTGAGGCACTACTTGTTAGCTCATTCTGTAATCTTGGTTTCGAGATTAGATCCCATTAAATATCTCTTCGAGAAACCAGCGCTTATGGGTAGGTTAGCTTGTTGGTTGTTTCTTCTCTCTGAATTTGATCTCAAATATGTCACGAGCAAATCTGTTAAAGGGAGAACTATAGCGAAATTCCTAGCAGACCACGTGGTAGAAGGAGATGAAGCAGTGGAATACCTGTTCCCAAATAAAGACATTCTGCATGTAGAAGAGAAAACGTGGATGATGCACTTTGACGGCGTGGCTAATCAGTACGGTTATTGGATATGTGTGTTGTTCATACCACCCGATGATTTCCATACACCTTTAGCATTCAAACTCTGGTTCAAAGAGTCCAACAATGAAGCAGAATATGAGGCGTGCATTGCTGGTTTGGAAGCTGCTCTAGAACTAGGGGCAATTAGGTTGGACGTTATTGGGGACTTGAATTTGGTTGTCTCTCAAGCTAACGGGGATTGGAAGGCCAAAGAAGAGAACATGAAGATGTATCATCAAGCCTTAGATATTTTGATTCCTAGGTTTGAAAAACTGATGTTTACACATTTGTTGAGAGAGAGCAACCGATTCGCTGATGTATTAGTAACTCTATCGTCCATGGTAAATATCCCGCTGGGAGTGAAAATGTGTCCAATCATCATTGAGCAAAAGTACACGCCTACTTACCAGACCATCGTCGCAATAGATGAGGTTCAAGACAGGAATTCCTGGTATTACGACATTTGGAATTTCCTAGAAAAAGAGATGTATCCACCAGGGGCGAATGCCAAAGATAAACGGGGAATACGGCACCTGGCCGTCCAATTTATCATCTGCAGAGGTAAGCTGTAAAATAAAGGTCATCTGGGAATGCACAAGCTGTGAGTCAAAGAAGAAGAATCAAAGCGTCTCATGGAGGCCATCCACGGAGGGGAGTGTGGAGCGCACATGAATGGTGTGATGCTAGCCCAAAAGATTTTCAGACAAGGCTATTACTAGTCGACTATGAAGGAGGATTGTATTGGTTTTGTTCGGCGATGCCACAAATGTCAAGTCCATGCTAATCCCATGAACATTCTGCCATCAAAGCTCTACAATTTGACTTTACTGTTGCCTTTTTTTTGTTTAGGGAATCGATATAATTGGGATAGTCACGCCAAAAGGCTCGAATGGGCATGAGTTTATCCTAGTGGCGATTGACTACTTCACGAAATGAGTGGAGGCCCAGTGCTACTCTGTACTGAAGGCATCGCATGTGGCTAAGTTTATCAAGAACAATATCATATGCCATTACAAAGTTTCGAACAAGATCATCTCCGATAACAGCTCGCACTTTAAGAAAGAGGTGGTGGATTTGCTTGAGAAATATAACGTGGATTTTCATAAGTCATCGACGTATAAACCACAGACTGATAGAGCTGTTGAGGCCAAAAACAAGAATGTGAAGAACATCCTGCAGAAGATGGTTGAAACATATAGGGACTAGCCAGATAAACTACCATTTGCACTTTGGGGCTACAGGACATCAATTCGAACATCTACAAGGGCAACCCCCCATTCCCTAGTGTACGGAATGGAAGGTGTTTTGCCAATTGAGATTAAGGTACCATCGCTATGACTAATGGTCAAGTGTCAGATAGTGGAGGCAGACTAGCAACAGAGCAGGTTTGAGGAACTGATGCTATTTGACGAAAGGAGGTTGAGGGCATTATATCATATCCAAGGCTACCAACGCAGAATTGCTAGGGCTTTAACAAGAAAGTTAAGTCCGAGAATCTCAAAGAGGGGATATGGTACTAAAAGACAATTCCATGGCCCTAGGGGCAAGTTCAGACCCAATTGGACTGGTCTTTATATCATCAAGTCAATTTGGTCAGGAGGGGCGATTATTCTCATGGATTTGGATGGCTTGGAGTTTTTACAGCCGATCAACATGGACAAGTTTAAGAAATACTAACTTGAGAGGCTCGCTAGGCTGAAAACCTGAAAGGGCGACCTAGGCAAAAATAGAGAATGAAAAATTAGAAATAAAGAAAAACTGGGCTTGTAGGGCCGAAAGCTCGAAAGGGAGGCTTTGGCAAAAGTTAGAGCGCAAAATGAGAGAGTTAATGCTCGAGTGAACCCTAACAGAACTACGTAAGGCCTGATTCCCACCTTTGGGATATGTAGACAACTACATCCTGAAGTTCAGCCATAACCATTTCCATCTCAACCGCCTTTTTCGTCTATTTGATCGGGCCCTCTTTCTCTATTGTCAATTAGCCCGGTTATGTGATCTTATGTTGGCAAAAAGGCCTGTATGGCAGATGCAGTTATGGATAGTTATGATCTAGTGGTTCTGGGGTTGTACATCTTGAGGATGGATTCTATGTGTGTCAAGTGGTGATCGTTCCCGAAAATGGTTTTGAAAGGTTTTAATGAATTGACTTTTCTCAAAATTTTACCTTTTTCAACTTAGACCATTTTGGGACCTTCAGTGCTCGTAACTTTAATTTTATTGATTTCAACACAAGCACATTCTCTAACTCTCTGATTTAAATCAAAGTTGCTTTTATATCATAAACTTGAAAAGAAAGATCAAAGTAGTAAAACTAGGGGCATAGCTAAGTCAGGTAGCTCTATGTCTTTTGCTTGCACTCGTGGAAGTTTTTGTAGCTAAAGATGGCCCAACTTGTTCTTCGTCCTCAAGCCAAGCCAAGCACTCGCCAGAAAGGGCGTAACTGAAGCTAGGGGCAAGGGCCAAAATTTCCCTCATCCTCCAAGCAGTGAGGTACCGAATCAAGTGTGAACCATGAATAAGAAATGAAGCCGACTATTCCACCTCCTCATGCCCAAACTGGTGTTTGAATCGAAAGGGGAAATAGAACACGTAGTGTATGAGGCCAATCAACTGTATACCCGATTGATGGGACATGCTGTAGGTCATCTCAGTCAAATTAAGCCAAGGGTAACACCAAGTTATGTCAGCTGCAGATTTGCTATGTATCTAGTCACACCACAACCCCTGTGAAGAGAAATCCACTAGCCGTTGGCGAAAGAAGTAAACTCGGGCTGAGTACTTGGGGCAAGGGTCCACCATTTTTAGCTTATCTATCAACCATACTTGGGAAGGGATGAAAAATAAGAGAGATTAAAGAACAGAGAGATGTACGTTGAGAGAAAAGTAAGGAAATTGCTAGAGAGGAAAATAGAGAATGAGTGTTGAGTGGCGTGAGGATCATAAATAAGAGGGGTGGGAAGCGATACCTGGAGAAGCAGCGGGCTCCCTGCAAACCCAGTAGTTTCTTGTTGACAGAAAGCATCAAGGCCCATCAAAGTTTCGACCAGTGACAAGCCCATGTAGTTTTTGCCCTCTTTCAGACACTGGGCCACTTCGATCAATTGAATGCTTGCTATGCCGACACTAGGGGCAAAAAGGAATTGCGCAAGCAGGTGCAACCAGGCACAAGCAGAGAGCATGTTGCTGGTAGTCTCGCCAGAGAAGGTCACTCCTGTCTCCAATAGCAGAAAATTGATGAACTAAATCGGGAATGTCCAACTCCCTATCATGTGCCAAGGACTGAGCCTCGTATAATGGAAGCCCACACATGCGTCCAAGTGCCCGAGTATGGCCGAAACAAGGTGGCGACATGATTTCTTCGTTGCGCTAGGATTCCATTAATACTTGAAATTCTTTGAGCGTTGGACACATTTCTTGTGATCCGAAGTGAAACACATGTGTAATTGGGTTCCAGCATCGGACTGTGGCATGGAGGAATGGAAAACAGAGCGGGGTGCGGCTTAAAGGAAAAAGAGCGTTTAGGCCGAAACCGTGAAAATTCAACTTTTTCGAGCCGTTTAAGGTGGTTATCCAGTCTCGGAACCTATTGTTGAGAAGGATTTCCATTTTGAGAGCAAAATGCCAAAGACTTGCTGTTCTACTGAGAAAATAGCTTGGGAGCACCTTTTACGGACTTTGAGAAGGAGTAGTGCATAACATCTAGATCCCACTAGTTGACATCACTTTTAGAGCCGACCGACTCTCATTGGAACTAGGTCTTGCCTATTTGGAGCCGGCAGGCTCTCAATGATTGCCCAAATTAGAGCAGTTGCAGAGAGGACAAGCTCTTGCCTCGGTGGGCAAAAGATCTATTTGAGTCTTGTTTGTATCAAGTGTTGTTTAGTGTTTTCAGGTTGTTTTCATTTTATTTTTTTTTTTGTCATCGAGTTATATTTTGTATTTTGACCGGTTGTAAGTTGTTATCTGATTCAAGAATCAATTCAAGAGAAAGCATTCACAGTTGTTAAAAGTCTTGTACAAGATTATTATGCAAGCACCATTCATTCATCACATGTCACATCGTGCAAGAGGACTCATGCAAAATATTCTTTTCATAACTAGAGGGTCCAACCTTGATCATTGTTTTACAAAGCCAAAATAAAAGAAAAGCCTTCAAAAATAAAATACAAGGGTCTATTTGAAGCTAGTTCTTAACTACATAGCAAAGAAAAGAAAAGGAAGCAAAATCATTACTCCATCATCGCCCTCTTCCTCCTCAGCTGTGGAGGAGGTGCATCATTGTCATCACTGGGGCTACTGGACTGCATGTCGACCTTATCCCCCTCATCCTCAGGGGTCGTGTACCCGTCAAAGGACTCCTCAGAAGGCGAGCGTTGCCTCGCTCTGCCTCTCCCTCGGTCGGTCGATCCTCTGCCTCTCACTGCGCCCCTTCTTCCTCTCCTCCCAGTTGGAGGAGATCCCACAAGTATAGCTGGCGCCGGCTTCAGCTAAAAATAGCACCGATATCAGAATGGAGTCAACAGAATTATGTACACAATTGCGACAACAGTAATCCATGGACAGAGTATACCTTAATCCCGTGAGTACCCAGAGCAGTCTGTTTCCTCCGCACCATGAGAAGCAGTCGGTTAATCGTCCGGAGAAGGTCATCAGCATACGCCGCGGGTACCTGCAAAAGAAAGAGAATTTGAGAATAGTGGACAGAAATAACAGGGTACAATGAACATAAATAACAGATGACAAGAATAATAAAGTGCAGTGGGTAGAAGTATAAAGAAACATGTACCTGCTCGATGCTTGGGACAATTACCAGTCTGTGATCCCTCTCCTCGAAGTGCTCAAAGGGGATCTGCTCAATCACCCCGTCTAGTCACATGTATACGACCTTGGTAGGAATCGCAGGAAACCCAAGAATGGGAGCGACAGGGGGGAACCTCCAGCAGTAACGGTGGCAACCTCAGGAAGTACGCGAGCTACACCCCTAGTAAGAGGTGCCATCACCCGAGTCTGTAAGAATGTAGTGAAATTGCCAGCCTTGTGGTGTCTGTCACTGTCCTCTTCCTACATCAAGTAATCGATTAGGGGCCCGTTCTGGAGATCATCAGCAATCCTCATGCCAGGAATAGGAGGATGTGGAACATTGGGATCAGCCTGGCCTCGGGTCTGGCGGATGAATCGCTTCCCCAAATAGTATGCCTTGCCGATAGGGCCCTCGAAAAGGATCTGCATGGTGGAAGCCTTTCATGCAGCAACATAAATCACCCTCGAAGCCTAAGGGATGCCTGCCCAAGGGTGCCAGTCAACCTGTGGACAGAATATGCAAAGGAAGTGACCGATGTCAAAGGTCTAAATAGTATGGAAACAGTGCAGTGTGGGACAATAGTATGGAAACAGTGTAGTGTGGGACAACAGTATAGAAACAGTGCAGTGTGAGACAACAGAATGGAAACAATGTAGTATGCACACAGTATATACAAGTTAAAGGCTAGTATTGTTACCCACATCTGTGGTGACTGTGTCGAAGAAGCGGCAGAAATAAGAGAAGTCTTGGGCCATACACCGACGTCGCTCAAACCGAGAGTTGTAGTATCGAGAGCAGGGTACTGATGACTCAAGTGGCCTTACTGGGACTAGAGCAAGGGAGGTGAAATATGCGTAAACCCATAGCTACAAGAAAGTAGATAAGTAGTTATGAACATAGTAGATAAGCTGATATAAATAGGAAATGTAAACCAAAGCAGGAAAGGAAAGTGTGAAGCATACCTCCCAAACTCGCCAATAGCTGCCAAGTAAGTCCGCCTTACGGCGAAATGCGGAGCTCATGTAGAAGTATAGGGTGGCCAGGCCGGCACCACCCCAGTCATACTCCTCCACCCACTACAGATGCACCAATGCTCCCAAGAGATATAGCCCCATAGTATTTTCCCTGTTTGCAAATAGGGTAGTACCGAGGAGATACATGAGGAACCCGCGAGTGTACTGGGCAACCTCCTCCAGGGAAGCTGGCTGGAGATCAGAGAAGTGCTCCAAGAGCCAGCTATATCTCACCATCCTAGGACCGACAGCGTCTAGGATCACTCCGAGGAGATGGAGTTGTGTGGCTCTCCACTGTGCCATGTCTAGATCAAAAGGGTTCGGGCTGCCAACCCCGACCCGCAGGCCAGTGAGCATCGAGAAATCATATGGGGTTAGAGTCATCTCTCTAATCGATGAAAAGTGGAATGAGCCTATGGTGTCCCACCATCGCTCTACTGGGGCCTAGTAAAGTAATGGGTCAGCCCTCATCTACGCCAGTCCTAAGCTGAAAGGCCTGAAGCCAACCACGTCGACTAATGCACAAACCTCCGCAAGGAACCTCTCGTACCAGTGCCTCGGGCCAAAAATAGACTTATAACCTCTAATCCTCCTGGCCATCACCTGTAGTGTGAGAATGTTGTCAGTATTCATAGTGCATTTAAAGGAATTCAAATAGGTTCAAACAAAGAGTAGAAATTGCTTATCGTGAAGGCATTGGTGGACAAGTGCTCCACAGGCTTTTGTAGTAAATTGTCCTCATCAATCCTAGGGATAAGACCCTCGAATCGTAGGATACCGCTTGGGATCAGCACATGTGTATGTGGCTGGTAGGTGGCCACATCAAATGGTCTATCAGCAAGGGGAGGCAACTCCAGCTCAGGAATGGACATCCTCGGCCTCTATATCCTCACCTAGGACGACACCAATACCTACGACGGGGTCGGGGATGGGAATCTCATCGCTTCTCATTGTGAGAAAAGTGGAAAAGTGGAGAAAAGTGAGTAGGTGGGTGAGTTTGAGTGGAAAAACCCCAAAATCCCAAACCCTAATAGAGAGAAAATAAAGAGAAAGTGAAAAATAAGAGAAATAGGGCAAAGTGTGGGTAAAGATGTAAGAAAACAAGAAAAACCAAGGGAAAATCCCAAAACTCAACCAAATCACTTTTTGTTCGGTTCAAAGTGTAGAGGGTGAGAAGGGTTTTACGAAAAAATTCGCAAGGTTTGTTGGGTTTAGTGAAAAGAGGGAAAATCTAGAGAGAGAGGAAGCCTAGGGAGAGGGAAGAGGGAATTTCGGGTGAGGGTGTCTGCAAAATGAGGGTTGGATTTTGTTTTAAACAACCACGGTGGGTGACTTTACCGAATTGCCCCGCTGCCACCATCATGAGCCGGCTGGCTCTATTTGAGACCGGTCGTACTTCGTTGAGAGCTAGCCAGCTCCAAATACAAACCCAGTTTTGGTTTTTGTTTATTTCAGTGTGTTTCAGTGTTGGGTTTCAATTTGGTTTGGGGAAGGTGTAAAATAAAAAGAGGGGAGCAGAAACAGTGAAAAGGATATTGAAGAAGAAAAAGAAAGTAAAAGGAAGGTGACGAAAAAGAAAATAAAAAAAACAAAGAGGAGAAGAATCAAGAAAATATATATGAAAAGGGAAAAGACAAAGCGTGAAAAAAAAAATGAGGAAAAAGGAAAATGAAAAGAAGGGAAAAGTTTTTGTACTTTGCTCAGTTTTAATCAATTCAAATTGTTTAATCCATAGGTGTTTAAGATTTTTAATTTGTTTAATTCATAGTTTATTAATTCATAGTTACGTAATTTCTTAATTAGTTTAAGCTCATAATTTGTTTTGTTGGTATTCCGAAGTTATAACTTGTTCCATTATTTCATTACTCCCTCCGTTAATTCATGCTTTACGTTCCATTATTCAAGCTAAGTCTATTTTCAAAACTGGCAAACTTGCTCTAAAAATTTGTTTGTGTCATTTTGAATTTGTGCATTTTTTTTTTTTTTTGAATTGTTAAAACTTGTGTTTATGCTTTATACGTTGTTTGGAGTTATCTTTGCAGGTTTCATGGCTTTGTTTTCTGAGGCCTTCCCGGGGATGAGATAATATCGCTCTATTAGAAAAATTTGTCTGCTTTTCTGTTGATTTGACCTCCTCCTTTCATGTTAGACGCGTTAGGGTTGTTGTTTTCCTTGGTGTTCACACCACCCCTCCTCACGTGTGAGACACGTTAAGATTGTTCAAATCGGTTAAAAACAGTAGGTGCGCCTGTTTGTTCACACCAACTCCTCTCCTCGCGCGTGAGACGTGTTAGGATTGTTCAAATCGGTTAAAAACATTGGGTGTGCCCGGTGTTCACACCATCCTTTCCTCCTCTCACGTGAGATGCATTAGGATTGTTCAACGCGGTTAAAAACAGTAGGTGCGCCTGTTTGTTCACACCACCCTTCCTCCTCTTGCGTGAGATGCGTTAGGTGGTTAAAAAGTCTGGGTGTGCCCGGTGTTCACCACCTTTCCTCCTCTCGCGTGGGGCGCGTTAGGATTGTTCACCTTGGTTAAAAACAGTGGGTGAGCCTGTTTGTTCACACCACCCCTCCTCCTTTCACGTGAGACATGTTAGGATTGTTTTCCTCAGTTAAAAACAGCAGGTGCGCTTGTTTGTTCACACCACCTCTCCTCCTTTCGAGTGAGACACGATAGGATCTTAAGTTCCTCGGTTAAAACCTTGGGTGAGCTCGGTGTTTGCATTGCCCTCCACCTTCCCTGCGTGAGATGTAGTTAGGCTGGCATCTTTCCTGCATGGGACATGGTTTGGTTCGCACTCTCTTTTTCCCCGTGTTTGTTTATTCACCTCTTTCCGTGTGAGACGCGGCTTGAGTTGTTTTGCTTTCATTCAGATGTTGTATACTTTTTTTTTTGTTTATAGCATTGTTTCGTCGCTTGTTATTTACATTCTTGTTTCATTGCATGATCATAAGATATGTTTCCTGCATATCATTTTGCATTCCGCCCTTGAACTACGCAGGTTTGATTCCTTGCAAAGGGGATATGTAGGCAACTTTCAGGTTCAACCTTTTGGTAATTGTATTTTGCTTTATTTTCTCGCCCAAGTCTTATGGCCTCGTCAAATGGGTCGTCTTTGGGCTTTGACATTCACTTATGTCGTTCCATGACTTCGAGTTTTGTCAAAGAGGGGCAACTATAGACACCCCATTTTGACTGCCCACAAGACTTGGGCGCTTTGTCCTGCGCACTTGATGATGAAAGTTGCATTGTGTGTAATTCGAACTCTCAACGAAGGAACGAAAGGTTGCACTCTAGAACAATCACAAACCTTTCATATTCATACGGTTCTTACCCTACAAATTCATTTTTGAACATTGTGCCACCCTACACTGAGTTTGAAGGAGTGGAATAGGGGAGCACATTGGGAGCTGGCCGTACTACATTGGGAGCCGGCCGTAGCCATTAGGGGCTGGCCGGCTCTCTTTAGCGAGAAACACTGTTCTGGGCAGGAATCAACCAGCTATCCATTTTTTAAGATATTTTCAACCTATTTTTCTCAAATTCTATAAATACGAGCATATATCTCGGTATTAGAGGTTGGAAAAATTTCAAAGAAGCTAAAACATAATTGAGAGTCCCTTCTTCTTGTGCAAGCTAATTTTGAGATATTTGATCATCCATACACCATATCTATACACTACATACAACCTTGGAGCCATAACTTAGAACCTTGGTTGAGCTTTGTGAATCACAATTTAAGCTTGAGAGTGTCCTTGGACCAAGTTTGGCTCACAAAAAAGAGCTTACCTTCTTCAAGAGGTATAAGCTTACCACCTTTCTATTGCTTTCATTTCTGTCCCTTTCTATCTATTTTGGGTGTTTTTGTATTGTTTTGATCCTATTTCAAGTGTTGAAACTTGGGTTTGAATAGCTACCAAAGGGTAGAGAGGGTTAACATCCTTTCTTGCACTCCACTTCATAGCTCACACCCTTGTTCTACACTCTTTCCTTTGCCTTTTAAACCGATTTTCAGAGTTTGAAAAAGGCTAAAAAAACATGGTTTGAGGTCTCAAAAATGGAGAGGTTAGCCACCTCTCCTTGCTCTTCTTCACCAGCCTTGCATTTCCTTGTTCTTTCCTACTTTTTTTATGCTCTTTAACATAATTTTTGACAACTGTATTTAGCATATTAGAAGCTGTTTTAGGGCTGTCCTAATTTATTTAATCAATGTATGCTTTGAATATCTAGCTTGTTGTGTTGTCAGTCCTCATATCGCTTGTTGTGTTGTATTACCTATGCTTTGATAGCTTTTCTTTGATTAATTTCATGTCAAGAGTCTCATCCTAATAATCAAATTCATGTGATCATTTCTGCCACCTCCTTGTTTTCTTCTTTTTCTTTTTTTCGTTTGAGAGTTATTTCAAATGATGGATGGTTATTCAAGGCATGGGAAAGAGACCTATGCTCACTGGCTTAATCTCTACGAAGGTTCATCGTCAAGACATAGGCTCTCTTTCATGCCAAGCATCACTTCTCGTTTGATATTTTTTCTCATTTAGTGGACTCAATCATCACTTTGGACAAATTGATTAAGAAATGGAAAGGACTAATAAAATCAACTCAAAATGAACTAAATTGACATAAAGAAAATGTTTAGAGTTGGTTTTTTTTGACCGGACGTTACGCTGGATCCATCATTCTGAGAATTGTCACGTATCAATCCGTAATATGTTGATAAGACTTGGTGCGTCTCTACTTCCCTCTTTGAGCCTTCATGATAAAGGGAGGGGTGGTTTTCCATTGCATTTATTCAATTTTGTCCAAATGTGTTCGAAATCATCAAGCCATCGAATTCTTCTTGTTGGGGGTTTCAGACTCGAAATCGTTCTTCTCTTGAGTTTCCCATGACAAAAAAGAGCAGAAAGGACAAACAGGGCCTAGAAAGGCTTTATCTGCACTGTTCTCACCTCAAAGCACAAAAACATTTTTGGCATACAATTAGGGCACGATCGGTTCTTTTTGGACCCTGTCAGATCTCATTTAGAGTCAGCTGGCTACCAATGTTTGGTAAACAAAGACTTTTGGCAGAAACAGAGGACAGTGGCTAAAGGTGAGGCAGAGCAGTTTGGGCAGACTAAGCAGTTTCTGAGCACTGTGCATGCCATCATTGGGTATCCTGGTTGTTTGAATCAATATTCTCAATATGATTGGTGTAATTACTTATTATTGTTGTAATTAATTAATTATTATTGTTTATTTGTAATCATATGGCTGGTAAAAGTAGATTGCGAGTTTATTGCTCATTATCCTTATTGTAATAACTTAGCTAGTTAGTAGTCATTCGAATTTGTAATAATTAGTTTAATTCGGACACTCGGACATTTATTTGCACCCTCTTGCATGAGGGCAATTATGTAATAATGGTGTATATCTTCCAATCCTCATTTCTTTCTCCCTTTTATTTACCCGCTTATAATGGTAGCATAGAGCATCATATTTACTTAGCATTCCCATGTTCGCATACACTTGTGTTTCATGTACATTTGGGTTCGGCTCATCATACTAACCAATGTCAAATTCAATTTCATTGCTTGAAAACGTGATTTATCACATGTCTTGAATTGGATAATATTGCATGCTCATAGCCAAGCCTATAAAAATTGCATAAATGTGTGCGTTGCATTGGTCACATTGTATTGTTTAGTAACATGCATATTTTCTAATCATTTTTCTTTATTTGGCTTGCCTTGGAGCACTAGGTGAGCACTTATTGTTTTAGCACATCACATCGTATGTTTGTGTTGCCATATTAAGCATGCTTTTCATGAGGCTAATTGCTTAAATGATATATTTGTTTGAATGCCAATGGATGAAGGCTAATTGCTAAAATTGGGATAAATTGATTAATGCACGAACTCACTTTTTCAAGTGACGAGTATTAAAAATAATTTTCAAACAAACATGAAATCAAATGTTCTAACTTTTGCAAGTTAGTCTATACTTACGCGCATCACATAGTAAAGATAGCCTAATAAATCAGAACAAGAGGATATAATGTAAATAAAAATCACATCATGATTAGTAGGGGCCGACCTTTGATCGGGTGAGAGGGGTGCTCAATTCATGACATTCCCCTCTCATACCTAAGTTCCTGAGCCGATGCACTTTGGTGATGACGGATAAGTGGCCTTTGGCAGGAGTCACGAGTTTCATAAATTTTTCAAAAATATTTAGGTGGTGACTTTATAATCTGGCAAAGCAGTCCATTTTTGGTATTTGATTCAAACATCGATTTTTCAAAAGATTTGTCAGATTTGGACTCATTTGTAATTATCTATTTCACATTGCACTTGTGAAATCAGATTCAAAACAATGAGAGTCCAAACTGTAGGGCTAGTCATATCCAAAAGGAGCACGAAAAGCTAGCTACACCTACAGAGTGGTTTGGGCACGAGAGTACTGCGTATCATTCTCAGATTGACGGGCAATCCGAGCGTACTATTCAAATCCTTGAGGATATGCTTTCGGATTGTGTTCTTGACTTTAAGGGGCCGCGGGAGAGACACTTGCCCTTAGTGGAGTTTGCCTATAACAATAGCTTCCAATCGCGTATTGGCATTGGCACTATTTGAGGCCTTGTATAGTCGACTGTGTAGATCCCCTGTGTGTTGGGCCGATATGGGTGATGCATCTATGTTGGGTCCAGAGTTAGTCTGGGAAACAACGGAGAAAGTTGCACGTATTCGTAAGTTGGTTATAGCCTAGAGTCACCAAAAAAGTTATGCCGACCGTAGAAGGAGACCCTTGTCTTTTGAGATGGGAGACTATGTCTTCTTGAAGATATCACCTAGGAGGGGTTTGATGAGGTTTGGAAAGAGTAGGAAGTTGTCCCCTCGATTCATTGGGCCTTTTGAGACCCTTGAGCGGATTGGAGAGGTATCGTTTGGCTTTGCCGCCATAGCTTTCTAAGGTTCATGACGTATTTCATATTAGCATGCTTCGGAAGTATGAGCCAGATCCATCACATGTATTGGATTGGACCAACTTAGAGGTAGATGAGGATTCTTCGCATGAGGAGAGATCGGTGAGAGTCTTGGATACTCAAGTCCAAGTCCTGTGAGGCAAGACAATTCCCTTAGTTAAAGTATCGTTGTGAGTTGGAAGTTCGTGACAAGTATCTGGACTTATTTGTTGATGTGTGAGCATGTATTGAAATTTTGATTATGTTAATGAAATATGAAAACATTGTATATGTTTTGAGAATATGGAAACATTGTATATGTTGTATGTGTTTTGGAAAAATGGATTTAATGTAAACATTGTATATACTTTGGAAAAATGTGAATTATTTTTTCAATGTTGGAACTTGTGTATCGAGTTGATGAGAATGGATGACCGGATGATGGGTCATGGTGACAGAATTGATTAATTATCTTTATTGTGATCGGTTTAAACATAGTTTTAAAACTTGATTTGAAATTTCGAGGACGAAATTCCTTAAGGGGGGTAGATTATAGTGATTTCAGTTTTAACCCTAACCTTTTGTATCTTGGACTCGGGTTTCGTGGTTTCGTAGTGTTGTTCATGTCTTTTCTCTCTCATACTTTCTTGAGTTTGGTTATCGGATTGTAACGGTTGCATTTGGAACAGGTTGGTTGCTTAGTTTTCAAACTTTTGTTGCTAGAATTTTACTCTTCCACTCGAGCGGCACTTCTTGTGCTCGAGTGGGCTTTGTGAACTCTCAGTACTTTTGCAGATTTACAAAACTACTGGGAGAGTGCATTCTACCCTCAAGAGGTCTCAGCTCGAGCAGTTTTTCTTGTGCTCGAGCGTTGGTCTGTTGTCTGCAAAACTACTAAGAGTGTGCATTCTGCGCTTAAGCATCACTTCTTGTGCTCGAGCAGAATAACTTATTGTGTCTGACGCTCGAGAGTCACTTCTTGTGCTCGAGCAGACTGTGTGTATATCATTTCGCAATAGCACCTTTCTACATCACTCATCCAAACCTTTTCTCTCAAAACCCTAGATCTAGAGCCTCTCTCTCTAAAACTCATTCTCTCTCTACATTTTCATCTAGATTCGTTAGTTTCTCTACTCTTGTGTCTTTGGAAAAGAGGTAGAGCATCTCAAGAGTTTCGCTTTGGTTTGAACAAAACTTGGTTTCAGCGTCTTTAAAGTTTCTTCCTTACTTTGCTCGTCTTCTAAACTTGAGGTAGGAACTTTCTACACTCTTCTATAAGTTTTAACTTAGTTATTTGTTGATGTGTAAAGAATATTGGAATTCAGAATGATTTTGAACAAACCTAGGGTTTGGTTTAAAATCAAAAGAGGGGTTTTCAAATGTATGTATTAAAAATGGTTATTGGAGTATATGTGAGGTTGTGTTGTGATAAATTTGTTGATTTTGATACCCGGTATAGATTTTGGAAGAAAATGGAGTTTTTCCATGAAATGTCTCAAATAGTTATTTTGTATGAATTATGAAATTGGATGGATATTTATATAAATGGTGGAGTTGGATATGTATTACCCCTCATCTATGAAATTTGGATAATTTATCTATCTTGGAGATTGTATATCTATTTAGAAATATCTGTTTTGGGCTATCGATGGAGGATAACTATGATTGTTGTAGAAATTGCATGAGGATTAGGTGAATTGAAACTAATCTCTTATTCGTTGTCATTGAATATGACTATGTCTTTAATACATTGTAAATGTATGATGTTTAGGAGAAGAAAGGAGATGTACTTCATGTTTGGAAGAAGAAAGGGGATGGACTTCATTGAATTAAGTTAGCCTGTGTGTCCAAGGTGAAAGTCTCAAAAACCGCGCATATACATGGGTGCCGATTCCCGCAGACGAAATATCCGTAAAATGGAAAATGGAAGGGTTTGTATGATGGTTGTGTTGGTTAGGGACCTACTGAGTTGCATCCTCAGTTTGGTTGTCTGAATGAAATGGAAATGACTCATGAAGTGAGATAAAACGGATTGAAATATAAAGTTTGGCATATTGTGGTTTTGTAAAAGAGTTGTAAATGATTGATCATGGGCATTGTGTGCGTGTCATACTTATATCTTTGTTCAAATTCATATATTGTGTTAGATTATCTCTATTAAACCTTGTATTTAACTTTTGTACAAGCCTAGGACTTTATTTGTATTCAGCCTATGACTCATTTTTGATGTACCCAAGCCTTGGCTTGGCTTGGAAAGATGTAAGCCTTTAGGGCATATGAACATTTGTATAGCTTTCATTCCTTATCCCTTTTAATATATTAATTCTGATTAATGAAAGTTTATCATTTCAATTATGTCACATTGTATTAGTTGTTTGGAGTTGGATTATTATAATTATTTTGAGGCGTTACTTAAATATTTGCTTTACATTTGAAATGTGTACTTGCATGACTTTTTGCATTTGTGAGAAAGTGAGTTTATATAAATGGATATTGTTATTTTATTTAAAAAAAAATTTGTTACAATTTGTTTTTGTCTTTATTTCTTTTTTTTTTTTTTGCTAATAATGTATCATGTAATTGAGATTTTATTCTCTCTCTCTCTCTCTCTCTCTCTCTCTCTCTCTCTCTTTTAAGGTGATGCTATTATTAATTTGTAACTCTCTCACTTATTTGTGTTTGGTAACGTTTACGTTTTCAGTTTATATTTACAAAAGTTTTATAAACTGGTTTTTGTTTATTTTTAGAAAAACATAAACTACAAATGCGTTTGGTAATTGACAAAATGTTTAAAAAAATTTTAAAATATAAAAAGAATGAGAAATGGTAAGTGGCGGCGGAAGACGGTGGTGAAAAGTGGTGACGGTGGGTGGTGGGTAGCTGGTGGTGGTGGGTGGGTGACGGTGGCGGGTGGTGGGTGGTGGTGGTGGTGGTGGTGGTAGCGGGTGGTGGGTGGTGGTGGCAGGTGGGTGGCGGGTGGTGGTGGGTGGTAGCGGGTGGGTGGTGGTGGCAGGTAGGTGGCGGGTGGTGGTGGTGGTGGGTGGGTGGGTGACGGTGGCAGGTGGTAGCGAGTGGGTGGTGGTGGTGGCGGGTAGTGGGTGGTGGTGGCAGGTAGGTGGCAGATGGCGGGTGGTGGTGGGTGGGTGGTAATGGCGGGTAGGTAGCGGGTGGTGGTGGTGGTGGGTGGGTGGGTGACGGTGGCGGGTGGTAGCAAGTGGGTGGTGGTGGCGGTGGTAGTGGTGGTGGCGGGTGGTGGTGGCAGGTAGGTGGTGCCGGGCGGGTGGGTGGGTGACGGTGGCGGGTGGTAGCGAGTGGGTGGTGGTGGTGGTGGTGGTGGTGGCGGCGGCGGGTAGTGGTGGCAGGTAAGTGGCGGGTGGTGGTGGCGGTGGGTGGGTGGGTGACGGTGGCAGGTGGTAGCGAGTGGGTAGTGGTGGTGGGTGGGTGGTGGGTGGTGGTGGTGGTGGTGGTGGGTGATGGGTGGTGGGTGGTTGGTGGTGGCAGGTAGTGGATGGTGGTGGCAGGTGAGTGGTGAGTGGTGGTGGCAAGTAGGTGGCGGGTGGTGGTGGCAGGCGGTGGATGGTAGGTGGAGGGTGGATGGCAGGTGCGTCGTGGGCGGTGGTGGTGATGGTGGTGGCGGCGGCGAGGGGTGGGGTGGTGGTGGTGGCAGCGAGTGGGTGGCAGGTAGGTGGTGGCTGGTGGCAGGTGGCGGGTGGGTGGTGGTAGCGGCTGGTGGTGGGTGGTGGCGGCGGTGACGAAAGACGGTGGTGGAAAATGGTGGCGGGTGGTGGCTAGTGTTGGGTGGTAAAAAAAAAAAAAACTCAAAACTCAAAACGGAAACGCATTTTTTGTGTTTTCATTTTTTGGCCAAATTTATAAACTGAGACCACTGATTTTTAAATCAAAAATTTTACCAAACAAGTTTTTATTTGAGTTTTTTAAATTTTTGTAAATATAAACAGAAAACTGAAAACGTAAGTGTTACCAAACGGCACCTACTATTTGTGTTTAATTTTTTTTTGGCGCAGATATTAGATTGAAAATGAAGAACACATCAAAATTTATTAGATATAGATTTATACTTTAAATGTATTCCTTAGTTGATTTTTTATTATTGATTATCATATTGAAATAACTCATTATTAAATTTATTTTTAGGAACTGATTTCCTTTGAGAACTAAACCATAAATTTCTTCTTTTTTAAAATGTTTTTTATTCAGATTCAGAGTTTGAGCAAATGGAAGAGATCTCATATTAAAAATGTTTTTTTTTTTGAATAATTTAAATATTTATATTCTTTATGTTTGTCAATTCAACTTTATGCATTTTCAATTTTTTTTTTTAAAAAAAAAAAAATCATCCCAAACCTATTTATGTTTAATGAATCAATATAACTAAAAAACAAATAGCATGTAAGAAAAATTTTAACTACTAACTGAATATAATGGAAATTAAAATTAATTTTATTTTAATTCATTATATAATGTGGGATGATTAATGTAATATCTATTATTGATTAAACAAAATTAGAGTTACTTTTATTTAATATTAGTCTTTTTGATTAATTATAATATGCCTTTGTTACTCTACTTTTGGTTGTCTAAAGCAATTCTTAGATAAATTAGCTATTATTTATGAGATGATTTACTTAATGTATGATAGTTTTTTTTTAAATTTTGAATAATGTGAAATATTAAATATTTTTAATGATGTGAAATAAGATTTATAGACACGAACTAAATAACAATATTAAGAAATACAATCAAATAGCCATTTTTTTTTAAAATAATTATTGACTTTTTAAAATTTTGTGCATTGCATGGGTGGCCACTAGTTTTCCATATATATATATATATATATATGTGGGGAAATATTTTCTGGGTACCAACACGTGGCAAGGTGACACCGATGTGTCAGCCGAGGTGCCACGTGTTCTGGTCGTTATGCCGAGGTAATCTCGGTGTTGCCGAGGTTTTCTCCGAAGATGTCGGAATCCGAGATGATCAGATGAGGGACAAGAGTCCCAGAATGAAGAAAGACTTCAAGATGGATAAGGATAGTAGTCTTAGGGAGTCTATCCTTATCTCTTGTAGAGTCCAAAGTAAGCACTGAATGGGAGTCCATAGAAGTCAGGTTTCTAGTGGGACTAGGATTGAGTAAACTATAAAAGGGAGGCACCCCCATGGGTCTAAGGTACGCAATTTATGCTTTGAGCAGTGAATTTAGCACTTGATTATCTGAGAAATATACTGACTTGATCGTCGGAGTGCCCCCAGGTGGAAGAACCACCGCCGGAATCTTCTCTTTCTGTTGTAGGTCAGCCAGGTGTCATCTATTCTGCCAGTTCTCTCCAGCTGATCACTGAGTTGGTAGTGTGATCGGAAAATTACTTACACAATTTGGCGCCCTCTGTGGGAAAGATAGGAGAATAGATGGCCAGCAACGGACAGAAAGAAAAGATTGGGGACGACACTCCTGCTAGGAGCGGGAGACCTATTGACCTGGATGTCACAGGAGACGAATACAACACAGAAACTCGTGACCAGAATCACGGAGTGAAGGACGTCGCCAGACTAGCGACGCACCAAAGAAACCAGATCGAAGTGGCTATTATAACGAAGATGACCTCCAGGTATGGAAGGATAGATGCCTGCGGAGGGACGAAGAGATGAAGGAGATGGCAAACAAATTGGCAGACCTGCAGTCGGTTGTCAATTTCATGATGCAAAATAACGTCATGCAGCCACCGTTCCCGCTGCAGGACACGCCGATTCCAGCGGCCAATACCCAGAAGGGAGGGCAGAGAACAATCCCCGTAGCCCCACAGCACAACGGGAGCGAAAGACACTCTCACCGACCTTTTAGGGAGGTCGGACGAAGGGAGCCAAGAAGAGAAGAATCACGGAGGACGTATCATACAAGGGAGACAGACCCCAAGGGACATCGGCATGTTTAGGGGCAGGCGCTGTGCTTCGACACAACTCATGGAGAAGGGTCGAAGAGGACTCACCATGAAGCTGAAAGTAGTGCACCAAAAAGACTGAAAGCAGGAGATAGCCGAGCTCTTGGGAGGACAAAAGAGGACTTAAGAGATTACCTCAAGAGGAAGTAATAGAATGCCGAAGCCGAGGTAAATTCCCCAGATAAACCGAGGACACCATTCTCGGTGGAATTGGACAGATTTGAAGTGCCGAAGAGATTCAGCATGCCGAGGTTTCAAATATACGATGGTAAGTCAGACCCCAACTTCCACGTCCGATTATATTTGAACTCAATGGCATTGTATAGTGGGAACGAGCCGTTGCTCTGCAAAGTGTTCCCCTCATCCTTCGGGGAGATTGCATCAGAGTGGTTCCACAAACTACCGAAGGGAAGCATAAAGACTTGGGAAGGCCTGGCCGAGATGGTCGTGGCCAGGTTCGTGACAAACAAGCTGCAGCCATTAAGGGTGGACGCATGAATGGCTCTGAAGATCAGTAAGAATGAAGGCCTCAGGGCCTATGCAAAACGATACTATGAGGTATTCAACCGAATACCAGAATGTAATCAAGAAGTGGCGGTCGTGTCAGTCAAGAACGGCCTGAAAGACAACTGTCCGCTACGGAAGTCTTTGGCAAAAACTTTGCCAAAAAGCATGAAGAGCTCATGGCAAGAATCGAGAAGTATGCCAGAGCCGAGGAAGACACATCGGGGACTAGGGAGATAAAGCCAGAGAAAGGAAACGGCTCGCCGAAGCGAGGCTGAGGTAACAACGGAACGAACAAACATGAAACAGAACTGAGGGCTGCACAGGCGGTGACGACTGTGTTCCGAATCCCAATTCAAAAAGTCCTGGAACAAATTTGGAACCAGCCCTATTTCAGAGCACCAGCAAGGGCACCAAGGGAATTCATGGGGAGGAACGTTGGCAGGCGTTGTACCTACCACAATGAAGAGGGGCACATAACTCAGGGTTGCAGAGCCCTGAAAGCACACTTGGAAGACTTGGTAAGGCAAGGCCATCTGAGAGATCTGGTCGACGAGGCCAGAACAAGAGAAGAACAGGCAAGATTGCCTCAAGCACCAGCAACTCCGCCTCCCCCTGTACAGCAACCTCAGGCAGGAGGACCTCGGGTAGTCAATGTGATTCACTCAAAGGTCAACGAGAACGAAATCAGAGGGGAGACCCAGAAGGTAAAACACCTACAACATGTCTATCAAGTCAGGGAGAAAAGACATCGGGCAGAAGGATGCCAGGGACCAATGATAACCTTTACTGAAGCCGACCTAGAGATGGTCCAGCATCCGCATAATGATGCCTTGGTAGTATCCCTCCAGGTTGGGGAGTGCCAAGTGAAACGTATCCTGATTGACCAAGGCAGCTCTTGTGACATCATGTACGTCTGATGTTACAAGGAGCTCAACCTTCACCCAGACGACATGGAACAATCCAATGGCCCAATGGTTGGCTTCAATGGAATTCCGACATGGCCACTGGGAGCAGTAAACTTGGAGGTGCAGGCTGGCACCAGGAAGATCAAGACAGAATTCACCATCATCGACACGCCCTCCCCTTACAACATCATCTTGGGAAGGCCATGGTTGCATGTAATGGGGGCAGTTCCCTCAACATTGCATCAACTATTACGATTCCCAACAGAGCATGGGATAGAGGAAGTTAGGGGTGATCAGCTGCAGGTGAAGAATTGCTCCATGGCAGCAATGAAATCAACCTGCAGCATACGAGAGCCAAAAAAGGCAGAAATTGAAGATGAAGACGTGGAAGTCCTAGAAGACATCAACAAGGAGCCAGCCGAGAAGAGCGAAGAGGCACTGAAGAAAATCCTCGTCCAAGATGGGGATGAAGAATGCTTCTTTCTTCTCAGCTCGGGCTTAGCCGAAGAAGAGGAAAGAGAGTTGGAGGCTTTTTTTAGAGCAAATATTGAGGTGTTTGCATGGACACCTTACGAAATGCCTGGCATCGACCCCGAGGTCACTTGCTACAAACTGAATGTTGACAGGTTGGCCAAACCTGTAATTCAACGAGCCAGAAGACCGACATTGATGCACGTCGAAGTAGTAGAAGAAGAAGTAGACAGACTTCTGGAGGCAAGGGCCATTAGAGAAGTTCACTACCCGACGTGGTTGTCCAATACAGTGGTGGTAAAGAAGAAGAACGGTAAATAGAGGGTCTGTGTAGACTTCACCAGTTTAAACAAGGCCTGCCCCAAAGACAGCTTCCCTCTACCCAAGATTGACCAGCTAGTAGATGCCACTTCGGGGCATAGAAGGATGAGCTTCCTGGATGCCTACAGGGGGTATCACCAGATAGCTATGGACCCAGTAGATGAAGAGAAGACTGCATTTATCACTCCCAAAGGGCTATACTGCTACAGAGTAATGCCCTTTGGATTGAAAAACGCAGGAGCCACCTACCAAAGATTGGTAACCAAGATGTTCAAGCACCTAATTGGCCGAACAGTAGAAGTCTACATCGACGACATGGTCGTTAAGACCAAGGAGCCTGAGGGACATCTCACCAATCTAAAAGCAGTCTTCGAAATCCTTAAAACATATCGACTCCGACTCAATGCATCGAAGTGTGCATTTGGAGTCAGATCTGGTAAGTTTCTAGGATACCTGGTGACCAGGAGGGGCATTGAGGCCAGCCTAGATCAGATCAAGGCCATCCTAGAGCTGAAGAGCCCGACGTCAGCAAAACAGGTGCAGATGCTAACTGGAAGGGCCGCAGCCCTGAACATGTTTATAAGCAAAAGCTCAGACAAGTGCAAACCCTTCTTCAAATTAGTGAAGAAATCCACAGACTTTCTTTGGACAGAGGAGTGTGAAGAAGCATTAGCCGATCTGAAGAAGTACCTAACCACAGCTCCAGTTCTTTCAAATCCAGAACCTGGGGAGGAGCTGTTCCTGTACTTAGCAGTTTCAGAACATGCGATTAGTGCAGTACTAATCTGAGAAGAAAAAGAGGAGCAAAAGGCTGTGTACTATGTAAGCAAAACCTTAGCCGACGCAGAAACAAGGTATCTACCCTTAGAAAAATTGGCACTGGCTCTAGTAATGGCTTCAAAGAAGTTGAACCATTACTTCCAGGCCCATAAAATTGTAGTACTAATAGAGCATCCATTAAAGTCCCTATTGCAGCAGGGAGACTTGACAGGAAGAATAGCCAGATGGGCAGTCGCCCTAGGCCAATATGATCTGGAGTACAGGCCCAAAACTGCAATCAAAGGCCAGGTTTTGGCCGACTTCGTGGCCGAGTTCACGCCAGAGTCCATCGAACATTGGGCTCCGTTGAGTCAAGACAGACAATGTCCAAACAAGCAAGCAGAAGCCCAATCAAAGGCTAAAGAACAAAGGAAAGAAGAGAAACCCAGACCCTGCAGCATTTACATCGGCGACTCCTTTCACCTGTTCGTTGATGGGAGTTCAAACCGACAAGGAGCGGGGGCAGGAGTAGTACTGTTATCTCCAGATGGAGAAATATTAGAACAGTCCATCCAATTGGGATTCAAAGCCTCAAACAATGAGACAGAACATGAAGCATTGATTGCAGAACTGAAGCTAGCAGCAGCAATACAAGCAGATGAGGTAATAGTTTTTTATGATTCACAATTGATAGTTAACCAGACAACGGACGAGTTTGCAGCCCGAGATGAAAGAATGTCGGCCTACATGAAGGAGGTCATCAGGCTGGCAGCCTTATTCCAGAACTGCAGACTGCTTCAAGTCAGCCAAGATGATAACAACCATGCCGGTGCATTGGCCAACCTAGCTAGTGCAATACAACCAGGAAAAGCAAGGACAATAATGATTGAATACTTGTCGGGCCCAAGCATTGAACTAGTAATCACAGAGCATGAAGCAATGTGCGTAAACATGGACCAAGCTGGATGGACGCAATTATTGTGTTCCTGAAAGAAGGAAAGCTGCCAGATAACCATAAGGAGGCACACAAGATCAGATTGAAGTCGGCAAGATTCAGTCTGACAGCAGAAGGACATCTCTACAGAAGGTCCTTCACTGGACCCCTCTTAAGGTGCGTACACCCTCTGCAGGTTGAATATTTTTTATATGAAATTCATGAAAGAATTTGTGGAAGCCACACTAGGGGCAGATCACTAGCTCACAGGGCCATCACCCAGGGGTATTGGTGGCCCTACATGCAAAAAGATGCAGAAGCCTACATGAAGAAGTGTGAACAATGCCAAAGGTTTGCACCTTTGATACATCAACCAGCTGCTGACCTAAACCCTGTATCCAGCCCTTGGCCATTTGCCCAATGGGGAATGGATCTCATTGGGCAATTGCCCCAAGCAACTGGGCAAAGGAAGTACCTGCTGGTAGCAACAGATTACTTCACAAAGTGGATAGAAGCAGAACCTCTTGCCAAGATCCGAGATGTGGATGTCAAGAACTTTATATGGAGAAAAATCATCACCAGATTTGGGATTCCAAGAGCAATTGTTGCAGACAATGGAACTCAATTTGACAGTAAGCTGATCAAACACTTCTGTGCAAAGTTCAAGATCAAGAACTACTTTTCAACCCCAAGCTTTCCACAAAGCAATGGACAAGCAGAAGCATCCAACAAAGTAATTCTGGACGGGATAAAGAAGAGGCTGCAGGCAGCAAAAGGGAAGTGGGTAGACGAATTGCCCAATGTACTCTGGGCATATCGGACTACGCCGAGAAGATCAACAGGGGAATCCCCATTTGCCATGGCTTATGGCACAGAAGCAGTCATCCCATTGGAAGTCGGCATCCCAGGGATCAGAACCTAGGGAGTTGAGAACGGGACTAATGATGTACTCTTAGCCTGAGATCTGGATCTTCTAGAAGAAAGAAGAAAGAAGGCTGCAATACAGCTTGCAGCATACCAGCAACAGCTTGCCAAAGCTTATAACAAGAAGGTTAATCCTAGGGAATTTCAAGTCGGCGACCTAGTCTTGAGAAAAGTCGTCAGCAACAAGAAGGATCCAAGGGAGGGCAAGCTTCGCCCAAACTGGGAAGGACCCTACAGAATCACTTCGGTATTGGGAAATGAGGCCTATCGGCTTGAAGATAATGAAGGCAAAGCATTGCCAAGACCTTGGAACACTTGTAATTTGAAATTTTTCTATCATTAAATGTTACTTGTTTTTTACCAAACGACATTAATAAAATCATAGCAGAATTTCTTCAACACTTATGACTGTGCAGAATGTGGTTTCTGAAAGACATGAATAATGAGAACCCGAGTGGAACTCAGGTTCACATTAGGGGGCAGAGAGAAGACAGAATTGTTTAACACTTGTTGAAATTTGTAGCAATTTACAAGTTGAAGTTAAACTGAGATCACTGTTTAACACTTGTTGAAATTTGTAGCAATTTACAAGTTGAAGTTAAACTGAGATCATTGTTTAAACACTTGTTGAAATTTGTAGCAATTTACAAGTTGGAGTTAAACCGAGATAATTATTTATCTTCACTTGTTGAAATTTATAGCAATTTACAAGTTGAAGTCAAGCCGAGGTAAATCAACAGTTTTTATACCCAGAGTATGTCACCCCGAGAAGATTGCACAAAGAAGGAAAGACTTGCAAAATATCCTAAGTATAGAATCATGCAGAAGCAGTCAAGAGAAGACAAAGGTACAAGCACTCAGAGGAGGAAAGTTGTATTAAGCATTAAGTTGAGAACAAAGGCACATCAGCCATGTGAAGAAGCTTACATTATCTTGCGAAACAAAATAGTACAAAAGACAAGAAAAGAAAAGACTTGATATCAAAACTAAGATTCCCCAACATCAGCAGCAGGCTAAGTTTGGACGTCGGAGGACTGTTGAAAAGGTGCCTCGGCTGCCTTCTCTGCCGTGATCTCGGCTGCCTTCTCTGCCGTGATCTCGGCATCAATTTGGGCAAGGGTCTCATCAATACTCTTCTCGGCTAGAGGAACATCAGATGATACCTGCTCAAGGGCAGCTTCCTCGGGAACCTCCTCAACCTCCTCATCTTGAGTCAAGTCAAGGACTTGCTCATTTTGAGGAGGGGACTTGGCCCCAATAGCCTCCTTGGATTTTCTCACCAAAGCCTTATCTTCATGTTGATCCTCAGAATCATAATCATCATCAGATTGAGTTGGAGGTGGCGGCGGAGGGAATGGAAGAGGAATGGCGTCGGCATTCCGAAGAGGCGAGTCTTCGGGGACATTAAGCTTTTTAAGAAGGGACATCCAACCAAGGGAGAAACCCCTGTTGCATGCCTGCTTCACTTGTTGCTCATAGGCCTCTATGACGTCGGCCATGCCCTGAACATACGCCTTCTCATCAGCATCCTTGATTTTGGCCACTTTGGTGGCCAGAGCATCCTGAAGTTCCTTCTGGGCCTGGGCCACTTTTTCATTGGCCTCCTTCAGCTGAGCTTGAAGGACTTTATTTATCGCCTCAGCAGCGGCGACCTTTTCTTCGGCGGCATCCTTCTCTTTAATGGCAACCTCAGCCTGATCCTCTAGCATCTTCATCTTTGATTGCAGGCTCTTATTGGTTTTCTGAAGTGTGGCGACTTCCTTCTTCTTCTCGGCTAACTTCTCACGGTTCTCAAAAGATTGCATCGAGAAAGAGTGGGGGTGTTGGATGGCCTGGAAGAAAACAAAAGTATTAGAAAAATATTCTAAGTGTGAAATAAAGAGAAAGAAAGAAAAAGTACCAGACAAAAACACTTACTTGAACAGAGTGTTGAAGCATCAAAGCATAGTTTTCATATTCACTAAACCCGGCATTTCGCTCCAGATCACCTGGAAGAAGCAGTGCAGTGCTGAGGGCAACGCCGACATTGATATCGTCGGCGCTGTCACTAGCCATAGCAGGCTTATCTTCTAGGGTAATCTCGGGGGCCCAGGGGGCATGAGGTTTTTTAGACCCCGAGGTCGTTCCAGAGGATGACCTCGCCCTTTTTGACTTGGTGGATTCGGAGGGAAGGGTTTCAACGGACCTCTTTGTAGGGACAGAGGCAGTCTTTTCACTTGGAGCCAGCTTGGAAATTGGCAAAGTGTCTTCAGTCTCAACCTGAGTCACTTTGGCCTTTGGTTGAGCCTTCTTAACTCTTTTTGGCTTGGGTGGAAGCTGGGTTTGTGTTGGTAGAGCATCAACGTCAGTTGGGATATTGGCTAAGAGATCTTTGGCCACAGGTTTTGCGCGACCCATCTCGGCTGCAAGAACAAGACGTCGGCGATGTTTGCGTTGAGACGGTGGGATTAGGTATTGAGCCGAAGTACACGGCTGTTCCGCTGGATCGGATATTGATCCTTGGTCTGTCCGAGATGTTGATGCGGCTTGTGGAGTTGTGGCAAATGGAGGAGATAAGCTCTTCTTTTTTCTCTTGGGAACGTCGGGAAGAGTTGATTTGTATGTCGGAATGAAATTAAGAAGCAGAGGCTCCTTCCGTTTTTGGACTGGCAAGTCCAAGAGTTTCTTCAAATCCTTGCTAAGAACGAAGGATTGGCGAAAGTTCTTTGGTGGCTGACGGAGAGCTGCAAGGGAAAACAGACATTAGAAACAGGTAAAGTATTAAAGACTTGAAAAGAAACAACCAAGTATTAACACTGGGCTCTTACCCTTGCCCTCTAAAATTGATCGAGGTAGAGGGAGGAGATGGAGATCCTCATCTAGAGCAAACTCCTAATTTCCTGAGGTAATGAAGTAATCGTCTCCAGCCCCCTTGTTGGAGTCTGGGAGGTCGGCTACGATTTTGAATTCTGTGGATCTCGGCTTAAGATAATAAATGTAGCCTTTTTCTTTCAAGTTAAGGCTGCACATGGTATAGCAGTATTGAACGTCGGCTAAGGTGATCCTAACATTTTCCTATTTAGCTAAGGCTATGATACCGTTGATCACTCGATAAGAATTGATAGCAAGTTGCATGGGGTTCAACTTATAATAATAGAGAATCTCGCGAAACAGGATGTTGAGTGGAAACTGAAGTCCACACTCAATAAAGGCAACTACAGGGAAGGGCATGGAGTTGTCAGTGGGCATGATAGAGTCATCATCCCCAGCCAACCTCAGATGAACGTCGGCTGGGATTTCAAACTCCTGTCTAAAGTATTCTAGTTTGGATGGGGTGTTTACCCTATGCCTCCACATACCCATAACGTCGGCCTAAATTAGAAGGACTGGGTTTCAGAAGAGAGATGATCTAAAAAAGGTTTTTGTGAACCTCGGCTAAGACCTAGGTGTATATTGGTGCAAGAATTTGTGAAGATTGTTTTAGTTTTGACGGGTTCTACAGTCAAATCTCAAACCTAAATCTATAAAGACGAAGATTGAAGACACAAATCTGGAAAACAGAAAAGCAAGAACGAAGTTTCAGAATCAAGAACAGAGGTAGGGCTATCAAAAGCGCAAGAAAGTGGTGAAACAATGCATGTGTTCAAAGATTTGGGCAAAAGCAGAATCATAGAATAAATACATTCAGATATGTGGTTCACAAGATAAATGTTTGAACAAAACAGAAATGACAACAAGTAATGAGGAATATCAAAGGAATTGAAAAACGAAAGGAACAGTTGCTTACCAGAAAAAATGGTGCCGGTACGAAGATTGCCGAAGTCAGACGACAGTTACAGATGTAACAAAACGACGAAAGCTTCACAAGAAGGGAGAAAGGAAGGCAGTTACAGAGCTTGATAACTGGAACAATGGCGTATTCGAGAGCTAGAGAGAGAAAAAGCAAGAGAATCAAATGCAAAGTAAGGAGACGAAAGAAGAGAAAAACAAGTTTTGTCAAAATATTTTTGAAACGGCGGCAAAAGAAGGCATTAAATGCACCTAGAGCAACGCATACGTCAGACGGCGCACGCAGAGAAGATGGTTCACAGGCGCGTCAGAAACACGATCCAATGAGGATCAAACGCGTGAATGAAACAGTTGAAAAGTGATGGTTGACAGCTCACACGCATGAAGAAGTCCATGGGGAAATCTTGTTCACAAGAAGACATGTCGGCCTGAAATAAATGATCTCGGAGAGAAGATATTTTAGCCGACGCACTGGAAAGAAGTACCAATGTAGGTTCCATCACCTCAGAATGCCGAGGTAATAGAATCTAGGGGGCAGTTGTGAGGAAATATTTTCTGAGTACCAACACGTGGCAAGGTGACACCGATGTGTCAGCCGAGGTGCCACGTGTTCTGGTCATTATGCCGAGGTAATCTCGGTGTTGCCGAGGTTTTCTCCGAAGATGTCAGAATCCGAGATGATCAGATGAGGGACAAGAGTCCCAGAATGAAGAAAGACTTCAAGATGGACAAGGATAGTAGTCTTAGGGAGTCTATCCTTATCTCTTGTAGAGTCCAAAGTAAGCACTGAATGGGAGTCCATAGAAGTCAGGTTTCTAGTGGGACTAGGATTGAGTAAACTATAAAAGGGAGGCACCCCCATGGGTCTAAGGTACGCAATTTATGCTTTGAGCAGTGAATTTAGCACTTGATTATCTGACAAATATACTGACTTGATCGTCGGAGTGCCCCCGGGTGGAAGAACCACTGCCGGAATCTTCTCTTTCTGTTGTAGGTCAGCCAGGTGTCATCTATTCTGCCAGTTCTCTCCAGCTGATCAATGAGTTGGCAGTGTGATCGGAAAGTTACTCACACAATATATATATACGTAGGTGATGAATCCATATATATTCATACACTTGTTACACTTACTTATTCATACACTTATTCATAACTAAAATTATCAAATAAATTTATTTAATTTAGACTTTTGTAGAATGATGGATCTAATATTCTTTCCCATAATATACACATCGCAACATCGGTTTTGAAGTAATTGTACATATATATATATGCATAAACATATAACTAAATAAAATTGTCAAATATTATATTTAGGTATATATATATTTAGCTTGTACATCGCACAAGTCTGCTACAAACTATATATACGTGTTGGCACAACCCATCATTTCCAAAGCTTTGAATTGAAAAGGAAAACAACTGGAAAAACTATATATAGAACTAAGCATTAATGCAATCCAAAAATATCAACTTTGCAAACTATAAAGAACTTCATTTTCTTCAAGTTCATCATCCATTGCATGTGGCCAGCACATTTAAATCTACAAATTTTTAATTTACATTCAAGAAGACTTACAAAATCAAAAGAAAATGGGTTCCAACAATGTTGCGATTGTGGCTATGCTTCTCTTTACAATAATTTTCATGTCTGCATCAATTGAGATCGTCCAAGCTCATGGAGGAGTTAAAGCTTGCGTGAGACAATGCATACCACGATTATTAAGTAGACATATAGCTAAGAGTCGTCAAAATGCTGAAAATGTATGTTATAGGGCCATTTGCAGCCAAAGATAAAAGAAATGAAGGGTAGGGATGGTAATGGAGGATAGGGTGGAGGAGGGTTAAGGCAACAGAAGGGGAGTGGGGTTGGTGGTGCAAATACAAATGAAGGGCGAAATATTATGATGATAAGGTTTGGGATGGCCAAGGCAATACATGTGTAGAAAGCCTAGTGGTGTAACTATGAGTGCAAAAGGAAATGCTAATAAATTTGAGTTTATGTCATTAATTTTATTTTATTCATTTTCTGCAAACGTCAGTAAAGTTTACACTGTAGACCCTTGTAACTGCATATATAAGAGGTTGTACAAGTAAGTTTTTAATGTCCAAGGGTGTTTATTTTATGGACAAATTATAAGTGTAAATTGAATTTTTCATTGTTGTGGGACAATTTGCATTAGCGATCCTTATAATATACCAATATACGTTTTATATCAACTTGGTCGCTATAATTGACTTGATTTTGCTCATGAAATTTTTAATTGTATTAATTTAGTACCGTCGATAGCCAGTGTTAAATTGTTGACCAACAATTTATTATGCGGACCATCAAAATCACGCTCACAATGTTGCATAAAGAATAGTCCTTTTGGTTTGACAATGTGGCACATAACAATATTATAAAACAAAATTATTGTTATGGGTAAAGGAAATAGGGAAAGAGAGATACAACATAGAAAATGGAGGAAATTCCCTCTCTACATCATGGAAATGAGTATGAATTCCCATGTAACAAAGGATTGAAAGAGTGGATCTCAATCATTTTCAAATGTGAAGACCATGTTTGGCTTCCAAGAAAGTGCAAGAAAATAAAGAGAATCAAAGTTAAGGCAATATAACTAGGATTTAGCTAGAATCCACTATACAAGCCTTAAATATTATATCCCAATTCAAAAGCATTCAACATTTGTCACAAGAATATATCATTTTCGTAACATAATAGCATGGTACATCCATTAAAACGAAACGAAGGAATAACCGGCCCGGATATCGATTAACCAATAAACCCTCAGGTGGCGAAGGAGATCTCAATAACGGCCAATGGTGCATGAAGGCATCCTCCAATTGTTAGGACTATCTAAGGATGCTATTAATAGATTCATATGAAAATATAGGACATTCATTCATGCTAATACCAAATAGATTCTTCATCAAAAGGAGCATATATCATCGGATTTCCAAACAACCATTTTAAACATAATTTTACAATAATATTACTCACAATGGCCTGTGTACAGGGTATACTTCTAGCGACCTTGACCCATACATCAAGCATACAAAACATAGATAAAGTGAAATGCAAAATGAATGTGTCAACTAAATTTCAACTTTCTTTTCTAAATTAATCTCTCTTTAAGTTGGTTTCTAAGTTTCATTAATTTTATTTTAGGTCTGAAACATGCTCATGGGAGCTCGGTGGATCAAAACAAGTGCAAAGGACTCGAGTCAAGCAAGTGCTCTGTTTAGGGGCACATGCGGTGGATTTGGCTGCATGTGCGGTGGAGGTACAATGGCATTCTTTCTCTCTCCTCTCTTCCTTTTTTTTTGCCATTTTAGGGTTTCTTGGACCTAAAAGGTTGGGTTTCATGTAGTGATCCCGATTTCGACCCTTCTTTCATGTTTTGCCACCCTTCAAAACAAAAATGCAAAATGCATTCGAAATTGCTTACAGGAAAGTGTATTTGACGCTCGAACGGAGCTTTCCACGCGCGAGCGGACCATGTTATATCAGTCCGTAAAATTACGCTTTCATATCACTTCTCGCAGCCCCCCTCTCTCTAAAACTCTCCAAAATCCTGATCTAGGGCTTCTCTCTCTAGAAGTCACCTTCTCTTTTTTATTTCTCCAGATCCATTGGGACTTAAGTCTAAGTTCTTCACCAAAGTTGGTCATTACCTCGAGGGCTTCATTCTGTGCAGTGAAGATCGAGTTTCGACACCGTTGATTTTGGGGGTTTCATCTCGTTTCTTCTTCAAAACTTGAGGTAGGGATTTTCTTTGAGTTATATATTTTTTTTTTGCAAGATCTAGATGATTTTCGAAATCATCATTTGTTAGCTTTTGAAAATTTATTTTGATTTACGAAGTTGAGCGATTTTGAAAGTGGGTTTGTCTCTTGCTCTTTTAAAATAATCTTACGGGTTTTGATCTTTGTTGATTGAAGAAAAGATGATTTTCGAGAGTTTTCTTTCAAAAGATTTGAGCTGTGTAGTTTGGTGAGAAAACCTAGAAATTGAGGATTTTAAAAGAGATTGAAAATCCATGGGTAATATTGTTACATTTATTTCTGTGTGCCAAAATAAATGATGTTTAGAAAATTTCTTATTTATATTTGTATAAATGATTAATTTTGTGGATTATGAGAATTGTGGTTCATTTTAGAAATGGTTATTTAGAATGTTGATATAGTCTTAAAATGACTAAATTGTTGAGAATACTTGAGAAGAGGAAATTGTGTTATTCCTTGGATGATGAATTAGAATAAAAATATTTATGTTCATCTTGTAAAATTGGCATATCATTTCATTTTATTACATTAGACTTTGAAGGTTGATTTGAAAACTTGCATTGAGAAAAGAATGTTGAGAAATAAGTTTTCGTGGAATGGTTTTGGGGTAAATATGTTGGTAAGTCTTGATAGGTGGTGTGGATGATATTGAATAAGTTGGCCTGTGGGTCCAGGGTGAAAGACCGAAAATGCACGTGGATAGGTGTCGAGCCTTCCGGTTAATACCGATAAAAATGACAATTTGGTAGTACCTGTATAGTCTACTTGCAGACACCAGCCTAGAGATTACCAGAGACGTATTTACCGCCCTTGAAATAAATTGTTAAGTTTTGAACAATTGAAATTGCATGACATCATTGAGCATGATAGTTTTCAAAAGATGAAAATGTAATTTATCTTCAAAAAATGCATAGCATGACATGTGCATTTCATCTCTTGAGACTTGTATAAAATGTATATACTTTGTTAAGAATTTTCTACTGGGCTTTATGCTCACCCTACGGGATTTTTGTGCAGGAAAAGATGTGGTGATTCCACCCAACTAGGGGCGTGGAAGTATGTGTGTTGGGAGTACAATTCTCTCATTTTACGTGACTCTGTTTTATAAGCCAAGGGTTGTATTTGTGTGGGTTTGAATAACCATTTTGTATAACCGGGCTTAAGCCTTGGAATTTGTAAATCCTTCGGGGGTATTTATTTGTTTATTTACTTGTTGTTGGATTGATGCATTGTTGCATGAAAAACTATTGTATCATGTAATGTAAGTTTGGAGATTTATATTCGGTTTTCTTTGAAAGAACCGTGATTGTTGTATTATCATTTGGGCTAGAAATTTGGGGCGTTACATTTCATCTTGTTATACCCATTTTCTACCCCTAGTCCTATAGATCAAAACGTAGAGGGTCGCGAGGGCTTCGATTTAATTTAAGCGGATCGTGTTTTCATCGCTGGTGGATTTTCGGCTTTTTTTCTCTTCGCTTCAAGAGGTAGGGATTTTTGAGCTTCTTTTCAATACCTCGCTATAGATAGACTTGTGGTATTTTTATTACATTTAAAAGCATAATTTATGGTTGATTTTGTTAAAAAGCATATGGTTTGATTTAAGTTTAATTGGTGGATTTATAGGTTATGTTTATTATTCATTGTGCATTGTAAAAGCATGTTTGGGATATAGGATTGGAAGGATTTGGTGTTCTATTCATAACTTTTAGAACGTTGAAGGAAAGGTTGATGTTAATTGGAAATTGGGGTTATGTTTTGGTTGTTTACCAAATTGGGATTTTTGGGTTAATGATAATGGGTTTTGGTTATTGTTGTGTGTGTTGTGAATTGGAATAGAGGAATTCTATCTTTATAAAACAAATTGGGATTTAACTACCTTTTATAAAACCTGAGAGTTTGCAATGGACAGGAATTTGGAATTACCTAAGCGTGTATTTAATATTTCGGATTATGTGATTGGTGTCTAGAGTTTTGTCCTTTGCCATCAGTGGAGAATGGTATTGCTTGTTGCCAGATATAGACTATAAGTACTATGATCGGATGTTGATGTGATGTTGGATGGTATGTTGTTGATGATAAATGAACATTGTGAATAAACAATTCCATTGTTAAGCTATGGACTATGTTGTTAAAGACGTAATTGGAACGTTTATAAATGTTGTTTCTATTATGAGATTGTTGTTAAATAATTATGGTTTTAAGGTGTAGTACTCCATGATGTGTTTTGGGAATGTTTGACAGTGGTTCACGGAGTATATTTTAAAAGATATGAGTTAATGTAATTAACGGATTATGCCTATTACGATGATAATTGAACTAGGTGTATGTATTACACCCGTGTAGTACTATGTTGATTAGCTAGTTATGCTTTTAATGTGATATTGTTTGGGGGTCCGTTTCCCACCGTATTTTAGCTAGCAAAGCATGGCGCCCTGACAGAGGTTTCCTCATCCCTTCCGATTTGCGCCTGGTAAAGTGTGAAAAGGGGTTCTGTTTCCCACCGTATCTTAGCCAGCAAAGCGCGGCGTCTTGTGATAGGTTCTTCGTTCCCTTCTGGTTTACGCCCGGTAAAGCATGACCTAAGGAGCGCCTCCTTCCGGGTGAGGCCGGTAAAGTGTTATGTGTTATTGGTATTGTTAGATCTGTCATCCGTGTTGTAGGCCGGTGGAAAGGAGAATGGTAGTATATATTACTTCAGTTCTCTTGTTTGAATATTTATACATGTTGGTTTTCAAATTGTGGAGATGAGATTAGTAGAATTTATTACTTCAGTTATCTCGTTTGAATATATATATATATATATGTGTGTGTGTGTGCGTTAACGATTTTCAAATTGGTCATCCTTTTTAAATCTTTGGGCTTATGGTCAGGGAAGGTTGTAGATATATATATATATATATTGGGTTGTAAATGCTTATAGCGTATTGAGAGGTAGGATGGGGATTATGATTTGCATGTGGGGTTACATTTTCAGAACGGTGGTTCAAGTGAGATTCTTTTATGTTAATGTGAGAAGTTTTATAAAAGAAAGAATGAGGTTTTAAAATATTTTCTTTTGGAAGTAGTGATAGGAATGTGGAAGAGAAGAATTGATTTTATACAGAATTGTGTCAAGAGGAACGTTTTGAGGAAAATACAGTTATATGTGTATATTTCGGATATTAAATGTCACACTAATTATATAGTATGTCTTGATGCATTCATGATCATTTTTATCTATATGTTGTGATTGGTTAGGATCTTTAGAATCTTTATTGGGCTTAGTGCTCATCCCACGTGTTGATAAACTCTTTCAAGTACAAGGCTGGAGGAATCGTGTATGACTTGAAGTTTTTAATTGTTGGCTTCGGGGCCCTTTACTTGTTGGTCGTTTGCCATGTATTGTATAAGGGCAGACCCCTTTCGTTTTATTTATTGTCATTCAATTTAATTCTAAGGGCATTGTACCATGTCTATTTATATCATCATTGTTGTCATGAAAGAACTTTATTATTTATTCTTGTTCATGTTCTCAACTAAATGAAATTATGGTTGTCATAAAGGCTTTGGTAATGAACTCGGTTAATAAAAGTCGGGGCATGACAATTCCCCACTTGGCCACACATGCGGTGGGAATGGCCACTTGTGTAGTGGCTTCACTGCACGTACAATAGTCATGAGGGCTGATTTGGACTTGGTTGCTCGTGTGGTAGACTTGGCCACACGTACGGTCGTTGAGCAGAATTTTGGGCTAAAGTTGTTTTTGGTGTTCTTGGTGTTCCTAGCTTCAGTTTCTTCACATAAAAGTCTCAAAACATGATATCTACTGTACGAAAATATGAATAAATTATGTATGATTAATAGAAAAACGTTATATGCAATGAATTCAAAGTTTAATCAATCAAAACATGATTTTCTCACTAAAATCCTCAAAGATTTTCTTTTCTAACTCTCTGCCATCTCTTCAATTTCAATGCTTCAAAACATCATGTCTAAGGTTCCAAACTATGAACTAATGATACAAGATCCATGGAAAATCATTTGCATGCAATAATTTCAAAGTTAGACCAACCAAAAACAAGATTAAATCCAAGAACTTTCCAACCTAGTTCTTTCCAAACTTTTTCCTATTTTCTTCATTTCAATCTCCTCAAAACCTATCTCAAATGATTTTCTTGCTAGATTAAATCAACAACACAAGATAGAGGGTGAAGTTTCTCACCTTTCAGTGAATTTTCCTTGATTTTCAAGCCTATATCTTCAATCTTTTTTATTTTATTCCGTTCTCCCTCTTTTTTCTTCTTCTCTTCTTCTTCAAGAACACAACTCTCAATTCTTCTTTAAGCTTCTCCTTTCTTCTGATTCTTTCTCTTTTGTTTGATGTAAAAGGATTAATTTACTTAAGTGTTTCACTTATTGCTCTACTAACTTAACTAACCAAGCTTAGTTCTAATTAATCAAGATTAATTCCTAATCATCATTAGACTTAATTAATGGCGCTTAGTTTTTACTAATCCCACATAATTTTCAATAAGGTATTCACTAAACTCTACTCATTAAACTAAGATTATCAAGATCCTCAATTAAGCTTTCCTAAAACTAAGTGTTCAATATTCAAGTTCAAGATGAATTTCTTAATTCTACAATACTTACCAAATCTCCATGTTCAAATTTTTCTAGACTCGTTAGGCTTTGCTATCAAGCACTAACACTCCTAAGTTTTCCATCAAAGGTATTCCTATTCTTACTCAAAAATCCTAAGTTATCCTCTAAGGTAGGACTTCACATATTCAACACAAATCAAAATAAGAGAATTCCTAAGATGAATGAGTGCATGAATGCAATGCATGACTTGGGTGTTACAAAAACTATATTATAGTTATGCAAAATTTGGAAGGGGTTTTGGAGGAAAACGTTTATAGAATAATTTTTAACCTTCATGGACACACATACACACACTCTCTCTCTCTCTCTCTCTCTCTCTCTCTCTTCTCAAATATTATTCTACTTTTGTATACATAAACAACTTACACATTTCCTTACACATAAATGAGAAGGGTAGATTAGCTCTAAAACAAGTACAAAGTAAGATTAATTTTGTATAAACCAACTATATAAAAGAATGAATTGAATGTATGGTTGAGATTACTTTGTCTTATTTTGGATTGAATTTGGGCTTTTGGATTGGTAAGTTTAATTTGTGGCTAATGAGGATTTAGTGGCTAAGCTAAATTGATGTGAAATCTTCCAATACAAAAAGGCAATCATTTTTCGCTCTTTTATTTTATTATTCTGTTTCTATTCTTAGTCTTCAAACACAAGGTTTTACAATGGCAAGCAAGATTCCAACCATAGTCTAGTTTTCTTTTTTCCTTTTCCCTTGTTTTTTTTTTTTTTTTTGTAATTTTTTAGAGGATATGCTCAGATTGTATATGTAATCGTATGGCTTCTTTTAAGATTAATTCTTCAATGACAAGTTTTTTCTTTAGAAAGAACATAAAAATCTCACAATGTCACATTGTTTCTTTTGTGAGTTCCCTCTAAACTACCTTCCTATGCATATTCAATCTTCAAATTTTCTGTCAATTTGTCAAATATAATTTCAATTGAGTCAAATTTTATTTTTGAATTTTTAAAATTATGTTAAATTGGTGTAATAGAAAACGGCTACTTTTTGTAACAACATATCACATGGTGCCTTTTGTAGGGCCCTAGTGTTTATAGACATCACCCACAACAATAATTTTGCTTTTCTAATGTTGTTAGGTTCCACATTGTAGCGCCCATAGGACTGTTCTTTACGTAACATTATGAGTGCGATTTTGATGGTCTGCTCAATAAATTGTTTTTCAATAACTTAACACCAGCCATCTTCGGTACTAAATTTATACAATTAAAAATTTCTTGAGCAAAATTGAGTCAATTGAAATTATAGTCATCAACTTGACATAAAAGGCATATTATAAGGATCATTGATGCAAATTGTCCAACAAAAAAGAAAAATTCAATTTACACTCATAATTCGTCCATAAAATAAATACTCTTGAACATTAAGAACTTACTCATACAACCTCTTATGCAGTTACAAGGATCCAGTGCAAACACTATTGACATTTACAAAAAATGAAAAGAATAAAATTAATGAAATAAACTCAAATTTAATAGTATTGCTCTTTCCACTTGTAGTTACACCACCAGCCCCTCTCCAATTGTACTGCCTCAACCGTTCCCACTCTATCCTCATAGTATTACCCCTTCCATTCATACTTGCATTACCAAACCCACTCCACATTTATTGCCTCATCCCTTCTCCATTGTATCCTTCATTATCCATCTTTACCCTCCATATTGTTTATCTTTGGCTGCAAAATGACCCTATAACATACATCTTCAACATTCTGATGACTCTTAGCTATACGTCTACGTAACAATCATGGTATGCATTGTCTCATGCAAGCTTTAACTCCGCCGTGAGCTTGGACAATCTCAATTGATGCAAACTTCAAAATTATAGCAAAGAGAAGTATAGCCACAACTGCAACTTTGTTGGAAGTCATTTTCTTTCAGTTTTGTAAGTCTGCTTGGATGTGAATTGAAGATTTATAGATTTAAATGTTCTTGCAACATACAATGGTGGCTAAATTTGAAAAAAAAAAATGAACTTTATGTTCTTTACAATTTCTAAAGTTGATACTTCGGGAAATTTGCATAAATGCTTAGTTATATATAGTTTTTCCAATTGTTTTCTTTCTCAATTCAAACCTTTTTAAATGATGAGTTGTGCCAATATGTATGTATATAGTGTGTTGGTGTGTTTTTGTAAATGAATAAGCGAGTGAGTGTGTATATATGTGAGTGTAAGTAAAAGAGTGAGTAAAAGTAATTGACTAAATAGTCATAAAAATTTGATAAATGTAATTTATCAGTGATAAGTTTATCATTGATATTTATTCTCTTCCACTTGCTCCTCCATTTCTCTTTTCACCACTAGATATAAGAAGGTAGTAAAAGTTGTGGTGTAGTGGAGGACATTGTTTTGTTGGAAAAAAATGGTCGGATATGTAACGTGTCACACCCTGCTAAATCATACAAGAATGCACCCCTAACAAGCAAAACAGTACACCAAAAAGTCATATTTCTCATTGAACTAAGATTCAAAGATTACAATTTCCAAGTCTACATAACCATGACACCGCATACACGACTCCCAGTTCAACGAATTAGATGACTTTACAAAAGAATAGCCCCAAGGGCATACAACATTATAAGGCACTTGCCTAATACAACAAAGTAAGTTTTTAAAATCTTGATACAAAACTCTAAGTCTTGACAACCAAAATGTTCTTGAGCTATCACATCCAAACTGAACCACCGCTAAATCCAAGTCATTTTTGTAGTAGTGCGTCATCATTCCTTGTAAAGTAAACAAGGGTGAGCTATATGCCCAGTAGGAATACATTTAACCAAGTATCTAATCGTTTGAATAAGTTCACGACACCCTTGTAACTAAACAACGTAATTAATAAAAAGATAATCAATTAAATAAATAAGGAAAATAAATAACATTGCCTTCTCACCAAACCATTATCAATAATGGAAAGTAAATTACACCATGACTCCCTTTATAAGAATCCAAAATCACAAATACAAATCATTTTCATTTAAAACCATTCCCAGATTTACCGACTATCATACGGTAGGACGTGGGCATCCAAAATCATTCGTTTTTCCACTTTTACCGACTACAGTATGGCAGGACCAGTGGACAACCAAAAACATTTTCCCACATTCGTCCAATGATAAGCTCAGACAGGGCAATTGGGCACCTTGACTCCCCGCCCGGGTACCAACACAATTCAACAACATCAAAACCGACTCTTAACCCGAACTCATGCTCAATTTACTGAACTTTCATTCAATCAACAAGTATTCAACATTTTAGGAGATGAAGTCCAAACACAACATTCAAGAAGAATCAATTCCTAAGCCACAAGACTCTGCCATAGTCTTGTTGTAAAGTAAGGGTCTCTATCGAACACTATATTCACTGGAACCCCATGGAGGCGGACAATCTCACTAATGTAAAGTTTAGCTAGGAATTCTATAAAATCCTAAATGCTCATGGCGAGAAAGTGGGCTGATTTAGTGAGTCTGTCGACAATCATCCATATTGCGTCATTACTTCTTTGCGTTCTAGGAAGGCCCGTGACAAAGTCCATGTAAACATGCTCCCATTTCCATTCAACAACTGGAAGAGGTTGTAGTAATCCTATCGGTTTTTGGTGTTCAGCCTTAACTTGTTGACAGGTTAAACATTTGGACACAAACGAAGCTATATCCTTTTTCATACCCCTCCAACAAAATTGTCAACTTAGGTCATGATACATTTTGGTGCCTTCCGAATGTACTGCAAGATGTGAATGATGAAAGCCCCGTGAAACTTCATTTCTCATTGATTTAGGCACAAACAACCAGTCAAGATAAAGAATACTAGAGTCGGTATAAATGTTCAAACCCCTCTCTTCTTTTCCTTGGGAGATTCTCTCTCGAATTGTATCCACCACTAAATCACCTAATTGTGCTTTTGTTATTCGCGCAACAAGGATGGATTGTGCAATGGTGGTGAATAGGATGGCTTGTTCAAAAGACTCCTAGAGTTGCAAATCAAATTCACTGACATCCCTCATCATTTTCCATTCCCTCACTGCTAAGCAGGCTATAGTACTTACGAACTTCCTACTCAAAGCATCCGCTACAACATTGGCTTTACCGGGGTGGTATTGTATTTCAAAGTCATAATCTTCCAAAAACTCCATGTATCTTCGTTGGCATAAATTCAAATCTTTCTGGGAGAATAGGTATTTAAGGCTTTTGTGGTTGGAGAAGACCTCAAATTTCTCACTATACAAATAACGTCTCCAAAGTTTCAAGGCAAAGTCAACGACGGCAAGTTCAAAATCATACGTTAGGTAGTTTCTCTCATGAGTCTTCAATTGGCACAATCCATATGCCACCACCTTGCCCTCTTGCATCAAAACACACTATAACCCCTCTTTAGAGGCATCACAGTATACGATGTATCCCAGGCCACATTTTGGAATGATAGGAATAGAAGCGGTAGTCAATGTAAGCTTCAGTTCTCGAAAAGAATTCTCGCAAGCTTTATTCCAAACAAATTTCATTCCCTTGCAGGTTAATCTAGTGAATGATGATGCTATGGTAGAGAAGTTCTTTACAAACTAGTGGTAGTAACTGGCTAAACCCAAGAAACTACGAATTTCAGAAGCGTTTTTAGGCTGCTCCCAATTTTGCACAACTTCTAGCTTTGAAAAATCCACCATAACCTCGTCTCCCAAGACTACGTGACCCAAAAACTTCATTTCTGAAAGCCAAAACTCACATTTTTCATATTTCGCATTCAGATAATGTTCTCTAAGAAGTTGTAATATATGGTTACGAAGATGCCCTTCATGCTCCCCTTTAAAAGGCAAATAGATACGGATGTCGTCTACAAAGACGACCACAAATTTATCAAGAAACTCCTGAAAAATTCAGTTTATTAGATCCATGAACGTAGCAGGTGCGTTAGTTAAACCAAAAGGCATGACTAGAAACTCGTAGTGACCATATCGTGTATGAAAAATAGTCTTAGGAGTATCGTCCTCCCTAACTCGAATTTGATGATAACTCGACCTTAAATCTATCTTCGAAAAACAACGTGAACCTTTGAGTTGGTCGAAAAGGTCATCTATTCTGGGCAAAGGGTATTTGTTCTTAACCGTCACTTGACTCAATTTACGGTAATCCATACATAATCTTAATGACCCATCTTTCTTTTTTGCAAATAGGCTTGAAGCTCCCCAATGTGAGGTGCTAGGGCGTAAGCCCTTACATAGCAACTCCTGCAATTGTTCTTTCAAGACAACCAATTTAGCCAGAGTGAACCCATATGAAGACAAGGAGATAGGTGTTGTACCAGATATTATGTCTATAGAAAACTTAACTCATCGGTGTGGAGGTAATTTAGTGAGATCTTCAGGAAAGACGTCAAGATACTCACATACTACCCTTAGAAACCCATCCCGGACTATACCACCTCTATCATCTATAATAGCTACTAAAAGAGAAACAAATTCACCTCGGCCATGTGGATAGTATGATGTGTGAAATAATCATCACTCGACATGCATACTGTAACTCTCCCACGATAACAATCTATATTAGCCCGGTAAGTAGATAACCAGTCCATGCTGAGAATAACATCAAAACCCGACATTTCCAACAACACAAAAATAAACAGAAGTTGTTGACCCGCCACCTCAATTACACACGCCTAACATCCTTAGGTCAAAATGACTTTACTCCCGACTAGTGACTCTACAGTGAGTGAAGATTTTAATTGTTTACTTTCTAACCCCAATAACAATGCAAAGAAGTGGCTATAAAGGAGTGAGATGCCCTAGTGTCAATCAACACACTAGCCCCGGTATTGAAAATGAGAAATGTACCTCTCACAGCTGACGGTCCTAAAGTCTGCTTTGAAGCGGTGACGACATATACCCTTTCCTGTGATGTCTGCTCTCCTACATCACTTTTGTGAGCATAAGTCTGTTGTGCAGTTTGTGCAGATGTGGCCCCCTGAGCTATTCTAGATGCTTGGCCTAGCTGAGCTAGCTAGTAAGACTGTCTCTGTCCCTAGCCCATCTGAAAACCTCCAGACTGTCGAGATCCTGTGATCAAAATTTCTTTAAATGCCCCAATTGACCACACTGATAACAAGACGGCAACTGATCCCTATTCAGAGATTGGCCATGTGGATGCGCAGGTTGGGACTGTGTTCCACCATTCTGTCCACACTTTAAAGCTTTGTGACCCACTTGGCCACATCTATAATAAGCACCACGGATTCGACCCACACTCCTTGAACTTCCACTTATCACATAATCAGAAGATTTGGCTTGCTGTGGGGGTGATTCAAGTGATGATAATGAACCCCTAGACCTTTTTGAAGAGCCTGTGTCACCCTTAGAGTCAGAATGTCCCGTCCTCTTCAATTTCTGTCTTTCCTCCTCTGCCTCCACCATGATCTCTACATGAGCTGCAACCTCTACTAGGTGATCGTAATCACGAATCATATTTCCCACCACCTTCATTAAAATTTTTGGCCTCAACTTCTTTTCAAATTCTAAGCATCGACGTTCCTCGGTTGCTTCTAGCTCTGACGTAAAACGAGATAGACTAGTGAATATGGCTTCAAACTCAGCCATAGGTGTATCGAGTTGTAATAGTTCTTCAAACTGTTTCCTTAACCACTCCTTAGTGGTGGGAGGAAGGAATTTCTCTTGGAAGGCATGCACAAATGCCTTCTATGTGTGCTCAACTCTATTCTTGACATACTTCCACCATCGTCCAGCCCCTGCCGTCATCGGGTCTGGCCCACTACTGAACTCGGCGGGGTTTGAATGAAAGAACTCCTCTTTCAAAAAGGAAGCTCTAGTTTTCGCTTCAATCGTCCTAGCCGCTTGCTCAGGTCTAAGTATCTCCATGGACTCTCAAAGAGCCCTTGCCATCTGTAGACACCCCATTTTTGACCGTCCTCAAGACTTGGATGTTCTTGTACGTACATCCGGTAATGAGTTTGATTGCTCATCCAGTGCTCAAAATTCGCGACAGAATGCCACAGGTTTGGGCTTTCCAAACCCTGCATCCATTCTGTCTCATCTTTGGACCTTGTGTAGGCCCTTTCAACATGTTGTTGTTCCTGCACTACCGGCCATGTTTGGGCACTACCGGCCATGGATTTTTTCCTACCTACCATTGATGTGGCTTGCCGGCCATCAATGAGCCCCTGCCAGCTATCACTGATGACCGGCCGGCTACCAATGTATCAATAGATATTTTTTGATATTTTGTGCCAGCTATTTGCACAGATTGAACCATCTGCTTGCACGTGTATGGCTAGATCTCTTTGAGGGGATTTTGTATCTTCTATATATAGAAGCCTTCCTCTTGCATGTGGGGGGTTGGAAAATTTTGAAGACAAAAAATTTCTCTCTCCATCTCTAGAATCCTCTCTCTAAATACTTTTTTCCTTATAGCTTGAATTCTCTACACTCTTGCATATAAGCTCTTGATCAAACTTGATCACCATTGAGTTGAGGTTGCTTGAGGTCCTATTTGAGCTCTAGAAGATGGTTTTGTCTGGGTTTGGCTTGATTTTGGTGCTTAAAGTGTATCTTGTCTTCAAGAGGTAGAACACTTGTGTTTTAAGCTTATTTTAAACACTTGTTTTGCCATCTTTGCATATTGCTTTGAGGCTGGTTTTGACCTCTGAGATATCTATTTTTATGGCTTAAAATGATGGTTTGAGGTTTGTTTGGAGTTAGGGGTTATACACCCTTCTTGTAGCTTACTTGTTAAATTGTTGTGCCATCTTTCAAAGCTTTCTAAAACAACTTTTTTGGCTCTTTTAACCACTGAATTCTAGGGAATTTTTAGTGGTAAAAACAATGTTTTGAAGTCCAAAATAGGAGGGGGTAGCCTCCCCTCCTTATGTCTTTTTTGTAATCTTAGATAGCCTAGCATGTAAGCATGATTTTCTAGCATTTGGTACCATAATATCAGCACGTTTTTGCTACTTTTTTTACTAACTTTAGCTCTGTTTTGAGCTGGTTTGGTCACTTGAGGCTTGCTTTGTATACTTGTAGTGCAATTGTGCTTGCTAGTCTAGTTTGTGCTATGTGTTGGCCTCCTATTCTAGCTATTTTTAGCTTACTTCAAGCATGTTTTAGGACTCCTCTTACACTATTTTAGGACTGTTTTGGAGTGTTTGTACCTTTAAAGCTTTGTATTGCATGCTTATAGTGTTGTGATCTTCACTAGTTTGGTGTTTTTGGCTTTTAAACATGTTTTACATGAGTTGCTTACATGTTGTAGCATCATTTTGCATGTCATTTCAGCACTGAAATCTCTGCAATCTCCCTCTATTCTTCACTCTTCCTTTTGTTTTGAAAGTGGCTTTGAGCCTCTTGTTGGCTTGAGTGTGGAATTGAGGCCATCATGCCTAATGGTTTAATTCCTTCGGGAGTTCATTACCAACAGCATGAGGCCTCTTTCATGCTCAAGGTACTTGTGGCTTAAGTTCTCTTTCCATTAGAGGATAATTACCTTAGACTTAACCGGTTAAAGAATGGATCGATAATTAAAATGAATAAATAAAACATGACAAGTAAAACTTGAGCAAGTTAGGCATGTTGTGTTGCATTGCATGTGTTCAATCGGACGTTATATTGAAGCAAGGTAGATTGAACATTTCATACTCAAAGTGATGAAATGAGCCAATCTCCTTGGTCTCCATTGCCTTTGATCATCTATGACAAGGTAGTGGTCTAGAGTCTTGTTTTTGTGCATTTATTGAAATTGTACTCCTTGGATCTTTGGCCATCATGCATTGAAAATGCTTGATTGGTGGTTTTGGATCCAAGAATGCCACTCCTTTGATGTTTTGAGATGACAAGGAGGGGCACAGTACAAACATACCCTTGGAAAACCCTTTATTTTCCTCTATTTGTGCTCTGTTACAGTGTGATAACTCAGTGCATCAGTGGCCGACAGTGGCTGATTGTTTGCCGGCAATGGTTCATTCTTGGCCGGCAGGGAACATTTTTGGCCGACAGGGGGCCAGCAGCAAACATTCATGGCCGGCAGGCCACTAGTGCAATCCTCAGCATTGATTTAGTAAGTTCAAGCAGAAAGATCCTGGAGTGTAGTCATGTCTGCAAACAGAGCCTCTCAAGAGCCAAACCGGAGGGCTTTTCAGTGCGAAAACTGAGTGCATGCATCCTCCACATCCCGAAGCAGAGTTGTGGCAGTGTAGTTCAGTGCTCTATATGTTTAGTTAGTGCACATTTAATTAACTAGTTTGCAAATTAGTTAAGTGTTGTAATAATTAAGTAGCTTAGCTTAGTTATTTCTTTATTCAATTGACTTGTAATAATTAGTCTAATTAGTTTAATTAGATTAGTTTAGTTAACTTAACTTAGCTTAGCATAGCTTAGCTTATTTATTCGGACCCTCCTTCGCGACGGCACAATGTTGTAATAAGTGTGCGTGTGTGTGTGCATGTCTTCCAACCCCGCGTCTTTCTCCCTTTTATTTATCCGCTTTTGATGGTTAGATTAGGGATCATTTTTCGATTAGCATACCTTATGCTTGCATGTTTGCATTCATTCATTTGTCTTGCATGCACCGAGGCTCGGCGCATCATTCAAACTACATCGTTATTTCAATACACTTCTTTGAATACGTGTTTAAAAGCATGTTATCAAATTGAATCAAGTCATATGCCATATTAGTAGCCGAGCCTATTAATTTCATATTACATGTGTTGCATTAGGTATCTTAACATAGTTAGGATCATGCATTGTTTCTAACTAGCTTTTGTTTTGGCTTGGAGTACTCGGTAAGCTTTTTACGCTTTAGCATATTGCATGAGTGTGATTGCCATATTGCCATGCTTCGCATGCTTGCCATGAGGCTATTTGCTTAAATGATAAACTGCATGAATGCCTGTGGATGAAGGCTTGGTTGCTTGAATTGGAACAATTCAACAAATGTGTGTTTTAAGCCCACTTTGCGAAGTGGCAAATCATGTTTTAAGACAGTCATGTTTGATGGCAAATCTGCGTTTTAGCCCACTTGAGGGTGGCAAATTCAAACCATTTTCGAAAGCAAACATGAGTTGAATTCGTTCCAAGTCTTGCGACTTAGTCTATACTTGCTTGTGTGCGTCACGTATTAAAGTTAGATTAATAAACCGAAATAAGAACACATAATGTTTATAAAACAACATATCATGATAGTAGAGGCCGATCTTTGATCGGGCAAGTGGGGGTGCTAATTTCATGACCTTTTCCTCTCGTACCCAAGTTCCTGAGCCGAGGCAACTTTGGTGATGACGGACGTGTGGCCTTTGGCACGAGTCAGGGTTTCCTAAATTTCCCAAAAACAAAATCTTTAGGTGGCGACTCTCTAATCTAGCAAAGCAGTCCAGTTTTGACATTATTTGATTCAAAATCTATTTTCCAAAACTATTTGCCGGATTGGACTCTTTGGTGTTTATCAGTTTCAAATTGCACTTTGTGAGATTAGATTTAGAACTGTGACAAGAGTCCGAACTATAGGACCAATTCGAGCTCTCCGAAAGGGGGTGCGAAGAAAGTCGAGCTACAGTTTCTGGCAACTCTGCTAGGGATTTAGAGAACTTGACTCAAACTTATAATATGCTATTTTATCTACATTTATGTGTTTCTTTGCATTGCATTTGTGTTGGTGCGTCTAAGTCACAGTGTTTATCGTCTGCTATTCCTGAACGGTTTATCGGAGGCTTACTTGGAAAAGCGTGCCATGAGGCTGACCGGTTACGAGCTCTACTACGATGAGAACACGAACCTTGGATCTGGACTACCGCTGTACCGTTTGATCCTCCTTTCACTTCTCGGTGTTAGGAGCAAGAGGTATATTAGGTGGTCTTGCCGAGGCACCCTTTTTGACCAATCGACATAGTTGCATATCGGAAGCCTTAGAAACTGTTCTAAACTAGGATAGGTTGCTCACCCGAATGTAGGTTTGTTTGAAACCACTTGCTTACGTAGCAAACCCCTAGTTCCTGACGAAATTAGGACAGGGTAACCCTACCCCATCATAGGGGTGTTTTGGCTCTCACTTGCTTGATACTTGCTTTTAAAGTGTAACTCTGCAAGAATGTATGTATCAGTTGCAAGTCTGGGTATCAGTTTGAGAGTGTCGGTTTTGAGGTAGAAATTTGGGGCAAAAATTAATGTTTGAGTACAGATTGTCTAAGCTTATGATTTCAACTACGTGTTGTCTCTGTCTAAGCCGAGGTGCTGTGCATTTTCTGATTTTTGTCTCTTTTGCTTTATTGTCTTTTTGCTAGGTAGTATTTCACAATTGCTTCCGATGAGGCAGTTACCCCCTGAGCACTCTGGACCAGAGTAAGGAGGATTTACCGATCTGAGGATCTTATTGGAGGACAACCAGTGTTTGCTTCACTACCCCCAGTTACGAGATGGAGGAAAGTCAGGCTTAGATCACCGGTTCAACTGTTGCCAGTCCAACGGTCACTATCTATATCACCTGTGCTCAGTCGGGCCTAGTTTTCTACTTCCACCTCAAAAAGAGAGTATACACCGATTCTGATAGATCAGCACCCCTCAGACAATATGGAAGATATGTTGCGTCAACTTTAGCAAACTATCGAGGCCATGCAGCTGGGCGCTGCCCGCAAAGCGGAAGTCACCACCCGCCAAGCGGAGATTGCAGCCCAGCAGGTTGAACTGATTACTAGGCTTCAACAGCAACAATAACCACAGCAAGCAGCAGCTTTTGCTTCGCATCCACCCCCAATCAAGGTTCTAATACCCGGGGATACAACTAATGTCCAGGAAAATGTAGACATTCCAGCAGAGCCAATTCTCCCCCAGACTTCCAAAGCACCGGTCTACCCAATAGAGGCCCCCTTTGAGTTCAAGGTCGACCCTACCGCTCTAAAAGTGAGCAAGCTTGAGAAGCTTTTTAAAAGAGCTCAGGGTGTCAATTCGATCCCGGACATAGAGGACGGTTATACAGATTAGGCGGTGACCTTGCCAGACTGGTTTAAAATGCCACGCATAGACCGCTTCGATGGCTCGGGTGATCCCATGGTCCACTTGCGGCTATTTTCAAATATTCTGCGACCGATGGGCCTAACTAGACTATAGAAGTTATCCCTCTTTGGCTGGACCTTGTCAAGTATCGCAACCATTTGGTATGCTAAACTGGAAGATTCTGTGAAGATGAGCTGGGAAGAGATGGCCGAGGCCTTTATTGCCCAATACTCCTATAACACTCAAATCGAGGTCACAACTCGTGATCTCAGGGCAACTCGTCAAGAGCCAAAGGAGGGCTTCTCCGATTTCGTCACTCGATAGAGGACCAAGGCCTCCATGATGACCACTCGGCCAGCTGAAAAGGACCAGATAAGAATGGTCGTTCATAATTTGCAACCGAGACTGCTACAAAAGATGATAGTTCTACCTGTACCTATATTTGCTGACCTCCATGGGATAGGGGTTCAAATAGAGGATGCGATGAAACAGGGTCTGATTGACCATGAAAAAGAGCAGCCCAAGAGGGCTTTTCCACGCAGTTCAAATGCAGCTACGAGTAGTAATGCAGCTGCAAGGACCTCTGATGTTGGTATGGTCACCACCACACCGAAAACAACCAGCCCTTTTGCCGGTACATCCGAAACCACCTCACAACCTACAAAATACCAACCCCGAGGCCAGAGGGTTTTTATCCCACTCTATATGTCTCTATTTACGGCCTTGAGGGTCCTGATCAAAAAGGGGCATTTGAAGCCGCTAGAGTCGTGCCCATTGCATAATCCCCTTTCTCCTATACACAACCCGGCCAAGTACTACGCCTTTCACCAGCAGCATGGTCATGATACCGACCTATGCTTTAGATTACGTCATGAGATTCAGGATCTCATTGACAACAAAGTGATAACGCCTCTTCAAAAGCCTAACGTTACTACAAATCCTCTCCCACCGCATAACCAACCCCCTCCACCGAGGCAAGTAAACCTTATCCAAACACTGGCCGTCCCATACGACCCCAGTATATACATCACCCCCTCCCACCTACCTAAGCCGACGCTGTTCATCCCAGAAAGCACAGACTTGTGCATGATGAGTGCGTCCATATCCCAACCCGAACTCGTGGTGGTGGCTATGATAGAAGAAGGCATGCTTGAGGGCCCTATGAGCTTGATTGAGGAAGCATATAACCCCTGTCGCTACATTGTGTCAACAAGTCAGGCCAGACCAGGGTTGGAATTGCCGAAGGGAATGGAGGTTGATGTAGTCCGTGAGGGCGGGTCAAGCCAGGGACTGGATGACTTAGCTGAGCTTGAGGAGGACATCAGTAATCTGCAGTTCTTTGATGAATAGGATCTGGGGAATGTACAGATTGGCTGGTTTGATATGAACGGATCAACGGATAATTCAAGGTGGCTTAATGATGAGTCGAATATTGATGAGGGGTCTCAACCAAAGCAGGAACAGCTGGAAACAGGAACTGCTGCAATGGTCAGAATGGTTGATGACAAGGGAAAGTTGTCGGAGAGCACCGGTACTAAGAATTTTGCTCAAGAATTACGTAGTACTTATACAGCCGATACAGAACAGGAGGCCGCATTGAAGCGGTTCGAGCATGAAAGAACTGAGAGTGATTAGAAGGTTAGAAAAGCCAAAGGCCCTGTGGGGATTAACCGTGTTGTGGATGCAGGAATGCTTATAACAGAACTCGACAGTTGCTGGTCGGTTGCCCGAGGAATGTGGTGGGAAGATGATGATTTACATCTTGCCCACACAGATGAAAATTGGGAACAGAATCTGCCAGATGATACTTGGTATTCTGAGGAAGTCAATCACATGACTAGGAGTAGGTGGTATTTTAATCCCCCACACCTGGACCAACCAAAAGCATCAGGGAAAGATAAGGAAGCAGAAAAATATGAGGATAAATTGTTGGAGGAGGAAGCTGTACTGAAGCAGCTGAAAAGGATTCAAGCAGACATCTTCATTTGGTGATTGCTCATGGCCTCACGGGTGCATAAACAAGCCGTCCTATCAGCAATGGATAAGGCTAAGCTTTCTATCAACACAACCCCCGAGCAGTTAGTAGGACTGGTCTTCCCGGGAGGGGCTTCGCCGACTTTGACTTTCACAGACAAGGAATTTCCACCTGAGGGCTCTGAGCACAACAAACCACTATACATTTCTGTTGAATGTAAAGATAAGTGGATACCAGTCGTCTTGGTCGATACCGGGTCTGCAATTAATGTGTGTCCGTCGCGCACGGCCTATGCTATCGGCTTGAAGTCAACAGACTTCACACCGATAGCTCAGGTGATTCGGGCTTATGACAATACAAGTTGGGAAGTGATGGGACAGTTCAGATTAGAACGCAAGTTGGCCCAGCACAACAGGACATTGAATTCCATGTCTTGGATGTTCAGGCCACCTTTAATTTACTTATTGGACAACCGTGGCTGCACCAAGTGAGAGCTGTCTCTTCCACTCTGCATCAGATGTTGAAGTACCCCCCATAGGAAGGGGGTAGCTATTGTTTTTGGAAACTCTTCCATACATCCTCCACCGGAAGTCACTACACCGATACTAGAAATTGTACACGGTGAGGAGGATGTCTTTTTGTCTGGGTTTACCTTGGCCGAGGCCCGAGTAGTGCAAGATATTATGGCTATTGATGAGGGGTTGTATGTCAGTGCTTAATCAGTCTACCTCATGAATGAGCTGCAACATGTACCCAGAATGGGATTTGGAAGGAGCGGCCGGAAGGACGTCGCTGCATTGGCTGAAGTGCCACACAACCCTTATACCTTTGGTCTAGGTTACATGCCTACCAAAGAGGATTGGGTAAGAAAGGGAAAGGAAATGGCAAGAAGGGCCAAGGCTAAACAAACTGGGAAGCACTACGAGCTGGTGCATAGACCCATTCAAGAAACCCTGAACGGTCGCTTTGTCCGAGAGGGAGAAGATTTTCCATTCTGCGGATTTCCCAAGCCATGGTTGAATTCTGAAAAGCAGTGTTTGCCCGGCTTTAAGATCTTTTTCGACCTACAGTTGCAAGGGGATGAAGTTGTAGAAGAGCAAATTGATGTACCAACTGAGGCTGAACAGTGTATAAAGGATGAGTCCGATGGCATATAACTCGAGATAGAAGTAGTGCTAGCTTGTCTCCTTTTAGATCCTCAGATCACACCAGAGAGCTTGGGAGATGACTTCTCTATTTCCATGATTGGAGATCAATCGGTTGTGGGCCCGTCTTCGGGCATTTTGGATACATCTATCGCACCCTTCCTCATTTGGCAGTTCGATGAGGGCTTCTTGTCCAGCAGTCCTGAATCAAGTAGTGAACCAAAATCTGATTCCATAGAGTCTGTGGAGTCGGAATCAGATTCTAGTTCTTCTGAGCCAGAGTCTGGTATTCCTGGGGTTGATAACCCGGATGCCGTTGTTTTGTCTAGGTCGTCTTTTTCCTTTTCTTTTGGGTCGGTTGTAACCGAGGAATTGGACGAACTGGAAGTTGTGAATGAGAATGGTACCACTGTTATTTCTGAGAAGGATCTGCGTCTGGTCCAGATCGGGTCCACATTGTCTTTAGAGGAACGCGAGCGCTTAGTCGCTTTATTAAAAGATTTCAAAGATGTTTTCGCGTAGTCCTACGAAGACATGCCTAGAATCGATCCTGAGATTGTACAGCACCGGATCCCTCTTGACCTAGAGGCCCAACCCGTCAAGCAGAAGCTTCGGAGAATTCGCTCAAATTAGGCTTTGAAGATCAAGGAAGAGGTCACCAAGCAAATAGATGCAGGGTTCTTGCTAGTATCTAAGTATCCTACTTGGTTGGCCAACATTGCTCCGGTGCCAAAGAAAGATGGTAGAATTCAGGTATGTGTAGATTTCAGAGATCTGAATAAAGCTAGTCCGAAGGACGACTTTTCTCTACCGCACATCGACGAATTGGTGGATTTCACTGTAGGCCATGCGTTGCTCTCCTTTATGGATAGATTTTCCAAGTACAACCAGATCTTGATGGCACTCGAAGATGGAGAGAAGACTGCCTTCACTATGCCGTGGGGAACCTACTACTATAGGGTGATGCCGTTTGGGCTTAAAAATGCTGGGGCTATTTATCAACGGGCTGCAACCACGATCTTGCATGATATGATCCACAAAGAGGTTGAGGTGTATGTGGACGACATGATTGTCAAGTCCAAGGAAAGAGAAGGCCACTGCATCGCCTTGAAGAAAATTTTCTAACGGATCAGAGAATATCGGCCGCGACTAAATCCACAGAAATGCACTTTTGGTGTCACAACAGGGAAAATGCTGGGGTTCTTGATCACACAAAGGGGTATCAAAGTCGACCTTTCCAAAATCAAGGCCATACTAGAAATGCCACCACCAAGGACTGAAAAGGATGTGCGAGGCTTTCTGGGGAAAGTGCAATTCATAAGACGGTTTATTGCAAAATTAACCTTGACTTGTGAACCACTGTTTGGTCTCCTAAAGAAAAGAAAGAAATTCCAATGGGATGACCGATGCTAGGTTACTTTTGAGCAAATCAAACAGTACCTTCAGAACCCACCCGTGTTGTCGCCGCCAGAGCCGGGGAAGCCGTTGATTTTGTACTTGTCAGTAATCGACACGACAATGGACTGCATGCTTGCGCAGGAATCTAAGGATAGAGTGGAGAAGGCCATCTATTATCTGAGCAAGAAGATGCTGGAATATGAGACTCGTTACACTCCGCTTGAGAAGGCTTGTTTGGCCTTGGTATGGGCTACCAAGAAGTTGAAGCACTACCTATTAGCTCACACCATAATTCTAGTTTCGAGATTAGATCCCATCAAATATCTCTTCGAGAAACCAGCGCTTACGGATAGGCTAGCCCGTTGGTTGCTTCTTCTCTCCGAATTTGATTTGAAGTATATGACTTGCAAGTCTATGAAAGGGAGAACGGTAGTGGAGTTCCTAGCCTATCACCCAGTGGAGGGGGATGAAGTAGTAGAGTATTTGTTCCCAAATGAGGCCATTCTACAGGTTGAAGAAGAAATTTGGACCATGTACTTTGACGGAGCGTCTAACCAGTACGGTTATAGGATAGGGGTGTTGCTGATAGCACCCGACAATTCCCCCCATACCTTTAGCTTTCAAACGCCGGTTCAAGGTATCAAACAATGAAGCAAAATATGAGGCATGCATCGCTGGCTTGGAAGCCGCCCTAGAACAAGGGGCAAAACGGTTGGACATCATTGGGGACTCGAACCTGGTTGTGTCTCAAGTGAAAAGAGACTGGAAGGTTAAGAAAGAAAGGATAAAAATCTATCACCAAACCTTGGACGTTCTGATTCCTAGGTTTGAGAAGCTAACCTTCACATATCTGTTAAGAGAGAACAACAAGTTTGCTGACGCTTTATTAACTTTATCTTCCATGATAGACATCCCTTTTGGAGTCCGGATGCGTCCTATCATTATTGAACAGAGGTGTGTGCCGGCCTATGAATTGATTGCCGTGATAGATGAAGTGCAAGATCAGAACCCCTGGTATCATGACATCTGGAACTTCTTAGAAAATGAGGCTTATCCACTAGGGGCAAATGCCAAAGACAAAAGGGCAAAACGACGAATGGCTGCTCAGTTTATCTGCAGGGGTAAATTATACAAAAGAGGCCATTTGGGAATGCACAAGCTGTGTGTTGATGCTGAAGAGTCGAAGCGCTTAATGAAGGCCATCCATGGAGGAGAGTGCAGATTGCACATAAGCGAAGTGATGCTAGCTCGGAAGATTCTCAAACAGGGTTACTACTGGTCAACCATGGAGGAGGATTGTATTGGTTTTGTTCGGCGATGCCACAAATGCCAAATTCATGCAAATCGCATGAATATCCCGCCATCAAAGCTATACAACATGACTTCACCATGGCCTTTTTGAGTCCGGGGAATTGATGTTATTGGGGCAGTTACTCCGAAGGGGTCAAACGGGTACGAGTCTATCCTGGTAGCAATAGACTATTTTACAAAGTGGGTCGAGTCCTAATCCTACGCAATGCTGAAAGCGTCGCACGTAGCCAAGTTCATCAGGAATAACATTATCTGTCGTTATGGGGTCCCGAATGAGATCATTTTGGACAATGGTTCCCACTTCAAGAAATAAGTGATCGACTTGTTAGAGAAATACAACGTGGCTTTTCATAAGTCATCCACATATCGGCCGCAAACAACCAAAGCTGTTGAGGCTGCCAACAAGAACATCAAGCACATTCTACATAATATGATGGAAACCTACAAGGACTGGCCAGATAAGTTGTCGTTTGCTCTCTAGGGCTACAGGACATCAATTCGGACATCTACTGGGGCAACCCCGTATTCTCTAGTTTATGGGATAAACGCTGTTCTTCCTATTGAAGTTGAGGTTCCGTCGTTGCGAGTTATGGCTGAGTGCCAGATAGCAAAAGCGGATTGGCAGCAGAGCAGGTTCGAGAAACTAATATTGTTCAACGAGAGAAGGTTGAAAGCACTGTACCACGTCCAAGGTTATCAACGCAGAATCGCCAGGGCTTTCAACAAGAAAGTTAAGTCCAGGAATTTGAAAGAAGGGGATTTGGTTCTCAAAGACAACCGAGCTCTTATCCATGACCCTAGGAGCAAGTTCAGACCTAATTGGACTGGTCCTTACATCATCAAATCTATTTAGTCGGGTGGAGCAGTCATTCTTATGGACCTAGATGGCCTCAAATTCTCCCAACCAATCAACATGGACAAGTTGAAGAAATACTATCCCTGAGTGGCTCGGTAGGTCAAAAACCCGAAAAGGCAACCTAGGCAAAAGTTAAAGCATAAAAAATTAGAAATAAGAAAAACTGAGCCCGCAAGGTTGAAAACCCAGAAAGCGCGGCCTTGGCAAAAGGAGACTGTTAATACCCGAGTGAACCTGAACCGAACTACGTAAGGCTTGATTCCCGTCTTTGGGATACGTAGGCAACTTCATTTTGAAGTCCAGCGATAAACACTTCCAAATCAACTGTGTCCATGAGATTGTTCTGGTCATCTTTGTCTTTTCCACATCCAAGAGTTCGGTTGTGATTTCCACTATGAGAGCTAGTTACAGTACAGTGCAGTGCTATTCAGGCAAGGGACAACTTTCCATTTATTGGATTCGGGGTTGTGCATTTCGAGGATAGATTTCGGGTGTGTCGAGTTGTGATCCTTATCGAAAATGGTTTTGAAAAGTTTTAATAAAAGTTGATTTTGTTCAAATTATTCTTTTTACAACTTAGACCATTTTTTGATTAAAAGGAAAATTTTCAGTGCCTACAATCTTCACTTTCATTGATTTCAATACAAAGTTCTCCAGCTCTCGATACAAATCAAAGTTGCTTTTTTTATTATTATTATTACATTCAAAAGGAAAACTTGAAAGTCAGATTAAAGCAATAAACTTGGGGCATCGATAAGTCAGGTGTTCCTGCGCCCCCTCCCAGAGCTTGTGGAAGCTTTAGATGCTAAAGTAGGCCTGGTTTATGCCTCATCTTCAAGCCAAGCTATGCATTCTCTTGTCCTCCATGCAGTGGGATGTCGAGCTAGCTGTGAGCCTCAGATTGGAAATGAAGCCAGGTACTCTACCCCCTCTTCTGGGCAAGTCTGGTCATGTCTGAACTGACGCCTGAACCAGAAGGGAAAATAGAAGACACAATGTGTCAAGCCAATCAACTGAATACCAGGTTGTCGAGACATGTTGTAGCTCATCTCGGGAAGATCAAACCAGGGGCAACGCCAAACAATGTCGACAGCAGACCTGTTGCACATCCATTGGCACCACCACCCCTCATTCAGGAAATCAACCAACTGTTGGCGAAAGAAATAGCCTCGTGCTGAGTGTGCAGGGCAAGAGTCCACTACTTTCAACCTGTCCATGAGCCATATCTGGGGAGGGATGAAAAATAAGAGAGATTAAAGAATAAAGAGGTGTACGTAAAGGGAAAAAGTAAGAAAAGGGTTTTGAGAGAAAAACAGAGCCTGAGGGCCGATTGATGTGAGAAACACATGTGAGAAGGGTAGGAAACATTACCTGTAAGAGTAGTGGACTTCCTACGAATTTGGTTGTCTCCCGGCGATGGAAAGCATCCAAACCCATCAAAGTTTCGACTAGTGTCAAGCCGATGCAGCCCTTGCCCTCTTTCAAGCCTTAGGCAACTTCGACCAAGCGAATGCTAGACCCTCCGAAGCCAGGGGCAAGCAGGAAATGAGTCAACATACATAAGCAGAGGGCACGTTGTCGAAAACTTTGCCAAAGATAGTCGTCGCAGTCGCGGGCATCAGAAAATTGGTGAATGAGATTGGGAATGTCTAGTGTTCTGTTGTGAACTAATGATCGAGCATCGTGTAAAGTGAGCCCACACATTCTTCCTAAAGCCTAGATGTAGCCGAAATGGGACTGGGACAGGATTTCCTCGTCACGCCGGGATTCCATCAAAACTTGGAACTCTTCAATTGTCAGGCATATCTCTTGCCCCCCGAAGCTAAAAACATGTGTAACTAGGTTCTAACATCTAGCCGCGGCATGAAGGAACGGAAAACACAATGGGGTACAACTCAAAGGGAATAGTGCGTTTATCCTGAAACCTTAGAAATTCAGCTTTTCGGAGCCATCTAAAGCTGCAATCCAATCTGAGATTTTTTCGGCAAAGAATGGCTCCATTTGTGGCCAAAACAGAGCTGGAATGAAGAAACCACGAAGCTGGAGCCTTTGTAGAAGATAAGGCAGTGAATGGAGGCCAGGTGTCAACGTTTTGGAGGTTCTGCACATTGATGGCCGGCAGGGCTTATTGATGGCCGACAGAGGCTCATCAATGGCCAACAGAGGCACATTGATGGCTGACAGAGGATATAGGTGGCCGGCAGGCCATTCTTCATAGCCGGCAGCCTCTTTTTCTACCCAGTGTCCTCCTTTGTGAAGATTTAGTTGCTTGCAGTAGTTGTATTATGTTATTTGCATCTTTTGAGGTTTGTTTTCAGTCCTTTTGGGCTTGAGCATGTTTGTTTAAGTAGTAATTTTCTGGTTTTGCTTATTGAGTTGTATTTAAGTTGTTTATCAAGTCCTTGTCTTGCTTATTGAGTTGTATTTACATTGATTAGCCCGTCAAGTCCTTTTGTTGTTTATCGAGTTGTTTTGCTCTTTTCTTTTTTTATTTTATTTCATTTGTTGGTCGGTTCATTACTTGATTAAGACAATGCAAATTGAATGCGCAATTTTCAATCAAGGCCAATCTCATTTCTTTTTTATGCTATGTGATGTTATGCAATGCTCAGAATGCAAAATATAACACTTTTTAATCAAAATTGTTTTCATTCCGATCATGGTCACTTTTTGCAAAAGAGTACAAGTTTTTAAGAAAATAAAACTCGTCTGAACTGTACAAAGTGCCAATACTACTAGCAAAAAGAAACAAAGTCAAAACAGAGATAGATCAGCGCCAGCTATCTGAGGCTCGAGAAGCCCTCTCCGTCATCTTCCTCGGCGGAGTGACTCTGAAGCACTGTCTCTGTCGGCGCCACTATCTGAATCTAAATCAGAGTCTGAATCGGAGCCCTCCTCAGCCTCTACAGCCTCACCACTAGCAGAATCTGAGCCGATGTTATTGTCTCTGTCCTTAGATGACTTAGACTGTAGACTCACTGCCTCACCTTCATCCTCGCTTGTCTCATCATCATTATCATCCAGAACGGGCCCTGAAGGGCCACTCTCGCCATGGATGCCCCTAGCTCTACCTCAGCTGCGCATCGGAGCCTGTTTCCCTCTCCTCCTTGCTGTTGGAGGAGGTACTGAAGGTCCTGCTGCAGCTCCCGATGGGGCGTCCAGTGGGGCTAGCATCTGAAAAGGGATCTAAAAAGGGCAATTTGTCGAAATACATTAGTTGTGGTGTATATCAGACGCATAGATGAGTGCAGTGTATGCATGCGGTGTATGGGAGCAATGTATCAATGCAGTGTTTTAATACAATGTATCATATCAGTGTAGTATGGAATAGATGACAGTGGAAATGCTAATGTATCAGCAGAAAGTTTCATGGCATGAAGTGCAAACTGAAGGAAATTACTGGAATCCTGTAGAGGCAGAACAGGTTCATGCTCCTCTATGCCATCTCCGTCAAGGAAGCCACTAGCTCAAGGGCTTGCCCGGTGTACTCTATGGGTGCCTGCAAATGTGTTGAAGGGATTAGTGTTCTATAAAGTATAATTGAAATGAAGTAAATATGCAAAATGTAAAGTATGGTACATACTGGAGTCGGGCCTCGAACCCCGACAAGCTCATGCCCAGCTAGTGCAGGCTCAATGGGGATCTAGCAAACCTCCCCAGAATATCCCCGGTAAGTGAGTGTGGTAGGTAGCTCTGGCCATCCAGTCCTTTGTCTCGCTCTAGAATCTCTCCTACCACGGGTCCTGATCGCCCTGGCTCCTCTGCCTCTCTCTCTCTCGCAGCTGGAGCCCTCGCTCCCTCACCTCTACGAACACCGATCAGAGGCAGCATCAGGTGTGTCTGGATGAAGGTCGCATAATCACCCTCCACACGGAAGTAATCCACCTCCAGCCCTACCATGAACTGGATCACTTGGTCGGTAGATAATCTATGTGTCTCTCTCATCGACACTGGAGGTGCCATTGGTATGAATGGGGTAGGCAGGTCCAAAGTCTGGCGCGCGAAGCGCTCGCCTAAGAACCAGGTGCGGCAAATCGGGCCCTCGAGGAGAATATGATGGGGGGTGATGACCCGAGCTATATCATATTGGGCTCGGAGCCCTGACGGTATTACTTCCCATGGCTGCCATGTGATCTAAAAGAGAAAGTAAATAGATTAGTCGCTGTTAGTTGTTATTATGTGGAAAGTGGAATGACTTTGTTTTGGGTTACCTCATGTGCCGCGACCACATCGAAATACTGGCGGAAAAATATGAAGTTTTCCCTGGTCTTACGACAAAGCAGGCCGTCATATACCCGAGAAAATAGACTGTCACTGGAACCTCCTCTATAGGCTCTAGAGCGAAAGCCAAGAAGTATGCGTACACCCATAGCTGCAGGGAAAGTGCAATGGAATGAAATCAATATAGCATGAACAGATGCAGAAAATGCAAAGCAGAAAGCATATAGCATGAACAGATGTAGAAAATGCAAAGCAAGAAGCATACAGTGTATGAACAGATACAGAAAATGCAAAGCAAGAAGTATACAGTGTATGAACAGATACAGAAAATGCAGAATAGAAAGTACATGTGTTGAACGGATGTAAAGCAAGAAATGCTAAGCAGAAAATGTAAAGCGAAAAGGGGGGAACTAAGCTGTGTACCTCCCAAGCTCGCAAGTAGCCTCTAATCAAGCTCCTACTCATGCAAGAAGTCAAGCTCATGTATCCGTACAAGGCCGGCTCTGCTCCAATCATAGAACTGAACTCGATGGAGCACTACCAAGGCGCTCAGCAAATACAGGCCCACAGTATTCCACCTGTTCGAAAATAGGGTGCTACCGAAAAGGAACATGAGGAAACCTCTAGCATACTGCTCTGTCTCCTCGATCATCTCGGGCTCAGTCCCCCTGAACTGCTCCTCAAACCAGCTATACCGGACCATGACTGACCGAAAGGTCGATAGATGTGCCCCAAGCAGCGCGGCCCATGCTGTCTCCCACTCCCCCATATCAGGGTCGAGAAGGATTAGATCACCCCTTACCCCTAAGCCCGTGATCATGGCAAATTCGTACGGAGTCATTGTCATCTCCCCCGTGGTAGAGAAATGGAAGGAGTTGCTAGTGTCCCACCACCTCTCCACTAGAGCCCCTAAGAGAGGACGGCTCGCTGTGACCCGAGTCAGGCTGGAGCAGAAGATACCGAAGCCTGTCTCGTTAATAATGTCGCGAACCCCAGCTGGGAGCTCATCATACCAGTCTCGAGCGGTCGTCGTGCCGTAACCTCTAAACGAGCGAGATCCGTCCTATGGTAATGCATGAGATGCAATCAGATCAGGCAATGAAAGTACGGTTGAATACAAAGCAGTAATGTATGAGATACAATTAGATCAAGGCAGTCTCTGTAATCTGTTCAAAATAGTGCAAGAAATGTAAACAGTTAAGGGCAGTACTATAGAAAAATGGTGTTCGTACCTCTACGGCGATCGCCGACAAATGAGACGCTGGCTCTCTCAGTAGGAAGTCCTCTAGTGCATCATCATCAAAATCAGTAAAGGATTTGATGCCTCTTGGTACCTCGCTGGATTGAAAGGGCATATGCTCAGCGGTAATGGCTCTGGCTCGGCCTCTGGCTCGACCTCAAAGTTCGCCTCAAAGTCTACTAGAGGAAGCTCGGGGAGACCCCCGTCATGAGAAACATCATCCGCCATCTGAAATAGATGCAAAATGAGCAAGAATGAGCAAAAATAAATCTAGAGAGAAGGAGTACCTAGAAAGCAAAAGGAATGATTTTCGTGCAAGGGTTTGTGGGGAAATGAAGTCTAGAGTTGTGTACTTAAAGACCCAAGGGTGAAAGGGCCATTTTGCCCAAATCTGCCATCGATGGCTGGCAGTGGCACATCGATGGCCGACAGTGGTGCACTAGTGGCCGGCATGGCACACCAGTGGCCAGTGGCCTCCCCTAATGGCCGGCATGTTGTCAAAAGTTTCATATGCATCTTTGGCTCTGTTTTTTGTCCTTGGGTTCCAAGAAATGCAAGGGGTGTGCAAAGTTTGATTCAAAATGTCTTCGCGGAAGTTTGATATCGCATTTCCAGTGCGTGAGGGTCATCGCTCATCAACATGAACGAGGTGTATACTTTTTGATATATCGCAACTCTTTCGAGAAGTAAATCGAAAGTTGACTTTGAATCATCTTTACCAAACGCGCTTTTGTCGTTGCATAGAATGTGCGTTTCTTTATTGTTGCATTGAATATGCGGTTTGAATTGTTACATAGAACATGCATCACCATGTTTGCATAGAATATGCAAGTTGCGTTTAATATGCATTGTTGATTATTTTTGCATAGAACACACTTTCGCTCGCGCCGCATACAATATGCTTCTATTTCGTTTCTTGCATGTTGTGCATAAAACATACTTCTAATGTTGTGTCACAGTTATTCGTCTTGCATAGAACATGCATTCTCATCGAATTGCACTTGTTAAGTGTCTTTCTCTACATGCACGATATTGTATGTACGGTTCATTCAAGAATCCTGGGTAAGATTATTCTTGTCCCTTAGACTCCTTGTTGGTTAGAAACATTGGGACGTGTGCCTCGATGTTTATACCACTCCCCGGTTAGAAGCGTTTGGAACGTGTTCCGATGCTTATACCACTCTTTGGTTAGAAACATTGGGATGTGTGTCCAATGTTTATACCACCACCCCCCTCCCCCGCGGTTAGAAGCATTTGGAACGTGTTCTGATGCTTATACCACCTTGTTTTGGTTAGAAACATTAGGACGTGTGCCCAATGTTTATACCACCCTCCCCCCCCCCCAAGTTAGAAGCGTTTGGAACATGTTCCGATGCTTATACCACCTTGTTTTGGTTAGAAACATTAGGACGTGTGCTCGATGTTTATACCACCCCCCGAGTTAGAAGCATTTGGAACGTGTTCCGACGCTTACACCATCCACCTTGTTTTGGTTAGAAACATTGGGACGTGTGCTCAATGTTTATACCACCCCCCTCCCCCCAGTTAGAAGCGTTTGGAACGTGCTCCGATGCTTATATGACCTTGTTTTGCTTAGAAACATTGGGACGTGTACCCGATGTTTATACCACCCCCCCAGTTAGAAGCGTTTGAAACGTGTTCCAATACTTATACCACCTTGTTTTGGTTAGAAACATTGGGACGTGTGCCCGATGTGTATACCAACCCCCCCGGTTAGAAGCGTTTGGAACGTGTTTCGATGCTTATACCATCCACCTTGTTTTGGTTAGAAACATTGGGATGTGTGCCCAATGTTTATACCACTCCCTGATTAGGAACATTAGGACGTGTGCCCGATGTTTATACCACCTCCTGGTTAGAAGCGTTTGGAATGTGTTCCGGTGCTTATACCACCTTGTTTTGGTTAGAAACATTGGGACGTGCTCCGATATTTATACCACTCTCCAGTGCTTACACCACTCCATTTTCTCCTCTCGCGTGTGACGCGCTAGGATGTGCTTTTGTTTGAGACCTCGGGTACTCCTGACAGTCGCTCTTAGCCTTTCCTGCGTGAGGCGCAGTTAAGCTTGCATAATTTTCTTACATCTTTTCTACATGAAATACAGTTCGACTTGCAATTCTCGCGTGTGGCGTGTTTATTTACTCCTTCTCATGTATGAGATTACTGTACCTTGTTGGTTTGCTTAAAATGTCGCATTTTCCTTGCATAACACTTGCATTTAAATGCTTCATTACAGCCTCATTGCATGATCATAAGTTATGTTCATGTATCGTGCATTGCATTTTGTCCCAGCCTACGGGTGCAACTATGTGTTGTTATCTTTAATGTTTGTCTAAGTCTTACGGCCTTGTCAAAATAGGTCATCTCTAGGCTTTGACATTCACTCGCGTTATCTTTGTGACTCCGAGTTCTGTCAAAGAGGGGCAACTGTAGACACCCCATTTGTGACCGTCCTCCATACTTGGATGTTCTTGCAGGTACATCCAGTGATGAGTTTGATTGCTCGTCGAGCGCTCGAAATCCGCGGTGGAACGCCATAGGTTTGAGCTTTCCAAACCCTACATCCATTCTGTCTCATCTTTGGACCTTGTGTAGGCCCTTTCAGCATGTTGTTTTTCCTGCACTGCCGGCCATGTTTGGGCACTGCCGGCCATGGATTTTGTCCTGTCGGCCACCAATGTGTCAGTAGATATTTTCTGATATTTTGTGCCAGCTATTTGCACAGATTGAACCATCTGCTTGCACATGTATGGCTGGATCTCTTTGAGGGGATTTTGTATCTTCTATATATAGAAGCCTTCCTCTTGCATGTGGGGGGTTGGAAAATTTTGGAGACAAAAAATTTCTCTCTTTCTCTCTCTAGAATCCTCTCTCTAAATATTTTGTGCTTTATAGCTTGAATTCTCTACACTCTTGCATATAAGCTCTTGATCAAACTTGATCACCATTGAGTTGAGGTTGCTTGAGGTCCAATTTGAGCTCTAGAAAAGGGTTTTGGCTTGGTTTGGCTTGATTTTGGTGCTTAAAGTGTATCTTGTCTTCAAAAGGTAGAACACTTGTGTTTTAAGCTTATTTTAAATACTTGTTTTGCCATCTTTGCATATTGTTTTTAGGCTAGTTTTGACCTCTGAGATCTTTGTTTTTATGGCTTAAAATGATGGTTTGAGGTTTGTTTGGAGTTAGGGGTTATACATCCTTCTTGTAGCATACTTGTTAAATTGTTGTGCCATCTTTCAAAGCTTTCTAAAACAACTTTTTTGGCTCTTTTAACCACTGAATTCCAGGGGATTTTCAGTGGTAAAAACAATGTTTTGAAGTCCAAAATAGGAGGGGGTAGCCTCCCCTCCTTATGTCTTGTTTGTAAGCCTAGATAGCCTAGCATATGAGCATGATTTTCTAGCATTTGGTACCATAATATCAGCACGTTTTTGCTACTTTTTTTACTAACTTTAGCTCTGTTTTGAGCTGGTTTGGTCACTTGAGGCTTGCTTTGTATACTTGTAGTGCAATTGTGCTTGCTAGTCTAGTTTGTGCTATGTGTTGGCCTCCTATTCTAGCTATTTTTAGCTTACTTCAAGCATGTTTTAGGACTCCTCTTACACTATTTTAGGACTGTTTTGGAGTGTTTGTATCTTTAAAGCTTTGTATTGCGTGCTTATAGTGTTGTGATCTTCACTAGTTTGGTGTTTTTGGCTTTTAAACATGTTTTGCATGAGTTGCTTGCATGTTGTAACATCATTTTGCATGTCATTTCAGCACTGAAATCTCTACAATCTCCCTCTATTCTTCACTCTTCCTTTTGTTTTGAAAGTGGCTTTGAGCCTCTTGTTAGCTTAAGTGTGGAATTGAGGCCATCATGCCTAATGGTTTAATTCCTTCGAGAATTCATTATCAACAACACGAGGCCTCTTTCATACTCAAGGTACTTGTGGCTTAAGTTCTCTTTCCATTAGAGGACAATCACCTTGGACTTAACTGGTTAAGAATAGATCGGTAATTAAAATCAGTAAATAAAACATGACAAGTAAAACTTGAGCAAGTTAGGCATGTTGTGTTGCATTGCATGTGTTTAATCGGACTTGTGTTGCATTGCATGTGTTTAATCGGACGTTATATTGAACACAAGGTAGATTGGAACATTTCATACTCAAAGTGATGAAATGAGCCATCTCCTTAGTCTCCATTGTCTTTGATCATCCATGACAAGGTAGTGGTCTAGAGTCTTGTTTTTGTGCATTTATTGAAATTGTACTCCTTGGATCTTTGGCCATCATGCATTGAAAATGCTTGATTGGTGGTTTTGCATCCAAGAGTGCCACTCCTTTGATGTTTTTAGATGACAAAGAGGGGCATAGTACAAACATACCCTTGGAAAACCCTCAATTTTCCTCTGTTTGTGCTCTGTTACAGTGTGATGACTTAGTATATCAGTGGCCGGCAGTGGCTCATTCTTGGCCGACAGGGAACATTTTTGGCCGGCAGGGGACTGGCAGCAAGCATTCATCACCAGCAGGCCACTGGCGCAATCCTCAGCCTTGATTTAGTAAGTTCGAGTAGAAAGATCCTGGAGTGTGGTAAACTCTACAAACAGAGCCTCTCAAGAGCCAAACCGGAGGGCTTTTATGGGCGAAAACCGAGTGCATGCATCCTCCACATCCCGAAGCAGAGTTGTGGCAGTGTAGTTCAGTGCTCTATATGTTTAGTTAGTGCACATTTAAGTAACTAGTTTGCAAATTAGTTAAGTGTTGTAATAATTAAGTAGCTTAGCTTAGTTATTTCTTTATTCAATTGACTTGTAATAATTAGTTTAATTAGATTAGTTTAGTTAGCTTAGCTTAGCGTAGCTTAGCTTATTTATTCGGACCCTCCTTTGCGAGGGCACAATTTTGTAATAAGTGTGCGTGTGTGTGTGCATGTCTTCCAACCCCGCGTCTTTCTCCCTTTTATTTATCCGTTTTTGATGGTTAGATTAGGGATCATTTTTCGATTAGCATACATTATGCTTGCATGTTTGCATTCATTCATTTATCTTGCATGCACCGAGGCTCGGCACATCATTCGAACTGTATCGTTATTTCAATACACTTCTTTGAATACGTGTTTAAAAGCATGTTATCAAATTGAATCAAGTCATATGCCATATTAGTAGCCGAGCTTATTAATTTCATAGTTGCATGTGTTGCATTAGGCATCTTAACATAGTTAGGATCATGTATTGTTTCTAACTAGCTTTTGTTTTGGTTTGGAGTACTCGGTAAGCTTTTTACGCTTTAGCATATTGCATGAGTGTAATTGCCATATTGCCATGCTTCGCATGCTTGCCATGAGGCTATTTGCTGAAATGATAAACTGCATGAATGCCTGTAGATGAAGGCTTGGTTGTTTGAATTGGAACAATTCAACAAATGTGTGTTTTAAGTCCACTTTGCGAAGTGGCAAATCATGTTTTAAGCTAGTCATGTTTGATGGCAAATCCGTGTTTTAGCCCACTTGAGGGTGACAAATTCAAACCATTTTCGAAAGCAAACATGAGTTGAATTCGTTCCAAGTCTTGCGACTTAGTCTGTACTTGCTTGTGTGCGTCACGTATTAAAGTTAGATTAATAAACCGAAATAAGAACACATAATGTTTATAAAACAACATATCATGATAATAGAGGCCGATCTTTGATCGGGCAAATAGAGGTGCTAATTTCATGACCTTTCCCTCTCGTACCCAAGTTCCCGAGCCGAGGCAACTTTGGTGATGATGGACGTGTGGCCTTTGGCACGAGTTAAGGTTTCCTCAATTTTTCAAAAATAAAATATTTAGGTGGCGACTTTGTAACCTGGCAAAGCAGTCCAGTTTTGGCATTATCTTATTCAAAATCTATTTTCCAAAATGATTTGCCAGATTGGACTCTCTGGTGTTTATCAATTTCACATTGCACTTTGTGAGATTAGATTCAGAATCCTGATAGGAGTCTGAACTGTAGGACGAATTCGAACTCTCCGAAAGGGGGCGCGAAGAAAGTCGAGCTACACAATCTCCCTGGCCAAGGCCCCTATTACATTTGGACTGGTAGGCGGATACATTGTTTTGACCCACTCCTTCTTCTTATGGAGGGATCTCAAGTTGGGCTGGAACATTCCTGTCTCCCCGACAAGATCTACCCCGAGCTTTAACATGCCTGGACATCCTATAAGAAAGAAAGACGACATTAAGTTCAAGACCAACTTTACACACCTAAGTGCCCTACTCAAAATTTTCATACTTTACACACAATCCAAACAAGTGCTTACACAAGTACCTACTTTCATATAGAACAATCCACATAGTCAAACAATCACATGAAGCATATACGAGTCGTCCTCCTAGGATACTAGCTACCTCCATAGCAATTAAGGACCTCCAAATGGAAAGTGCATTGATCAGGTGCCTTTCCCAAAGGATCTCGATGAATGAATTAGATAAAAGTCATATCATAGAAGTTTGACTCCATACTCATATAACCACATAAATACACAATACACACAAGGCACCCAAGTATCCCATCCTAGCCTAGGAACCTACTGTGACAGTTGTCACTTATTGCGAGCCCAAGGTATTCAAACCTAGTGCTCTAATACCAAATTGTCATACCTTGCTAAATCATACAAGAATGCACCCTTAACAAGCATAACAATACACCAAAAAGTCATCTTTCTCATTGAACTAAGATTCAAAGATTACAATTTCCAAGTCTACATGACCATGACACCGCATACACAACTCCCAGTTCAACGAATTAGATGACTTTACAAAAGAAAACCCCAAGGGCATACAACAGTATAAGGCACTTGCCTAATACAACAAAGTGAGTTTTAAAGTCTTAATACAAAACTCTAAGTCTAAACAACCAAAATGTTCTTGAGCTATCACATCCAAACTGAACCACTGTTAAATCCAAGTCATTTATGTAGTAGTGCATTAGCATTCCCTGTAAAATAAACAGGGGTGAGTTATATGCCTAGTAGGAATACATTTAACCAAGTATCTAATCATTTGAATGAGTCCACGGCACCCTTGTAACTAAACAACGTAATTAATAAAAAGATAATCAATTAAACAAATAAATAAAATAAATCACAATGCCTTCTCACCAAACCATTATCAACAGTGGAAAGTAAATTATACCATAAGTCCCTTTATAAGAGTCCAAAATCACAAATACAAATCATTTTCATTTAAAACCATCCCCACATTTACCGACTATCATACGGTAGGACATGGGCACCCAAAATAATCCGTTTTTCCACTTTTACCGACTACAATATGACAGGACCAGTAGACAACCGAAAATATTTTCCCATATTCGTCCGGTGATAAGCTCAGACAGGGCAATTGGATACCTTGACTTCCCGCGCAGATACCAACACAATTCAACAACATCAAAATTGACTCTTAACCCAGACTCATGCTCAATTCACCAAACTTTCATTTAATTAACAAGTATTCAACATTTTATGAGATGAAGTCCAAACACAACATTCAAGAAGAATCAATTCCCAAGTCACAATTTCATTATCATGACAAGATCTATATCTTTTACCTTTTTATTATTCACAATATTCCTAGAATTTAAGGAAATTGCAATCTAAATACTATTTTCTACTCAATTTGAAATTAGGGTGTTGGTCAAATTTCGGGCTTTCTCACTATCTATATATAGATATATATAGATTCTCAACATCAATGTTCCTCTTTTATGTAAAATTAGATGAAATTTTACTGAGAATTGAGTAAAATGTCCCATTTTGTTACATGCAAAGTTTAATCCAACTCAATCATTTAATCAAGCCTCAAAATCACAACAATACCATATAAACTTCTTCGAAACAAAGAAATACTAGGTTAAAAGTAACCCTACCTCAAGTTATGAGCACAAGAACCAAGCTTCTAGATGAGCTTTTCACCAAACAAAAATCCAATCGGTAGGAAGGATGTTCTTCACATGTACTTCACCCCTTGCGAATGATTTAGGCTAGATCTTAAAGGAATGAAAGGTATTTTCGAGTGAGAAACCTAGGGTTTTCAAACTTAGGGTGAGAGAGAGGAAAAGAGAAAAGAAAAGTGAAAAGAATGATGTAGAAATGTACTTTTTAAAGTGCTAAAATCACGTAGATTGCTCCAGCGAACAACACAATTACGAAATGATCGCTCAAGCGATCATTCCACTACTCGAGCTAAAAATGAGAAGTCCCAAAAGTTTTGCAGAGCTATAATGAAACTACTGGGAGCTCACATTCTGCGCTCGAGCGACGTTTCCTTCGCTTGAGCAGTCTTGCCTGTAAACTTGTGAAATATTAGGAGCAGCAATTCTCCACTCGAGTGACACTTTCTTTGCTCAAGTGGTCACCTGGAATAAGATGTCATATAGCGTCCTAAAAAACTTTTTCTTCATCACTCAAGATATGGATTGTTCGCTCGAGTGGTCTTTCAGGTCTTCTAGTACTTTTGTCTGCAGACTGAACTTCTAGGAGTTCGTGTTCTGTGCTCGAGTGAAGGTTTTGTCACTCAAGCAATATTGTGTCTCTGACGCTTGAGCGCTTGTTTCATCGCTCGAGCAGTCTATTTGAGATCTGCACTTTAAAAAGTCACTTTTTGGTTAAATCTCTCTCTCTCTCTCTCTCTCTCTCTCTCTCTCCATTTCTGAAAGTCCCAAGCTTTCAAGCTTGGATTGCATCTCCTTTTACTTAAAATCTCACCCTCGTTCCTTATACCAAAATGTAGAGCACGAAGAGAACTTTCAAGCAATCTAAGCGAATCATGTTTTCGTCGAAGTTTGATTTCTGGGCTTTCTCCTCTTCTTGCTAAAGGTAGGGATTTCCTTGCTCGTATTTTTATTGCATAAAAGGCATGATTTAGTTATGTGGTTTCAAAATCATGAAAAATGGGGGTTTTAGGTTTGAGCTTTGGAAAGTGAACTTGTATGATTTTTTAGGGTTGTGGTGTATTGAAGTTAGATTATCTTGTTAATGTTGAAAAAAAAAAAAAACTCTAATTCTTTCATTATTAAGGGCTAATGGATTAAAAATGGGTAAAAATGAGTAATGAATATTAATATGTTTATTGCTAAAATGAAAGTTGTAACTCTTTTATAAATTGAGAATGAACGAGATTAATCTTCGAGCATATTATATGTTGTTGTTGTTGGGCCTTATGTCTCATGAGAAGTGGCTATTGTATTAAGCATTTTGAATGCTTGCGTTTAGAGGTTTTGTCATTGGTCATCGGTAGAGGATGACATTGTTGTGTTAAATAAATTATGTGTATATAGTACATTTGTGTTATTTGGGTGTTTAGCATGTTGTAATGGTTGGTAATGTATACGCGTTGAGAATGGGAGGTACCATTACCTTTCAGCTAGTACTTGGAGAATTGGCTACGATTAAAATGAGAGGTACCATTTCCTTCTAGCTAACGCTTGAAGAAATTGACAGAAGTACCATTCCCTTCTAGCTTGTGTCTGGTAAATTAGCAGATGTACCATTACTTTTCAGCTTGTGTCTGGTAAATTAGTGTTTCATTATAGATTAGTGTACCATTGGCTTACCGTGCTTATGGCAGATAAAACATTGTTTCGTTTCTTATTTTTGTCTCAGTGTATCCATGTATATCATGCATAGTAATGGTTATGGTTAGATGAGACCGGGTGTCTTATGTAATGGAGTGGTGGTGATTGCACATATCTATTGTTTTGTATTCGTGTTAAGATGTATATATATGTATAGAGGCGCATAAGATAAGTAGTGGAAAGTGTCTCCCTACCACGGGCTTGAGGCCAGGGAATATGATGAACGGATGTCATGTATTGGGGTGTATGTAATGAGAAGGAAACGGGTTTTGCAAATATGTTTTCAAAACAAATCAATCGTTATGTGATATTTTGAAACGGGAAATGAAAGGGGAAGAAGTATATATATATATAAGTGTACTTTGAATATAAACTGGCACATTATTTATATAGTATGATATGAAGCATTCATGATCATAACTATATATCCATTATTATTGTTTAGGATCATGTTGGGATTTCTACTAAACTTTATGTTCATCATACGTTGTTAATCCTTTTTTAGGTACAGGTTGATAAGTGATGCAAGATCGGTGATCTTCTTTATGTGTTGGTCACAAGACCATTATTTGTTGGCGAAAAGCCTTTATTGTATTGAGGGTTATCTAATAATGTAAGCCTACGGGCCATTTATATAATGGTAATTCATATTGCATTTCGTTATGTATATACAATTGAAGGGAACCTTTATGTATATATGGATATTAGTGGACTTGTCTATATATGTAATCAGTGAAAATGGACTATAATGACGGATTTGAATGTTAACCATGTAATAATGGGGCGTGACAGGATAACTGTCAAAAACATTGCTAGGAAAATATCGCCAGAGGTCAAAGATGACAACTAGAAATGGTCTTTGATGGTCGGAGAAGGCGGTCGAACATGGTCACTGGCGATCGGAGACGGCGGCCGAAGATGGTTGCTGGTGAGAAGGAAGAAGTTATGACAATATTCATAATTGTGGATGAAGAAGGTGATAAGGTGAGGACATTTTTGGTATATTGATAGGTGATGAAAAAAAAAAAAAAAAAAAAAAAAAGAAGAAGATTTATAGGTAAATAAGTTTGGTCAATAAGACCAATCCACAAGTGCCCCATAATTTTATCATAACAGGGAAAATAGGTACTAAAAAATAATTGGGTTGATTATTCATAGATCTTGTTATAAAAACCTGTGTACCATTAAGTCCAACAAGTGTTTATATTGATCAACAAGTCCTAATAGTTGGACTTAAAAACTTTTTGTGACGATTTTATAAATTTATCTCTAAAAATTAATAATTAGTAACGATATTTTAAATTTGTTGCTAAAAAATAACAATTAATGACATTTTTCTATGATGAACTTTTCAAACTGTCACTGAAAACTAACAATTAATAATACTTTTTATGAAAAACGAAGCTAAAAAAATAAAAATAAGATTTTATAGTAACAATTAAAAGTGAACAAGACTTTTTGATATTAAAAAATTAAGAGAATTTATTGATACCCCTATCTTAGTAATAAGACTTTTCACTCAGCTCCCAAAATAATTTTACAAAGTAGTGGAACAATTGTTTTGGGCTTCAATAATTGGGCTAAAGTTTGTTTAAACTAATAATAATAATAATAATAGTAATAATAATAATAACAATTAGGCTAAAAACGAGCCGAATATGTAAAAGTGGATAGACCCATTCGGCCCACCATACCTGAGAGCACTTCAGATCTAAAAGCCCATTAGGTCCCCCAACTGTTCGGGGTTAGGGCTCAGGCGAAAATAGCATCTGAACCGAAGAGGAGGAAAAACGATCATCCTATTCTGCTGTCTCGAAGGTAATCGATCGAAACCCCAATTCTCGTTCAATCGCTCTATCGCTCTATAAATCTTTTTTTCTTTTCTGTTTTTTTTTTTATTTTGAATGATGAACAATTACAGTGGAGCATGGCACCCAACTTTTCTCACCTATGTTGTAGTTCTTGATGCTTTAGTTATTCCTATTTACTTTTAAATTGAAGCTAAAGACTTGTCATTAACTTCTTGGCCTCTCCACAAATGGAACCTTACTCAAATCTAGGGTTGGGCATACGTTGAGCTGGGCCGACACTTCATAATAAAAGAGTTTATACCTGTTTAAATCTAGTTCGTCCATAACATCGGGTCTTTAAATTTTCTTAAGAAATAATTATAAATCTCAAATTCACTCATTAGATTATATATTAAAAAATATTTAAAACATTTTACAATTAAATTCAACCACATATTATATGTATTAAATAAATATATTGACATCATTATAAATTAAAGAATTTTATATATAAATTAAAGAATTTCTTAAATAAATTCAATAATATATCACCACAAATGTGAGGTTTAATAGAATAAAAAAAGATAAAGCATAGATCACAATAAATATATATATAATGTATTATAATTAATTAATTAATTTAATATCGGGCCGAGTCAGGATGGGATGGGATGAGTTGAAATTATAAATCTCAAACCCAGTCCATTAATATATCATGTTGAAAATATTGACATAAATCAGTCCTATGGACTATAACAACCTTTTCAAGCCTCATAAAAATAGAGCTGAGCTAAGCGGGCCGAGCAAACCAAAAGGATGTCCACCCTTAGTCAAATATAAGCTCAAATTTAATTGGGCGTTATTATTAGCACCCCAATTCTTTCTTTGGACACCACCTATACGCAATCTTTTTTTATTAGAATTCTAACTTCACATAAAATTCCCAACCTGATCTATAATCTTCCAAATCCTAACCCTACACCACTCCACTCCACCACCATAACTGGCCAGGCCACCACCCACTACAGCTCCTTCCCCGCCATGCTCCTCAATCCTCCCTTGTGCGCCACTCACCAACTCATTCAGATAACTATGGCCTAACAAACCCAAATGTTCAGAGTCTATGTACCAGACAAATTCAAATGGTTTGAATGAAAACATTCAGCCTCGAACGAAGGCCAAGGGTTCAGTTCTAGGGTACCGAGCATACACAAATGGTCGGTTATGTTTGGCTGAACTGTGTGTGATGGGAAGAGGAAGATCATGGCAGTGAGAGGAAGGGGCTGGGGTTTAGGGATGTAAGAAAAATCGAAAAAGCCGATCAAACTGATTGAATCGGACGAAACTGGCTATTTTTGATCTGTTTTTTAACAAGAATCGGTCTGTGTAATTTTTAAATTTGATTTTTTTTTCAGTTTTCGATTAAGTATCAGTTCAAGCACTTTGTGCATCAAATTAAATTAAAACTGACCACTTCAATATATATTATATTTATAATATATATATATATATAATCTATTAATATAATGATATTAATACGTATAATAAACTATTAACCTTAATTAGTTAATCTTTTCATCTTTATAATCTAAGTTTGTAAACTCTTATTATATATAATCTTAACTCTAACTTATTATTCCTGAAATCTTGGTATTTTTTTACTTTTTTTTTGTTTTTATTTTTGTTAATCTATCAATTGAAAAATATTTATTAAATGGATGGATCGAATATGTTTGAAATGGTGAACAAATAACCAATTTAATATTTTTATGTAGATTAGTTATTATATTTAAAAGTGGCTCAAGTTTAAAAAGTCATGGACCGATTAAACCGCATTGAATCGAATAGTTTCAATTGGTTCAGTTCAGTGTTGTTTGATAGAAAAAACAATTTATATCGGTATTCAAAATAATAAAACCGATATTATCAGTTTGGCGAAATTTTTTACCTAAATATCAACCATACCAAATCAATTACATCTCTACTGGGATTGGTCGTGGTGACCAAGGGGATGGGTAGGGGGGGGTTGGGGTGGTTGGGGTGATGAAAGAGAGGGGTGGTGGGTTGTTGAAAGGAGCTAGGGGTAGCAACTAGAACTACTGCTGTTAGCTGGGATTAAGGTAGGGTTATCCTTAAGGCCTCATTTGGCAAGTGGCTTTGTTAGTTAAAAAGTCAAAAAATTACTAAAAAAGCAAAAAAGCCAACAATCTATACTAAAAAGTCAAAAAAAAAAAAATTATCTCTACTTTTTGCACAGCTTTCGTAAAAATCCAAATAGTCATCCTAAACATACTATTTTTTTTTTTACGGGAGCCTCTATTTACACATCACATTTCATCTCAAGGCACACACCACTACTCAAAGCACACCTTTAGTAATTTGATAAATACAAAATTTGCTCAATACACACCACAATCTTCTATCTTTTCCCTTACTTACACACCCCACCCACATCTTCCATCTTCACCCTTACTCACTCACACACCCCACCCATGATCTTCACCCTTACTCACTCACACACCGCACCCATGATCTTCCATCCCTCCCTCCATTCTCTATTTCATCAAAGACGGTAGTGGTGAAGACCCATTTTCCTCCATTCTCTGTTTCATCAAAGACGCCGGTGGAAATAACTCCACATTGGAGATACAGTAGGTAAGAATTCTCATTTTGCTTAGATTTGAGGGTTTTATGTACGTTTTTCCATTGCATGAGCATTGTATATAAATGTTTGATTTTGCGAACCAATGGCATTGTACTGATTTTGAGAACTGTTCAACACTGGCCTGTCGAACATTAACCGTTTGTTCGGAGTGTTTCTGTCGAACAACTTCAATATGTTCGACACTTTAGTGTCGAACTTAAGTATTATTCGGACTTAGTATGTCGAACAATTTCAATGTGTCCGAAATTTGAGTGTCGAACAAAATTGAATAGTTCGGCGCTGTACTTCCGAACGGACTTATCATTTACTGCTTTCTGTTTCATTTTCAGAAATGAATGACCCTTTGCGTATTCCACCCATTACCTCAGAGAGACGATGTCGTGCATTAACAAATCCTACCCGTGGCCGAGTTCGAGGTTGAGGTCAAATCAAAATCTTGCCAGATGCATCCATCATTTAATTCAATCAAAATTTTCAATAATACGTATATATTTGATTGTTTGTTTAAGGGTTTTTTATTTTTGTTTTAGGGTTTTGATTTTTGTTTTAGAGTTTTTGGGTTCTTGAGAGAGAAGATACATAAATAACATTTCAGAAGAAAGGTGTGTTGTATTGTATTCATTATTATCCTTTATTATAATGTTACATAAGTTGTGTATCATAGCCCAAAGTCTTTTGTCCTTTGTAGTCATTTTATAGTAGGTTAGTATTGTAATAAAAAAATAATCTAATTAATGGCGTGTCTTAAAATAAAAGATGGTGTGTAAATAGAGGCTCTCTTTTTTAATATCATATTTTAGTTAAAAAGTCAAAAAGTTACCAAAAAAACTTGTTCCCAAACGAGGCCTCTTTTGGAAAGGCAAAAACGTGTTTATTGACTTATAAACTTATTTGAGTCACATCACTTTTTTATTTTTTACACTTTTTTATAATAAGCCAATAAACAGAAAATATAGATATATATATATATCATTTTCCAAAATAGGCTTCGGTGGGGTGTCAAAAGAATTTTTACAAAATTTGAAATTTGTTAATGGAGTCTGAAGAAGATAATGGGGTGGCTAATAGTAACACCCATTTAAATTTGAGTAACAAGCCATTAAAATTTTATCCACTCCTTTACTCAAACTCGTACCAAATGAGTTTTACTCAAATCAAGGAAGACCCATTTCCACGCATTTCCTTTACTCAAATTTCTATCCAATTCAAATTTGGCATTTGGAAACTTTTATCCGACCATTTGACTAATCTCTTTTACTGCAACCCATATCTTTCAATCAAAATTGAGACTGGACAGTTTTACTCTAATGTGAGCTTATATATTGGAGTTTTTCATATTAATTAAGTTTTTTGGTCAAATTTTTACTCAGTTTGGTTATAAGTATGAGTAAATGTAAGAGATGGCCTAAGATGGTATATTAATAAAGGATTAAGAAGAAGCAGTCTGTTAGGTGTTTTAGGTGAGTTAAAAAAAATAATTGAGTGATCTCTTGTCTGGGTAGGAAAATTTAAAAAATAAATAAACAAATGTTTGTCTTTTCACCACCATGTTTTTTTTTTAAAAAAAAAAAAAAAACTATTTCACCACCATGTTTGAATTAGTGAAAAAACAAAACATGTAAGATTGGGCTAAGGTTGAAATTTCTGTGTTTTTTCTTTGTATTTTTGATAGCCTATCTTGGTAAATCTCACTGGCCTTCCTTTTTCTTTTTCTTTTTTTAAAGAAATAAAAGTGACAAAATAAGGGAGTACTCTGTCTTGCTATTTCTCATCTAATTTGTAATCAAATATGAGAGAGAATTCTATTTCTCTTTATTTTTATCATTTCTCACCAAATCGCTCAAAGCAAAACAGGCTGCAAATGGATCAATCAGTTTGACATTTTGCACAAAAAATCTGTCATGCTTCAGACTGTAGAGAGAGAGAGACAGAGAGGCCAACTCTCTAACACTTTTTGTTGAGGTGTAGCAGTAAATGAACCGTCTCTAACCAAATGAGTTGGATAACAAATTAACTGATATTCATGCATGCATTAGGACCTCATGAAACAGAGTTCTACTATGACTTCTAATAGTCACTTGGAGGAAATGAGAACATATAGCTGGCCCCAAGTAAATGGAATAAGGCTTTCTGAGTGAAATTGAGTTGGTTTTTCGATTTTTGTCTTCGTAAGGCGTGCTTTGTAAAACTTATAAGCAGTATTTTTAGCCTAATTTTTGGAAATGTGTGTTGTCAATGGAAATACTTTTGGCAATCTGTGTTGTTTTGTTAAAATTTTCAAGCTTTTAAAACTCATTTTCTTTTTCAGCTCAAAAAACGAACTTTTTTTTTTTTTTTTCAAGTTCAGATGAAGATTTTTTTAAAAGCTGCCAATAAGTTTTTTTAATGTATTATTATTTTAAGCTTTCAATAAAATTTACCAAATGGTAACCATTATGCGTTTTATATAGTAATCGTATGCAATTTGAATGAAGTTTATGCTTGTGATTCACATTCTATGGTTTGAAAGGCACTGTCTAATGCAAGCATTTAACTCTGCAAACAGGACTGCCTTGCAAGAAACAGAGAAAGATACAGTTGCAGCATATATAAATACACCAACTATATGCATTCTGTCTTGGCCGTGCTTTTGTATTAAAAATAGAGGTTTATAGTGAGCTACAACCTAAGCAGGACTTCAAGTAAATTCTAACTTTCCAATTTACTTCAAGTAATAACTTTATTTGGGAATTTCATTTTTAGTATCATTTATTTTTGGACACATTTCTAAGAATTATGGTGAGATTTATTGTGTCAAGGAGAACATTTAGCTTTAGAGATTTATGGTGTCAAAAGTTCTATCAGGCATATCATATATATATAAATTTAACTGTTTCCATTCACTACTAATAGAACTTTTGACAAACCAATATGGCTTGTATGATCATTCTGACTTTCATCTATCTCAACAACCTCTAAAAAACCCTATTCCTTATCTACATGGTCATTGAAGATTAAACATATTTCATTTAAAATCACCATAAATTTTCATTCACAACAAGGAATTGAAACAAAATACACAACAAACCTCATTGAAACAAAATTTTTCAAACTCTTCAATGACAAGAAATCTAAATGTTACAATACCATAGAAGGCAAGAAACATACATGCATGATTTTGTCTCTACTGCAAACATATAGAATCCTTATTGGCAGTATATGCAGCTTTAGGTGATTGACACATTCTTAATGCAATAGAAATATCAATACTAACAACGAAATGGATCATCGGAGAAATGTGGACTGGAATTGAGACAATCTGCCTCCCATTCCAATGAAAAAAGGTTTATATGGCACTTAGAAAGGAAGTGGGACTGGGAGGCTCTGGGATGTCTACAGTCCCTTCCAGCATCAACATAACTTTCTTCATTGAAGGACGAAGTGACGGCTCACCCTGGATGCACCAAAGACCTACTTTCACCACTCTCTCCAACTTTTTCTTTTCCACCTCTTCTTTATCAACCAATAGTTTATGAAGCTCCTTGGCTTGAAAACAATCATAAACCCATTCTTCAAGGACAGCTTCTTCCTCAGCAAGGCTCCAATCTAAACATTTTCGACAACATATGATCTCCAACAACATAATTCCAAAGCTGTAAACATCTACTTTGACTGTTACTGGTAACTTCCGGTGCCACTCAGGCGCGACATAACCTTTTGTTCCTCTCATTGCCGTGAAAGTCTTTGTCTGGTCTGGCTTCAAAAGCTTTGCCAAGCCAAAGTCACAAATTTTGGCACGCCCATGATCACCCATTAATATATTTTGCGGCTTTATATCACAATGGATGATCTGCGTCTCACACTCTTCATGCAAGTAGAGTATGCCTCTGGCAATGTCGAGAGCAATTCCAATTCTTTCATCCCAACTTGGCCGATTTTCGGGTGTGAAGATGAAATTTGCAAGTGATCCATTACACATGTACTCATATACCAGAAGCCTATTAGGTCCATCAAGGCAATAACCAATCATCTGAACTAGGTTTCGGTGATGGGCTCTCCCAATAACTCTTATCTCTGTCTGAAATTCTCTTTCACCCTCTATCAATAATTTCTCTAGCCTCTTCACAGCTACATCCTTTTGGTTGTATGATATGAATCCTTTAAAAACAGTCCCAGATGCTCCTCTACCCAATTCTTCATTGAACCCATTCGTCACTTGCTCTAGTTCCTTGAAAGTAAAAGTTCTTAGAACAGCATCCTCACCCAATTCAACAGCATTGCCTTTTTCAGAGATCTTTTTATATACCCAGACATGGTTTCTATACATAAGGACACTTGAAATTGCCAACACCATCAAGGCAATAGAAATAAGTGAAACTCCAATGATTAGGATGTCTAGTCTCAGTTTTTTCTTTGGTTTATGATCACTATCAGTTGGAACACCTTTTGTGTTAGGTGAAGAATAATTACCCACCTTGATTAAGGCAACATTTGAATCATCTATCAATCTTCTTCCAAATCTCAATGGAAACCTTTGCTTTCTGCACTGTCCGTCTTTGTATAGCGCCGCTTCACAACTACAGTCCTGCAGACAAGCATCTTCACATTCTTTTCTGGAATTCAGTTGTAGCACCATATATGAATCATCATCCCACACAGTATTCTCCAATGGGCTTATGTTGTATCTGGAATTGCCTTCCCCATCTATCGTCTTGCAACTTTCTGTGGTGAAATTTCTCAGGCACCCTGAAGCCCAACTAATTGGATTAACATGAACAAATCCTGGAACACATCTACAATCAGCAATGTTATCATTTAGAACACAGAACCCATTAAGGCCGCATAGACCTAGGGGATGGCAATGATCGTATGAAGATGGCCACAAAATCAACCACTTGCCATTTGGATCCAAGATACGTGAATAAACTCTGAAGATTCCGTCCACATCAATTTTCATCATGTAAATCTTTTTTTCCTTTGTAGGTGGTTCTCCTTTGGTGAGATTATAAATATTAGTGCCTGTTGCGTTGAGCAGGTAGAGATGGCCATCCCCGTCCAGATTCAACGAGCAATTATCTCCATTTCCAGAAGTGTTTGATGCCCAATAAGCATATCGGGACTCTATTGCAGACGCCGGATACTGGACGAGGTTCCCATCTCTTTGCATCACGAGACGGAAAATCCCCGTCGAGTGGTTGGTTCCTGAAACACTGGAAAACAAGTCCAGCCCTGCCAACAGAGGTTGACCAGACAAAATAGTGTCTGTTGGGAGCCTAAAGCTCTGCCAGATTACGTTATGATTAGAATCATAAAGCACGAAGTCACCTGAATCGAGCATGGATGCTTCAAAAGCAGGTTGAGAAATGTCAGCAATGTAAGTGACATCTTGGCTTTGCGGTTGCTGCAGGATGAGCCTTCCATCACTCGTCAAGGCCAAGGTTGCATTGCTTGGGACCGGGGTTTTGTCTCGGTTGGCTGTCCAGACTATAGTATTTTTTGGAATTCCGGCCAAAAAGACTCCGACAGCATAGCCATTGCCTTCCGGGTAGAATCCGAAGGCATACAGTCCAGACATTGACAACCATGAGGAGTTAGTGGTGGGGGTTAGAGAGGAACCTAGGCTTATACCTGAGTTTCTTTGTTGTTGTGCTTCTGTTGTAATTGTATGCGACAAAGTTGAAGAGAAAATTATGAGGAAGAAGATTAAGATAGCAACAGCCATGGAAGTGAACAAAGCTCTCTCCTATGCTGAACCTTTTTTTATTTGGTTTCTTGAAGAAATGTAATACACAAGTTGTTGTCTTGCCTCAAGTTTATAGTCTATGGAAGAAATGAAAGTCTTTGTGGACCCGTTCAAATTTTCTTAAAACTATAATCCTGATTGAACCATCTAAATTTATAGTGATTTAAAACAATGTGATATGATACATAATTTCAATTCACTGAAATGAGATAGGTTTGAATAAAAGGATCATTTTTTAACTTTCTTATGAATTTATTATTTTTTTATAATGGTGAATGAAAATTGTATTTATAATACATTATCATTTTTTTTTTTTTTAGTAAATTAGATATGTGAATGAAAATTATGATAAAATAATCATTCTATTTCATTTTATTAGAGTGAACTAAACACTACTTAAGGAATTAATTATAATGGTGTCAGATAAAATTGAAAATTAAAAATAATTAATTGGTAAAAAGTTCATGTACATGGGGCAATATATTATTTGGATTAAGATTTAATTTTTTTTTTTTTTTTTTTAATAATGATACGAACATGTTTAATGTAATTTGGTGAGAATGACTATTCTTTTTTGAAGATTTTTTTTTTTTTTTTTTTTTTTTGCTCTAATCGTATCTCATTGTTGGACTGTTGCTGGAAAGTTTTGTGGTGAAAGTAGTGGCGGTGATGATTTGCATAAATAGGTGGATTAGATGGATAGGTAGGTGGCACATAAATAAATAATGAGATAACAAGTGAATAGATCGGAGAATTGAACAAATAGATAACCTTGAACAAACAAACGAGGGTGTTATGAGAGTAATTCTGATATATTGAATTGAATGAATAATATAATAGCAAAAGCCTGTATATATAGGCTGATAAGAAACCTAGATAGGTACATAAGAAGCTAGAGATACAATGAGATTGAGATAAGTATAGAAGAAGATACAGATAGAGATATATCTACAATACAAGTAGATAAGCATAATAATATACAGCTAACACTCCCCCTCAAGCTCAAGGTGGTAAGGCAAATATCAACTTGAGCTTGGAGAGGAGATCAGAGAAGCGGCCGGGAAGATGAGCTTTGGTGAAGAGGTCGGCAATCTGATCAACAGAGGTAACAAAAAGAAGACGAACAAAGCCACTAGTAATATGCTAGCGTATGAAATGGCAATCAATCTCAATATGCTTGGTGCGATCACGGAAGACATCATTATATGCAATCTGAATAGTACTCTGATTGTCACAATAAAAATTGGTGGCAGCAGAATGAGAAACTACCATGTCAGAAAGAAGCCAACGAAGCCACACAAGCTCTTGAGTAGTGTCAATAAGAGCACGATACTCAGCCTTGGTACTAGAACGAGCAACAACAGTTTGCTTCTCGTTACGCCAGGAAATGAGAGAGCTGCCCAAGAAAAAACAGAACCCAGTAGTAGAACGACGGTCAGTAGGATCCCCGGCCCAATCAGCATCAGAAAATGCACGCAATTGTTGAGAAGAGTGGGAGGAGTAGTGAAGACCATGAAACAAAGTTCCTTTGAGATAGCGTAAAATGCGAACCAAAGCATCATAGTGTGGAGAACGAGGAGCAGCCATGAACTGACTGACAATGTGAACATCTTAAGCAATATCTGGACGAGTAACTATGAGATAGACAAGATTGCCAACTAGTTGACGATATAAAGTGGCATCAGTCAGTAGGGAACCATCAAGGGGGGTAAGATGAGTCTGAGGATCAACCGGAGTAGTGGCAGTCTTGCAATCAGTAAGACCAGCACGAGCCAAGAGATTAGAAGTATACTTGGTCTGGATAAGAAAATAACTAGAGGAATCTTGGGAAATTTCCAAGCCAAGGAAGTAACTAAGCAAGCCCAAATCTTTCATCTCAAATTGGCGATTGAGAAACTGTTTGAGACTAGAAAGACCCAATGTGTCATCTCCAGTGATAATCATATCATCCATATAGAGTAGAAGGAGAATAGTACCACGCTTCGTCTTACGTATAAACAAGGCAGAATCATAGGCACTGGAGGAAAAACCAAAGTCACGAATGATGGAGCTGAACTTGGCAAACCAAGCACGCGGAGCTTGTTTCAAACCATACAAAGCACGGCGAAGTTTGCAAACTTTGTTTGGTGGAACAGAAGAACCAGGAGGAGGTTACATATAAACTTCCTCAGTGAGGTCACCATTGATAAATGCATTCTTGACATCCATATGAAAAAGACTCCAGTGGCGAGCAGCAACAACTGCAAGTAAGCTGCGAACTAAAGTAAGACGAGCAATAGGAGCAAATGTTTCCTTATAGTCAATCTCATATTCTTGAGTAAATCCCCGGGTTACAAGACGAGCTTTGTAACGCTCAATGGAACAATCAGAATGAGTTTTGAGCTTATGAACCCATTTGCAACTAACAGTACTCTTTCCAGGAGGAAGATCAACCACATCCCAGGTGTGAGTTTTATCGAAAGCCTGTAGTTTATCAGTCATAGCTTGTTGCCAAAAAGGGTTAGAACAAGCTTCTCGATAGGAAGTAGGTTCATGGGAGGAAAAGGCAGTGGAACCAACAATATAATCACGGAGAAGAACAGAAGGTTGCCTTACCCGTATAGAGTGACGCTCTAGTGAAGGAGGAACCTCAATGGGAGGTGTAGATGGAGAAACCTCCACAAGAGCTGAAGAATGCATAGGACCATCAGCAGACATAGGATCCTCAGGATAGATGATAGGCGTATGTGACTGTGGAAGCATGGAGCTAGAATCTGCATCAAATTCATTAGAAAACAAGTTTATGGAAATATCGGTAAAGGCTGGTGAGTGAGTGGACTGTGGTAGTTGAAACTTGGAAAGATATGAGAACATTTTGTGTTCCTAGAAGACCACATGACAGGAAATATGAAGGCGCTTGGAGATAGGATCCCAACAACGATACCCTTTATGTTCTATACCATATCCCAGAAAACAGCAAAGACGAGAACGAGGTTCTAGTTTAGTGTGTTCATAAGGCTGGAGTAGAACAAAACAAGCAGAACCAAAAACTTTAAGAGTGGTATAGTCAGGAGAAGAACCATACAACCGCTCGTAAAGAGAAGTGTTAGCAATGACAAGTGTAGGAACACAATTTATGGTGTGAATGGTAGTGAGGGCAGCTTTCCCCAAAAATTTTCAGGACAAGAAGAGAAGATGAGAAGAGCCCTGGTAGTGTCGAGAATATGACGGTGCTTCCATTCGGCTCGGCCATTTTGTTGAGATGTGCCTGCACAAGATCGATGAGATAGTGTACCATGAGCTCGAAGAAAAAAAAGAAAATCAGAATCCAAGTACTCCTTAGCATTATCAGAACGAAAAATCTTAATAGTACGAGAAAACTGAGTGTGAACCATGGCAGAGAAATCATAATAAATCTACTTAAGTTTAGAGCGATTTTTGAGAAAAAAAAAAAAAAAGCCAAGTATAGTGAGAAAAATCATTAACAAAAATCACAAAGTATCTTGACCCCCCCCATGGTTGGTGTGGGGGAAGGTCCCCAAATATCAGAATGTACAAGATCAAAAGGTGTAGTAGAAATAGAAGTACTTTGATTAAAAGGTAAAATAGGTTGTTTAGTAATTTGACAAGATAAACAATCGACATCTTCAAGACAGACACGACCTAACTGACCACTAGAAACCAAAGGTTTCAAACAACTAAAAGAGACATGTCCTAAGCGACAATGCCAAAGATGAAAAGAAGACATAGTAGATGCCACAGCAGAGGAAACAATGAAAGCAACAATAGATGCTTTGTGTGGAATACGAAAATGTAGAAACTCGAACAGACATCCATGCTTACGGCCTATCCCAAGGATCTGTCTCGTCTAAGGGTCCTGCACCAAACAACCATTAGCAGAAAATGTAACGGTTGGACCAAGTTCACATAACTGACCAACAGAGAGATGGTTCAATTGAAGAGCAGGAATTTGATAAGGATCAGAAAGAGACACAGTGGAAGTAGAGATTGGGCCAATGTGACTAATAGACATATGAGAACCATCAGCAGTGTGTATAGGGGGAACAGAAGATGATGATGAGAAAGAAGAAAACATAGTGGAGTCAGAAGTCATATGATTACAACATGCGGAATCAAAATACCATGAAGAGTTACCTGAGATCACTGAAAGAGCAGTAGAGGGGGGGGAGTACCAGATTTGGCGAGCACCTGGTTGATGATGGACTCAATATCATCCATAGAGAATGAAGGAATAGTGGAATCAGTGGAGTGATGAGTAGAAGAACCCTCAGAGGCAACAGCAGCAGAGCGAGAACCTTGGCCAGAATTGGACTGATACCGAGAACGATAAGACCTGGTCTTAGATGAAGCAGTAGAAGGAGCTCAAGGACAACTGCTTTGGAGATGACCTGGAGCAGTCTTGTGACACGTCAAGCATTCGCGAACCTGGCACTGAACAAGAGAATGATTGGCTGGCAAGCCGCGGTTGCGATAATAACTGCATAGACTAGATGGCTGAGGAGATGAAGAACTTTGAGATGATGGCGTAGCAAGAACAGAATCCATGGTTGGAGATTTGAGAATCCCAAAACGAGTCTCCTCTGATAGTAGCTCAGTAATGGCTTGCTCTAAAGTGGGCAAGGGCAAACGATGGAGCAAAGAAGCACGCACAGGCTCAAAAGTGCTATGAAAAGCCATAAGAAACTATAATAGTCGCTGATGATTCCGATAGGTAATAAATAATTGTGCATCGTCAGAATGAGCCCATAGAGGTTCAGAAAAAGCGAGCTGGTCCCAAATAGATGACATCTAAGATAAGAAGTTATTGAGAGATTGACCGGGTGCCTGGCGCATGTGATGAAGAGTCTGCAACAGTTGATACTGATGAGCATGTCCAGTGGTCTGATAACGTTTCTTCAAGAAATCCCAAACTGCTTTGGTAGGAGAGGCCAGGGAATCATCTTCCTGAAAGCGTCCAAACTGAAGGTGGATGGAAGGAACTGAGGTAGCCTGGAACCATGTGATAATCTAATAATTCTTACTTTCCCATTCGTCAACACGGTCATCGAATGCAGAGTCAGGCTCATCCTCCTTCTGGTTGGGTTTGAGAAGAGCACCAGTAATGATCCGCCAAAGGCGTTTGCCTTTGATGAAGCTAGAGAGAGCTTGGGCCCAACTAACATAATTGGACCCATCAAGGATAACAGAAACAGATTGGATATTCTCAGTACGATCCATAATTTCAAAAACGGAGGTCACCAATAGAATCAGAAGGCTGGAAAACCTTAGGGACAAGCAGGGCTGATGTCAGCACTGTGGCTGTGATGATGTCAGTAGAGAGACAGTGGCTGAGTAGGGCTGACGTTAGCGGTTGATGAGGGCTGACGTCAGTGGCTGAAAATGAAGGGAAACGGTTGAGGAAGCCGGGCGGAAGCCGAGGCAGGGGGCACTCGGCTAGGAGAAGTCGGGCGGAAACCAATGAGGATTCGGCTGATGCAGAAGCCGATGGCAGTTGATGTGGAAGCCGACGGCTAAGCCGAGGTCGAATCGACGGAGGCGGAAGCCGAGGAAAGCCGGCTGAGACACGTGCGGAAGCGTGCTGCGAGTGAAAGCGACATCAATCGACGCACTTCTCTTTGGGAGGTGCTGTGAGGGCGCATGGAAAGGCTAATGGTGGTGGATTCTGGTGTCGTTGGTTTCGTCTTGAAGAGGTGAAGAGGCTAGTGTAGTCCAAATGTAAAAACAGTGATAGACGAGAAAACGCAGAACCCAATAAAAACCAACGTGAGACAGAATCAAAGCTGCTAGACCAATAAAATAAAATAAAAAATGTGATAAAGAAGACTAACAGACTAGGAGAGAACCCTAGGCTCTGATACCATGTTATGAGAGTAATTCTGATATATTGAATTGAATGAATAGTACAATAGCAGAAGCCTGTATATATAGGCTGATAAGAAACCTAGATAGGTACATAAGAAGCTAGAGATACAATGAGATTGAGATAAGTATAGAAGAAGATACAGATAGAGATATGTCTACAATACAAATAGATACGCATAATAATATACAGCTAACTAAATAATTTTTAAATTATAATTGTTCACTCTCAAATAATAGAGTTTTGGTCCAAATGTGGGTTAAATTTTGCAATATTTTCGTTCTAATTTCTCCCTTTTATTCTTTTTTTTTTTTTGACAATATTTTAGATATTTCGAAGAGTCTCCGACGACGTTCTGGACATTTCGGTGACTTTCGATGACATTCGAAACATTTTAGTAACTTTTTGGCGATGTTTTTGAACATTTCAGCTAATCTCCAATAACTGTCTAACAAAAGTCTGGCGATAACCCGACAGTGGTGATGTAGCACCAACAATGAGAGTACAATATAATGATATTTTGGTCTTTAAAAAATTTTAAAAAATAAAAAATAAAATTTTATAATAATAATTAAAAGTGAACAAACAAAAACTTTTTAATGCATTAAAAAAATTAAAGACTTATTAATGCATTTAGGCCTCGTTTGGCAAGTGTTTGTTTTAGCCTAAAAACTATAAAGCTACTAAAAAAATCAAAAAACATATAACCTATATCAAAAGTTAAAGTTTTTATTTTCTTTCTACTTCTTACATGTCTTTTCATAAAAAATTAAAAAATTCTTCTAAACATATTAATTTTTTTATTTCATATTTTAACTAAAAAATTAAAACATTACTAAAATAACATTAGTTTCAAATGATGCCTTATTTCTCTAATCAGGACTTTTCCGTCAGTGCCACAACCAAACACCCACCAACACGCAGTCGGACCAAACAATAGCCAGTGAAGTCTTTGTGGACGCGTAAAATTTTTTATTCTTGACTGCTGACAATGGATGAGCACCTCACAAATCAATTGTTGACTTGGTAAATGATTTTTAGATCTTTCAACATTCAAATAATTCCTTCCACCATGGAAGTTATAAACATCAATCAGATATGACACAGAGTTATTCTAAATACAGCTCTGTTGAGTTGGTAATACATTTAAAAAAAAAAAAAAAAAAAGAAGAAGACAATATAAAAAGAAAAAAAAATAAATTAATGTTATTTTAGAATTCTTCTTTTAGAGTTTTAAAACATTTTTCATAATATACTAATGCTATAAATTCAAAAAATAAATAAATAAAAACTCAAAAAAATACATGAACCACAATTAATTTGAGTGTACCTCATGTCTAATTAATTTTAAATTTATACCATACAACTTATTTCGAAATAAAATTAAAATAAGTTTCCATGATTGATTGGATATTTCATATCAATATAGTTCTCTCTCAAGTCATTCCCATATGATCTTTTCTTTTTTTAATACTTTTCAAACAAGTTTAAAATTGGGTAAATTAAACCTATTCCCTAAGGTTTGCCTTTAATATAGATCTCTCCCTAAGGGTTTAGAAATTACACTTTGTCCCTATTAGAGAAGACAACAAATTTATACCCTTATTGAGTACATGAATTTACCAAATTACCCTACCCACCTCCCCTTCTCATCCCTTCCAGTCTTTTTTTTTTTTTTTTTTTTTCTAGAAAAATGATTGGGAGCTCTAATAAAGGAGCTCTAATGAGCTCTAATGGGAGTGGACCCCACTATAATGTGATATTTTGGTTTTGGTTTTATTTTATTTTATTTTTTTATTCTCTGCCATATCATTAGAGTTCAATTAGAGTGCCAAATTAGAGGGATGTATCATTGCTCTTTTTTCTATTGCCATACCTTCCAGTCTCCACCACTGCCATTCTCCCCATATCTCTACATCCACCACTATTCATCCCCTCACCTCCTTCTCTCTTCCAAAGAAAAAACTTTTTGGCAGTTTGGCAAACAAATCGCAAGCATATTGTGTAAGATTCACCACCCCTAGTACCATTGAAACCACCATCCATCACCAATACAATCACCCCCAATAAACCCATTCCCATAGCCATCTTTCAAGAAAAGAGAGAGGAGGGAGAGAGTATGAAAGAAATAAAACACATAGTGGTAGAAGAAACGATCAATTTGTGGTTTGGATCTACAAGTTTGTGGTGGAGATAGATCTGGGTCCTCTGTACTGAACAGAGGTGGCTATGGAATTTAAAAGGTTGTGGTGGTCAAGTTGTCGTGGTGGTGTGGGGGGTGAGGAGGGAATGGTATTGACAATGGCATAGGGTTGAGTGCTCTGGATATGGGAAGATCATGGTGGCACAAGTCACCGCAACAGCCTAAAGGTTGGGTTGATGAGGGAATGGTAACGATAATGGTATAGGAGTTAGGGGGCTATAGATTTAAAATAGGTAGCCCATGGAACTCAAGAAAGAGAGAAGTTGACCACGGTAGGGTGGCAAGGCAAAAAGACTAATGGCCGTCGTTTCGTAGTTGATGAAATTGGGCCTAAAAGTGGGCCCAATAACCTAACAAGTAAGAAGTTAAGGTGGAAAGTCAAAGAGGGAATCTTGATTCATGATGGGAGGAATCACGATCCCTTCCTTGACTTTCCTCCTTGACTTCCCTCCTTGACTTCCTATTTGTTGGGCTATTGGGCCCACTTTTAAGCTCAATTTCAATGATTCGAACCGTTCACATTTTAAGATTTGTTGAGTATATCATACATGTAAAAAGTCAAGTTGATCGGATATCAGAAAGCATATGTTCGGATCATTGAACTAAAAACTATTTTTTTTAAAAATTTAATAAATAGTTTTCCGAACACATGCTTTCTGATATTCGATCAACTTGACTTTTTACATGTATGATATACTCAACAAATCTTAAAATGTGAATGGTTGGGATCATCGAAATTGGGTCTAAAAGTAGGGCCAATAACCTAGCAAGTAAGAAGTTAAGGAAGGGATCTTGATTCATGGTGGGAGTAGGAATGTAAAGAAAGCAGATGATAGGTCTGCTCTAGGCAGTGCTCAAATGGGACACCATTGAAATCTTAACAAAAATTAAAATTCAACTTAACTCAATTTTTATTTGGTAGTAGGAATAAAATCATTGTAATGTAAAAGTTATATTTAGATATAAACTTGAGTTAATCTATCTTAAATCTTTTTCTTTTTTTTTTAATTTGATTTTATGTATCATGATTAGATGGTTCAAAAAATAATTGCATGGCTCATAAAGATAGGAATAGAAAAAGAAATGAGAGAGAAGGTGAATAAATAATATAAAGAAATTGCTATAAATCACTTCTTTGTTTTGTTTTGTTTTTTTTTTTTTTTTTTTTTTTTTTTTTTGAGTTTTGACTCATTGAATTGCTTGGTAATATATTATGAATTGTCATTAATTATGTAATAATTATTTTTAAACAAATGAATTAATTCTGAGTATCATAAAAGAGATGATATAAAACAGATAAAAAAATTGGTAACGTAGCATTTCTCTAATATAAAATTTATAATAAAAAAAAATAGTATAATTAACATTTAAAATGACAAATTAAACAAATTTTTTTTTTTAAAGGAAAGATAATGAAAATGGTGATATGAAAATTTGAGCACACACTTGAAATGATTAAATTCAATTATATTTATTTTGTTACAAGTAAAAATATAAATTCCAAAAATTGAGGGGGGCACATGGGCCTCTGGTCTTCACGTGCAACAGAGGATATATTTTCCAAAACCACATAAACCTCAGGAGTGTCGAAGTAATTTACACTAAATTTTTTTATCAGTTTGTTAGACAATAACCATAGAGAACTCATTAACAAAGATGTTTATTTTAAAAAATAAAATAAAATAAAATAAATTAAATGGGAAACTCTTTAATTTATGTTAGAATTGGACTCGTCTAGTCTATGATGATAGACAGTCATGGGACTTACTTTAATAATTTCAATGGTTTATTTTCTAATCCAGTGTATCTAAATCATTCATAAAAAAAATAAAAAATAAATAAATAATTCAATTTGATGTAATAGTCAAAACCATATGATTTCAAAAAATGACGGAAATACTATTTGAAGAATACATCGTCCATTTATTGAAAAATAAATATTGTTTTTAAGAATATTATATTAAATTAATTTTTTTTAATAAATGATTTACACATATTGAAACATTAAATGAATCAAGTCATTTAAGTGAGCTAATGGGGACAGTATTTTTTGTCAATTAGAGACAGACAAGTCCCTTATTTTATTTTATTTTTTCTCTGGGTTGATGTACCACATTTACAATCCATGAAAAAGTGATAGTCAATTAAATTGATAGTCAATAGTCAATAGTCAAGAGAGCCTTATCGATTGATTTCTTTATCAAAATAATCTGATGTCGTGTGGGAGAGGGCAGTGGAAATGGAAGAAAGAATTGATCTAGTGGCAGGAAGTTGCCGTTTCGTTGAATGCTATTAGGAGAACTTTTGAAAACATGTGTGTGAAAATGAGTATGTGACCAGAACTTAGATTTTTCTTTTAAGTATGAAAGGTAGGTGAGCTCAAAAGAAAATACATGCAAGATGTAGCACCATCGCATAAAAGAAATTTGTCAAGAACTCAAAAACTTTTCATGTGTTGTCAACATCTAAGACCAGGGATGGTTGAGAAAAGGTGTAATAAAAATTTTAGAGTAAATTACAGTCACCTTCTTTAAAGTTCTTAATAATTACACTGGCCTCTCCTCCTTTGTTGTGAAATTATACTAACTTCCTTTGCAACTAACGGCATTAATGGGAGGATTAGTTTAGTAATTTTAATATTAAAGATATTTTTGTTGATAACCATTAAATGTGTGATTATTATTTTGATTATACCTTATCTGATATTTGGTTATAAATTTTTTTTTTCTTTTTTTTTTTAATTTATGAATGGGGAAAAAAAATTTAATTATGATATTTATGATAATCAACACCACAAATATTATAACCTGTATATGGTACACGTAAAATGTGTATTCTAGAATAACTTATTGTTATGACAAAAGTGATGATGAAACAAATTAAAAAATTTACTACATAAATATAAGAGAAGTTATTTGGTAGTTTTTAATTAATAGTTGACATCATATAGTTCAATTGCTTTTTATATTTATTTATTATAAATAAGATAAAATTGATGAGTCTCACTATCTAAATTTAAAAAATAAAAAAAAATTAAAAATTAAATTGGGACACCACATGTATTATTTGAATAGTATTAAATAATATTTCTAAATATTCACATAGTTTGAATATATGTGTGTGTGTGTGTAAGTGTTAAATTTTGACCTCACAACTAAATCGAATCTCTTCACCGAGATCTTGGGAACTAAGTTGTAGAACACATGTAAAATAGAAAGGCCTAACACCTGCACCAAAAAATAAACAAGATCAATGGCTCGTCCACCTGGGGGCACTCCAATAATCAAGTCAGTAAACAAATCTCACAAAGATATCGACTAAACAATAACACTCTAATTCAGAACATATCTTAGACCCATGGGGGTGTCTTCCTTTTATAATCATCAATACTCTCGTCCCCTAGAAGTCTTACTTCGTAAAACTCTATCCCTTATAAGGATAACAATAATCTACGACTCATCCTATTCGGATTAGGATGAACTTACTCGAAAGTCTCACTTTTATCCAAACAAAGAGCCTATCGTTATTTGGGACTCTCATCCCTTATCTGATTATCTTAGATTTTGGTATGATCGCATCATACCTCGACAACCCTAGACCACCTATGTTGCATCTCGGCTAACAACCCAAGCCACGTGGACAATCCAAAATTATGTCCCATCAATTGCCCCCTAAGTTCTATTACCTCGGTCATACTGAGGTGATGGAACCTACATTATCCAATCTCCCAACATGTCGGCTAAACAACAAGCTGAAGGATTCTCTTTCAACCAAGATCATGACTTGTAGGCTTCCAAGAAATAGGAACTCATATGCTTCCACTCGTTAAGAATCAAGAATTAAGATGTTTGACGTCAGTTGATGTCATCATCACACGCTTTCTAAGAAATTTGAATCATTTCACTTTACCATCGTTTTAATTGATCCAAACCCTCTCTATTCTCCCTCCATCTTTTAACTTCCTCATTCTGACTCTCTCTCTTCTTAGATTTTCTCTCTCTAGCTCTCAAACCGCCATTACTGTGTTCTTAAAGCTCACCTCTACAACTCGCTCTAATTACCACTTCTTGCAACCAAATCGACATTCTACTCCGATCAATCGACTCGTCTTATCCCGGTGACCACGAAGCTGGGCTTCATTTCTCCATTACCAATCTATAAGTTCCCAAAACCCTTAGTTTTCCTTTCGGTTCCATAGATCTTTTAACCTGTTCATTATTTTCTTCATAGTTTTCCAATTTCCTTTGAATTGTCCCACGTTCTTACACAATTTAGACTTAAATCTGGGTTTTATTGAATCACACTAAAAAAAACGTGAAACTTAAAGAATCCATAAGCTGTTTCCCAAAATCGTCTCCCTCACAATGGGTATACACAAGTAGAGGGTGAACACCCCAACTAAGATAAAAAAAACTTTCGCTGAGAATTCGATATCCCAAGCGACGTCCAAATATGTCTGGCAGGTGAGAACAACTATATCATGCCTAGGGAGGACTATATGTCTTTCCCCGTAGTGTTCATCATAGAGGGTTGAATCAAATTCTCCCTTAACATCCTCTTTCACGAGATGATGCACTACTACAAACTGAACCCGATGCAACTTGCCATTAACACCTTTTGCATCATAAATAGAGCCGGGTTGTATCACCAACATAACGGCAGGATGACCCTTAGTGATGTCCAATACTATTACACTATGTGTAGCCTCAAATCCAAGAGTGGCACTCTTACTACCTCAAACCCAGGTCTAAAGCTTTCAAAATGATAGCTGACCTTCCAGACTTCAACAAGGGTGTTGAAGAAGACTACCTAATCATCTCGGACAACTAGGAATTTGCTCCTAACGCAACCTTCGCCTCTATCCTTTGTGCAGGGGGATCTTAAGAGATTATGAGGTTAAGTGTTAGATTCTGCCTTCCCTAAGTCCTCTTAAGATAGCATCTCATACTTAACAAGTCTCTTGATCAATCTCTCTTTGTTCTGCAGAACTTCCCCAACCCAGCAAGTCTTGGCGAAAGTGCTACATCAAGAGACCCGGAGTTGATCGCCTTCTCCAACTGCCCTCCAAGAACGAAAGGCTCCCCTTTTGCTCAATTACATTGCTACTTACTAATCTTTACTTTTCGATGTTCCATCAAGAAGCCGAATCCCACCATCAACAAGTACATTGAGATTTTTTGCCTGACCAGACCAAGGCTCCACCTCTGACCCAGCTGACCAACCATCTATGTCAGCACTCTCCCAACACATTTCAACTACTCAGCGCCGACGCCGACAAAACGACAGCCCGATAGCCAGAACCATGAGCAAAAAACACTGAGGTACTGCGTTCCCAATATATGACCCTAAAAACCCTCGCATTGCACTCCTAAAAATATCCACAATGTAACCATTGCTGCTACATCTGACGAGATGTCTCCCCGAGTTCGAATTGTAGAAGACCTCTTGGACGACATCCCAAGCATCTTCACAGTCCAATCCACTCCATCTCCTCTATCAGTCCAAAAACCCAAGAGAACAAAGAAGGCCAAGTCAAAGGCCAAAACCATTGAAGTGCCGACCTCCCTAGCCAAAGATCCAGAAGATAGCATGCCTATCTCCCAAATGGTTACTAAGAAAATGACCGCTTCAAAATCAGCCAAAGATCCTTGTGACAAACGCTTGAAGTCGGTTAGGCCTAGTAGATCAAGGGATGTCATTCTTGATGACACATAGTTCCTTGAGATCCACATCGACAACCGACTACTAAAGTTAGAGACAACGCCTCAAAGAACCCCGAAGTTACTGTCACCTTCACTATTGGGTTACTATTACTATCCGACATGGATTCTATTAGTGACCACAACCAGTATGAGCACTTCGCTCGAATGTTGCAATACTTTGTGTTGGTAAACTTCTTAAATTATGTTTTTTACTTAACATTTAGAATATTTTACTTACTGATTTCTTCCCTTTGCAGTTTATCCAACACGCTTACTCATTTCCTCTGAAGGTCGAGATGATGAAGAAAGATTTGACAAAGCAAACTCTAAAAACAGTAGAATATCTTTGTCAGCTCAATGGTTCAGAGAAAAAGTTTAAGAGACAGCGGGCAATAGTCACCGCTGCTAAGGCCGAAGCCTAGAAAGCCTAAACTACTAAAGAGAGAGCTGCTGAAGCCAAGAAGAATTTGGTCAAGGCTCTGGCAACCAAGGCCCAAGAAATTAAGGAGGCAAATGCTAAAGCCTATGAGGAGGGGCAAAACTCAGCTAGTCAACATTACTTGCAACAGAAGCTATGTTCTTGGATGGGTCGCCACCCTGGATGCTACAATTGCCCCCGAGGACTCGCAATTTCGCGATCTGACCAAGCTCTCCTTGTCTTTCCTTTCTCCCCCTGTCAAGGATCCTTTAGCTGAAGAGACTGATGGCTCAGAAGGAGGAGATGATGAAGAAGAAGAAAACAACCCTTATACTGGTGCCAAGTCTCTAACATTTAACGATGACATCTTGGACTTTATTAGGGAGGATGATGACGAGGTCAACAAGAGCTCTTCCTCTGCTACCAAACAAGTCGACAAGACCATGGCTGGAAAAACTATTAAAGAGACCCTCAAAGGAAATAGATGAGAAAATTGTCGTCAACACTAGAACCGACACCTCCACCATCAAGACCACTAAGGCCCTCCCGACTACTGCTGCTTAATCTGAGGATCAAACTAAAACCCAACCAAAAGCTTAGACTTAGAATATTTTTGTCTTTATTTCCTTTTATGAACAATGCTTCATCTATTTTTGCAAGGCCGAAATGCGTTCTGGTGTACGTGCAACTCTTCTTTGTGAATGAAATATGTGTTTTCTTCTAAGTGTTGACTTCAAACTTTGATTCTATTGTTGCATGTCTTCATTATTTTTATGTCTGCAATATTGTGTCATACAAACATCCTTGTTCTAAATCTCATCTCAAATAGCATGACTACCTCATATCACACAATCATCTCGGGTAGTACTATTATCTTGGATAACTCTCACATTTATTCTTTTTCAAAATTTTACCAAGTATGACTTTTAAATCATTGCTAAGTCAAACTTCCCTTAACTCATATCTGCTCTCTGCCCCCTAAAGTGAGATTAAGATAAGCTTACTCTCACAATACTGAGTTAACATGGATATACTTGCCTAGGTTCTCAAACCTGGGCATCATTGTCCAATGTCATTCTGTTTAGCTCGTCTAAATAAAACACTTAAGGCTTAACCTTAGTACACCAATTTCCTCATTACTACCTCGCGCTTCTTGTCACAAATTAAGCAAGTCAGCAGACTCTCAGTTAATTTCGTCTTATTTCTTATTGAAACATCTCTTTAACTTAGTTCCACTCTACCTTCTTGGTAAGTCTAATTTAAATGTCTAGTTTCTTGTTAAAACATCACATCGACCTAAACATATCGCAACTTTCTACCAAAGTTACATATCAAAATCATATAAGTCTCAACAATAATTGAAACAAACAAATCGAACTAAGTTTTTATTAATGGAAACTTCAGCTAAAAAACTAAAAAAATTATATCGAAAAGTAAACTACTAATGATAGAAAAACTTCAAGTTGTTAGTGTTCCAAGGTCTTGGCTGCTACTTGTCATCACAATCTTTCAGCTGATATACTCCTGTACTAGCAACCGAGGTGATCTTGTAAGATTCTTCCCAGTTTGAGCTAAGTTTTCCCTCTATGGGATCCTTCTTGTTACCGGCAACTTTTCTCAAGATGAGTTCTCAAACTTTGAATTCTTTGGGGGTTGACCTTTTTGTTGTAGGCTCTTGCAAATCCTTACTAGTATGCTCCCAACCGAAGTACTGCTCAGTCTTTTCTTTCTTCTATTAAGTCAAGATCTTGGGCCAAGAAAGCTTCATTCTACTAATTCTCTATTGCTTGAGTCTTGACTCTTGGGATACCGATTTCTATAGATATCACTGCTTCTATGTCATGGGCCATGACAAAAAGGGTTTCTCCAATTGATCTTCTAGGCGTAGTCCAATATACCCATAGTACATTAGGCAACTCTTATATCCATTTGTCTTTCTCTACTTCCAATCTCTTCTTGATTCCATATAAGATGGTGTTGTTCAATGCCTCGGCTTGGCCATTGCTCTGAGGAAAACTAGGTGTTGAATAGTAGTTCTTGATCTTGTACTTAGCAAAAAAGTTCATCAAATTGAGTGCCATTGTCTACTACAATAACCCTTGGAATGCCAAATCTAATAATGATATTCCTCTAGATGAAGTTCTTAACATCCACATATTAGATTTTGATTAATGGTTCAACCTCTATCCATTTCGTAAAGTAATCAATAGCAATTAGAAGAAACTTCCTCTGACTAGTTGCTTATGGCAATTGTCCAACTAAATCCATGCTCTATTAGGCAAAAAGCCAAGAACTAGACACTGGATTCAGATCTTCAACAGGTTGGTGTATGAAAGGTGCAAACCTTTAACACTTTTCACACTTCCTCACATATATGCCTTGGTGCCCTTCTGCATGAAGGGCCATCAGTACCCTTAGCTAATTGTTCTATGGGCTAATGATCTACCTCCAACATAGCTTCCACATGCTCCTTCATGTATCTTGTACAAGAAGTCTTCAACTTAAGAAGAGTGCATACATCGCAATAGTGGTCCTGTGAAGGACCTTTTATAAAGATGGCCTTCAGCCGATAAGCAGAACCTTGCCAATCTAAGCCTTATCTTGTGTGCTTCATTCTTGTCTTCTGGCAACCTTCTATCATTTATGAATCCCACAAACGGGTCTATCCAACTTGGACCAAACTCAATACACAATATTTCATATTCAACGATGGAGGGTTCAACACTTAGGCTCAACAAATAGTCAATCATGATGGTTCTGGGAGTGTCTGTCTTCATGGCTGAAGTTAGGTTAGTCAATGCGTCGACATGGCTATTATCTTCTCGGCACACCTACTCAAGTCAGTAATTTATGAAATGTCTCAACAGTTTAATGACCCTTTTCATGTAGGCTGACATTCTCTCATCTCGGGCAGCATACTTACTCATCGCTTGGTTGATGATGAGTTAGGAGTCACAATAAACTACCGCATCATCAGCTTCAACTGTTGCCCTAACCTCAAGCCCGTAATTAATGCCACGTATTCTACTTAATTGTTTGAGGCCTTGAATCCTAACCTGATTAACTGGTTAACCATTTGTTTGTCCGGTGAAGTTAGAACAACTCATATCCTGCTCCTTATCAGCTAGAACTTCCATCGACAAAGAGTTGAAAGAATTCGTTGACATGTATGTTACAAGGTTTCAACTTCTCAAACTTCTTCTTCTAGATCACAATCTCCTCGGATGGCTAGGAAGGTTGGACCACAATTTGCAAATCTTCTAGCCCTACTATAACCCCCGAGTCGAGGTTCATCTATCTAGGTCTCAGAATCAAGTTTGAAGTGAACTCAATAACAAAATTGGCCAAAACATGTCCCTTTATTATTGTTCTTGGTGTGCATTATATACTATAAGAGGGACTTCGAAGGATGTTCGGTTATCACTAAGACTAGGTGGGCTTGAAAATAATGGTTCAGCTTCTTTACCGCCACCACCAATGCGAGTGTTAACTTCTAATGGCAAATACCTTATCTCGGCACTAGTTAAGGTCTTGCTGACATAATAAACAGTTTTTTGTTCCCCTTCTTCTTCTCAGATCACCACTGCACTTATTGTATAGTCTAATACAGTTAGGTACAAGAACAACTCCTTCCCAGGTACTAGTGTCGTCGACAAGATAGAGAAGACAAGTACCTTTTCAAGTCAGCCAGTGTAACCTCACACTCCTTTGTCCACTTGAAATTAGCGGCCTTCTTTAGTAGATGGAAGAATGGTTTACACTCGTCAGAGCTTCAGCTAATAAATATATTTAATGTTACTGCCATTCCGGTCAAAACTTGCACATCCTTCATATTCTTCGAGCTCTTCAGATCGAGGATGGCCATCAACTAATAAATCTATTCTATGATCGCTTACACTTCTAGCAGCTTCTCTACCTCTTATTCCACCTGGAAATGGATCACATTAATGACCTGAGGTTCTTCAACCCGAGGTACTAGAGGTGGACGTGGTGGTGGTGCTCCTGTTGGAGCTTAGGCTAATTTCACTTGTTTTACCCTCGTTCTTCCCTCGTCAATTAGGTCCCTCAAATGACCTTGCCTGATATGGTCTTCTAAATGTTATTTTAGAAACTGACATACCTCTATCATATGCCCATTCCCATTGTGATACAAGCATGACTTATCCCAAAATCTCCACATGGACTCCCTAGGAATCCTTTGGGATGGTCTAAAGTAAGGATGGTTCCTTGTTCTCTCCAAGATCCTGTAGATGCGAATCTTAAAGACAGTGCTGACTGCCTACATCGACTTCAACCTCTGTTCTCTATTGACATTGCCGACTCCATTCCTTCTTGGCGATTGCTTCTGCCTTGGTGAAGTATTCTTCTTCTTCTGCTTACCAGTATTTTCTCATTTCGGCTTGTCTTCCTCTACTCTAGCATACTTCTCAATCCTGGCCATCAGATTCTCCATTGACATAGGGAGAGTCTTGTCCAAAGATTGCTAAAGTGGATTATCGTCTTCTAGGCCATTTTTGAATGAAACAACGGCAAGTTCCTGGTTACAACCTGGAATTCAATTGTAAACCTCATAGTATCTCTTGGCATAGGCCCTCAAATCTTCACCAACATCCATCTTCATATATACTAACAAGTCAACCCTCAAAGGTTGAATGTTGTTGGTGATAAACTGACCTACAAACATCTCAGCCAAACCATCCTAGCTCTTCACCGATCCCTTTGGTAACTTCCAAAACTAATTTGAGGTTATGCCCCCCAACGTTGCCGAGAACACCTTACAGAATAGTGGATCATTTCCACCCCTATAATGACATTGCATTAAGATAAAGTCCAATGTAAAATTTAGGACTACATTTACTGTCATATGTATAAAACTTCGGCATGGTAAACCTCTTTGGTGCTTCAAACTCTTCCAACTCCTTTGAGAACGGCGTCTTTGGAGCATTAAGTGACGTGACCTCGACTTCGTTTCTCTTCTTCTGAAGTAGGTTACATAAATCCTCCTTAGATCACCCCGGCGCTCTGCTATTAACCAACTTCAACCTATTCAGCACACTGTTCCTTGTGCTTTGGGATTTGACCTCTTGGATCCGTTAAGACCCAACATCTTCTTGGCATGGTGATCTTGTCCATTCAATTCCGTCGATCGTCTCGGTGTTCACCTCCACTAGCGTGTACTAATCATATGGGAGAGAAGACTATGGAGGTGTTTGGTAGAGCTTAAATTCAGCTTATTTCAGCTTTTAGCTTAAATTAAGTGATTTTTGTGTGTTTGGTGTAGCTCAAGTGATCAACTTTTAGCTTAAATTAAGTCAAAAAAGTGATTATTCTTTGAGTCGGGGAGGAGGTGCTTTTTGATTCAGCTTAAGCGCCCAGCTGGGGGTTTGAGGGGCAAAATGACTTAAATGCCCCTCACCATTACAAGTTATTACCAATGTGCCACGTATATAAACCAAACTCACTCATTTCTCTTCCTCGCCCGAACCAGAGAGGCAATTTCCGGCGAGGGAGGTGATTTCCGATGAACTCTCTCCCTCTCTGTCTGTGTGTGTTCGGATTCAAATCTGAAGGAAGACAATCGATTAAGAGTGACAATCACCACCCTAGAGAGGCTCGCGGTGGTGAAGGGCGACGACCTGCTAAAGATCTGGCCTCTGTCGTGACAGCCTCCGTCACGATCAAACCTAGCTTTCGATAGCCTCGATCAACATCGGAGAAAACAAGAAGATGAAGATCTGGCCTAGAAGATGAAGATGAAGATCTTGGCCTCCGTTGTCGTCCCCCATCGTGATTGGTCGTGCGAGGCGATCTGAAACCCTAGGCGTCTCGTCCCCTATCGCGCCGAAGCTAGGGTTTTAGTGTTCAAATTTTTTTGTTTTTTTTTTAAAATGTTTTCAGTGTTTTTTTAATAAAAAATAATAATAATAATAATAATTAATAATTTGATACTAATTAATAATTTGTAACAAAAATATTAATTGACACCTAATTCATTTGTAATGAAAAAATGAAAAAAATTGACACGTAATTCATTTGTAATGAAAAAATGAAAAAATTATACTAATTGATAATATTAATAATTTTAGTATTAATTGATGGTAATTAAGCCATAAATTGACACCTAATTCATTTATAATGAAAAAATGAAAAAAATTATACTAACTGATAATATTAATAATTTTAGTATTAATTGATGGTAATTAAGCCATTAATTGACACCTAATTCATTTCTAATGAAAAAATGAAAAAAAAATTATACTAATTGATAATATTAATAATTTTAGTATTAATTGATGGTCATTAAGCCATTAATTGACACCTAATTCATTTATAATGAAATAATGAAAAAAATTATACTAATTGATAATATTAATAATTTTAGTATTAATTCATGGTAATTAAGCCATTAATTGACACCTAATTCATTTATAATGAAAAAATGAAAAAAAAAATTATACTAATTGATAATATTAATAATTTTAGTATTAATTGATCGTAATTAAGCCATTAATTGACACCTAATTCATTTATAATGAAAAAATGAAAAAAAAATTATACTAATTGATAATATTAATAATTTTAGTATTAATTGATGGTAATTAAGCCATTAATTGACACCTAATTCATTTATAATGAAAAAATGAAAAAAATTATATTAACTTTAGTATTAATTGATACTATTAATAATTTTAGTATTAATTGATACTAATTATATTAACTTTTGTAATACTAATTACATTAACTTTTATTAATGAAATATTTTTTTTAAAATTAAAACTGAAAAAATAACAAAATAATCATTTTTATATCATATAAGGGAAAACTGGATAATTACACAGTGAAAAATTATTTTACAACTAATTAACCAAACACTACTCTACTGCTTAAATCCATAATCCCATAGCTGCACCAACTAATTATATTAACTTTTGTAATACTAATTACATTAACTTTTATTAATGAAATAATTTTTTTAAAATTAAAACTGAAAAAATAACAAAATAATCATTTTTATATCATATAAGGGAAAACTGGATAATTACACAGTGAAAAATTATTTTACAACTAATTAACCAAATACTACTCTGCTGCTTAAATCCATAATCCCATAGCTGCACCAAACAGGCAAATAGCTTAGGTTCACAGCTATAAGCCATAATCTATTAAACTATAATTTATAATTACTTTTCCACAGCTCCACCAAACGGGGCCTATGTAGGTGTTTAGTGTAGCTTAAAAACAACTTATTTCACCTTTTAACTTAATTTAAGTTGAAATGGTGTGTTTGGTGTAATAACTTATAACTTATTGCAACTTAAATGTGAGGAAAAAAGTTGATTTCAAAAAGCATTTCAAGGGGTGCCTTTCAAATTCAGAGTACACGAATAGTTGAAACTTAAGAAGTTAAAATACTTAAATGTCCTCTGTCATTACAAAATATTACCATTAAACCAGGTATATAATCTCTTAAATGTCCTCTGTCATTACAAAATATTACCATTAAACCAGGTATATAATCTCCTATTCTACTCTCCCTCTCTCTCTCCTCATTTTACATCTGACTGTAGAGAGAGACCGCAGAGAGAGCTCTAAAGAGAACCAAAGAACTCTCGCGTTTTTGCCAAAAACGAACCTCAACCTGGGAAGATCCGAAGCCAATCGGAGGCACCATTATCTCCGATGAAATCTGGATGGCTAAACATCACCCCATCTCCGACGAACTATAAGTTTTGATCTTCTTTTTGTGCACAAGCAGTTTTATATATATATATATGTATATATATGTTTGTATGTTTACAGTATGGAAAAAAAATTGTTTAGGATTTTTTTACTTGTTTTCTTTTTCAATGAAATCCTAAACTTACTAATTTGTGGATTTAAGTTATGATTTATAGGGAAAACCATTTGAGTTTTATGATTTCGTTTTTTTTTTTTTTTTTTTTGATTTACAACTAGTTATATATTATATATTGAGAGGGTAATTTATACTTAAATTGGGCCGAGCTGGGTAAATGGGCTGTAGTATGAAGGGATGAGCAGATGGGCTTTGAAGTTAGTCCGGTTCTGGAAACCACAGCGCGTAGTCCGGCCCTAGAAGCCATGGTTAGTCCGGTCCAAGGTTGATGTTGTTATCTCGGTTCAAAGGAAGTTACGGTTAGCCCGGTTGAGTCTTCTGACCGAAGTATGAGACATCTTTATGACTGTTCTGTGGTAGTTCGGCAAATGTCTTCTATGGATAGCACGGCCTTTGTATGTGGAGCCGAGATAGGAGCCAGTATGGAAGAGCCGAACTGGGATCAACGTCAGTTAAGCTTTCAGCTCGGTGTTGCAGTGTTACTTCGGTCGAAGCGTGTGGAAAACCGAGGTAAGCCATGGTGCTGAGTGTAGTTCGGCTAACTCCCTTATGGATAGCTCGGTCTTAGTATGGGAAAGCCGAGGTAGGGGAGAGTATGGTGAGAGCCGAATTAGCAGTCACTCCGGTCATCTTGGAGCCCGACCATGGAAGACCATCTCACTTGGTTTAAGCAGTGAGGGGGGTGTTGAGGGATAAGCATTATCCTTTAGGAATGTGAGTCCTGAGAGGACTCTACATGGAAGAGTTAGAGTCCTACTAGGACTGTGCCACACGAAACCTATATAAGCTCACCAATATCACCTAAAAAGAGGTAATGCAACTTTTGCTCCCTGACTACATTTAGCTTTTGCCTATTTCTTGCTTACTGACTTAGGCATCGGAGAGGTTTCCGGCACACACCCGTCGGCCAGCTCACTTTGTGTTTTCAGGTGTTAGAATGACGACGTGCAGAGGAACATAGGCTTGATCAACAGGATTATACGTGAAGGTGAATCTCTTTCCCGTACAATTGGCGCCGTCTGTGGGAAGAACAGACAAGAACAACCTCTTGATCAAGCTTTTTCTCTCAAAATTCGATGGCGAACAACGAAGAACTGCCTCAGTCCGCCATTGACGGACAAACTCCAGATGGAGGTGCAAGGCGCGAGGGCCTACCTTTGGTCCCTCCCATGGCGAACCTGGAACCACGAAGACAAGATTCCAGGAGGGATGCCAGGGGTAGAAGGAGGAATAACAGCCCTCATCCCTCTCGTTCGCAGAGCCCAGAAAGACAAAGGCGCAGGGTAGATCCTCAAACTTTGGAGGATCGCGTCAGGGAACAAGACGAGTTGATACGGCAGATGGCGGCAGACATGGAAGCTCTAAAACGCCAGATGAAAGGAAAAGAAGTGGCGACAGGAGAGGGGCGCAACAACAAGACGCCCCATCGCCACTCAGAGGGTCGTAGTAGGAATTCTACACCCTCCCAAGCAGAAAACAGAAGCCTCAGGACAGGCGACACGCAAGTTAGGTCTTCCAGGACTCGTCACTCCAGGTCTGAGAGGACGAGATCTGAAAGGTCTTACACAGAAGGGAGCACTTACTGGCCCTCGCATACGCACCAAACCAGGTCCAGACAGACCGAGATGCCCAGATCGTCCGACCTACGAACCGTGCTAGATGAAAAGGCACGATGTAGGGAGGACGCCAGGGCACGTGATCCACATAGAGTTTCTGCCCTACAGCGGTTGGCTCCTCGGACGCATGGAAGCGTCGAGGTTGGAATGCCACTACCGCGCCCGGCCTACGAACCAGCGGATAAGGCATTGGCGAGGCTGCAGACCTCACCATTCGTCCCAGCAATAGAGAACGCGCCTCTACCCTCAGGCTTCCTTCAGCCCAAATTCAATACATACGAGGGGAAGATGGACCCCTACTCGCACTTGAGCCACTTTTGCCAGGTCATGGCTGTATACCGACGGAATGAGGCCTTGATGTGCATCCTATTCCCTTCAAGCCTTGGAGACCTGGGCCTTACTTGGTTTGAGAAACTTCCAGAAGGCAGCATAGCCTCCTGGGCGCAATTGGCGGAGGCGTTTGTCACAAGGTTCTGAACGAACACTAAGACCCCGGTGGAGATCGATCAGTTACTCTCCATCGACATGGGTGAGAAGGAAACCTTACGATCCTACAACAGTCGTTACTGGGAGACATTCAACCAGATTGGGGACTGCCCAACCAATCTCGCCATTGCGCAGTATAAAAGAGGACTCCCAGTTGGGAACAGACTGAGGGATTCTATAACCATGACGCCACCTCTTACCATGGAAGCCCTGATGGAAAGAGTGCATCAGCACATCAGGGTGGAAGAGGATGGCGCCCGTGCCAAAGCAAAGTCTGGCACGACCGCAGCACCAGAAAAGAAGGCCTCAGCAAAGGTCAATGCGGTAAATCGGCCGAACAAAAACGGGCGTGGTAGACGGGACAACGGAGAAGACCGGGACGAAAGATGGTTGAGAGTCCGCACTGCCATCACCACGGTCTTCAAGAAGCCGATCTACCGAATACTTAGCGAGATTCGAGACGAGCCCTTCGTCAAGTGGCCAGCCAAGTTAGGCGAAGCACAGAAGGACTACGACGACAGATCACGGTGCACCTTCCACAAAGAAAAAGGGCACCGCACTGAGAACTGCACCCCATTGAGGCAGCACTTAGAAGAGTTGGTGGCGGCAGGCCACTTAGACAAATACATTGAAGGCGGGGCACAGCCAGCCCCCCAGGACCATAATAACCCCAATGGGATGCCAATCGACGCTCCACCTCAAGGCATTATCAATGTGATACGTGGAGTCTTCGAACCTGAGCGTGTATGTGAGCTCAGAGGTTCGATCAAGAAGGCTGAGCACTTAAGGGAGGTACTAAGTGCCCAACCTGTCGTCAAGAAGGGGAGGACAGGGGCCACAAATGTTATGTTTTTTTCGGATAAAGACTTGGACAGAATATATTGCCCTCACAATGATGCCCTGGTCGTCACTCTCCGAATCAAAGATTTTGACGTCAAGCAGATTCTGATTGACCAGGGTAGTTCATGCGAAATCATGTACTATGAGACGTTCAAACAATTGAAGCTGCAAGATAAAGACTTAGCACCTGCAGTGTCACCCTTGATTGGATTTAATTCGATGCCAGAATGGCCAGTTGGCAAGATCATCCTTCCAGTCAGAGCAGGGAGTGTGACGAAGCAAGTAGAGTTCTCGGTGTTAAAGGTCCCATCCACCTATAACATCATCTTGGGCAGAATATGGCTGCATGCCATGCGCTCGGTGGCGTCATCCTACCACCAAGTGATGCGGTTCCCAAACGACACCGGAGTAATAGAGGAAGTCTATGGAGACCAAATCATGTCCAAGCAATGTTTCGTCACAGTGAACGGAAGCCGCACTGCGAAGGGGTATGTTCATTCGGTGGAAGAACCGGAGAGTAATGAACTATTCGCAGACGTCGGCAAAGCAGCAAGCCAGAAAGCGGTAGAAGACTTGGTGGAAGTCAGAATAGATGAAAAGAACCCGGATAAGTTCTTTCTGCTCGGTTCGTCGTTGTCCAACGCTGAGAGGTTAGAGGTCTTGGAATTTTTGACCTCTAACATCGAAGTGTTTGCCTGGACTCCATACGACATGCCAGGCATTGATCCCAACTTCATCTGCCACCAACTCAATGTCCACCCATCTGCCAGGCCAATCATTCAGCGCACCCGCAGATCGGCACTCCACCACGCCGAGATAGTGGCGGAAGAAGTGGGAAACTTGTTGGAAGCAGGGGCAATCAGAGAGGTGCACTACCCCAGATGGATCTCCAACACGGTCGTAGTGCCGAAGAAGAATGGCAAGTGGCGCGTCTGCGTCGACTATAAAACTGTCAACAAAGCATACCCTAAAGATAGCTTTCCTCTACCACGGATTGACCAACTGGTAGACCTGACGGCGGGGCACAACCGTCTAAGCTTCCTGGATGCATACAGGGGCTACCACCAGATCGCAATGCATGAACCGGACCAGGAGGTCACATCTTTCACCACACCAAGAGGACTCTACTGCTACAAGGTCATGCCCTTTGGCCTAAAGAACGCTGGGGCGACATTCCAGAGAATGGTCACCAAGATGTTTGAGCCGTTGTTAGGCAGAACAATGGAAGCTTACATCGACGACATGGTGGTCAAGAGCAAGGATGAAAATGACCACCTCAAGGACCTAAGTGAGATGTTTGCGATTCTGAAGAAGCATAAGTTACGCCTCAACGCGTCGAAGTGTGCATTCGGAGTAGGATCAGGCAAATTCTTAGGCTTCTTGGTGACCAACCAAGGTATAGAAGCAGATCCTGCTCAGATCAAGGTAATTCAGGATCTGGAAAGACCAAACTCAGTAAAAGAAGTACAGCATCTCACTGGCATGGTAGCCGCGCTCAATCGGTTCATTAGCCGATCGTCAGACAGGCTACGACCATTTTTTCATGCCCTCAAGGCCAAGTTTGAGTGGGACGAAGAATGTGACCGGGCTCTGGAAAGCTTGAAGGAATACATGTCTTCTCCGCCACTACTTGTAACACCAATTCCTGGAGAAGAACTCTTCCTGTACCTGGCAGTCTCACAGCACGCAATCAGCGCGGTGTTGGTCCGTGCAGAAGGAGTCCAACATCTGCCCATCTACTATGTTAGCAAGACACTGCTGGGCGCCGAAACAAGGTATTTGCCACTGGAGAAAATAGCATTGGCCTTGATGATGGCCGCAAGGAAGCTACCGCACTACTTTCACGCTCACACCATTGTTGTCCTCACGGCCTTCCCACTAAAGGCTTTGTTTGAAAGGGCGAACTTCTCCGTGCGAATTCTGAAGTGGGCAGTAGAGTTGGGACAATACGACATCAAGTTCCAACCTAGAACCGCAATAAAAGCTCAAGCATTGGCGGATTTTGTCGCAGAGTTCACTCCTAGGAGTCATCATATCTGCCCAGTCGACCTGACTGACTCAACCGAACTAGGGACGGAAGTTGACGTCGGAATAACGCAACCCCTGGTATTGGTTACTCAGCCAAGTCCTAAGGCAGACCGGAGTAATACAAACAAGGAAGAAGTAAACCATGCTATACCAAGTCCAGACTCGCCAACAAAGAAAAACTGGGTGCAACAAGATGACAAGGGGCAGGCAGCAGGCCTGGACTTAGAAGAAGAAATCAGCAACATGGAAGATCCCAAGGCATCATCCGATCCCTCCACTTGTTGGAAGTTGTTCGTTGGGGAGATGTGGAAGCTCTTCGTGGACGGAGCATCCAACCGACATGGAGCAGGACTTGGCATAGTCCTCATCTCTCCAGACGGCCTAGTGGTGGAGCAGGCAATCAACCTTGGCTTCCCAGCGTCAAACAACGAAGTGGAGTATGAAGCGCTTCTTGCAGGTCTCAAATCGGCATTCCACATGAAGGCCACCGAGCTAATGGTTTACAGCGACTCACAGCTAGTGGTAAACCAAATATCTGGCGACTATGAAGCAAAGGATGACAGAATGGCTAAGTACCAAGAGCTGATCAGAACCGAAATCAAAAAGTTTGAGGTGGTGAGGATAGAACAGATCGGCAGGGAGGAGAACAGCAGAGCAGACGAACTAGCGGGTTTCGCTTCAATGGCAGATACCTCCATCCCACATCCTCTATTGATCGACTACCTGCCTAGACCAAGTATCGAAGACCCAGAAGCAGAAGAAGTATGCTGCGCCGATCTAGGTCCTTCTTGGATAGATCCTATCATCTTGTTCCTGAAAGACGGCATCTTACCAGAAGACAAGAAAGAAGCCAACAGAACCAGAGCAAAGTCGCAGCGATTTTGGCTCTCTCCATCCTTGGCATTATACAAGAAGTCGTTCACAGGACCTTACTTAAAGTGTGTGCACCCCAGCAAAGTGGAAGCATTCCTGTTCGAAATACATGAGGGTGTATGCGGCAGCCATCAAGGAGGACGATCATTGGCATACCGAGCTATTTCACAAGGATACTGGTGGCCGTACATACAAGCGGATTCAGAGAAGTATGTCAAAAAATGCGAAAAGTGTCAGAAGTTTGCGCATCAAATACACCAACCGGCCAGAGAACTTCTATCTCTCACTAGTCCATGGCCTTTCGCAATGTGGGGCTTAGACATAGTGGGACCACTCCCAACAGCACCAGGCAACAGGAAGTTCTTTCTTGCGGCAGCAGACTACTTCACAAAATGGGTGGAAGCAGAAGCCTTGGCGTCAATCAAGGAAAAAGATGTGAAGAAGTTTGTCTGGCAGAACATCATCACTCGCTTCGGCATACCAAAAGCACTGATCTCAGACAACGGCACGGAGTTCGATGGTAAAATTTTCAGAGGCTTTTGTGAGGAGTACAAGATAGAATTCTACAATTCTACACCGGCGTATCCCCAAGCGAATGGTCAAGCAGAAGCTTCAAACAAGATAGTCTTGGATGGACTGAAGAAAAGACTAGAGAAAGCCAAAGGCAAGTGGGCAGAAGAACTCCCTCATGTTTTATGGGCTTACCGCACCACGCCTCGGCGATCAACAGGAGAAACACCATTCTCCTTAGCTTACGGCATGGAAGCAGTCATCCCATTAGAAGTTGGTCTCCCCACAATTCGGAGTGAAAACTTTGATCCAGACTTAAACGCCGAAGCAATAGCATTAGAACTTGATCTCGCGGAAGAAAGAAGAGACAGAGCATTGGTTCACATCGCCTCCTACCAACAAGAGTTGTCTAGAAAGTACAACAAAACGGTGCATCCAAGACAGTTCAAGATCGGCGATTGGGTACTTCGCAAAGTGATGGGAAACACCCTGGTTCCAGGAGATGGCAAGTTGGGGCCGAATTGGGAAGGACCTTACAAAGTGGTCGGTTTAGCAGGCAAAGGGGCATACCACTTGGAAGATAAGGATGGCAAAGCAATTCCTAGGCCGTGGAACGCTGCCAATCTTAAGTTGTTTTATTTTTAGCCTTTTTCTTTTAAGAAAGTGTAATTTTTTACTTTCTCAATAAAACAAGTCGATTCTTTTTCAGTATATTTGTTTTCGGTAGAGAGTAATTTTAGTAAGTCAGTAGCACTGTAAACATAGTTGGCCGGAATAACCAACTTTGACCCCTCCTAAGCCCAGGATAAGGATCCAGGCTGCAGGACGTTTGGTCGGAATAACCAAACACCTTATTCTCAGTTGGCTGAAAAAAAACCAACTTAGAGGTTGGCTGGATTAAACCAACACTCTGTACTCTTCAGCCGGAGTATGGGAATAGGCTGAAGAGTGGTTGGCTAGATTAAACCAACACTCTGTACTCTTCAGCCGAAGTATGATATATCGGCTGAAGAGGGTTGGCTGGATTAAACCAACACTCTGTACTCTTCAGCTGAAGTATGATATATCGGCTGAAGAGTGGTTGGCTGGATTAAACCAACACTCTGTACTCTTCAGCCGAAGTATGATATATCGACTGAAGAGTGGTTGGCTGGATTAAACCAACACTCTGTACTCTTCAGCCGAAGTATGGGTATAGGCTGAAGAGTGGTTGGCTGGATTAAACCAACACTCTGTACTCTTCAGCCGAAGTAAGTGTATGGCTGAAGAGTGGTTGGCTGGATTAAACCAACACTCTGTACTCTTCAGCCGAAATATGATATATCGGCTGAAGAGTCGCTGGCAGGATTAAACAAACTGTGTACTCTTGAGCCGAAGTGAGTTATATCGGCTAAAGAGTGGTTGGCTAGCAAGTTAGATAGTTAGACCGAGATCACAGTTAATGAAAAATTCATTGCAAGTATGAGCATACACACACAAAACCGGAATAAAAGTTCAAGAAATTTTCATTAAAAGTGCAAACGCAAACCAAGTACAAATTTGGGAGCCACAGCCCGGTTACAAAAGTTCAGAACAAAAGAAGAGAAATGAAAAATCAGCGAAGAAGATCATCAAGCTCGGCATCGAATTCCGCATCATCACTTGTTGGGAGCCCGGTGTCAACTGGGAGAACGGTTTGATCTGGGAGCTCGGTCTCGGCTTGAACTTCGGTTTCTGTTGGCTGTGTGTTGTCAACCAGCAGCTCGTCAGTTAAGTCCTCAATGACCGGCTCCAACCGAACTGCCAGATTGTTTGATTGTTCGTTGACAGCCGGGGTAAGAGTTTGCTCATCTTCATCAGACTCCTCATCACCATCTTCATCAGAGCCTTGGCCTTCGAGAAATTGCCTCTGCAGATCGGCAGCGTACTGCGAGAGCGAGGCCGGAATAACACAAGCCGGAGCATTATAAACCTCGGTCTCAGCCCCGCAGCCGAGCTTCTCCACAGCACTCCTCCAACCGCACTTAAAGAATAAGTCCTTGGCGGCGTTGCACTGGAGGGTGTATGCGTCCTCGGCATCTTTAAAGCCTTGTTTCTTGGCTTCCTTGACGTCCTCCTTCAGCTGGCTTATTTCGGCGCCTTTCTGCTTTTCAATCCTGGCCAGAAGGCGCAGGTACTTGTCCTTCGCTTCGGCAGCAACCTTCTTCTTTTCGGCTTCAACCGAATTTGCAACTTCGGTCAGCCGATCATTTTCTGCCTGGAGTTCGGCCAGTTGCTTTTTGGCCTCCTCCAGCTCGGCCCTCTTTACTTCGGCCTCCGCCATGGCTTCCCTGGTACTTCGCCTAAGTTCCATGACCTTCCTGTGAGTAACATGATTTTTCTGGATGGCCTGCAAAGGAGAAGTGACGTTAGCCGGACTCAAAGTTTGAAAAAATTCACATAGAAAGAAGAAAGATGTTTACCAGGATCATAGACTTCGTAGAAGACCGGATTGACTTCAGCTCGATGTTAAGCTGTTTGTAGTGGTGCTCCATGTCCTTGGGGAGGCACACACTTTTGGCTAAGTTGAAAGCCATCAAGTGGTCCTTCTCCGCAACAACCGAGTCAGTCTCCTGGATATCTCGGTTGTTGAAGGACAGCTCTGGAACCCACTTGGAAGAGGTAGCACGGTTGGATTGCTCCGGTTGGATTCTTGGCTGGGGGCTGGGAGGCTGGATTGGTGGTTGAACGATCTCGTCCTCATCAACAAGTTGTTGCTCGGTTTGGCTAGTCCGGGCACGCTTGCGTTGGCGAGATGAGGATGGTTGTTGCGATGGAAGAGCTACCACGGTCTCAGTTGTTCGACCGGTTTGTGGTACCTCGGCTGGTGTTGTCTCGGTTAAAAGGGCCTTCAGCCTGTTCTTCTTTGCCATTTCTTGTTCGGCGGTTAATGGCACCAAGATGATTTGCGGCAAGTTTGGGTCCGGTTCCGGTGCTTCTTCAAGCAGGAAGTCAGTCACCTTTGCTTTTCGGCAACCGGAGTATCGGTAAGTTGGTTCGAATTTGAGAAGTTTAGCCCAACTTCTTTCCCGAACTCGTAGTGCGGCGCGCAGGAAACCGAGGTTGGGGTAGTTATAGTTTGAGAGGAGATGGGCTTTATCTGCAAAAAGAAAACAAGTGTTAGTTCGGTCCAGAGTACAACGCCGAAATAAAAAAAAAAAAAGAAAAAACGAATGATGAAAATGGAATGCAACCGAGGTATGTATACTGGGCTCTCCTTGTTTCCAGTTTATTCTCCAGCCAGGAATCTGGGCTTGAAGGTCTTCAAAGTTCCCAGATACCCAGAAGAAATCATCGTCATTCAGGTCTTTGTCCGGTGTATCCTTAATTATTTTTTCTCGGCCACGGCGTACTCTCAAGTAATAACACCAGCCGTCGTTCTTGGATCCTATGGAGTATTGATGGAGTATTTCGGCTAAACCAAGGTTCAGACCGGTTTGGTGGTTCAGTGCGGCTATACCCATTATTATTCGGTATGTATTGGTGGACAGCTGGGTGGGACATAGTCTGGTTTGTCTTAAAAATTCACAAATTAAGGGTTGGACTGGGAATCTAAGTCCGGTCTCTATTATTGATTGGAGGGTAAAGGGGACAAAACCTTCGTTGCCCCATGGGTCAACGTCTTGTTCGGCTAAAATAAGGTTTACATCGGCTGGAATACGGTAATCCTTTCTGAATTCGGCTAAGCCGCCTGGGGTTTCTACCAAAAATCTGTACTTCCCCATTTATGGTATAACTTATCAAAATAAATTAGTCCGGCTGAGAATTGGTGCTCGGGAGCTCGGTTGAGCGCGGAGAAGAAGTATCTGGGCAACCTAAGTCTGCAAAGTGGAAAAACAAGGTGTTAAGCACAGATCATCGACCGTGCTATAAAAACAAAACAGGGAAGGGAAGTCTTACTTCGGTTATATATGGTGCTACGGGATCTACCTCGGTTTCAATAAGGAGCACGTTGTCTCGGTTCAGCGGGATGTCTTCGTTAGCTCGGTTCTACCTACGAGGTTGGTTATTCCGGCTGAGCATCAAGGGGCAGCTTTCTGAGTTCGGTTTAGAAACTCAGAAAGCTGGCTTGGCCCCGGAAGGCTTAGCTCGGTTGATGATCGAGTTGTTGGTTATCTAGGTTCGCACTTATTTCGATTCGTTTATGTCGGCTATGGTACATCAGAAGATTCTACTGAGACTACAGTTGTGTACAAGTGCTAGTTCGGTCCTAGTCCGCCTGAATCTGTGTAGCAAAGACAGTTTCCTAATTCGGTTGGACATGTTTTTGGATCAAATAAGTGTTCTACTAGTTATTTCTTGATGTTCATAACGTTCCTATGAAGTTTTTCCATGAAAATATGCAAAAATGGTAGCAAGAAGCATTTTGCGAAAACACATTACAAACGAATTGAACAAAAGAAGAAAAGAAAAAGAGGAAACAGATTCGAGATGCTTACCAGATAGAAAGGAAGAGACAGGAAGAGGAAGCAACGGCAGCAATGGGAATCACGAACACAGTGAGCTCAAGAACAAGAGAGAGAAAGCAAAGGAATTGGATGGTGAGTAAATCGGAAGTGAAGAGGTTTTTGTTTTGGTGATGGAACCATAAGGCGGGAACTGTTCAAATTTTTCGGAGTACGAGGGCGGCGCGACAGCTGGGATTGGCCAATGAGAGCCTGCCACGTGTCATTGGAAGGACGATCGATTCAGTTTCTGTAAACTGAAGAGACGTTTTGACCGGACGCGCACAGTACGGCTCGAGTTTAGCGCGGCTGGATAAGCTAAATGGTTTTTAGCTCGGCCGGATAAGTGAACTGGGTCTTAGCTCGGCTAGAGAGGCGTAAAGTTTTAGCTCAGCTGCTGTGATTGAAACTGAAGCTCGGCCGGAAGACAAGTAATCCCTATCATGCTTTGCAGATGGAATTAAGGGGCAATTGAGAGGGTAATTTATACTTAAATTGGGCCGAGCTGGGTAAATGGGCTGTAGTATGAAGGGATGAACAGATGGGCTTTGAAGTTAGTCCGGTTCTGGAAACCACAGCGCGTAGTCCGGCCCTAGAAGCCATGGTTAGTCCGGTCCAAGGTTGATGTTGTTATCTCGGTTCAAAGGAAGGTTAGCCCGGTTGAGTCTTCTGACCGAAGTATGAGACATCTTTATGACTGTTCTGTGGTAGTTCGGCAAATGCCTTCTATGGATAGCACGGCCTTTGTATGTGGAGCCGAGATAGGAGCCAGTATGGAAGAGCCGAACTGGGATCAACGTCAGTTAAGCTTTCAGCTCGGTGTTGCAGTGTTACTTCGGTCGAAGCGTGTGGAAAACCGAGGTAAGCCATGGTGCTGAGTGTAGTTCGGCTAACTCCCTTATGGATAGCTCGGTCTTAGTATGGGAAAGCCGAGGTAGGGGAGAGTATGGTGAGAGTCGAATTAGCAGTCACTCCGGTCATCTTGGAGCCCGACCATGGAAGACCATCTCACTTGGTTTAAGCAGTGAGGGGGGTGTTGAGGGATAAGCATTATCCTTTAGGAATGTGAGTCCTGAGAGGACTCTACATGGAAGAGTTAGAGTCCTACTAGGACTGTGCCACACGAAACCTATATAAGCTCACCAATATCACCTAAAAAGAGGTAATGCAACTTTTGCTCCCTGACTACATTTAGCTTTTGCCTATTTCTTGCTTACTGACTTAGGCATCGGAGAGGTTTCCGGCACACACCCGCCGGCCAGCTCACTTTGTGTTTTCAGGTGTTAGAATGACGACGTGCAGAGGAACATAGGCTTGATCAACAGGATTATACGTGAAGGTGAATCTCTTTCCCGTACATATATATATATATATATATGTTTACACTACGGAAAAAAAATTGTTTAGGGTTTTTTTAATTGTTCTCTTTTTCAATGAAACCCTAAACTTATTAATTTGCAGATTTAAGTTTTGATTTATGAAATTAGGGAAAACCATTCGAGTTTTAAGATTTTATCTTTTTTATTTACAACCAATTATATGTGTGTATATATATATGTTTACACTATGAAAAAAAATTGTTTGGGGTTTTTTTAATTGTTCTCTTTTTCAATGAAACCCTAAACTTACTAATTTGTGCATTTAAGTTATGATTTATGAAATTAGGGAAAACCATTTGAGTTTTAAGATTTTGTTTTTTTTTTTATTTACAAATATCACTGATTTTTTGGGTTTAGTCTATTTATGAGTTTTATTTGTAACATTGATTTGTGATTTACAAATATCACTGATATTTTGGGTTTAGTCTATTTATGATTTTTTGGGTTTAGTCTATTTATGATATAACTAGTGGGGCATGTCTAATAGTAGATAGAATAGAATTGTGGTTACTAATAATGAGATTGGGTCATGACCCCGAACCCGTCCCTATAGATTAAGGTCATAACTGGTCAGTAGTCATAAGATTACCTACGACCTCAAATAGAAATCAATTAAAAATTAATAATATGGGGCCAGATGCGAAAGCAGACTTAAAAATTTGTCCAATAAGCTGTGCTTACATGGCATATCAAAACATTTCCCATATACCTAATAATAACTCACACCACATATTAGTAGTTAGCATCTTGAACACCCAGGATCATTCAAACACATAGTCAGCTATACTAAAAGCTTATACACAAAAATGGTCTATCATGATTAATGGAAATGGCAGAAGAAAATACAAAAGATCATAAACAAGCCTCTTGCGTGAGGCACCTGGGCTGACTTCACAAAACTCGGGTTCCTTACTCAAACTCCACTAAGGCTGGGGTTGAACGTCCCTTTGCTCACTTACATACATATAAATAAGAGTGAGTTAACACCCAGTGAATAATACCAAAGTAAAGGGGTTATATGAATGAGATTCATATTAAGTACATCGAACCCATAAATTTCATATACAAACGGCCTTAAGCCCATTCTGTGTTTTTGTTGTATATGTCAAACGACCTCAGGCCCATTTTAGATCCTTAACAAACATACCAAAGGGCCTTGGGCCCATTGTATAACTTGTCAGATTTATCAAACGACCTTGGGCCTAATTCAAACACTTCAAACGTATCAAACGGCCTCATATTTCCATATTCATATTTATGCGCATTTCATATTCATGATCATGATCACCTTTTCATTCAAACGACCTTTGGCCTATCATATTATTCAAATGTATCAAACGGCCTCAGACCCAATTTGTATATATCAAATGTATCAAACGATCTCAGGTCCAATTCATACATATTAAATATATCAAACGGCTTCAGGCCCAATTCATACATATCAAACGACCTTAAGCCCAAATCATGTTCTTCACAGAGCCTTATACAAAAATTAGGTATATAGAATACTCATTTATAATTCAAATCAATAGATCCATGAAGCTTATACAGAAGTAGCATTTGAAAAGTAACATACTTGAAAATATCTTTACTGAGATATTACTCATAATGTTCCATCAATGGATTCGCCCACGCGTTTGACTCTACACATTCCATAACACATTGAGCCACAAGCAATTCAATCCGTTATTAACTTGTTCAATTCTCTTAGGCTTATTTCTTATTCTTTCATTCATTTTTAATGCATAATGCACGCCTAAGAGTGCTTAGAAATGGAAAAGAACAGGAAACAAAACATGAAATAGCTTTTCAAAACTTTATGAAACATGGTTCCTCGCTCGAGCGGACTACTTGGTCTATAAAAGTACTTGTTGCTTCATTTTTACGCTCGAGCACAATTCTTCTTGCTCGAGCGGACATCAATGTCTGCAAAACTTCTAGTTGCCTTCATTCTTCACTCGAGCGGCAACTCCTTCGCTGGAGCAAAGAGCCCGATTTCTGGGTTTTCCAGCAAGCTATTTGAGCCTCAAAACACAACTCCACATGGTGTAACTTACATGTTATGGCCTATACGTCAACCATACAACCTCTAACATGATATAAATGTCAATTTCACAAGATTTGAAGCTCAAATTCCCATGAATTCATCACATAAGTTCAATTATATCAAATTTATTTTCACAACTTCAAAACTCATGCAAACAAATCTTATATCTTCTTGGATCTTTCATGCATGTGAAGTGTAGCTTCTATTTTCATCTCAAATGATACAATTGATGCTTAAACTCATGAGACTCAACAAAATTGTGCATACATGTATGGTTTGGTGCCATATTCTTCATGTTCCAAAAATCATCTTCCAAATACAAACATGAATCCTTAGAATTGAGTTTCATACCATGATGATTTTTACATGCATGTGTTAAATGACTCTCAAATCAATATGAACTACATGTTTCATGCTCAAATATGCAAATTCATGGCAATCTCTTACATGCATGTGTATATTGACTTCAAATTCATCATATTCATCTTAAATCTTGTCCCTAGCTTCATATTATCTTTGAATTCACTTAATTATGAACTTAAACTCATGAATTAAGGTTCAAAAACCTACCTGAGGCCTCAAGAACAATAATTCTTGCAAGATTATGAGTTGTTTCCTTCAATTCTCCAAGCCAATTCCTCAAGATTGAGCTTCTCTCTCTCTAAGATGAAGATTTCTCTCTCTATATGGCTTAATCTAGGCAAAATGGTGAAGATGAGCTCAAAATTATGAGTCTAGGCACTAACTTCAACATATATATAGTGGGTGATTAGGTTAAGCTAATTAAGCATGATTAAAACTAATCAACCTTACTTAATTTAATTCAATTTAATTTAATTAATTTGATTCGAATCAATTTTTAATTAAATTTCACCATAGGCTTTAAAAATTACTCTGATCACAATAAATTAATCAATTTTGGTTTCTGATGCCTCTACCGCCCCTCAATTTCGGATTATAACAGAAATTGTAACAGATTTTTCTACAATCAACAGATAGGCATCCAAAAATCACATAGGACACATAATTAGCATTTAGATTCATATTAGGCATATAAACCACATATATAATTAACGAGTTAAAAGCTTAATACGGAATAGGGTTGTCACATTTTGGATGCTCTGTTACAATGAATTGTGGTTACTTTCATGACTAATACTTTCTTTTTAGCTTTTATGTTTCTTTTTTGTTTTCAATGAATTTTTCCCAGTTATGCTCTGTTGCAACCCATTCAAACATCAAGGTTACTGATAATGAGATTGTGGATGCCAAATTGTGGCTACCTCTTTCTCTTTCTCTTTCTTTTTTCTATTTTTTTTCCCTTCTTTTTTTCTTTTATACTTAGAAAGAGAAGAGACTTGAACTCTTAGATCAAGACTAAGACAACAATGGACCATCATTTAGCTTATAACACCATTTGGTTCATCATCCATATATGCATTAGTTGTGTTTTTTTTTTTTTTTAACTAGAAAGGAGTTTGAACCCCTATTAGAAATTTGATTTATGTCGTAGTATTGCTCACTCTGTTCCCTTGATGCATGCTCAGCTGCCATAAGTTACTAAAATCTTGATTTCTAGCCCTTTAATCTTCCATCTCTTTCTGGGTGCATTGGAGTGAACCCTAACAGAGAAGTAATTATTCTATTTTGTAATGTTTCTTTCTACAGCTGGTACCTTCAAAGTTGGGTGATGCTAGAGAATTATGGCATTCTAGAGAATTGGGTCTATGATTTTTTTTAATCAATTATGCTCTGTTGCAACCATCAGTTATGCTCTCATTATTAGTTATGCTTTGTTGTAATTTACTTTTTAGCACAATCAAGATTTTCCATCAATAAAGTATCCCTGTTTAGTGATTTCAATTTCCTTAAATTTGCTAAATTTTGTATGAATCTTATATTCTTATGCAATCAATGATATGTCCATCAACTTGAATATTATTTTTCTTGATAGAATGGGTACCCAAGTGGAATAACAACCCCAAAATAAGAAGAACAAGGGAAAATTCTCCCAAGTACCAGCTGTCAAGGCTCATTGGGATGGAAAAACAAATGAAATTTTCATTAAGCTTTGTGTTGAGCAAGTCAAGGCTGGACATAGACCTGGTACACACTTAGATAGAATTGGGTGGGAAAAAGTGACAACTTAGTTTCAAATTATGACTGGAAAAGCTTACACTAGATTGCAAATGAAAAATCATTAGGATATCTTGAAAAAAGATTGGCTTTTATGGAATAATCTCTTACGGGGTGAGTCAGGCTTAGGCCGCGATACATTGACTGGAGCTATCACTGCATCTGAAGAGTGGTGGACAAAAAAATTGGAGGATCGATATCTAAGTAAATTCATATTCTTTCTTAAAGTTCTAACATTTTTTATGTAAACCATAATTTTTCTTTCTATATTGTTCTAGAGGTATCCTGATGGTGCAAAATTTCGACGTGCCCCTTTGCAATTTACCGAAGTCCTAGACATAATGTTTTTAGGTGTAGCTGCTACAGGGGAATTGGCATACATCCCTAGTTTAGGAGTTATGCCTAGTGCTGGTGATAATTAGGAAGGAATTTCATACCCCATTTGAGGGTGAGTTTGATGATGATGATGGTACTGATTTAGAGATTCTTTATCTTACTGAATTAAATAGAAAACGTTCATCCAACGAGTGTTCATTGAACAAGGGAAAGACAAAGAGGCTATCTAGAGCCAATCTACTTAACAAGACACTTGGCCGTATTGTGAATGTGGTTGAGTCCTCTTCTATACAGTCAACACATAACTCCATAAAGTATCCTTCAATTGTAGAATGTTTGGAGAAGTTAGAAAGTATACTTGGTGTGACCCCGGAAGACGACATATACGTATAGGCTACCAGATTATTCCTAAAAGACAAGCGTTGGGAGTGCCTCATGACACTTCCTACTGATGAAGTGAGATTGAGGTTTCTTAAGTTGGAGATTGAGATAGAAAAGTCTGCTGTAGTCCTGCTATCTTAGATAAACTGATTATTTTAGTATTTGTGTAAGACTTATTGATAGATACTTATTATTTTAGCATTTGTGCAAGACTTTTTAATGCAGACTTATTATTTTGTAGTGATGTAAGACTAGTTAATACCTAAAATATTTGTAGTGATGGTTTAACTGTTTTTACTATTTTGTGGGCAATTTGCAAACAGTGTGTTTATTCCAGTGGAGAAACTAATTTATTGCTATTTGTTTAATGCTTACTATTGACTTCTAAGGATGTAAAACAATAACTTTTGCAGTTGTGTCCAATGAATTTCACCTACCAACAATACATTCTTGTTGCAGGAGTTCAATAAATTTTAGCTGTCAACTACTAAATAATAAATTGTAGTGATGAAATTTTGTATGTATAGAAGTGTATTCTCAAGTTTGTATGCATGTGATCAACGAGAAAGCAAGTTATTTTTTTCCTTTCATCTTTGAGCATTTTTTTTTTTTTTTTGCACGTTTCATCTTTCATGTTTGTATACATCTATTTATGCTGATAAGCAAAAGGATTGATACCTTCCTCATGAGCAGTTCTACTTTCAGGATTGATACATTCATTTTTATACATGTTGACAACCAAGTTTTGTAAATAGGTATATTTCGGAGATGAGTAACAATGGTGGTGATGATGAATGGAATGACGATGAGGAGGATGAAGATGATGTTAATACACCATAAACTCGACAAAATAATATGCTTCTAGCAGTAGTGGCAACAGTTGCAGTGACATATGCCAAAAATTATTTGATTAAAGAACTATGAAGGACATCTTCTCTAACAGGGTGGCAATGGATGGTAGAATTACAAGAGGGAAATCAAAAAAGATGTTATGAAATTTTTTGAATGGATAGAGATTTGTTCTACCAATTGTGTGATTTGTTACATTCCAACTATGGCCTTAAAACTGGTAAAAAAAGTTGGGATTCAAGAGCAGGTGGCAATATTTTTGTATATTGTTGGTGGTGACATTCGAAATAGAAATGTCCAAGAAAGATTTCATCAGTCGGGCGAGACAATATCGAAATACTTCCACAAGGTGTTGAAAGCTGCTACAATGATGTCTATTGATTGGGTAAAGCCGTAACCAAGTAATGATGTGCATCCATACATAAGAAGAAACCGTAGATACTATCCTCACTTTAAGGTAATAATTACTTACAATTGTGAATTTTGTGTTGCATATTAATGTTGTTAGGATGATTCTAATAATTAATAAAAATATTTTTATGTATTAATTTTCAATAGGATTGCATTGGGGCAATCGACGGAACATACATCAAAGCATATATTTCTCCAAATAAAAAACCCCTCTTGATAGGTAGAAAGGAGTATTTGACACAAAGCATAATGGCCGCATGTGACTTCAATATGTGTTTCACATTTTGCTTGCCAGGGTGGGAAGGAAGTGCGCACGATACTTGAATATTCTTGGATACAATTAGGAATCCCAGCTATAATTTCCCAAAATCGCAAGGAGGTAATAATGTATTTTATAATTGTTTGCTATAGTAGATGCATGACACTTACGTCTTTATATATATATATTATAAGTTGCTTCAATTAATTTCATTTTGGGTATCATGTAAATGAGCTTTACTTGGTGGATTCCCGATATCATAATACAAAGGGATATCTTACACCCTACAAAGGAGAAAGATACCATTTAGATGAATTTCAAATTGGTTAACCTCTCCAAAATGCACAAGACCGAGGACATTCATCACTTAGAAGTGTAATAGAAAGAACATTTGGGGTTTGGAAATCAAGATGGCCGATGATAAAGGATATCCCACCAAACTATGGGTGGCCGACTAAGGCAAAACTTGTTTGTGCAACAATGGCAATTCACAATTTTATCAGGCAAAGTAAGCTACAAGACATCCCATTTGAATCTTATGATATATCCAATGATTATGTACCTATTGATGAAGGAGGGTCAATGTCACAAAAGCCACACCATGGAAATCATATTCAATCTGATGACAACAAGATGGAAGTGAGAAGACGTAATATTTGTATGTCAATTTGTAGAGCAAACTGGCAAAATTTCTCATTGTCAATAGTTGGTGCACCTTTTGTTAGGGCCTAGTCCCTTTTATCGCCTTTTTTGTTTTGTTTTGTTTGTTTGTTTGTTTTTTTTTTTTTTTTTTTTTTTTACCAAAAAAAAAAAATCCACGTTGATTCCCAATATAGGTACTAATTTTATATATTAATTTATAAAAGAACTTTTAAAAAATAAAATTGAAGAAAAAGAAAAAAAAAATACGATTTTTACATTTTATAAGGGCCAAAATGGCAATTATACAGTGAAAAGCTATTTTACAGCTTATTCAACCAAACACTACTGTGTTGTTTAAATTCATAATCCCACAGTTGCACTAAATAAGTTAACAATTTTTGCTTGAATCTAAAATTTATAATCTGCTAAACTATAATCTATAATCACTTGTTTACAGATGCACCAAACAGGGCCTATATGTTTCCCATTGTGTCATGCCAACATTTGCCCACCGTTCTGAACACTAGAATTGATGACCACTGGTGGTGATATCGAGATTGGTGGTGTTGGCTACAATACCTAAGTCTGTACCATGAACTTCATCATAGTCTGTAACTCTGTCACCTTACTAGCTAAATCCTTTACCTTCGCATCCCGACGTGAACATTGGTCTTTCTAGATCTAGATATCATTCTCATTATAATATTCTTCTCAAGACTGTTCTGGTGTCCTCCCGTTATCCCTCCTCTAGTCGTTCTCCACTCTTGGGGTTCGGCCGTTGGTGGCATTATTCGCTTCCAGAACTTCCTCTCAGTTATCCCTACCATCATTCTCATCTACTTTATCAAGATTGACGCACTCTCTTCATTCACTATAAAAGTCATCTCTGACCCCCTGGTCTTGATCATTGTGTGCAACGTTAGCCATCTATTTTGACTAAGTTTCCACACACGATGTCAAATTGTGGGTGCTAAATTTTGACTTAACAACCAAATTGAATCTCTTTGTTGAGATCCAAGGAACAAAGCTGTAGAGCACGTGCAAGAATAGAGAAACCCAACACCTGTACACAAAAGGAAACAAGACCGGTGGCTCGTCCACTTGGGGGTACTCTAACGATCAAGTCAGTCAACAAATGTCACAAAGATATCGACTAAACAATAGCACTCCAGTTCAGAACATACCTTAGACCCATGAGGGTACCTTTCTTTTATAATCATCAGTGCTCTCGTCCTCTAGAAGTCTCACTTCGTAGGTCTCTATCCCTTACAAGGATAACAACTATCTAGGACTCCTCCTATTTGGATTAGGATGAACTTACCCAAAAGTCCCACCTTTATCCAAACAAAGAGTCTATTGTCATCTAGGACTCTTGTCCGTTATCCGATTATCTCGAATTCCGGTATAACCACATCATACCTCGGTAACCCTAAACCACCCATGTGGCACCTCAGCTAACAACCTAGGCCACGTAGACAATCCAAAATTATGGCCCCGCAATATATATAAATATAATTTACTGCATTACATACATTCAATTTCTTGTATTTCTCATTTGGCTTCAATAATTTATACTAATTTGTTTATCCAAAAAATTATTAATTGATTTTTTTAATTTTTAATTTACAGATAATCACTTCAAATGTTATACAAACCAAACTGAAATCCTCTTGTATGCTAATCTAACAACTAATCATTGACTTTTCCCAATGTAATTGTCATTAACCTCATGGGAGGTGAGTGTGATTTACCGTGTCAATTGTCCAGACTAGAGTCGCATAGAAAAATAATAAAAAGAGTGCTACGAATTACCCCTGCCTTTTTTCTTTGGACCTCCCACTTCTTTGAAACCCTACCCACTTAATTGAGTCTCTTCTATTTTCTCTTTGAATCCCCACCTTAATCCTAACTATACCTTTCTTCTTTGGATCCCCAACTCTTCTTCCGATAACCTCTTTCCACCGCCGGCAATCTTTTTCCATTGATGACCTTCCTTCCAGCAACCTCCCAATTGCAAACTAAATCCTTACCAGTGACCTCACTACCTCCACCTATCGTAGTTATAGCCGCGATATTCTAGTGAGTAACCTCAGTTCCTTCATCAACCTCTTTTTTGTCCTTTCTCTACCGCATCACCACTCTTAACCCATCCCTAACCACCACTGTCACCACCCATCGCCATCTTCACCCAATCTCATCTTTCTCTCTCTCTCTCTCTCTCTCCCTCTCTATATATATATATATATATATCTATAATAAGCCAAACATGCATCTGATTAATTAGGTAGCTAATTGCATCATGATGTGTTCATTGATTTTGTGTTTATTATGAAATTGCATGCCTAATGATGTGATTTATATGACTTTGAATTTATATCTATTGTTCGTAGGAAAACTTGTTGAAATTACAACTTTAAACTAGAAAATTGAAGGCCTTAAAGACATCAGAAGCCAAAATTAATTGAATATTTGCAATCAGCGTGATTTTTAGGGCCTAGTATGAAGTTTTGTAAAAATCTGATTCTGAGTGAATTAATTTTTTTTAATTACATATTCTATATTATATATATATATATATAAGAGTCTTTCCTAGGCTCAACAAAAACCAAAAATATCTTGTCGAGAAAGAGATGGAGAGTTCTACAAAGGGAGAGAAGAAGAAAAGAAAGGAAAGAAGAAGAACAAGGAAGATTAAGCCAAAATTGCCATAATTCAACCATCTAAGGGAGGAATTCATCTCTACTTCCATGATTTTGAGCTAAAATACACATGAAATCATAGCATCTAAGTTAAATCAAGAAGAAATCATGCATGAGTAGAAGTAAAAATGGTGTTAATTGATGATAAAGAATTCATAAGAGCAAGTAAGGAAGAATTTGTACGAATTGGGTTTATGGCTTCACATGCATGACATAATTTTCATGGAATTCATGATCATCCATTTGTTTCCTTACTTCTTGCATGAGTTTTTGAACTTGAGGAAAACTCCATGAATTTCAAAGATTAAAGCTCAAGCTTATGATTTTGTTGTTTGAATACAAGGGTTTGAACTCTTTTCATTGAATTTGAGTTTCAATTTCAAGTTATGATTTTGTTTGAAGCTATAGATGGTAAATTCAACATGTTCTTAAGGGTTTTGGGTCTTGAATTGCATGAAAATGAAGTTAGAGTTGCAAAATTTGAGCTTCAAAATCATGAAAGATTTTCGGACAGCTTTTGGCCTAGAACTGCACATGCAGTGGGGAGCCCCACACGTACGGAACACAAAACAGACCAAAGCTCGCATCTTACTTTAATTGCACGTGCAGGAGCATGTGCAGTGGGGTTTCCGCACGTACGGTTTTCAGGGCAGGCTCGGAATTGTTTTCTTTTCCTTTTTTAGACTTCCGGGCCTCTATTTGCATGGTTTTCACATATTTTTCACATGCATTCGCATATCATGAGCATGGAATAAATGAAAAAATGAATTGAACTAAGCGAATGAATAGACAACGATGAACCAAACCGAATAGGTGTAAGAACTGACGGAATGAATTGAATGTGTATTGAATTGTGTTGCTATGAATGTTTGTGTTTATAGGTCAAAGTTCTTAGACCAAGCAACCAATTCTGGAAGCCCACTATGAGTAACTTTACTGTAAAGATATGTTCATATGAATTATATTTGAAATGTTATGTGATAAGTTATGATTTCTGAATTATTATTTGTTTAAGTGAACGAATGTCCTATTTTCGAATCTATTATGGCATCCAAAGATAGTCCCAAGTCATGGGGGACGACACATTAGTGCGGGTCCATGACATATATGTGATTATGAGATCTCGTTAGCCACTTGACAAAGTGGTGATGTGTTTAATCGGTATCTGGAACTGATCACTCTAGTCGGAAAATGTTATGAAATGTTCTTTTAGATGTATCATTATTATGTTCAGATATGAGAATGATTGTGATATGCTTTGTTTTACAGATACGATATCGTTGGAATTCGTACACTAACCTCTTTATTTTAATGTTATTCACTGCGCTATAACTCACTGTTTGTATATATGTGTATAGGTGAGGGTCCTGGAGATCAAGCCTAGAAAGGTTCCTTTAGCTGAGCCACTCGTTGAAGCCCTACTGAGTTTTTGGTGCCTCCAAGTTGGGGCTAGGTTGAGAAGGCCATTGTATAGTTTGTGACCATATTGTCGGGCTTTTGTTATATGTATATATGTACATGAATGATGTTTTTATATAAGATATTATGTATGTATTGTATAGTGGGTAAATTAACGTTTATATATATTTGAATTTGTGCATATAAAGACACAACTCAATAGACTATTTGTTGTCTTTATGTTATAAGCTTCCGCTAGCCCCGAGTATTTTGATTTGTACAGGAAGACCTTTGGTAATCTCGAATTACTAGCCAGTTATGACACCAAACCTATAGGGACAGGTTTAGGTCGTGACAAAATGGTATTAGAGCACAAGTTAATTTACCTACACACATGTCCAATTGAGCTATAGGATGTCCTAAAAAAGATATAGGGACATTACATTATCATGTGTGAGTATGTGTGCATTTTTCTGTATATGTCTGATAAAATGAAAATGAAAACTATAAGCATGAGAAAAGAAATTAGGTGAATTAACATACAAGTTGATTTTAATGAGCCTGATTACTGTTTTAACATGAAGATGAAAGTATGTGACTATGTGATCACATATACAAAGAAGTTATGTGTAATTTGACTTCTATATGGAATATGTGACCTATGTGAACATGAAATCCTCCTATGTTTATTATTATCCATGTTTATCTAGACCAATGGAGAGAACAAGAAATGTAGATAAGTCTGAATCTTCTAATGCTAGAATAGATCAGTTAGAAAAAATGGTGGAAGTTTTAACTGAACTAGTGAGGCAACAACAAGAGCAAAGGCAAAAACCTGTACCTCTTCCACCGCCTCCGGTTCAAGTAGAGCCAAATAATGATGACATCATTACTCTTACACAGAAATACAAGAAAATGAAGCCACCAAATTTTTTTTTTTTTTGGGGGGGGGGGGTATTGAACCAGTAAAAGCTAAGGCTTGGGTACTTGAAACTTAAAAGATATTTGAAGTATTCCTGTGTATTGAAGCGCATAAAGTGTTGTTGGCAACATTTCCCCTAAAAGAAGAAGCTAGGAGTTGGTGGATGCTCATCTGGGAAGAGAATGGCAGCTTGACATGGGATCAATTTAAAGAAATTTTCTATCAAAAGTACTTTCCCCAATGCATGCGAGACAGGAAGGTATCCGAATTTGAACAACTTAAACAAGGTGACATGACTATGGCCGAATACAAGACCAAATTTACTGAACTAGAGCGATATGCACCCCATATGGTTGACACCGATTATAAAAAGGCAAGGAAATTTGAGGGTGGACTAAATGTTGATGTGCTTGACCAAGTAAATGTTTTGGAATTGCCAAAATATGTGGATGTCCTCGATAGAGCCTTGATGTCTGAAGCAAATATTGCCGCATTGAAAATGTCCAAGTCAACAACAACAACTGAAAGTAAGAGTAAGAAATAGAAATTTGAAATGACCGGTGACTCAATGACTTCTATGAATGAAAAATCCAATGTAAGAACTTTGGGCAATATAGGTCGGGGAAGCAATAAGAATAGTGTGGAAAACAACATTGGGGCATTTGTCGTCGTTTCTCCGAAGCTTGCTTTAAATGTGTAAAGAAAGGACACTTAGCTAAGTCGTGTCCTCAAGCTCACCCAAACAATGGTAAACACGTTACCAGTGGTGTTGTATCAACAATGACACCGAGAACAACTGCAACATCTACTCCCGAGGAGAGTAGTTCGAGGCAAGGAAGGGTTTACACTCTAGTTTCAGAGAATACACGGAATATTGAGATGTCTTGTTTGATGTCTTGTTTAATTATATTTAGATGTCTTGTTTGATAGATCTCAACAAGTAAGTTCTAACTATATAAATTTTATTTTTAAAAAAAATTGTACGTGTAATATGATAATTGTAACATTTTAAAGTTTAATGTTTTAAAGTTTAAATACGAATGTGTCTGAGGCTTCTTTCCCTTTTTAACAAAAAATATTAGGGATCCCAACATTTCTACCAAGAGTTTTACAAATGTCTTACATAGGTGTGGGTCCCACATGAGTGTACGCCCCACACACATGTAAAATATTTGATAAAACATTTGGTAGTTTTCTTTGGTAGATTAGGGCTGCAAATGAACTGAGCTGTTCATGAACAATTCGAAGCTCGGCTCGTTAATAGCTCGTTTAAGCTCGTTCGATTACCAAATGAGTCGAACTCGAACCTTATTACCAAACTCATTATTAAACGAGTCGAGCTCGAGCTAATGTGAACTTGACTCGATTAAGTTCGGTTTGACTCAATTATATTATTGTTATTATATTATATTATATTATATATACATATATATATAGTTACAAAAAAAGAAAGAAAGAAAGAATAATTGAAAATATTATATTAATGATAACCCAATCTTCAAGTCATCAACAAGCAATAAACAAATAATAAAACACTGCCCGAGGGAATGTGAGAGAATGGAAAACAATTTATAAAAGGTGGGATTACTTCAAGTGCCCTTATCCTTCAATGTGGGACAACCATTGAATGAACTTCACAAAAAATAAATAAAAAAATAAAAAATAATAATAATTTGTAAATGGCATGTCCTAGGTTTGGGATTGTTCAAGTGTCCTACATCGTTTCTTTTACACTTCCAATAGGGACAAGGGCTCTATATAAGTGGAGGAAGCAGCAGACCACATTTGCTTGTGCGGTTCAAGTGAGTATTTATTACAAAGTCGAGCCACACGAGCCGAGCTTGAATTTTGTTTCAGCCTAATGAGTTAAGCTCAAGCTTAGTGGTGTTAAGCTCGATTCGAGCTCAAACACTTGAAAATTTATTCGAGCCAAGCTTGAACATGATGATACTTGGCTTGGCTCAGTTCGTTTGCAGCCCTGCATGAGACTTACTCTAGCGGAACGTTACATAGAGGTGATAAACGATCCGAATGAACTAAACTTTACAAAGTCAAGCCATACGAGTTGAGCTTGAGTTTTGTTTCAGCCTAACGAGTCGAGCTCGAGCGTAGTGGTGTTAAGCTTGATTCGAACTTGAGTCGAGCTCAAACACCTGAAAATTTATTCGAGTCAAGCTTGAACATGATGATACTCGGCTCGGCTCAATTCGTTTGCAGCCCTACATGAGACTTACTCTAGCGAACTTTACCTAGGGATGATAAATGATCCGAATGAACTGAACAATTAACTGTTCAAGTTTGTTTTGATAACTTTAATGAATTTCAAAATTTGTTCAAGCTTGATTTGTTAAACTTTCAAACCGATCTCAAATGAGTTCTTATTGAACTGAGTTCAAGTAGTTTAATATTTTATATAATTTTAGACTTATTGAATCGAACCAAATGAGCAATTAACTTTTCAAGCTTGGTTTGAAAATTTTAACAAGATCTAAAATGTGTTCAAGTTTGATTTATTTATTTAATGAACCGAGTTCGAATGAGTTTTTAACGAACCGAACATGAGTAGAATTCGAGTTGTTTGGTTTGTTTATCACCCCTAACCTCACCAAATAGGATTTTTAGATTATTATTTCTAAAAAATATGATAAAATTATTTTTTTATTTACATAACTAATGAATTACTAATGAAAATTAAGTTAAATATTATGTGAATTAAAAATCTTAAGAGAACCCAATGTAATTATATCAAACTTGTAAAAGGTGTTATGTTTTCTCTACATCTCAAGAAAGATAATTGTAATTTACTCAAAAAAATTCAATATTAATTTTAATAATTAGATGATAAAGGAGAGGTCTATGCATTTTCTTAGCAAAAATAAAAGTCAGGCTAATTTCAAGTGAAATTGTTAGATACATCATGAGAGATTTATGAAAAAAAGTTCTAACCACATAGAGGTGTTTGGGAAGAATTTTTTTGACTTTTTTGATTAAAATAGTATTAAAAGACAAAATAAGCTAAAATGACTAATAAAATAAAATGTCACATCAAACTCATAATAATTTCGCTTCTTTTCTTACAAATATCACATTCAATTACAAAAAAAATCCAACTATTCTTTTCAAATATAAAATTTTAACCTCCTAAAATAATTAAAAGCTAAAATAATCTATTAAAATAGTAACTTTCCAAACACTACGAAGATAACCTCTAGAGTTAGACCCAATCAACCGCATCAATTTTTTAGCAATAACTCTATCTTAAAAAGCAAAATACATACTAAAAAAAAAAATTACGAAATGAAGCACCAATTGTTTTGAGCTTCAATAATTGGGCCAAAAGCGAGCCTAATATGTAAAAAGTGGACTTGAGATCTAAAACCCATTAAACCCTCCATCTGTTAGGGCTCTGTTTGGGAAAGCTGGAAAGGGCGAAAATGGAATCTGATCCGAAGAGGAGGAAGCTTGATCATCCGACACTGTCTCGGAGGTAATCGATCGAAAACCCAAGTCTCCTTCAATCTCTCTATGAATCTCTTGTTCTTTCTTTATGCTAAATTGCAATTATAAGAAGCTCTAATCGATAATGCTTTCGCTTCTTCAACAATTGAACAAAATCATTTGATTTTGTGCATCAGTAATCTTACTGTTTATCATGTTTTGTTGGGTTTTTTGTTCTGATTTTGAGCAGGGTTTTCAATATGCACTTCTGTTCTGAAATGGGTCTTAAACATTCACTCTCTTTTTATTTTTATTTATTTATGTACTTTAATTATTGTGATGAATATCTGCAAGATTTTGAATATTGAATAATTACGGTGGAGCATGGTACCCAACTATTCTGCTTGATGCTATAGTTATTCCTTTTACTTTTTAATTGAAGCTAAAGACTTGTCAAATGGGATAAGGCCACCATCACTCTTGAAATGAGGGTAAGGTTATGTTCATGTGCTCCTCATGCACTTGTTGCTTTCTTTTAGGTTTTAGATTCTTTAATAAAAAATAAATAAATAAATAAATTGTATTAAATTTTAAAGCAAACCCTTTTCGAGCATCTGCAATTTTACTCAAATCTAGACTCAAATTTAATTGAGTGCTGCTATTAACAACTTTTTTTTTTTGAACACCAAACCAAACTTTACCATTAAGGAGGAAAGGAGGTTACATCAGAAACTAGCAAAGAAACAAGCATAGCAGGAGGAGAGATAACCCAATTAGAGGGTAAGGATTTGGCTGCTAGAGCTTTTGCAACCCAGTGGGTTGCCCTGTTATTGCGTCTGCTTGTCCAAGAAAAGGAAAGATGATGCTGTGCTGCAAATTCACGAATATCCAAATGCACTGCACTGCTTTCCCAAGGAGGAATGGTCTCTGAAACGCAAAGATTGATAACCAACTGACTATCGCTCTCAATCTCAACATATGAAAGGTTGTAAGAGTGTGTCATAATACAAGCCATACGAACTGCCTGGGCTTCCGCTGATACTATTGAAGAAGTATCAATTGCCCTTGCTATTCCATTAACCAAGTGCCCATGTGAGTCCCTCATAACTGCTGCTATGGAAGCAGAGGAGTGCTGGTTGCAAAAAGAGGCGTCACAATTGGTCACCAACCTGAGACTGTGTTCTGCCGAGACACTTTAGGGCGTTGACCAGGTCCATGATTACTACTCAAGAAATTGCTGTGCTCATTCCAAAAAGAGGAAAAACAATGTAGAGTAGCTAATGGATCCACAGGTTGTTGATTGAATATAAATTCATTCCTTGATTTCCAAATGTACCACCCGATTGTAGCTACCTGGCTCAGGAGAGTTTTTGTTTCAGATTTGGAAAGGCCTAGTCCCATCTGATTACTGGTCCATATTGCAATGTTAGGGATGGCACCCTTTTCCACTCTCAGATTCAAATTATTACCATACCAACAATTAAACAGTAAGTGTTCCACTGTTTCTTCCTCCGTCTGACAGATTGGGCATACACCCAATGGAGCACATTTACGCTTGAAAAGGCCCATCTTTGTAGCTAATAAATTCTTGCAGGCTCTCCAGAAAAAATGCCTAACTTTCGGGGGGGTCTCCAATGCCCAAATACCATTCCAAAAATCATTACTCAGAGTTGTAGAAGTTGATGGTTTGCTTACCTGAGTTCCACCACTAAGCTTCCGAGCCAAAGAATACCCCAACTTGACTGTGTATTGGCCTGAATTGCTATAATGCCATACTAACACATCATCCCTTTCTCTCATCCCAATTGGTATGGTTTTAATAGCCTCAAACTCTTCTTGCGAAAGCCACCTTCTTAGTGAGACCACATTCCAGGATTTATGGACAGGATCAAAAGCATGGGCCACCTGTTGGAGATGACAGTCTCTGGGTTGGGAGGAGGTCAACTTAAAACCCTTGAATGAAGGGATCCATTTGTCATTCCAAACTTGAACCCACTGGCCATTGTGAATTTGCCATCGGAGCCCCTCCTGTAGAAGCTCTTGTAGGTTTAGAGAAGAGAAGGAGTTAGGGAATAGGTTAGATCTCGTCCCCTTTTATATTGATAATAATGATTAATTATAGGAGTGCCATAAGGCATAAATTATGAGCCAGCCCATTACATCAATCAAGGGAATAAATTAAGGGTATAAGAATATGAAATATTATTTCCTATTCTAACAGTCCCCCTTAAGCTGGTGCGAAGATATCTCTCATGCCCAGCTTGTTGAGAATGCCATGAAATGGTTTGTTCCCGATGCCCTTGGTGAGAACATCTGCTAGTTGGTCCTTGGTCTTCACAAATGGAATACATATAGTGCTACTAGTGAGCTTTTGCTTGATGAAGTGCCTATTAATCTCCACATGCTTAGTTCTATCATGTTGAGCTGGAGTATGAGCTATGTTGATTGCGACCTTGTTGTCACAGTACAATCTCATGGAATTGATCTGATAAATCCCCAAGTCTCTCAACAATAGTCTAATCCATAGCAACTCGCATACATCCTGAGCCATAGCCTTGAATTTTGCCTCAGCACTAGATCTAGCAACCACATTTTGTTTCTTACTTCACCATGTGACTAGGTTGCCTTCAACAAATGTGCAATATCCAGAAGTTGACTATCTATCAGTGACTGATCTAGCCCAATTCGCATTAGTAAATGCCTCCACACCGAAATGTCCATGTTTTGAGAAATAGAGACCCTTTCTAGGAGAAGACTTCAGGTACCTCAGGATTCTCATAACGACTTCTAAGTGAGAAGTTCTAGGAGCATGCATAACCTGGCTAACCACGCTCACAACAATGTCAATGTCAATGTCTGGATGTGAGCGGGATAAGTATATGAGCTTACCCACTAGCCGCTGGTATCTCCCCCTACCCACTGGCTCTCCCTCTTGATCCTCACTTAGTTTTTGGCCCGGTTCTAGAGGTGTATCACATGGTCTACTGCTAAGCATCCTAGTTTGCTTTAGCAAGTCAAGTACGTACTTTCTCTGACATATGAAGATACCATCCTTGGACCTAGCTACTTCCATGCCCAAGAAATACTTCAACTTACCCAAGTCTTTGATTTCAAACTCCTTGGCTAAGTGTTCTTTCAACTGAGGGATCTCCTCAACGTCATCCCTTGTCAGAACAATATCATCAACATAAACAATAAGGGCTGTGGTCTTACCATGGGAGGAGTGTTTCACAAATAAGGTATGATCAGTTTGACTTTGGTTGAACTCATATCTCAACATAGCTTGAGTAAACCTTTCAAACCAAGCCCTAGGAGATTGTTTTGGCCCATACAGTGACTTCCGGAGCCTGCATACTTTACCTTTGGACTTAGCATCTACAAAATCAGGAGGAATATCCATATAGACCTCTTCTGCTAGGTCTCCATGAAGGAAGGCATTCTTTACATTAAATTGATGAAGTGGCCAATTCAAATTTACTGCAAGAGAGAGTATTATTTTCACCAAGTTCATCTTAGCAACCGGTGCAAATGTCTCTTGGTAATCTACCCCATAAGTTTGAGTGAAGCCTTTAGCAACCAGTCTTGATTTGTACCGTTCTATGGAACCATCGGTTTTGTGTTTTACAGTGTACACCCACTTATACCCAATTGGATTTTTGTCTCTAGGTAACTCCACTAACTCCAAAGTGCCATTCTTGCTGAGAACTCTCATCTCCTCCGTCATGACATGTTTTCATTCAGAAATAGAGAAAGCCTGAAAGGTGGTAGGTAGACTCATAGAAGACATTTTAGATAGAAAGGCTTTATATGAGGAAGACAGATTAGAATAAGAGACATGATTAGTAATCGAATGTTGAGTACATGACCTAACCCCTTTCCTATTAGCAACGGGAACATCAAGATCTGAAAACTCAAGAATAGGAGCATTAGGATAAAAAATACCTGGGTTGTCAAGAGAGGAGGATGACTCTGGACACTCATTCGGAGAAGAAATTGACAGTAGAGGAAGAAAAACAGTCTCTTGCATCCAGGTGACTTTTTGTCTATACCTGTCCTTGATATACACATTGCCATCCTTTTCCACAGTAACTACTGGTTCATCATCCTCAATCTGTTCAACTATTGGAACCACTGGCGGTCTATGTTACACGGACTCGGGTACGGGTATTGGGTGCGGGTGTGTATTTAGGGGTCGGACACTTCAAAATTAAAAATTAAGGATATGTGGATATGTATCCAAATTTGGATACGGGTACGGGGATATGTTAAATAGTTTTTAAAAAAATATATATTTATTATATGAAGATGAGTTATATTATATAAATAACAAATAAAAATCTATGAAGTTGAGTTATATTATATATATATATTTTATAAATATTTTTATTTTAATATACATTAATTATTTAATTTATTTATTATCTTTTTTAAATAATGTGTTCTAATTAATTTTTTTTTATTTTATTTTACATACATGCATTTATTTATTTTTTTATTAATATATATAAGTATATATTATCTTATAAATAAATTATATGTTATATAATAATTATTATAGTTATTAATATATTATTATATAGTTAATAACTATAATAACTATTAATAGTTATTAACTATTATTATTATTATATATTATTATAGTTATTATAATAATAGATAGATATACGAATAGATAGACAGAGATATGAATCGGGAGTAGATCGAGAGAGAGATTGAGAACAGTACGGGAGAGAAGACAGATCGAGAGAGAGAGAGAGAGACAGAGAAGAGGAGATCGAGAGACGAAAGAGCATGAGAGATCGAGAGAGAGAAGAACACGAGATCAAGATCGCAACTGGAGAGAGAAGAACAAGAGATCGAGATCGCAACTGGAGAGAGAAGAACAAGAGATCGACACAAGTACATGTGAGGAAGACGAGATCGACTTCGCACTTCGAACTTGGTCGCACTTCGACTTTGTCTTGTTGAACTTTGCTTTAACATTTCAGGTTTCTTTTCCTTTCCATTCAAATCAAGTTGTGAAATTCTGTACTTCCTTGATTTGTTTCTTCTCATCTTACCCTCTTCTTGTTCAAACCAAGAACAAAAAAGAAATTTTGTAACAAAAATATTATAGAACAACAATTAGCTGTATCCATTTTTATTTCGCTGTATCCCGGCCGTATCCCGTACCTGTACCCGTGTCGTGTCATGTCGTGTCGACACGGGTACCTCCCAAAAATGAACAAGTCCGTGTAACGTAGCTGGCGGTAGTGGAACAATTGCTTTACACCAAGGCTCCCCTGAAGGGATGATTGTGACATAGGAGAGGGAGGAGAGGGGTGAAAATAAGACTGAGACTCAAAGAATGTGACATACATGGAAACAAACCATTTGTGAGTAGGAGAATGATAACACAACACTTATAACCCTTTGTGGTGGCAGAATAACCCAGAAAAACACACTTAAGAGACCTAGGATCCAATTTACCACAAGTGGGTGAATGATTATGGACAAAGCAAAAACAGCCAAAGGTCTTAGGAGAAATGGAGAACCCTGAAGAGGTAAGACGCGAACAAAACTTGAAGAGGTGACTGTTTTTTAAGAACTTGGGTAGGAAGACAATTAATCAAATAAGCAGTAGTGAGAACCGCTTCCCCCCAATAAGATTGAGGAATTCGTATCTCAAAGGATAAACAACGGGGCATATCAAGGAGATGGCGATTTTTTCATTCTGCAACACCATTTTGTTGAGGGGTATTAGTGCATGAAGTTTGCTGAATAATGCCATGAGCAGTGAAATAATTGGCAAGACCAGAGTCGATATATTCCGCCCCATTATCAGAACGGAGAATTTGGACAACCGGCCCAAATTGAGTACAAACCATTTTATGGAAGTTTTGGAACACAGAAAACATCTCACTCTTATCCTTTAACATATAGACCCAAGTGGCCTTAGAACAATCATCTATGAAAGTAACAAACTATTTTTGACCTTTTAAAGACACAAAACGGGATGGACCCCATACATCAGAATGAATCAAAGAAAATGGAACTAAAATTTTATTAATAAAAGGAGCAAAAAAGGCTCTGGGATATTTTCCAAGTTGACAAGACTCACAGTGGAAATCTGACAAATTATTTTTCTCGAAAACAGAAGGAAATAAATGCTTAAGTAATAAAAAAGAGGGATGTCCCAAGCGACGGTGCCACAGCCAAATGTCATCCTTGGTGGATGGTAACTGAATAGATGAATGAGTCAGCTTGTCTGTCTAATCCAGAATGTAGAGACCATGTTCCTCTCTACCACTGCCAATCCTCTCCCTCGTGAGAAGGTCTCAAAAAATACAATGATCAGGAAAAAACATTGCACTACAATTTAAATTACGAGTAAGACGACTCAAAGATAAAAGATTTAACACTAAAATTAAGAACATAGAGAACAAAGGACAAAGGAAGGGAAGAGGTGGCACGAATTAAACATTTCCCTGACACAATCGAAATAGTACCATTAGCAATACTCACTTTTTCCAGACCTGAGGAGGGGTTATACTCTGAGAATAAATTAGAGGAGCCAGACATATGGTTGGAAGCACCAGAATCAATAATCCATACCAGAATCAATAATCCATAGTACAGTCTTATGAGATAGCAATGCACATGAGGAGGAAGCCAAGTTACCTAAATTGGCAAAGAAAGAAGAGTGTGCACTTGTAGCAGAAGTGGAGGCTCGACGGTCTAGCAAGTGGCGAAGAGCAATATCAAAATCCGAGGCAGATAACTCCAAAACATCAGCAACAGGGGAGACAACTGGAGATAAAGATGGTGGCTCAACCGTGTCTGAAAGATGCGCCGGAGCATTAGCTCCTCGGCCTTTAGACTGACCAGTCTTACCCCCTCGAGAACCAGGACGATCTCTTCGGCCACCAGAAGGAGTCCCATGGAGTTTCCCCAAGTGTCATGTGTGTGTCGAGGTCCATGACAGTAGACACAGAAAAGATTATCCTTTTCAGAGGAAGGACGAGAATCATGAGTCACACAGTGTCCATTACAGAAACCAAGGCTGAGCGATCAGTAGTAGCAGAAGGAAGCATCGCAAAGTGGCTACTCTCCTCATTCTGCACAAAAGCAAATGCTTCCTGTAGAGAAGGAAGCACATCTATGCTAAGTACTCTGCTTCAAACCGGATCATACTCCACATTTAGGTCTTCTAAGAACTTGAAGACCCGCTCTTGCGCCACAAACTTCTGGTAACCAATAGAATTTGTGGGACAGACAAGCTTGTAATCCTGAAGGCGATCAAGCTGCTTCCACCCATTGCTAAGAAAGGTAAAATACTGGAAAATAGTCATCTCACCTTGTACCGACCTTTCAATGGAACGACGTAACTCAAAGGCTTGTGAAAAGGTCCCCTTCCGGGAGTAAGTAGTAGCGACCGCCTCCCAAATATCCTGGGTAGTGTCCATAGACAAGTAGCCCTTTCTAATCTCAGGTACCATAGAATGTATCAACCAACCCATGATCAGGGAGTTGGTGATCTCCCACTCGTAATAACTAGAATGCGTTACTGGGTGTCTATATCCTTCTATCAATATATCCCATCTTCTCTCTGCTCTTCAAAAAAATAGTCAGGCTTTGTGACCAAGCGAAATAATTCTGACCATTGAATAGAGATGTGGTAATCTTAAGGCCAGAGTTGAGGTTATCAGTCATAGTATAATGGAACTCTCGCTCTTGGGTGGCTGAGAAGTAGTGGACTCACTAAGGGAATTTGCCATGGATACTCTACTATTTAACTCTCAAACAAATGCCAATCACAAACCCGGAAGATTATAGTGGAAGGAAAGACACAACTACCACAATTAAAGCATAAAGGATTAAGAACTTATGTAATTCTCTTCTTCTTTTTTTTTTTTTTATTATTATCTACTGCCTTTTTTTTTTCCCCCCTTTAGTTTTTGTTTATGTATTAAGACAAAACAGAACAGAGAAAAAGCTCAGTCGACACACTAGTGGGCCATGTATTAGACCCCAGCCGAGGATGACTGAAGCAAAGGTTGACCAGACGAGTGTGACGGAAGTAGGAGTGGACCAGACGAGGGCGACGAAAGCAGGAACGGGCCAGACGAGGGCTACGAAGCCTCCAGGAGTGCCGACAAACCTATATGGATGATCTAGGGTTGTCGACAGGCCTAAAGGAGCGTAGTGGATGCTTCGTCTGCCCTAGAGAGAGCTGACTGTCCTTCGGTTTAACTGGGGAAAGGCCGAATGGCCAAGAGCTGCCTTCGGGTGGCCTGGGCAGTTCTACAATGTTGTTTGATTGGTGTTAGGTTCCTCCTATTGAGGCTCTGATACCTTATAGGTTTAGAGAAGAGAAAGAGTTAGGGAATAGGTTAGACCTCATCCCTTTTTATATCGATAATAATGATTAATTACAGGAGTGTCATAAGGCATAAATTATGGGCCAGCCCATTACATCAATTAAGGGAATAAATTAAGGGTATAAGAATATAAAATATTATTTCTTATTCTAACAGCTCTCTACCCTTAAGAAGGCTAGTCCAAGCCCATGAGGCCCTTGAACCCTAACTAGCTTGCAAAAAATTTGAGTTAGAGTAGTAAAGTCCTTTGTACAATTTTGCCCGAAAATGATTTGGATTCATGAGAAGAAGCCAACTCTGCTTTGCAAGTAGAGCTTGATTGAAATCAGAAAAATCCCTAAAGCCCATGCCTCCTTGACCTTTGGGGGCAGTCAAAGAGTCCCAATTAGCGCAATGAATTCCTTGATTTTCCGGATCACCTTCCCCTAGAAGTTCCGAACAAAGGAATTGAGTTTAGTACAAAAGCCCTGGGGGAGTTCGAAACAAGACATGGCATAAGACGGAATGGCTTGAACAACTGATTTGATGAGAGTTTCATTTCCAGCTTGTGACAAAAGCTTGGACTTCCAACCTTGCATTTGAGCTAGAGCTCTCTCGATCAAAAAACCATAGGTGTTGGCTTTGGACTTGCCCCAAGAAGAAGGGAGGACCAGATACTTGGCCTTGGGCTTGGGCTGAGTAACCCCCAAGATGTTACAAATAGAGTTTTGGAGTTCCACCGATGCATTTGCTGAAAACAAGACTTCAGACTTGTCAAAGTTTAAGATCTGGCCAGATGCTTTGCTATAAACCCTCAAAAGCTTCAAAATATTCTGACATTCCACAGGGTCTGCTCTAAAAAAGAGTATGGCATCATCGGCAAAGAAGAGGTGTGAAAGATTGGGACATGTAGGATGCATCTGAAGCCCCGAAATGTGTTTCTCCTGCAGGCTATTAACGAGAAGATTGGAAAGTACATCAGCCACTGCGAGGAAAAGGTATGGTGAGAGGGGATCTTCCTTGACGAAGACCACATGAGGGTGTGAAAGAGGTGCAATGTTCCCCATTAGCAAAAACCGAGAAGCTTATAGTGGTGACACAGTCCATCACAAGCTTAACCCAATCAACATGGAAACCCATACGAAGGAGGACAGCTTGAAGGAAATCCCATTGGATTCTATCATATGCCTTGTTGAAATCCAACTTAAGAGCAATTTCCACCCTCTTCCTCCTCTTCTTCGACTAGAGATAATGCAAGGCTTCATGAGCCACAAGGATACTATCTTGGATTAATCTTCCCGAAACAAAAGCCGCTTGGTGGGGAGATATAAGCTGTTTCAGAATTCCCTTCAACCGATTGGCCAAAACCTTGGTGATGATTTTCATAATAAAGTTGCACAGGCTGATGGGTCGGTATTGGGTGAGTCTTTCAGGTGCAGCCACTTTAGGGATAAGTACAAGATTGTTCCGATTGAGATACCTAAACAGAAATCCACTCGTGAAGAAACTCCGGACAGCCACACATACCTCTCGGCCTACTTCCTCCCAATGCTTTTGGTAAAAAAGTCCAGGAAAGCCATCAGGGCTGGTGCCTTAAGAGCTCCTAGTTGGAGTGTTGCTTGCTTGATCTCTTTATCAGAAACTGGTTTCTTAAGGGAGTCATTCATCTATGACGTGACGGAATTTTTGACAACATCCAGCGCATCCTCAAAGTTCCGTTGGCTCCTTGCTTGAAACAGATTGGAGAAAAAGGAGGAAAGGTGTTGGTTGATATCTGATCTGAAACTAAACATTCACCATCCTCTGTTTTAAGCTGAACCAGTTGATTCCTTCGCCGTCTTTGAGCAACAATTGCATGGAAAAAGGCTGAATTTTGATCTACCACACTAAGCCAATTTATGCGCGAGCGCTGGTGTTGAAACATCATCTATACACAATTTTTTTATTTTATTTATTACAATTCTAGCCTGCATACAATACCCAACCTTACCCCATCCATAACCTTCCAAACTTTAACCTTACACCATTCCACCACAATCTTCTTTTATTATTATTATTATTATTATTACAATTCTAGCCTGATATACAATTTTTAACCTACATCCATAGAGAAGTTATTCGTTCGTCTTGGTGGTGCCCCAATGGTGTGTTGTGATTGGTGGAGGGAGTGGGGTCCACGAATTTGTGTTGGGTGATTGGCGAACATGAGAGAGCATGGTGAATTGTGATTGGTGAGAAGCAGGGCCACGTGGCACGCCGCCACTGGACTAACCAATAATGTTTTCCATCCATGACCTTCCAAATTCTAACCCAACACCATTCCACTACCACCTTTGGCCGCTGCCACCTCTGACAACAACCACCTCCCCACCCTCCTCCACATCCTCCCAACCCCTCCCCCTCCCCCTCCACCCCTATCCTTCTTCCTCCCCTGTGCACCACCCAAATGTTACTCTCCTACTCATCACTTCTTTGGATAACCATGGCTTGACAAACGCAAATAATTCAGATTCCCTATACTAGACAAATGCAAATGGTTTGAATGAAAACATTCAGCGCTGAACAAAGGCCAAGGGTTTGGTTTTAGAACATCAAACATATACAAATGGTTCGACTATGCTTGGCCTAACTGTGTGGGATGGGAATGGTAAGAGCATGGCAATGAAAGGCAGGGGTTGGGGGTGGTTAGTAGTGAAGGAGATGAGTTAGGATGATCATGGTGGTGAAAGGGAGGGGTGGTGGGGATAGAAAGGCAAAGGACAAAGGGCTAGGGAGATGAAAGAGGAGGCTAGGGAGGGTTGGGGGCTGCAAGGGAGGGGTTGGGGGGGGGGGGGGGGGGGGGTTGGGTTTGTTGGTGGTGGTGGTGGTCGAAGTTGGGGAGGGAGGGGCAGGGAGGGATGAAGCTGGGGGTTAGCAGCCAGGGCTGCTGCTAGCGGCTGGTGTGGGGATAGGGTTAGGGTGTTAATTTTGGTATTTAGTAGGGTGTCAAAAGAATTTTTGCAAAATTTGAAATTAGTTGGTGACGGTCCAAAGAAGAAAATGGGCACTACCCATTTAAATTTGTGTAAAAAGCCATTAAAATTTCATACACTCCTTTATTCAAAGTTATATTAGATTTGAGTTTTACTCAAATCAAGGTTGACTCATTTCTTTTACTCAAATTTTTATCCAATCCAAATTTGACACTTGGATACTTTTATACAATCTTACTCCAACCCATAACCTCCACTTAAATTGACACTTTGACAATTTAACTCAAATTTAAGCTTTATCCATTGGAATGTTTCATATTAAATGAAGTTTTTTTTATTCAAATTACTAATAAATCTGGGTAAAAGTTTAAGTAAAGGTTTGAGATGACCTAAGAATACAAAATATTCACACAATCTCTCAAATATACACTAATATAATGGATCAATCAGTTTGACATTTTGGAAATAAAAATCTGTCATGGTTCAGACTGGAGCGAGAGAGAGAGCCATCTCTAATCAAATGAGTTGAATACCAAACTAACTGATATCAATGCACGCATTAGGACCTCATACCAAACTAACTGATATCAATGCATGCATTAGGACCTCCTGAAACAGAATTTTACTATGACTTCTAATAAAGTCACTTGGAGGAAATGAACAATAGCTGGCCCTAAGTAAATGGAACGAGGCTTTTTGAGTTAGTTGGCTTTTTCAATTTTTGTCTTCATAACGCCTGTTTAGTAAAACTTATGAACACTTTTTTTAGGCTTGATTTTTTGAAATGTGTGTTGTGGGTTATACTTTGGCAATGTGTGTTGTTTCGTTTGGATAAATTTTCAACCCTTTTTTTTTTCCAGCTCATAATAACTCAAAAACATTTCTTTTAAAGTTCCCTTTGAGATTTTTGTAAATGCTGCTAATTAGTTCTTTTAAGGTATTAGCTTTTAAGCTGCCAATAAATTTTACCAAATGGTGCCATTATGACGCTTACAGTAAGCTTATGCAATTTTGAATGAAGGTTATGCATGTGATTCACATTCTATGGTTTGAAAGGCGCCTTCTAATGCAAACATTTAACTCTGCATAACAGGACTGCTTCTTTGCAAGCAATAGAGAAAGACACAGTTGCGACATCTATGAATTCACCAACTGTATGCATACTCTCTTGGCCGTGCTCTTGTTGTATTTACAGTACAACTCCTTAAACCACATTTCTCAACTGTGGGTTGACATGCAGGTTCAAGTTGCTCAATCTAGCAATACCCATTTCAGGATTCAACAGGCCAAGAATTATGCAGTAGCACAGGCACGCCAAGAAGGTTGCATGGCAAATTTCAGGATCTTTGATTCCGCATTTGGGAATTTCCTTGTGCCTGTTATTCCAACTCGCGCTGAACTTGGTGGCTAACGTGCCTTTTCACTAATTTTACTCAAATTTGGTTTCATGCACCGAGCTTTTGAACGTTGGACGAGGACCTTTCGAAGGTTGGATGGCTATGACTCCTTACCTATTCTAAGTGCTGTTTTGATTTGATCTCTGCGTCCACAATGGAATATGTGATCGTTGCAGGTTGAACTGTGCTTGGACCAAATTTGCGTACATTGGAAAGGCTTTGTATAACCTGAAAAACAATTTGGCATGTGAAATCTAGTCTGGATTCTCTAAAATAACTATGTTTGCTTTTCACCTAGGCATGTGAAATGGAGATATTTCGAAATGTTGGTTTTTGCTTTCCTAGTTTTTGCATTCTGGTTGTGTCGTTTTTGCAACATCTGTGGCCCCTCCTTTCAGGTTGTGGGAGGTGTTATTTTAGTTTGGTTAGGTTAGGTCTATTTTTGAGTTGCCTCATTTGAGTTAGTGAGCCTCTTGGCTGTGTCCATGCGTGTTTTTTGGACTCAGTTTTGAGCTTTGTTGTATATTCTTTGCTTCTATACTAGGGGTTGGGCAACAGGTCATGTTCGATCATATATGTTAGTTCAAATTCATTTAGGAATTATCTTAATACTAATTTAACATGTTCATGATTTTGTATTATCGTGTTGCGGTCATACTCGGTTCATGTTTGGTTTGTGTCATGTCATGACGTGTCAAAAATTATATCATACTATCATAATATTTTACTATGTTAACTCAAAAAAGTGGTTTTTTTTTTTTTTAAATTATTAGCCTTCAAATTTTATTTTCATTCTTTTTAATTACTTTGGACATGTAATATGATTGAACAAGAACTTTAGACTCGAGGTTGTTTTGCCCCCTCTGATATGTCTTGAGCATGATGAATTGGACCTTAGGTCGTCATGATTTTGATTTACATGTAATATGTTTTAATATGATTTACATGTAATATGTTTTAATGTGACTTAATTAAGAATCTCATTTATATAACTTCTTTACTTTGGTACTATTCACTGCGCATTAGTTCACTCTTTATATATATATATATATATGTAGGTGAGCAAGTAGAGAATCAACATTAGAGCATGTTTCAGAGTCTGCCTCTTTGTCAAGCCACCCAAGAAGTACTCTGTGTAGAGACTTTATTTTAGTTTGTCAGGTTTGAGTTAATCTTTGTGTTTTGTTAAAAGTCCTCTATGTAGTGTGTGAGATATGTTATAAAATATGTCTTCGCATATGTATATATAAAAGTGTGTTAAAAATGTTTTAATTACTACAGTTGATCATGTACGTACAACTCAGTGGATATTATTATTTTTGTTTTGTTTCCACTTCAGACCCCAATTATATTTAAATATTTTGAATTGTCTTTGAGGCTGCAGGTAATCTTCAGATTACTGGCCAATTACGGCGCTAAACCTACTGGGGTGAGTTTGGGTCGTGACAAAGTAGTATTAGAGCATGAGTTAATATCTCACACACGTGTCCATTGAGCATTGAAGTGTCTAGAACAGATTTAAGTTTCATGTATATAGTAAGTAAGTGATAAGTTGTGCATTCAGAGAAGTGTATGTGTGTTTGTTTAATAAATTTGAGTATTGAAGCTAAGAATTAAGAACTATTATGGAATTTTAATGATTATACGGAAATCGAAATGTGTTTAATAGAGGAAATTTGAACTTTTGACTTAAGCATTGAGGAATTTTTTTTTTCATGTTATAAGGAAATTAGAATTGTTGACTAGAATATTAGTGAGCACAACTGTAATGATTTGTGAGAATATAGTGTCATAAAAATTAAAGGTTATTTTGAAATTTCAACGGTTAGAGGAGACTGGGCTGTGTTTATTCAATAAGTTTAGTATTGAAGTTAAGAGCTCTTGTGGAATTTTAATGCTATAAGGGAAATATAATTTTTGGTTGGCACATTAATGAATACAAGTATATTGATCCGTGGGAATACAGTATTATAAGGAATTAAAATCTTTGGTGAAAGTTATGAAAGTTACATAGTTGAATGTAAAATTAGGTTATGAGAACATTTAGGAAATTAAAGTATTTGATGATTAAAGAAGTGTAGAACTATAATGATGGTATGTTTCATGGTTAATTATGTGATGCTATGTGCTATGTTTAAAGTTAACAATATCACCCAAATGCTGCTAACTTGTCTTGTGTCTTCAGGAAAAGATGGTGAAAAATAAGGATGAAGTGGAGATTGTGTCTTCATCAAAACGATTAGACAAAATAAAAGAAGTTAGGTGTGAAATCAAAACGGGAATCAAAGGATAAGTCTAAGAGTTTTGTGGTTGGAGAGACAAATGGTTCTAAGCAAGATGGTAGAAAGAGTAGAACTGCCCTAATATGTCCAACGTGTCACAAGCCTCAAGACAATTATGTCATTGACTTACGGGAGCGTGTTTCGAATGTGGAGAAATAGGACATCGGGTGAAAGATTGTCCAAAAGCAAAAGGATGTCCCAAGTCACTTAATCAGAATGAAAGTTAGTACTTAATAAAAATATCAATAAGAATTTGTTTAGTGAATGTAAAAAGTCTTGAATTAGAGTTGACACCTTCATAAATGTTTAAATTGATAAATCTACTTGGGCATTTGGGACCAGGTATGAGATTGTTAAGATAAATAAAACAAAATTGTTAATTGGAACACCTAAACTAATTGTGAGCAAAATGTCTATATGTTAATCGACTCATGGCTCCTTTGTTCATTTTGAACCAATTGTTATACGTTGAGTGTATCATTGGGAATATAATTAGGTAATATATGTTCCTTTGTTAGTCAAAGAATCATATTATTTGGGAATGTTGTACCATGAATATGACCCAAAACCCTGATATGGACCCTAAAATGTGAATGGACCTTCTATCTATTAAGCGAATGTTAATCATACACCTAAGTGAGTTGTCTTTGACTTCCGAGATTAAATGTTTTTCTTGTGGAACCAATGGAGTAAATCCTCCACTTATCTGACTAGATGACTCATGAATTGCATGGGAACAAATATCCAAATTATTATGGTCAAATAATTTGTGGACCAAGAATTCGGATTAGTTATCGATGTTGTATCAAATACATAATCTAATCTGAGGACTTCAAGTGGCTATCCGCAATAAAATGTTGTGATTTATTTGAAACAAACGAGTCAGATCATGAACATCATTGGCATTAGTCCCTTGCTATATATGAATTTTGAATCACTATCCATGAGTAACCATTCTGTAACACTATGTTTGAATAAAAGTAATTTCAGAATGATAAGATATGATTTGGTTTATGAAATTCTATTTTGTGAATAATGAATGAATGTTCAATTTTCTAAAATGTATTTATGGTATCCTTAGCATCATGTGATATCTGTTATCTGTTACTCGGTACCGGAGGTTTCGTCAATGAACTTATCTAATACCCAGTGCAGGAGGTTCCAATATGGAACTGGTTATTATAATGACTATCTGCTCTGTATCTGTTCTGTTAGTGCTAATGGATGTACCACGTATGACTATCTGTAATTTCTGATTATGGATATAAATCTGATTCTGTTTCCGAAATGAAATTTGTTTTCTAAATCTATTATGGATATCATTCATTAAAACTTTACCTTGTTATTGTTCACTGGCTATTAAATCAAGGAATTGAAGTATGTGAATGTCAATGATAGAATATTTTGGATTCATCTGAAAACAAGGAGGTGTAGTCATGGGTAGTATTTGAGATTGAGCCTTGATTATTTGGGAAGTATGTGAATTATTTGGAGGTATGTGAATTATTTGGAGATATGTGAATAGCTAAACAAAAATATATGAGTTTCATGAATAATGTGTTTTATGTTTTGATGTTATGAAGCTAACTATGAGGTTCACCGTTATATTACAGGATAATTTCTGGTGACTAAGCCAATTTGGGGTTGTTAATCTAATAAATAAATGATGATGAGTTAAACTTCTGTGATGAGATTTTAGTGATAAGGAAGTTACTTCAGAACAAAAATGAAAGGAGACAAAACTATATGATTTAATTGCGGTACAAGTGATTTAAGTTTGGAGGACCAAACTTCCTAAAGGGGGGAAGAATGTGATAACCCAACCCGTAATATACTTAATTATGCATATGATTATGTATTTGATATGAATTTGTATGTTTAATTATGTGAATTATTATGTGATTTATGTGATTATGAAATTATATCTGTTGAATGTAGAAAAAACCTGTTGCAATTGAAACCTTGAACTGAAAATTTATAACCTTAGAGACGCCAGAAACCAAAACCGATTTCATATTTGTGTTTAGCATGATTTTTAGAGCCTATAGTGAAATTTAGCAAAATTACGATTCGTAATGAATTAATTGAGCTTAATTAGCATAAACCTTAGATTAAGCCAACCTCATCATGTATGAGATTTTATGTTTAATTGATTAAGGGGATTTGGATTCTAATTGGTGATTACTCTAATGTAATTTGGGATTTATGAGAATTTTGGAGTCTAATTCGCATTTGATTTTAATAACAATTTATTTTGGAATTAGAAATTAAGGTCCAAATGGCTTAAGGACGTGAAATTAATAAGTTGAATCAATTTAATTTTAACTACGGACCCATTTGGGAGTTTAATTAATATTTGGTTCAGTTTAATAAAATCAAGATTTGATTAATTGAGTTCAAATTGGAGTTAATTAAGTTAATTATGTTATAAGATTTGAGAAATTATGATTATTATGAATTAAATCTATTTATGAGGTATCCAATTGGAATATGAAATTTATTGACAAGGATTTTGGCTATGATTTGAAATTGAAGGCCTTAGTGATTTACGAAACCAAAATTGATGATGGAAATAAATTTAATTTGATATTTTGAGCCTTTTGAGAGCTTGATTAAAAATCTTATTCAGACTGATAAATTTAAATATAATTAATTGGGCTCTAATAGAAGTCAAATTAGATTAATTAATTATGTGAGATTGTGATTGGTCATGATTAATTTAATTATGTGTTAATCAAGATTTATTAAGAATAAGTGTTATTTAATTAAATTAATCTCAACCACAAATTAAATTGTAGAATGATTTAGAGTTTGAGGATATATGTTGGTGTGTGTGCTGAGAAGTATGTGTGTGTGCAGAGAAATCTATGTGTGTACACGTGTGCCTGTGTGGGTCAAGACATGAAGGTGTGTATATATGTATTATGTTGAGGGAATGCCTTCAATTTCCTGGTTGGAAGAAAAAGAAACGGAGAGAGAGGAACTGAGAGTTGAAGTCAAAGACAATGGTAATGCAAGTGTGCTGGAAATCTGGGAGTTAGAAAGGGATGAAGAATTGAGTTTAAGTTCAAGAAGAAAGGAAGAACAAAAGAGAAGAGGGTTTTGTGGGATACCAAAATTCAAGTTAAAAATTGTGAAAAAATCATCTTAAGGTAAAAAATTCCGTCCTCTTTCTAGTATTGTTTAAATGATTTAGACATAAATTGATTCAAGATGGATTTTGAGAGGATTAAAAATGAAGATTTGAAGATTAATTATATAAATTAATAGAACTTAGATTTTGTATGTAAAATCAAGTTAGGTTGAAGAATATGAGTTATGATTCTTTAAATTTGTTAAGTTTGAGTTTAATTTTGAGAATTATTCTTGAATTGTGTTATATAAATTACATGCAACAATGATGTATTGAAGATTTGATCCATGCAATGGAGTTAGGTTCAAATTTATGGAAATTCACTTAGAAATTAATCACTTTGGGTTTGAATTTAGTTGTCTTAACATGAAATTAAGTTTCAATTGTACATACATCATGAATTTTTCAAGAGTTTTGAAAGTTTAATTCATGCTTTAAAATTTGTGGGTTTGAAATTAGGTTTGATATGGAGAAAATGAATTAAATCTAAATTTGGACAAATTTGAAAATAAATTATAATTTATATTTGAGAATCAAATATTAGTTTGATTTTGATTTAAATTTCTTACATGTAAATATTTTTGAAATGGCTTTATAGCTTCAATTTATGTTTCATAAAATAAAGAAAGAATTGAAAGATGATTTTCGAAACATGGAGAATTTGGTACCAAATCACACATGCATACATAATTTTGTTGAATCTCATGAATTTGAATGTCATTTCTACCATTTGAGATGAAATTAGAGTCTGCATTTCACATGCGTGCACAATCCATGAAAATATAGAATTCTTGTGCATGAGTTTTGAAGTTACGGAAATGAATTTGAAATAATTTGGGCTTGCATAATGAATCCTTGGAGATTTGAGCTTCAAATCTTGTAAGTTGTATCATTTAAAGTTGCCCTTTGAAGTTTAAACAACATTCTGGAAAACCCAGAATTCGTTATCATTGCTCGAGCGAAGAAGATGTCTCTTGAGCGAAGAATGCAAGCAACCAGTATTTTTGCAGACCAAGGGGTCTGCTCGAGCGACCAATGTTGCGCTCGAGCGAAGTGCCCTATTTCAGAAAATTTTGAAAAACTGTTTCATGTTCCGATTTCCGTTCTCTTTTATTTTGAGCGACCAGTATTTCCTGTTCCTATTTTGAAAAATTTTGAACACTGTGAGTCTACATTTCACATGCATGCACAATCTATGAAAATATAGAATTCTTGTGCATGAGTTTTGAAGTTATGAAAATGAATTTGAAATAATTTGGGCTTGTATGATAAATCCTTGGAGATTTGAGCTTCAAATCTTGTAAAATTGGCATTATGTCATGTTAGAAGTTGTGTTTTGAAGTTTAAACAACATTCTGGAAAACCCAGAATTCGTCATCATCGCTCGAGCGAAGAAGATGTCACTTGAGCGAAGAATCCAAGCAACCAGTATTTTTGCAGACCAAGGGGTCCGCTCGAGCGAAGAGTCCTATTTCAGAAAATTTTGAAAAACTGTTTCATGTTCCGATTTCCATTCTCTTTTATTTTAAGCACTTTTAGGCATACATTGAGCATTATAAATGAATTAAAAGAGTAAGAAAGAAGCCTAAGAGAATTAAACAAATTAAGAACGGAATGAATTGTATTGTGACCCGATTTCTATGTGTATTATGATTTGTGTAGGGTCAACTACAAAGGTGAACCAGGCATCTGAACACTGTAAGTAATATCTTAGTAAAGATATTTTCAAGTATGTTATTTTCCAAATGCTACTTCTGTATAAGCTTCATGGATTTGCTTTGAATTACGAATGAGTATTTTATATGACTAATTTTTGTATAAGACTCTATGAAGAACATGATTTGGGCCCAAGGCCGTTTGAATATTATGATGGGCCAAAGGCCGTATGAATAATATGTGATGGGCCTAAGGTCGTCTGGATACGAATGCAATGGGCCAAAGGCCGTTTGAATAATATGTGATAGGCCCAAGGCCGTCTGAATACGAATGCAATGGGCCAAAGGCGTTTGAATATTATGATGGGTCAAAGGCCATTTGAATAATATGTGATGGGCTCAAGGCCGTCTGAATACGAATGCAATGGGCCAAAAGCCGTTTGAATAATATGTGATGGACCCAAGGCCGTCTGAACAAAAATGCAATGGACCAAAGGCCGTTTGAATATTATGATGGTCCAAAGGCTGTTTGAATATTATGATGGGCTAAAGGGCGTTTAAATATGAATGTAATGGGCCAAAGGCCAACTAAATAAAAATGTTATCATGATCACAAATATGAATATGCACTTAGATATGAATACGAACATGTAATATGATTGGACAAGTACTTTGGACCCGAGGTCATTTTGCCCCATCTGATATGTCTTGAGCATGATGAATTGGACTTGAGGTCATCCTGATTTTGATTTACATGTAATATGTATTAATGTGATTTACTTAATTAAGAATCTCATTCATACAACTTCTTTTTGGTATTATTCACTGGGCGTTAGCTCACTCTTTATATATATGTCGATGAGCAATTGGAGGATTAACCTTAAAGTTTGCCCCAGAGTCTGCCTCTTTGTCAAGCCACCCAAGAAGTACCTATGTGTAGAGGCTTTATTTTATTTTGTCAAGCTTGAGTTAATCTTTGTGTTTTGTTAAAAGTCCTCCATGTAGCGTATGAAATATGTTATAACATATGCCTTCGCACATGTATATATAAAAGTGTGTTAAAAATGTTTTAATTACTACAGTTGATCATGTACGCACAGCTCAGTGGATATTATTATTTTTGTTTTGCTTCCGCTTCAGGCCCCAATTATATTTAAATATTTTGAATTTTGTCTTTGAGGCCGTAGGTAATCTTTGGATTACTGGCCAGTTACGACGCTAAACCTATTGGAGCTGGTTTGGGTCGTGACATTCAGTTTTCTAAATTATTGACATTGGATTTGGTTTTATAGAATTTATATTCTACAAAGCAATATTCTAGTTGATAAATACAAATAGTAGTAATGTACTGTTTGACAAATAGTAGTAATATGCTGTTTATTTTCTTTGACAAATAGTAGTAATATACTGTTTATCATTAGTTTTTCCCAGAATATTAATTTGTGATTATTTTGTTCTGTATGAAATTGGTCAGAAATTAGTTCTGTTTTTTAGAAATAATATTATGAGTTTTCATTAATTAAAATTTTGTTTAAGTATTTTAATTTTTGAACTTCACAGAAATAATTTCAATGTGGAATCAATTTGCTTAAATAAAAAGCTATTTTCAAATTAATTTGAAATTAAAGTTACAATTTTGTTTCTTTTATTTTTTACAAAATTAAATTCTGTGTTTTATGGTTTAATTTTCTGTGTATTATAAAATTCTAATTCTAATTTTGTTTTATAATTTAAAATTCATGGCTACTGAAACTACTCAAACCTCTAATATGACTGGTGTTGCGACTACCCCGATCCCTCCTGTTGTTATGACAGTCCTTGTAAATCACGGGGAAAATCTAGAAAAGTTCTAAGGAACTATCTTTAAAAGATGGCAACAGAAGATGTTGTTTTATCTTACTATATTGAATCTGGCAAGTTTCCTTCGTGAGGATGCTCCTGTGTTAAAAGAGGATGAAACCGACAGGGAAGTGGTTACTGCGGTCGATGCTTGGAAACATGTGAATTTCCTTTGCCGCAACTATATCTTGAATGGGCTTGATAATACACCGTATAACGTGTATAGCCCCATCAAAACCGCAAAGGAATTATGGGATTCATTGGAGAAAAAATACAAAACAGAAGATGCTAACTCGAAAAAATTCGTGGTGGGCAAATTTCTGGATTTTAAAATGGTTGATTCAAAAACTATAATCAACCAAGTTCAAGATCTCCAACTTATTCTGCATGACATCCATGCAGAAGGCATGTCACTAAGCGAGTCCTTCCAAGTCATTGCTTTGATTGAAAAATTACCACAAGAATGGAAGTCATTCAAGAACTACATAAACGCAAAGAAGTGACTTTGGAAGAATTAATTGTGCAACTGAGAATTGAGGAAGACAGCCGGACTTCTGAAAAGAGGGTTGGCAAGCATCCTATGGAGTCAAAGGCTAATGTGGTGGAACATGCTCCAAAAGCAAAGAAATAGAAAATTTTCGAAGAAAGTTGATCACAAGGTTCTAAGGGGAGAAAGGGGGGAGGGATACCAAGAAATTTAAGTTTAATGGCAAATGCTACATTTGTGACAATGAGGGACACCGGGCCAAAGATTGTCGCAGCGAGCGCAAAGGTAAAGGAAAGTTAAGTAAGAAACCTACTCAACCAATGTCACCAAAGTGGACAGAATCTTCAATGGTGTTGATGACATAAACCTTTCAGCTGTTGTTTCCGAGGTCAACCTTGTCGGAAATCTCAAAGAATGGTGGGTGGACACTAGAGCCACTCATCGCATCTGTGTCGACAAAAAGATGTTCTCTTCCTATTCAGTGGTGGACAATGGAGAACAACTATTCATGGAAAACTCCTCGACTTCTAAAGTTAAAGGACAAGGAAAGATAATTCTGAAGATGACATATGGAAAGGAACTCACCCTTAACAATGTGCTGCATGTATCGGACATTCGCAAGAATCTTATTTTCAGATTTCTGTTAAGCAAGAATGAGTTTAGACTAGTTTTTGAAAGTGACAAATTTGTACTTATCAAAAACGGGATATATGTAGGAAAATGTCACATGAATGATGGCCTTTTCAAAATGAATGTCAAAATGAATATAATGACTATTGTCTCTCTTATGATTAATAAAACTACATTTTCTTCTTACATTGTTGAGTCTTCTAATTTATGGCATAGTAGATTAGGACATGTTAAATATGGATCTTTACATAGATTAATCAATATGGAATGTTTTCCTAAATTTGAAATTGATCCAAATCATAAATGTGAAATTTGTGTTGAGACAAAATTAACCAAAACTCCTTCTCATTCAATTTAAAGAAATATGGAACCACTTGAATTAATTCATAGTGACATTTGTAATTTTAAATCAATTCAAACTAGATGTAAAAAAAAATATTTTATCACTTTCATAGATGACTATACTAAATATAGTTATGTTTATTTAATTCGAACCAATGATGAAACTTTGGAAACTTTTCTTCAATATAAGAATGAAGTTGAAAATCAACTTGGTAAGAAAATTAAAATTCTAAGAAGTGATAGAGATGGTGAATATGAATCACCTTTTGGTGAGTTTTGTAAAGAATATGGAATAATTCATCAAACCACCGCTTCTTACTCACTTCAGCAAAATGGAATTGCTGAAATGAAAAATAGGACTTTAAAAGAAATGATGAATGTCATGTTAATAAGTTCTGGATTACCTCAGAACTGGTGGGAGGAAGTAATACTTTCTGCTAATTATATTCTTAATAAAGTACCCCGAAAGAAAGTGAATCAAACACCTTATGAAATGTGGCATGGGAGAGTACCATCTTATAAATACTTAAAAAGTGTGGGGGTGTTTGGCTAAAGTGTTATTCCTAGTCCTAAAAAGACTAAGATAGGTTTGAAAGCTGTTGATTACATATTCATTGGTTATGCCAAGAATAATAGTGCATATCGATTTTTGATTCAAAAGTTAGAACATTCAGAAATGCATGTAAATACTATTATTAAATTTAGAAATGCATCTTTCTTTAAACATGTATTTCCTAATAAAACTGGACAATAGACTAGTACCAACAAAAGATCTTATGATGTTATCACTAGTTATGATCAAGAACAAGATCAAATACATAAGCAAGAGATAGATCAAAATGAAGAAGAAGAACCTAGGCATAGTAAACGTGCTAAAAACCCAAAATCTTTTGGTCCAAATTTTCTAACCTTTTTGTTAGAAAATGAGCCTTTAACTTTTAAAGAAGCTATGTCCAGTCCTGAGGCTCTTTTATGAAAAGAAGCTGTCGATAGCGACGTTGAATCCATCTTGCAAAATCATACATGAGAATTGGTGGATTTGCCACCAGGTTGTAAACCTCTTAGATACAAGTGGATTTTCAAAAGGAAAGTGAAAGCAAATGGATCAATTGACAAATACAAGGTAAGACTTGTGGTAAGAGAATATAGACAAAAATAAGGTCTTGATTACTTTGACACATACTCACCGGTTATTAGAATAACATCCATTAGAATGCTAATTGCCATTGCATCTTTGCACAATCTAGAAATTCATCAAATGGATGTGAAAACCGCTTTCTTAAATGGTGAGTTAAACGAAAAAATTTCTATGGAACAACCAGAAGGATTTTTTGCTCTAGGAAAAGAAAAAAAAAGTGTTTAGATTAGTTAAATCATTATATAGTTTAAAACAAGCGCCAAAGCAATAGATGAGAAATTTGACAAGGTAATGATATCAAATGGATTTAAAATTAATGAATGTGACAAATGTGTTTATGTTAAAAACACGAACAAAGGTTATGTTATAGTATGTCTTTATGTTGATGATATGCTTATCATAGGTAATAATAACGACATGATTAAAACTACCAACAAAATGTTAAATAAACATTTTAACATGAAGGACATAGGAATTTCTAACGTAATTCTTGGCATGAAAGTTACCAAAACATCAGAAGAATATGCTTTGTCACAGTCACATTACATTGAAAAAATAATTGACAAATTTAGCACAGATGATGATCATCTTGCTAGAACACCTGTGGATGTTAACTTGTTTCTTTCTAAGAATGTACACAAAAGTATTTCTCAATTATAGTATGCCCAAATTATTAGAAGCTTAATGTACTTGATGAACTACACTCACCTAGATATAGCCTATTCAGTAAGTAAATTAAGTAGATATACGAGTAATCCAGGAGTAGAACACTAGAAGGCCATTATAAGGGTTCTAAAATATCTCAGATTTACTCGTAACATTGGGCTATACTATACTAGATATCTAGCGGTACTTGAAGGATATTGTGATGCAAACTGGATATCGGATACTAGAAACTCAGAATCCACCAGTGGCTATGTCTTCACTCTTGGTGGTGCGGCTGTGTAGCTCAGCTGGATCGATTCCAGGCATGTCTTCGTAGGACCACGCGAAAATATCTTTGAATCTTTTAATAAAACGACTAAGTGCTCGTGCTCCTCCGAAGACAATGTGGACCCGATCTAGACCAGACGCGGATCCTTCTCAGTACCCACGTTAAAAGCAATGATTTCATTAGCGAGGGGTTTTGCAAACCTTTCCTCCTCCCAATTAATCAAAATTTTTAAAACCAGAGGAATTCCTTCCTCATCGTTTTCATCAAAATTTTGAAAATCATGATCAATGCAATAAACAAGCAGCAAAAAGAAATACTCAGAATCTACAATGGCATTCTCATTCACAAGGTCAAGCTCATCCAGTTCTTCAGTTACAACTGACTCAAAGGAAAAAGAAAAGGACGACCCGGACAAAACCTCGGCATCCAGGTTATCAACCCCAAGAATACCAAACCCAGACTCAGAAGAACCAGAATCTGATTCCGACGTCATAGACTTTGTGGAATTAGACTGGTTCACTACCCGACTTAGAACTGCTAGACATGTAGACCACCTCCAGCCGCCAAATGAGGGATGGTGCGTCAGATACATCCAAGATACTGCTAGAAGGGTTCACACCTAGTTGGTCCCCGATCATGGAAATGGTCAGGTTATCCCCCAAACTCTCTGAGTCGATTGGAGGATCTGAAAGGAGACACGCCGGTGCTGCTCTCATTCCCATTTCAAGCTCATTGCTGCTAGAATCACTTTCTATGCTCTTTACAGCTTCAGCGGTTAGTTCAGTCTGTTCCTCTGCATCACTTTCTTGTAGCTGCAAGTCAAAGAAAATCTCAAAGCCGGGAACCCACTGCTTCTCAGAATTGAACCAGGGTTCAGGGAAACCACCGAATGGGAAATCTTCTTCCTCCCGAACAAAATGACCATTCAGGGTTCCCCGGATAAGTCGGTGCACAAGCTCATAGCGCTTCCTGGTCTGCTTAGCTTGGGCTCTTCCTTCCATCTCTTTCCCTTTCCTTACCCAGTCTTCTTTGGTGGGCGTATAGCCAAGACCAAAGGCATGCGAGTTATGTGGCACATCAGCCAATGCAGTGACGCCCTTCCGGCCACTTCTTCCTAATCCCATTCCGAGCATGTGCTAGAGCTTGTTCATGAAGTACACAGATTGGGCGCTAACATACAAACCCTCATCAACAGCTAGGATATTCTGAACTACTCAGGCCTCTGCCAAGGTAAACTCCAAAGGAAAACATCCTCTTCGCCATGCACAATCTCCAGCACAGGTGTAGTGACCTTTGGCGAAGAATGTATAGATGAATTCCCGAAGACTATGGCCACCCCTTTTCCATGGGGGTACTTCAGCATTTGGTGGAGGGTGGAAGAGACAACTTTCACTTGGTGCAACCAGGGTCGCCCAAGTAGTAAGTTGAAAATGGTCGAACGTCCAAGACATCGAACTCGATGTCCTGTTGAGCTGGAACGACCTGTACTATAATCTGCACTGTTCCTATCACCTCTCTGCTTGTATTGTCATACGCCCGGATCACCTGGGCTGTAGGCACAAAATCGGCCGGTTTCATACCAATAGCATAAGCTGTACGAGATGGGCAGACGTTGATTATTGATCTAGTATCAACCAATACCACGGGTACCCACTTTTCTTGGCACTCCATTGATATGTATAAAGGTTTGTTGTGTGCAGAGCCTTTCGGTGGCAGTTCCTTGTCTGAAAAAGGTCAAAGTTGGCGCAGCGCCTCCCAGGAAGACTAATCCCACCAATTGTTCTAGGGTGGTGTCGATGGACAACTTAGCTTTATCCATTGCCGACAGTACAGCCTGTCTGTGCACTCGCGAAGCCATAAGCAGACCCCATATAGATATATCAGCTTGAATCTTCTTCAACTATTTTAGCATAGCCTCTTCCTTTAACTATTTTTCTTTCTGTTTCTCTACCTCTTTGTCCTTTCCCGATGCCTCGGGTTGGTCCAAATGTGGGGGCTTGAGGTACCGCCCACTTCTAGTCATGTGGTCCACCTCTTCAGAATACTAGGTGTTGTCTGGCAGGTCTTCACCCCAATCCTCGTCAGTGTGGGCAAGATGCAAATCATCATCTTCCCACCATATTCCTCTAATGACTGACAAGCAATTGTCTGGTTCCGTTCTAATCATTCCTTCATCAGAAGTATCCCCCGCAGGGCATTGAGCTGTTCTAGCCTTCTGGTTCCCTTGATCCCTTTGTTACATAATCCGCTTCAATGCGGCTTCCTATTTAGTGTCCGTGGTGCTCACGACGCCCAGTTCTTGAGCCAAATTCTTAATACCGAGGCTCTCCGGCAATTTTCCCTTGTCTTTGGCCATTCTGGCCACTGTAGTTACTCTTGATTTCTTTTCTTTAGGTCTTGGTTCAGTTTCCTATTCTGAGTTAGGTTCATCACTAAGCCACCCGAAGTTATCTGTCGATCCGTTCAAATCAAACCAATCAATATGCACATCCCCTTGATCTTGCTGATCAAAGAACTACAAGTTGTCTATATCCTCCTCTAGGTTGGCTAGATCATCTAATCCCTGACTTGGCCCATCTTCTCGAACTACACTGACCTCCATCCCAGTTGGTAACACCATTTCTGGCTTAGCTTGATCGATTGGCCCAATATAGCAGTATGGGTTGTACATCTCCTCTGGACTGATATTCTCCACCAAGGCTGACCTCCCTTCATTTTCCACTGTCACCACCACGGGTTCGGGTTGGAGTGTAGACGTGTTCATCATGCACAACTTCGTGCTCTCAGGGATGAACAACGCCGGCTTAGGTAGGTGGGAAGGAGTGATATATATATATATATATACTGGGGTCATAAGGAACGACCAATGTGTGGATAAGGTTTATATGCCAGGGTGGAGGGACTTGGTTATGTGGTGGGAGAGGGTTTGTAGTGACGTTTGGCTTTTGGGGCGGCGCTATCACCTTATTGTCAATGAGATCTTGAATCTCATGACGCAACCTATAGCATTGATCAGTGTCATGACCGTGCTGCTGGTGAAAAGTGCAGTATTGGCCGAGTTGTGCTTTGGAGGGAGAGGATTGGGTAATGGGCGTTGTTCCGACGGCTTAAGATGCCTTTTTCTGATCAAAACCCCTAGGGCTTTGGACAAAAGGCATATAAAGCGAGGTAAAGACCCTTTGAGATCGGGCCTAGCTGGTTGAGGTTTGTGGAGTTGTGTTGGATGTATTAACGAACGAGTTGGCAGTTTTGGGTGTGCTGGTGACCTTACTCACATCTGAAGGCCATGCAGAGGTGCTACCACTCGTGGTTGCATTGGAGCTGCGTGTAAAGGGCCTCTTGGGTTGTTCCTTCTCATTGTCTATCAGCCCTTGCTTCATCGCATCCTCAATTTGAACCCTTATCTCAAGGAGCTCAATAAATGTGAACAAAGGCAAGACAATCATCTTCTGTAATAATCTCCCTTGCAAGTTACAGACCACCATTCTGATTTGGTCCTTTTCAAACAGTCTAATAGCCATCATAGAGGCCTTAGCCCTTCATCGGGTCACAAAGTCTGAGAAGCCCTCCTTCGGCTTTTGATAGGTTGCTTCAAGGTCACGGGTTGTGACCTCGATTTGGGTGTTGTAGGAGTACTGCGCGATGAAGGCCTCATTCATTTCCTCTCAGCTTCGTTTCACAGTCTTCCAATTTTGCATACCAGATGGCCGCTATACCCGATAGGGTACTGCCAAAAAGTGACAGCTTCTGAAGTCTGGTAAGGCCCATTGGTCGCAAAATATTAGAGAATAACCGCAAATGGACCATAGGAACCCCGGAGCCGTCGAACCGGTCTATGTGCAGCATCTTGAATCTATCTGGAAGAGTTACTACGGAGTTTGTATATCCATCCTCAATGTCAGGGATTGAATTCACACTCTGTGCCCACTTAAAGAACTTTTCTAGCTTGTTGACCTTCAATGCGGTGGGGTCGACCTCGAATTCAAATGGCGCCTCTGTTTGGTGTACTGGTGCCTTGGAAGTCTGAGGTGGGATCGGATCTACCGGAATGCCCAGATTCTCTTGGACATTAATAGTGACTCCAGGTGCTAGAATACCCACTGGGGGTGCATGGGATGCAGAGGTTACTATCGGTTGTGGTGGCTTTGCTTAAGCCTATTTATCACTTCTGTTTGGCGGGCTGTGACCTCAGCTCGGCGGGCAGCATCTAGTTGCATAGTCTCAATGGTCTACTGGAGCTAACAAAACATATTTTCCATGTTAACCGAAGGCTGTTGAGCTACCGGAACTGGTGGATACTCTCTCTCTGGGGTAGAAGTAGAAGATTGAGCCTGGCTGATCACAGGCGAAGTAAGAGGTAATTGCTAGATCGGTGAATTATGTCTGGCCCTCCTCCGTCTGGTAACCGGTGGGAGTGAAACAAACACTGGCTGTCCCCTGACAAGATCCCCAGATCTGTAAATCCTTCTCACTCGGGTCCAGAGTGCTTGGGGGTAACAGAATCGTCCGAAGCAATGTTGAAAAATTACCTTGCAAAAAGAAATAAAGCAAAAAGAAAACAAAAATCAGAAACCGCACAACACCTCAGCTCAGATACTAACAACACGCAGTTGCAATCATAAGCTGTAGCTTTGTACTCAACACTAATTTCTGCCTTGAAAATTGATACCCAGACTTGCAACTAATACATACATTCCTGTAGGGTTTCACTCTAAAAGCACATACCAGTTAAATGAGAGGCACCCTATGATGGGGTAAGGTTACCCTGTCCTAGTTTCGTCAGGAACTAGGGTTTCACTATTCAAGCAAAGTGTTTCAGACAATCCTGAATTCAGGTAAGCAATCTGTCATAGTTTAGAACAGTCTCTACGGCTTTCGATATGCAACTAGGCCGATTGGTAAAAAAAAAGGGTACCTCAGCGAGACCACTTAATATACCTCTCGCACCTAACACCGAGAAGTGAAAGGAGGATCAAATGGTACAACGATAGTCCAGATCCAAGGGTTGTGTTCCCATCGTGGCAGAGCCCGCAACCGGTTAGCCTTTTGGCAAGCTTTTCCAAGCAAGCCTCCGGCAAACAGTTCAGGAATAACAGATGGCAAACACTGTGAGTTAGGTGCACCGATGCAGATGCAAATGCAAATACAATGAAACACATAAGCGTAGATAAATGTCATCTCATAAGCTCGAGTCAAGTTCTCTAAATCCCAACGAAGTCACCAGAAACTGTAGCTCGACTTTTTCGCGCCCTCTTTCCGAAGCTCAAAAAGAAGCCCTACAATTCAGACTCCTGGGGTTCTGAATCTAATCTCACAAGTGCAATGTGAAACTGATAAACACCAAAGAGTCCAAATCCGACAAATCATTTTGGAAAATTGATTTTGAATCAAAAAGTGCCAAAATTGGACTGCTTTGCCAGATATAGAGTCGCCACCTAAATATTTTATTTTAGGAAAATTTAGGAAACCCATGACTCGTGCCAAAGGCAACGTGTCCATCATCACCAAAGTTACCTTGGCTCGGGAACTTTGGTACGAGAGGGGAAGGTCATGAATTGAGCACCCCCGCTCGCCCGATCAAAGGTCGGCCTCTACTAATCATGATATGATTTTTTTTATAAACATTATGTGATCTTATTCGGATTATTAAGCTAACTTTACTATGTGATGCGCACAAGCAAGTATAGACTAGTTTGCTCAATTTGGAACAATTCAACTTATGTTTGCTTTTGAAAATGGTTTGAATTTGCCCCCTCAAATGGGCTTAAAGTTTGCGGATTTGCCACCAAACATAGTGGGCTTAAAACTGATTTGCCACTTAACAAAGTGGGCATATAACGCACATTCGTTGAATCGTTCCAATTCAAGCAACAAGCCTTCATTCACAGACATTCAAGCAGTTTAGCAAATAAGCATTTAGCCTCATGGCAAGCATGCTAATCATGGCAACATTCACAATCATGCGAATATGCTAAAGCATAAAAAACTCACCTACTACTCCAAGCCAAAAGAAGACAAAGTTAGAAAAAATATGCATGCTTCCTAACTATGCACAAAATGACTAATGCAACACATGCGAAGAATGCAATTAATAGGCTCGGCTACCAATATAGCATATGAATCGATTTGACAACATGCGGTTTAAACACATATTCAAAGAAGGTATTGAAATGACAATGCAGTTTGAATGATGCGCCGAGCCTTAGTGCATGCAATACGAATGAATGGATGCAAACATAAGATATGCTAATTGAAACATGTCCCTAATCTAACCATCAAAAGTGATTAAATAAAAGGGATAAAGATGTGGAATTGGAAGACATACATGTACACACGCACACTTATTACAACATTATGCCCTCGCGAAGAAGGGTCTGAATGAAATTAGCTAAGCTACACTACTGTACGACCCCAAACCCACCCCTATGGGTTTAGCATCGTAACCGGCCAGTAATCCGAGATTACCAAAGGCCCGCTTAACAGTAATGACAACAGTACAAAGTAAGGGACTAGCGGAAGCCAAACAGTAAGTAAAAGATGTCCAATGAGCTATGGAAATCTGAATGGAAAAAGACTTTTCTGAACACATTCACATTCATAGCCATAAACATATATACATATCAGATACACATAACATACCGGTTAGGGATCCAATCCTGTAATAACCCTCACCACTGATTACTGATTAAGCACTAATTACTGCTAAACTGAGACTGATTATGATTGATAATTGAATTGATTAAAATATTGAACTGACTGACTGAGAACTGAGATTGATTGATTGACTGTAACTGTTTAAATGCATTTTTTACCTGTTGATTGTTAATCGATCTGTTCATGTTCTGTAATTTAAACTGCAAATTGAAGGCCTTATCGGCGGCCGAATCGGAAATGGATCAATGTTTTATGATCATTGGAATTTATGTGAATTAATGGTATATTTAATTGAAAAGTGATTTGGAATGATTAAATTAGATTAAATAGTGTTAAATCATAGAATTGGTTTATCTACCAAAATGCCATTGTGAGTGGAGCACTTAGGCAACACATATATTGACCCTTTATACACTCAAACAAGCATTTCAGCAGCCCATTTCCTCGCCTTAGCCGAATTTAGAGAGAGAGAAAGTGAGAGAATTGAGCTCAACTTGTAGATTTGTTTGAGAATTGAAGAAATTGAAATGTAGATTGTCAATTGAGCTCCTAGACTTGTAATTGAGGATCTAGGTAAGGAAATTCAACCTCTCATTGTTGTCTTTAAATTGATTCTAGCATAGTTCATGTCAAATTGAAGAGCTAGTCTTGAATTGGTTCTATAATGTTGGATTGTAGCTCAAATCTTGCATGCATGTGTATATTGAAGAGTTTTGAGGATGTAGTTCATAATTCCTCACATGCATGTTCATGTTTTGAGAGTAGATCATGGATTCATCATGATTTTGGAAGTTTAGACTCATTTGAACTTGCTTTGGAGCTTTGAAGTTGATTGGATTCATGGACATTGCATGTTCATCATGTTCTTGAGAATTGATTTGAAAATGAGTTTAAATAAACTACCCTTGGGCTTTGATTTTATAAATTGAGCTTGGAATCATGTAATATTATGAGTTTACAAGAGTTTTTCAGAAATTCAGCCCAAAAGGATCGATTTTGATGCTTTGAAACTTGATTTTGATCTTGGAGTTCAAATCTGGAATTTCCAGATTTTGGTCGTCCGCTCGAGCGGGGGAAGTGCCGCTCAAGCGGGAAAATCGAGCTCCCAGCATCTCTCACTATTTTACAATCCGCTCGAGCGGAGGCTTGTGTCACGCGCTGGAGCGGGGTAGTTGTCGCTCGAGCATGGACCTTTGTTGCATGTCCGCTCGAGCGGGGAAACCCACGCTCGAGCGGGACTCTGTTTTTCTAAAAATTCTGAAAACTGTTTTCTGTGCACATCTTTGCATCCTCATCCCATTCTAGGCATTCTTAGCCCTAGTTTAAGACATCTTAATGAGGATATAGATGTAGAACACACCGAGTCAAATTAGGGATTAAGTTATTATCTTTCCCAACTGTGTAGCTTAGTGTGTGTGTTCAATCTGTTAACTGTGTAGGGTTGGCTTACCAAGGAGACGCTCTAGCTTACTGTAGCCCAGAACTCTGTGAGTAACAATTGTGTAAAGATATGTTCAAAATGATTATCTTCTGAACAACTGAACTATACTGTTTTCTGAACTGTTTACTGTTAACTGAATGAATGTATGTCCTATATTCTGAACTGTATTGCGGCATCTTTAGCAACTACTGTTTACTATTACTGCTACTGTTACAGAGATCTCTATCGGTTCCCTCGTTGGAACCACTACTGTTTACTGATTAATGGCCATCAACTGACTGTTCGGTCTTTTAAGACCTACTGTTTACTGTACTGCTACTGTCACAGTTATCTCTGGAGGAAAGTGTTGCACAGTCCTAAGTGCTACAGTGTGAGCCACCTCTAGAATCTGTGCGAGCCACCTCTAGAATCTGTGCGAGACACCTCTTGAGTCCATACTGGGCTTTTAAGCCAATCTATGAAATCTGGAGCAAAGTGCTGCACGGACCTAAGTGCTACAGTGTGAGCCACCTCTAGAATCTGTGCGAGACACCTCTTGAGTCCATAAGAACTATACTGTTACTGTTACCGTTACTGTTACTGTTACTGTTACTGTTACCACTACTGCACTGTTACTGTACTGTACTGTTACCGTTACTGTTACTGTACTGTTACTGTTACCGCTACTGCACTGTTACTGTACTGTACTGTTACCGTTACTGTTACTGTACTGTTACTGTTACCGCTACTGCACTATTACTGCACTGTACTGTTACCGTTACTGTTACTGTACTGTTACCATTACTGCCACTGTACTGACACTGTACTGGCACTGCTACTACCACCGTACTGTTTTACTATCGGATGTGCCACGTACGATTACTATGATTTCTAAATGACTGATATGACATGAAGTATAAGCCACCGACTATATAACTGATTTACCGAGGCAAACGACTGTTTAAAATACTGAAAGGACATTCTTTCTTAACCCCTTTACGCATTATGTTATTCACTGGGCTTTAGCTCACTGCTCATATATATATGTAGGTGTACAGGCACCGAACCGTTGCTAGAAGCGTCGGGGTAAACTCCAGTTTTGTCAAGCCAACCTTTGTGCCTCACTTTGAGGTTCCAGTACTGTTCAAGCTATGGCTTAGGGGTGTTTTAATCTCCCCGCCTGTCTCTGTATCTGTGATGTACTACTGTATAGACTGAATATTTTGCACTGTACCGTACTGTTTAATAGGGATTAAGTCCCTGTACTAAATGATTGTATATATGATGCATACTATTCTGTACTGACTGTATATATGTGTGAAAAGTCTTTTTGCATACAGACTGTCACAGCTCATTGGACATTGTTTATTTACTGTAGTGGCTTCCGCCATGCCCCTGTACTCTGTTTTACTGTATTACTGTTAAGCAGGCCTTCGGTAATCTCGGATTACTGGCCGGTTACGGTGCTAAACTCGTAGGGGTGGGTTTGGGTCGTGACAAATCCCTTCACCATAATTGTATAGTCAAAGGTCTTAAACATTTATACATAACAGAGACAAAAGAGTGAATCTGAAACACCCCAAAAACAACCTTGGCTCGAATAGGCTCGGAACCTCGAAGTGAGGCACGATGGTTGGCTTGACAAAAACATGAGCTTAGCTCGACGCTTCTAGCTCCGGTCTGGTGCCTGGACACCTACATATAAATATAAACAGTGAGCTAAAGCCCAGTGAATAACAAATGTTGTAAAGAGGTTAAGAATGAATGTCCTTTCAGTAATTGAAACAGTCATTTGCATCAATGGATCAATTATTCAATCAGTGACTAATAGTTTATGTCACAACAGTCGTTTAGAAACCATAGCAGTCATAAGTGGTACATCCAATAGCAGAACAGTACAGTAGGTCTTAACAGACCGAACAGTCAGTTGATGGCCATCAAAACAGTAAACAGTAGTAGTTCCAAACATTGGAACTGACAGATATCTCTGTAACAGTAGCAATAACAGTAACAGTATAGTAACAGTAACAGTAGTTGCTATGGATGCCACGAGTACAGTTCATAAAGTAGGACAAACATTCATTCAGTAAATAATGTCACTTCAAAAAGTAGTACAGTCGATCGTTCTAAATAATGTCACTTCAAAAAGTAGTACAGTCGATCGTTTCAAAAAATAATTATAATTGAACGTATCTTTACAACATTGTTACTCACAGATTACTGGGCTATACACAGCCTAATCCGCGTCCTCGAGTGCCGACCCTACACAGTTACAGAACGAACACACACTAAGTTACACACTCGGGATTAATAACTTAGCCCCTTAACTTGACTTGGTGTGGTTCTATAACATTATCCTCATTAAGATGCCTTAAACATGGCCTAGGAATTCCTAGGATGGAATGAGGATGCAAAAATGCATTTTAAAACACTTTTCAAAATTTGCTGAAAACAGGGGTCTCGCTCGAGCGTGGCTTTCTCCGCTCGAGTGAGCTTACCAAAACAGAGGGGGTCGCTCGAGCGTGGACTCCCTCGCTCGAGCAGTCTGTAAAAATGCAAAAAGTACTGGTTGCTGAAATTCTCCGCTCAATGCTCGCTCGAGCGAAGAGCGTGAGACACAATCCTTCGCTCGAGCGTAGGTCTCGTCACTCGAGCGTTCGTCTGCATACGCAAAAACCTGAGAGCTTGCAATCTACACTTGAGCCAACATTCCGTCGCTCAAGCGGAGCTCTGAACACAAAGGTGGTCGCTCGAGCGTGGAAGCCAAGATCTGGGTTTTCCAGATTTGCTTCCAAAGCTCAAACCAAGAATCAAACATGCCAAAACTCAATCTTGTGGGCCAATTTTCTGGAAAACACTTAGAAACTCATAATACAACATGTTTTGAAGATCATTTAATAAAATCAAAGCCCAAAAGTATGACAATTGAACACAAATTTTAATGTAAACTTGAAAAACAATGCAAGAACATACATGCATGAGTTCCTAAGAACTCTAATGCTCCAAAGCATGGCCAAATGCAAGATTGAGCTCAAAAACATGATATATTTCTAGAGTACAACCAAAATGTGGACATGCATGTAAGAATTGCATGAAAACAACCTCAAAATTCCATGGTATGGACATGCATGTAAACAATGATTCTCAATTCAACTCCTTAAGCTAAATCTTGACTCAAATCACCAATTTTTCCATGAACCATGCATGTAACAATTTAAATTCATAGCTAAGAGAATGAATTTCCTACCTTAAGTCTTGAATTCCAAGTGTGGTAGCCCAATTTTGCAATTCTCCTTTAATTCCTCTAATTTTCCAAGCCAATCTCTAGATGAATCAATTTTTTCTTCCAACCTCTCTCTCACTCACGGTTTGGGCAAGAAGATGGATGAAAAGTGGTGTATGAAACATATGTAAAGTGTAAAAAGGGTTGGTCTTGATTTAATCCACTCAATGGCACAAGTGTAATTTACCTAGGTTCAATTAGTTTAACATTGTTTATTCTAATTTAATCATTCCAAATCAAATTTTAATTAAACCTACCATAAAATTCTATAAATCCTAATTAGTACAAAACACAAATCAATTTCTGAATCGGCCACCGATAAGGCCCTCAATTCGCAATTCGAAATTAAAACATGAACAGATCATTCAATGACAAACAGATAGAAATGTAATTAAAACAACACGCTCATGCAATCAATTCAGGATTTCATCTTAATCCATTACTTATCATGCTTAATCACAATTTAACACTAATCAAAGGTGAGGGTTGTCACAACTACTTAACCAATTATTACAACACTTGAAATGAATTAACTATTCTAAGCTAATTAGTTATTACAATTAAATAATTAGCTATTTAAGCTAATTAAATTTACAAAGCAAACTAATTAGCTAAATACTTAACTAATTAATTACAAAGCAACTAAGCTAATTAATTACGACATGAATTAATTAACTAATCTACTTAATTAGTTACAACATTTGCATGAATTAGCTACAACTAATTAACTACGCAAGTTAACTAAATGGTTTCGAGAAACGAGGGATGCATGCATGCTCGGTTTTTCTACCCGAAGAACATCCACTGTCTGCTTCTAATTGCCTCTGTTGCACAACACTTACACTGTTTTCCTCCTCCAGATCAACACTGCTCTACTTCAGAAGTACAATACTGAATTTTTCACTGGTGGCCGGCCAACCTCAAATGAGGGTTTGCCTGCCTTCAGAGAGGGGTTGCCGGCCATTGGAGGTGGCCGGCCGGCCACTGATGAGGGTTTGCCGACCATTGGAGACAAGTCTTTCTTTGCTGCAACAGAGGACAAAACAGAGCAAGAAATGGGTGGTCTCACAGGTTGTTTGTACCATGTACCATCCCTTATCATCAACACAAGCTCAAAAGAGTGATACATTTGGCCCTCGAACCATCAATCAAGCAATTTCCATGCATGATGGCTGAGGGACCAATTTGTACAAGTTCAATGAATGCAAAACAAGACTCAAATGCCATCACCCCTATCATGCATGATCAAGGGCAACGAAGACCTAGGAAAGTGGCACATTTCATCACTTTTGAGTGTGAAATGTCCCATTTTCCTTGTGTTCAAATTAACATCCGATTTGAACACATGCAATGCAACACAAAGAAATGCTTATCCTGCCACTTTTACTTGCCAATTTTGTTTACACCTTTTAGTTACCAAATCATTCTTTAATCAATTTGTCCATTGGTGAGTGTCCTCTAAGATGAAAGAAGTGTCAACCAAGGGATAATGTAAGGCAAGAGAGAGATCATGCCATTGATAATGAACCTTCAAAGAGGATTAAACCATTAAGCATGACCTCAATCTCAAGCTTAAAGGATCCCAAGCTTGAAACAACCCTCAAAAGAAAATGAAAGAGTGAAGCAAAGAGGGAGGTTACAGAGTTTATAGTGCTGAAATGAAGGGAAAAACAACACTAAAAGATGCTATTAACTCAAACAAGAGGTGTCTAAGACCTTAAAACACCAACTTGTGAGGACTATTGCACTACAACCATGCAAAACAAGACTCAAATGAACTAACCAACCCAAAACAGAGCTGAAGCAGGCTATTTCAAAGGCTAAAACATGCTGGACTTAAGCTAAGTTAAGCTAGAAAAACATGCTAACATATGAAGCTAACTAGGTATGCAAACAAGACACAAGGAGGGGAGGCTAACCCCTCCAAATTTGGACTTCAAAATGAGTTTTTTGCCACTGAAAAACCTCTGAAATTCAGCGATTAAAAGGCCCAAAAAATTTGGTTTGGAAGTGGTGAACAAAGGTACAAAAGCTTTACAAACAAAGGAGAAAGAAGGGTGAACCAACCCCTGACTGAAAATGGCCACAAACCACCACCTTTAGGCCACAAAAACGGAGTTTTTTACAGTTCAAAATCAGCCCCAAAACTGCCCCCCCAAAAAAAGAGAAGAAGATGGCAAAGCAAGTATGTAAAATAAGTTAACAAAGCAAGAGTTATACCTCTTCAAACCAAGGCACAAATTAGGTAACAAAGCAAGCCACAACCACCTTCTAAAGCTCAAAGAGGGTCTCAAGTAACCTCAGCCCAAAAAGAAGCAACTTTGGTCAAGAAAGTGTATACAAAAGTATAGGATTTGTGAGCAAATGTATACAAAATTGCAAGAGAGAGAGAGAGAGAGAAAGAGAGAGAATTTTGCTCCAAAATTTTCTAACCCTTTGCAATGGGGGAGAAGGTCCCATATTTATAGAAAAACAAGCATTTGGCTGAGTTATATCAGTCCATACACATGTATGGTGCTCAAACCCATTATGCCAATAGCTGGAACAGCTGTCAAGAAAATATATATAAAAAGGCATCAATGGCCGGCAGGCCACTTGGGTGGCCAACAGGATCAATTGGTGGCCGATAGCCTCAATTGGTGGCTGACAGCCACCAAGGGTTGCAGGCTTGAAGATTTTGGTCCAAAACAGGGCACATAACAAATAGGGTTTGTGTCACGACCCAAACCCGCCCTTATGGGTTTAGCACTGTAACCGGCCAATAATCCGAGATTACCGAAGGCCTACTTAACAGTAATACAATAATACAGAGTACGGGGGCTGGCGGAAACCAAAACAGTAATTAAACAATGTCCAATGAGCTGTGACAGTCTGTATGCAAAAAGATTTTTCATTCATATGCACATTTATAACGAAACAGTCTATACATATGTACAATCATTCAAAACAGGGACCTAATCCCTATTATAACAGTACAGTACAGTGCTACAGTTTAAACAGTATTACAAAATAGATACAGAGACCGATGAGGTAAAGTAAAACACCCCAAAGCCATAGCTTGAATGGACTGGGAACCTCGCAGTGAGGCGCATAGGTTGGCTTGACAAAACTGGGGCTTACCCTAACGCTTCTAGCAACGGTCTGGTGCCTGTACACCTACATATATATATGAACAGTGAGCTAAAGCCTAGTGAATAACATAATGCGTAAAGAGGTTAAGAATGAATGTCCTTACAGTAATGAAAACAGTTCATTAAATCAGTATTTCAGTCATTCAGTCATAACAGTCGTATGTGGTACATCCATTAGCATAGCAGTACAGTAAACAGTAGGTCTTAAAAGACCGAGCAGTCAATGATGGCCATCATAACAGTAAACAGAAGTTCCAAGATAGGAACTGACAGAGATCTCTGTAACAGTAACAGTAAATAGTAGTTTCTATGGATGCCACAATACAGTTCGGAATAGAGGACATACATTCATTCAGTCCACAGTATCAATTCCGAAAACAGTTCAGTTAAACAGTCAGAAAATATTCATATTCGAACATATCTTTACACAGTTGTTACTCACAGAGTTCTGGGCTACAGATAAGCTAGTACGCGTCTCCGAATGCCAACCCTACACAGTTACAGAGTGAACACACACTAAGCTACACAGTTGAGAAAACAATAACTTAATCCCTAATTTGCCTCGGTGTGGTTCTACCTCAGTATCCTCATTAAGATGCCTTAAACTAGGCCTAAGAATGCCTAGGATGAAATGAGGATGTAACGATGCACTTTTAAACACTTAGCAAAATTTTCAGAAAAACAGAGTTCCGCTCAAGCGTGGCTTTCCCCCGCTCGAGCGGACATGCAGACAAAGGTTCCCCGCTCGAGCGTCGCTTTACCCGCTCGAGCGGACTGTAAAACATAGCAAAAGTACTGGATGCACGAAATTCACGCTCGATGGGCGCTCGACCTCCGCTCGAGCGTGTGACTCAGGTTCCTGCTCGAGCGTGCATTCCCACACTCGAGCGGACTGCAAAACAATGCAAAGTACTGGATGCTCGAATTTCACGCTCGAGCGCCACTTTCCCCGCTCGAGCGTGAGTCCAAATTCTAGAAATCCCAATTTGAACATTCAAGCTCAAAACCAAGTTTTAATGCATCAAATTCGATCCTCTTGGGCCAATTTTCTGGAAAACACTTCAAAACCCATAATATTACATATTTCCAAAGTCAATTTGTAAAATCAAGGCCCAAAGGTGAGGGAATTAAACCCAATTTCAAACAACATTTCATGAACAAGATGAACATGGAGCATGCATGGATTTAAACAACTTTTAAGCTTCAAATAATTGCTTTAATGAACCAATTGTTCTAAAAACAAGATGAATCATGAACTTTAACATAAACATGAACATGCATGCAAGATTTCCATGGAATCAAACCTCCAAACTCAACAATGCACACATGCATGCATGATTCAAGCTCTAATGCAACAATTTAAACCAATTCTAGGCTCAACTCTTCAAATTAGCATGAAACATGTAAGGACTAACTTAAATTCACAATTAAAAGGATGAACTCCTTACCTAAGTTCTCAAATACAAGTCTAGAAGCTCAATTGATCACAAACTCTAACAATTTCTTCAAGTTTCCAAGCAAAATTCAAGATGAACAACTTAATTCTCTCACTCTCTCTTTCTTGGTCGGTTGAGGGCTCAAGAATGGCTGAACATATGCCTTGTTTGAATGTAATAAGGCTTCAATATGTGTTGGCTAAGTGGCCCACTCAATGGCAAGGTTGTAAATAAACCTAACTTGTGTAATTTAGCTCATTTTAATCTAATTCAATCATACCAAATCACATTTCAAATAAATACGCCAAAAATCACATAAATTATGATTAACACATATCATTAATCGATTCCAGATTCGGCCGCCGATAAGGCCTTCAATTTGTAGTTTAAACATAAAACATGGACAGATAATTTAACAGTCAAACAGATAGAAATGCATTTAAACTAGTACGTTCAATCAGTCGGTTCAGTATTTCAATCAATTCAATTCCTAATCATGTTCAGTCTCAGTTTAGCAGTAATCAGTAGGGTTATCAGTAATCAGTGGTGAGGGTTATTACAGTTTGAAGGCTCAAAGATAGGGCATTCTACCGAGAAATTTGGGCACCAAAACGAGCACAAATAGTCACAATCATCATGTGCACAAACTATGACGTCTAAGTCTTGAGGACGGTCAAAAATGGGATGTCTATAGGCTGTATCTTTGAAATCTTCTAAATAGACTTGCATTGTTAAGTCTACTATGGAATCAGAGTTTACAGCTTTAGATAAAGCTGGGGAAGAAGCAGAATGGCTTCACCACTTTCTTGAAGATATTCTAATGTGGCCGAAACATGTGCCTACTATATGCATACATTGTGATAGTCAATCTACAATAGGTAGAACATAAAGTCATATGTATAACGGTAAGTCACGACACATTCGTCGTCGACATAACACCGTGAGACAACTACTCTCTAATGGAATTATTTCCATTGAATATGTGAAGTCTAAGGACAACATAGCGGATCCACTAACCAAAGGTTAGCAAAAGAGTTGATTGAGAATTCATTGAGGGGAATGGAACTTAAGCCTATTAAATAAGAGTTACCACAACGGCAATCCAACCTAGTTGACTAGAGATCCCAAGATCTAGGTTCAAAGGGACAACCAAATTGTGTATGACTCATAAGGATCACTAAGGAGTCAAACTCCTACCCATTTCTATGATGAAATAAGTGATGTCTACAACGTCAAAGACATGGATGAACACCAAGCCAAGGCTAAATTACGTTCATAGCAAACAAAATGCATGCCACAATAGGTATAACATTTCCATGTGATACAATATTAGACGTCCCAAATTAGATATTGTGACCAAATGGATGCCATAATAGGTAAATTAGGTTCATACTTCAAACACAAATATGAACAATGGAATGTTAACAATGTAACTCAACATAATGAATATGACGTGAAAAACAAACTCCAAACACTAACAATGAGAAGATTCGGACTAAAAAAAGAATTAAGACATTATTCGAATCAATAATGTGAATTTTGAAATCTCAACTATAGACTCAACATAATCAATGTGACATGAAAAACAACAGACTCCAAACATTCACAATGAGAAGGTTTATGCTTTAAACACGAATGTCAACAATGGAATCTTGACAATGTGAATCAACGTAATCAATGTAACATGAAAACAAACTCCAAACATTCACAATGAGAATATTCATATTTCAAACATCAACATCAACATCAACAATGGAATCTTAACAATGTGACCATTCACTCAACAGAATCAATGTGACGTAAAAAACAGACTCTAAATACTAATAATAAGAAGATTCCTACTAAAAAATAATTAGGACATTATTCAAATGAACAATTTGTATTTTGGAATATCAACTATTTGAGTAAACATTTTCAATGTAAGATGAAAATTATACTCCAAACATTCACAATGAGAAGGTTTATACTTCAAACATGAATGTCAACAATGGAATCTTGACAATATGACTCAACATAATCAATGTAACATAGAAAACAAACTGCAAACATTCACAATGAGAAGATTCATACTTGAAACACGAATGTCAACAATGGAATGTCAATAATGTGACCATTCATTCAACATAATCAATGTGATGTAAAAAACAGACTCCAAGCACTAACAATGAGAAGATTCCTACTAAAAAACAATTAGGACATTATTCGAATGAAAAATGTAAATATTGGAATATCAACTATATGACTGAACATTTTCAATGTAAGATGAAAATTAGACTCCAAACATTCACAATGGGAAGGTTTATACTTCAAACATAAATGTCAAGAACAAAATCTTGACCATGTGGCTCAACAGAATCAATGTAACATGGAAAACAAAGTGCAAACATTCACAATAAGAAGATTCATACTTCAAACACGAATGTCAACAATGCAATCTCAACAATGTGATAATTCACTTAACATAATCAATGAAATGTCAAAACAATTTCAAACACTAAAAATGGTGTTTTGAGTCTATTGGAATGTCAACTATATGACTCAACATAATTGATGTAACAATGAAAATAGACTCCAATCATTTACAATGTGAAGATTCATACTTAAAACACGAATGTTAACAATGGAATATCAATAATTTGACTCAACATAATCAATGTAACATGGAAAATAATCTCCAAACATTCACAATGAAAAAATTCATAATCAAGACATGAATGTCAAAATGGAATGTCAACAGTGTGGCTCAACACAATCAATGTAATATGGAAAATAGAATTCAAACATTCACAATAAGAAAATTAATACTTGAAACACGAATCAGAACATTCATAAAACTAGAAATTTGTAAATCATAAATGACAAACCCTAAATGTTGAGTCCGTAAACACTAAAGTTGAAACAATTGGAATGTAAACATTTATATTTGCTTATATCAATGTGACATGAAAAATAGAGCATTCATAAAGCATAAATTTCAAATCTATAAATTTCAAAGGCTAAATGTCGAATCTCAATAAGCATTAAACCTCAAACATTGAAATGTAAATATTTTGATTTACTGATTTTAATGAAAGTACATGAACTAATGGATTTAATTTCAGAAAATAGTATGAAATTGAAGGAAACAACTTACTTTTCTTCACCATTGTGGCTATCAATTGGAATGATGATCTCTGTTGTCGGAATGGACAGTTCTTGGCGATCTCTGTTGCCGAAATGAACAGTTCTTGCCCATTTTTATTGCCGGAATGAACAGTACTTGCCGATCGTAGAGTTTTGATTGAAGAATAAGGAGTTCAATGTTAGGGTTTTGATTTTAGGGAAAAATGAAATTGTAGGGTTTTGATTTTGGCGAAAAAGAAAATTTAGAGTTTTTTATTAGAGTTTGCAAGAAAAAAGGCGCCTATGATATAAATATAAGGGTAATATTGTCTTTTCATCAGTGACAAGACTAAGTGGAATATTAAAATTTTTGGACTAATTGGAACATAAGTAATTAAAGTAGGATTTATGAACAAAGCTCCCAAATATTTACACACACACACACACACACAGAGAATTAGTAGACATGAGTATGAGATGGAGACTACAAGACGGGACCCAACAGAAAGTTGTATGTTCGACATTGTTTTCATTTTCATTTTTTTTTTTTGTTTTTATTTTTAACTTTCATGTTTTAGAAATAAAAGATTGAAAACATTTTCATTATTTTATTTTTATATAAAAATAGTTTTTAGAAAATGTGGAAAATAATTTCAGAAGCATTTCATGAAAATAGTGTATGTAGAAAATAAATTAAAATATAATTTGTTAAATAAGCTTTTTATAGGAGAATTTTTTTTAAGGTCCTTGATATTAAAATTTTATAAGATAAAAGACATACAATATTTTCATAATAGTTAAGGCCCCTCAATATTTTCACAGAGAAAATTCGACTCATAGATATTTTGCCCAACTCAGAGAAATTTCACCCCGACTCAAAAAAATTTCAACTATATGAAAATTGAAATTTCTCTGAGTCGAATTTTCTCTATGAAAATGTTAAGGGACCTTAGCTAATAAGAAAATATATCTTAGACCTCTCCTACTACACAAAATTAAAAAGGAATGTTTCACTAATTTTCTCCTTTTTGTATCAACTTTTATTTCATGCTCTTTTTGAAAAATAAAGTAGAATCAGAAAACAATCTAAAACAAGATTCTACAATTTGACATAGACATTTGAGTTAGTAAAAAAAAATATATTGATCACTCACATGGTAGCTAGATGAATAATACTCTCTTCTTTGATTTATCAAAATAATAGAGTGATCATTATTTAATAGTAAATCTTATTTTTTTAACCAATTAAATATAATAATATAATATTATTAATTCACTAATAAAATCGGCCTGATCTAACAATAAGCACATTAATCAATAAGGAGTCCCAGGACAGAAAAGAGGTTGGGTGCAGCTTGGGGCTTGAGGTATGCTCTCTTCAGATCTTAAGTTTAACTCTCACTAGATGTTATCAACTCCTTGAGGCCATATCAGCGAGCTCTGTCTAAAATTTGTTCGATTTACGCAGAGAGGGCACTTTGCATGGGTTCAAGGATTAGTCAAAATGCGCATAAATTGGTCCGAACACCCAATCTTTAAAAAATAAAATTTAAAAATAAAAATAATTATGTGGTTAGTTTTTTTTTTTTTTTTTTTTTTTTTGTGGTCCCTTCCATTCGTTTTTCTCATATAAAATTTGTCATATGAATTAAGAAGATAACGTGGTGATCAATGTTAAATTCTTGAAAAACAAAATAATAATTATTTTTTGGTGACATTTTTGTTTCCCATCCTTGCCTTTGAAAGTATCCCTGCACAGAGTATGAATTTGTTTCGAAGTAGAAGTGGACACATAATTATATAGAAGAAATTCACTAATAAAATGTGAATAAAATATAGTAGTGAATGGGAAATGGCTGTATCCGTATAAAATGATTCAATCTTTCATGATGATTTTTCATATAAAATGGTGTGACTCAATGGTATCTTTTCATATGAAAATGTATGTCCCAAGAGTCATGACCCTTCTCCATTCAAATGAAAAGGTACAGCCCTTCATGGTGTCTTTCCATATGAAAAGATATGACTCCAGAGTCAATGCCCCTTTGAATGGCCACGAATACTTTTATAAATAGCCTTCGCTATTTCCTCAAATCCTCATTAATTCGATCTCAGATTTCTTTCATTTTCATTTCTTCCTTTCGTGTTCTTCGTCTTCCTTTGCTTCTGTATATTTTCTTCAAATAGTTTTAGGAAGAGTTTGCGAGAAAGAGAGAGTTACAACTAGAGCTGCAAACGAACCAAGCCGAGCCGAGCCGAGCTTTGTTGAGCTCAAGCTCGGCTCGTTTACTTATAGAGCTCGTTTATTGAGCTTGAGCTTAACTCGATAAGGAACTAGGCTCGAGCTCAGCTTAGCTTGGCTCATTAATATTAATGAAACTTGAGCTCGGCTTGCTCAACTCGATAATTTTTTTAAAATATTATTTATATTATTTAATATATAAATAATATATCTATTATATAATTTAAATAAAGATAAACGAGCTGAGCCTGACGAGCCGAGCTTACGCAAGCTCAAGCTCAGCTCATTTACTAAATGAACCAAGTCGAGCCGAGCTCTTAACGAGCCAAGCCAAGTTTGTTCATGAAAAACTCGGTTCATTTGCAGCCCTAGTTACAACACTGGTTTGGTTCGCTAGACTTGAATTTGTAGTGTTGCAAATTCAATATTTAGTTGTTGCATCCTAGGAAGTAGACGCCTATAAATCTCAAAGTATTGGAGTACTAGCCACATCGACTTTAAGAAGATCATGTGCAATATAAGCCTTGACTTAAAGTTTCCGTGTATTAAGCACTGTAAGCATTTAATACAAAATTTAATTTAATTAATTATTTTTTGTGTTGTTTTATTTTGTTATTTATTTATTCTTATACAATTAAATTTTTCACACACATTACACAGAGAACTGCTGGGTTCTAACAATATTAAAGTAGATTTCTTTTTATTTTTGTTTTATACAAAAGTAATATTTTGTTTCGAAAAAATTAAATTGTAGTAATATACTGTTTAATTTTTTATTTTTGATTAAATAGTAGTAATATACTATTTAATTATTTATTTGATAAATAGTAGTAATATACTATTTATCATTAGGTTTTGTTACAAAACTTTATTCTGTTTGTTTTGTGTATATAATTTATTTGTATAATTTTAATTTGTGTTTGTTGCAATTTTATTTCATTAGAAATAATGGCAACTGAGAAGGATAGTGTTGAGACTATTCTTACTGCGACCTCAGACCCAGTCACTACATCTATGATACCAGTATTGTCAGCGATAACTCCATCAGTACCATTAAATGATGGGGGAGAAGTTGGAAAAGTTCAAAGGACTAAGTTCAAAAGGTGGTAACAAAAAATGATGTTTTATTTGACCACATTGAACTTGACTCACTTCACCCATGAATTTGCTCTAGCATTAGGGAGAAACTAATCAGTACGTTGTTGGCATCTGGAAGCATGGAAACATGGGGATTTCTTGTGTCAGAACTACATCCTCAACAGATTGGACAATACGCTGTACAGTTTGTATAGTGTTAAAAAGACCGCAAAAGAATTGTGGGAATCCTTAAAACTAAAGTACAAGACCGAAGACGCCGTCACAAAGAAATTTGTTGTCAGTTGTTTTCTGGACCTTGAAATGGTGGATTCCAAGCTAAAATAAGTCAAGTTCAAGATCTCCAATTGATCATGCATGCCATTCATGCCGAAGGAATGGTCCTTAGTGAATTCTTCCAAGTTGCAATAATGATTGAAAAATTACCATCAATATGAAAAGATTTCAAGAACTACCTGAAGCACAAACGCAAGAAGATGAATTTGAATGAACTAATTGTGCGGCTCTGTACTGAGGAAGACAACCGTGGATCTAAGAAGACATCCGATAGTCACATCATGCAAGCAAAAGAAAATGTCGTGGAACAAGGACAAGAGTATTGCTCTAACAACAAAAAGAGAAAGCATGATGGCAAAGGTCCGAAACAAGGCTTCCAAAGTAGAGACAACAAGAAATTCAAAGGCAAGTGCTTTGTGTGCAGCAAACGGGCATCGTGCTAATAATCGTAAGGAAAGCTGAAGCTTGAACAAGAGGCCGGCACAAACACACATGACTAAAGTCGACTATATCTTTGACGAAGTAGGAGACATTAGTCTCTCTGCTGTGGTTTCTGAGGCGAATTTAGTGAGCAACACTAAGGAATGATGGGTGGATATCTACGCCGATAAGAAAATGTTCATGACCTATAAAGTCGTAGAGAATGGATAACAACTCTATATGGGAAACTCCTCAACCGTTGCAGTCGAAGGGCAAGGAAAGGTTATACTCAAGATGAATTCGGGAAAAGAACTCTGTAATAACCCCATCGTGTAATAATTTATATTTAATTAATAACAGAGATTTGACTTTTTTTTTTAATTGTCTACTATTCTGATATAATTTGGAAATTCTGAAAATTATGGAAACTGATTCATATACGATTCCATTGAAGATTTATTTGGACATAGAAATTAAAAGCTTGATTGGCTCAGGAAAGTATAAGTAGCGAGTTGAATTATTTTAATTTCGAGTATCGGACTCTATGGAGGTTTAATTAAATATTCAATTCAGATTTGTAAAATTGAGATTTGATTAATTGGGTTCGAATTGGAGTAAATTATGTTGTCAGGAGTGGGAATTAAGATTATTGCGAAAGAAATTTAATTATGAGATATCCAATTTGAGTATGCAATTTATTAATGGAGACCTTGAGTTCTACCTGCAATTGAGGGCCTTGCTAATGTCAGAACTCACAATTAATGATGGAAATAAGTTTAATTTGATATTTGGAGCCTTTTGGGGTTTAATTAAAAATCTGATTCAGACTGATAAATTTAAGTATAACTAATTGGGCTCTAATGGAAGTCAAATTAGGTTAATTAAATTATGTGGGACTTGTGATTAGTCATGATGTTATGTTGTTGATGTGGAATTGCATGTTTAAGGATGTGAATTATAAGGATTTGGAATTATATCTGTTGATTGTAGAAAAATCTGTTGGAATTACAGCTTTAAATGGAAAATTGAGGACCTTAGAGGTGTCAGAAAACAAAATCGATTAAATATTTATGATCAGCATGATTTTTAGAGTCATTTGGGAAGTTTAATTGAAATTTGATTTCGGCTGATTCGTTATGTCATGTTTGGCTTTTGTTATTGAAGTAAGTATTTTTATCTAGATATATATGAGACAAGTTATAGATATAAGTGTGTTGAGCTCATATTTTGCTCATTCTTATCCCCTGGGAAGAAAAATCTAGAGAGAGAGAGAGAGAGAGAGAGAGAGAGAGAAAGAGAGAGAGAAGCAAGAGCGAAAGAAGAAAAGCTCAAGATTGAAGAAGAAACATAGGAATTTGAAGGAATTGAAGTAGAATTCAAGAGATTGACTCAAGGTATGTAGAAATCAACTTAACTTATTGAGATCAACCTATTATTTGTTTGAATTCATGACTCAAGATGAAGATTAAACACCTAATTGAGTTAGGGTTGAGAAGTACAAGTTTAAATGGGCTCTTTTCATGAAATTGAACTTTGATTCTTTAGATTTGCTTGATTTAAGAGTTAATTCCCTTATATTTGCTTATCTTGAAGTTGAATGTAAGAAGTTGAGCCGTAGTCTTGAGGTTTTATGTGGTTTGAACTCATAAAATTATATATGAAATGTAGACGTCTGTGAATTTGAAAGAAAAAGTTTGGAAAGGAATTGAAACTAAAGTTTTGATCTTTCAAGCTTAGAATCCTTCATGTTTTCATATTTTGATTTAGAAAATCATTATAATCTCATGTTTTTCATTGATACTACATGTTTTGGGAGTGATTTGGATTGAACATGAGGTGGAAAATGGAGAAATTCAGCTTAAACTAAACATGTTTTCTCGGACAGATTTCCTCACCCAATGCCGCACGTACGGCGTGGCTTCCCATATGTGCGGTACGACAGTCCATTTCCAGCACCCAAATTGATTCTAAAATAAAAGCACTTGCCCCCACACGTGCCCTGATTTTCCCGCACGTGTAGTTTTGGTCCCACACGTGTGGAACCCCCCTGTTTCAGCCCAACTTCGCATAGGAATATCTCCTTCATCCGGACTCCTTTTTAAGTGATTCTTGAGCCTAAATTCATGCCCCGGAGGTCTAGTTTCCAATGGTGGTGGTCTCACATCCAAATTATAATTATATAAATAGATATTCCCAAATTAGTGAAGGTTGTTCACTTTCTGTCTACTCGTTTCATGCTATTTCTTCTCCTAACCCAATTTCCTTCCGTTTCTTCCTATTTTCCTTGATATGAATTATGACCCATTGAAGAATAATGAGTTTAGAACCAACATAACTAATTGGTTAAAGAGCAAAGTAAGGGATCTGTTTATTTGATTAAGAAAATATTAAGAGAAGTAACTTTGATCAAGAGAGTAACTGTATGTTCGATATGTTGTGCTATGTAATTGTGTTTGTAGGTCAAGTCAAGAACATCGCCCAACTGCTACCAGAAGCCCATCAATGTGACTAATAATATTGTAAAGATATGTTCATTTATATTTATTTTGATATATAAATGCTGTGATGTTCTGGAATTATTGTTTATGCGAATGAATGAGTTACAAGAATTGTGATATGGAATATAGATATGAAATGTGAATTGTTGGTAATATGATATGGTGGGCCCAAGGCCATTCCATTTATGCTATGACTGATATGAATTGTTCAGTTTTTAAGACCTATTGATTGCTGGTATGAAACAAAGTGCTGTAAGACACTAAATACTACAATGGGAGTCACCTCTAGAATCCGTACGAGTCACCTCTTGAGTCCATACATATATGAATTGGGCCCAAGGAGAGGTGGAGACATGTCGATGTTCTATTTACTTCATGATAAGATACAGTGATACAATATGAAAGGTGGAGACATATTGATGTTCCATCTACTCCATGATAAGATACAGTGATACGACATGATATGTTTGGACCTAAGGTCGTTCAGAAAATATGATATGAATACGAATGTTTTTGCATCACTATATGACTCATGTTTACGAAGTGTTATTTTATATGAATGAATAGATGTCCTATTTTGAAATGTGATTCTGACCCTTTGTATAAGTGGGTGTACCACACACCACATAAAATGTTTTGAAATGGTTTCAGATATGTATTCCATTTGAAAAACATGGATTTTGATATGATAAATGTTTCATAATTGTGACATATGTTTTCGTAATGTTAAGGACATCATTCATTAACCTCTTTACTTTATTACCACTCGCTGGGCATTAGCTCACTCTTCTCCTTTATATATATATATATATATGTAGGTGAGCCATCGGAGGATCAGCATTAGAGTTGTACCAAAGTCCACCTCTCTGTCAAGCCACCCGGGTTACGCCTCTGTGTCAAGGATTTAACTTTGTATTATAGAATTCTGTGTTTCATTGAGTCTTATGTATATGTGTGTGAGATATATGTGTGTGTGTGTGTGTGTGTGTGTGTGTGTGTGTGTGTGTGTGTGTCTGTCTGTCTAAACGGTTTAATTATTTCAGGTTATCATGTATGCACAGCTCAATGGATATTTATTATTTTTGGTATCTACTTTCGCTTAAGGCCCCAATATGATTTGAATATTTTGAAATTTTGTCTTTGAGGCCTAAGTGCAGGCCAGTCATGACGTAAACTTTTAGGGGCAAGTTTGGGTTGTGACAGTTGGTATCAAAGCACGAGTTAAGATCTCACACACGTGTCCATTGAGCATTAGTGTGTCTAGCATACATTTAAGTTGCCCAAATTTAGTAGCAAACTGATATGTGGCATGTTTTGAAAGATGTATGAGAGCTTGTGTAATAAGTTAAGTATTGAGATTAAGAATTAGAAGTTCACAAGGAATTTTGACGATAAGAGGATATCAAGATGTGTGTGTTTCTTTTAGCTTAAGTAGTGGGACTAAGGATTGAAAGTCATTTGACAATTTGATAATTATAAGGAAATTGAAATGTGTTTGCTTAATAAGTGTGGTATTGAGGCTAAGGTTAGGAATGATTATGGAATTTTGATGTTTTGATTAGAACAGTGTTGAGTACAAACATACTGATTTGTGGAAATATGATAGAATAAGAGATTTCGATCTTCGCTTGAAGCTATGGAATTATATGGGTTGCATGTTAAATTAGACTATGAGAATATATGAGAGATTGAGCCATTTGATAATCAATGAACTATGTAGAACTATAGTGATTGAGATATTTAGTGATCAATAGTGTATGGAATTATAGTGATTAAGAGCTAGAAAATTGTTTAATATACATAAGGTTGATGTGGTGAAAGACGTAATGTATGAGCCGCAGAATCAAAGAATGTGTTGGGAAGTTTTGTGGTAAGAAAGATCAATAAACATCTTTTTAATGAATGCAAAAAGTGTTAAGTTGGACTTAGTGTTCCCATGTATGCTTGAACGACTATTGGAGAGTTAGAATTCTTTTGTGGGGATAATTGAACCTCGATCTGAAATGCTAAGATAAGTAGAATAGGGACACTTCGATGTGTTAAGACCGTTATTGCAAGTGCTTAAGCTAATTGCAAGCAAATTGTTTGTATACTTAGGTCGGGACCCATTTGTTTGTCGAAATCATTTCGTTATAAATTGAATTGATTTTTTAGGCTAATATTATGTATTAAGAATTTCTTTGTTATCCGAAGGATCTATTTTATTGGAAATGTTATACTATGGATCTGATTTAATGCCCTTAACATTTGAGATTGAGCTTGACTATTAGGGAACATGTGAATTATTTGGAGACATGTGTGGATAGTAAAACAAGAATATATGAGTGTTGTGAATAATGTGTTTTGTGTTTTGGATGTTATGTTTTGTATTTTGATGCTAGGCAGTCGACGTTGAGACCCATCGTTATATTGCCCATTACAGAATAATTTTTGGTGACTCAACCAATTTGGGTTAATAAATACACAATATTGAGTTACTTGAGAACAAAAATGGAATGAGACAAACGTGGTGAATTATTTGTAGTACAATTGGTATAAGTTTAGAGGATCAAACTTCTTAAAGGGTGGAAGAATGTAATAACCCCATCGTGTAACACTTTATATTTAATTAATGACGGAGATTTAACTTTTTTTTAATTGTCTACTATTCTGATTTAATTTGGAAATTCTGAAAATTATGGAAACTGATTCATATACGATTCCATTGAAGATTTATTTGGAAATAGAAATTGAAAGCTTGATTGGCTCAGGAAAGTATAAGTAGCGAGTTTAATTATTTTAATTTCGAGTATCGGACTCTATGGAGGTTTAATTAAATATTCGATTCAGATTTGTAAAATTGAGATTTGATTAATTGGGTCCGAATTGAAGTAAATTATGTTGTCAGGAATGGGAATTAAGATTATTGCGAAAGAAATTTAATTATGAGATATCCAATTTGAGTATGCAATTTATTAATGGAGACCTTGAGTTCTACCTGCAATTGAGGGCCTTGCTAATGTCAGAACTCACAATTAATGATGGAAATAAGTTTAATTTGATATTTGGAGCCTTTTGGGGTTTAATTAAAAACCTGATTCAGACTGATAAATTTAAGTATAACTAATTGGGCTCTAATGGAAGTCAAATTAGGTTAATTAAATTATGTGGGACTTGTGATTAGCCATGATGTTATGTTGTTGATGTGGAATTGCATGTTTAAGGATGTGAATTATAAGGATTTGAAGTTATATCTGTTGATTGTAGAAAAATCTGTTGGAATTATAGCTTTAAACAGAAAATTGAGGACCTTAGAGGTGTTAGAAAACAAAATCGATTAAATATTTATGATCAGCATGATTTTTAGAGTCATTTGGGAAGTTTAATTGAAATTTGATTTCGGTTGATTCGTTATGTCATGTTTGGCTTTTGTTATTGAAGTAAGCATTTTTATCTAGATATTTATGAGACAAGTTATAGATATAAGTGTGTTGAGCTCATATTTTGCTCATTCTTATCCCTTGGGAAGAAAAATCTAGAGAGAGAGAGAGAAGCAAGAGGGAAAGAAGAAAAGCTCAAGATTGAAGAATAAACATAGGAATTTGAAGGAATTGAAGTAGAATTCAAGAGATTGACTCAAGGTATGTAGAAATCAACTTAACTTATTAAGATCAACCTATTATTTGTTTGCATTCATAACTCAAGATGAAGATTAAACACCTAATTGAGTTAGGGTTGAGAAGTACAAGTTTAAATGGGCTCTCTTCATGAAATTGAACTTTGATTCTTTAGATTTGCTTGATTTAAGAGTTAATTCCCTTATATTTGCTTATCTTGAAGTTGATTGTAAGAAGTTGAGCCGTAATCTTGAGGTTTTATGTGGTTTGAACTCATAAAATTATATATGAAATGTAGACGTCTGTGAATTTGAAAGAAAAAGTTTGGAAAGGAATTGAAACTAAAGTTTTGATCTTTCAAGCTTAGAATCCTTCATGTTTTCATATTTTGATTTAGAAAATCATTATAATCTCATGTTTTTCATTGATACTACATGTTTTGGGAGTGATTTGGACTGAACATGAGGTGGAAAATGGAGAAATTCAGCTTAAACTAAACATGTTTTCTCGGACAGATTTCCTCAACCAACGCCGCACGTACAGCGTGGCTTCCCATATGTGCGGTACAGCAGTCCATTTCCAGCTCCCAAATTGATTCTAAAATAAAATCACTTGCCCCCACACGTGCCCTGGTTTTCCCGCACGTGTAGTTTTGGTCCCACACGTGTGGAACCCCCCTGTTTCAGCCCAACTTCACATAGGAATATCTCCTTCATCCGAACTCCTTTTTAAGTGATTCTTGAGCCTAAATTCAAGCCCCGGAGGTCTAGTTTCCAATGGTGGTGGTCTTATATCCAAATTCTAAGTACATAAATAGATATTCCCAAATTAGTGAAGATTGTTCACTTTCTGTCTACTCGTTTCATGCTATTTCTTCTCTTAACCCAATTTCCTTCCGTTTCTTCCTATTTTCCTTGATATGAATTATGACCCATTGATGACTAATGAGTTTAGAACCAACATAACTAATTGGTTAAAGAGCAAAGTAAGGGATCAGTTTATTTGATTAAGAAAAGATTAAGAGAAGTAATTTTGGTCAAGAGAGTAACTGTATATTCGATATGTTGTGCTATGTAATTGTGTTTGTAGGTCAAGTCAAGGACATCACCCAACTACTACCAGAAGCCCATCAATATGAGTAATAATATTGTAAAGATATGTTCATTTATATTTATTTTGATACGTAAATGTTGTGATGTTCTGGAATTATGTTTTATGCGAATGAATGAGTTACAAGAACTGTGATATGGAATATAGATATGAAATGTGAATTGTTGGTAATATGATATGGTGGGCCCAAGACCGTTCCGTTTATGCTATGAGATGACATGAATTGTTCAGTCTTTAAGACCTATTGATTGTTGGTATGAAACAAAGTGATGTATGGAACTAAGTGCTACAATGGAAGTCACCTCTTGGGTCCATACATACATGAATTGGGCCCAAGTAGAAGTGGAGACATGTCAATGTTCCATTTACTCCATGATAAGATACAGTGATACGATACGAGAGGTGGAGACATGTCAATGTTCCATCTACTCCATGATAAGATACAGTGATATGATATGATATATTTGGACCTAAGGTCGTTCAAAAAATATGATATGAATACGAATGTTTTTACATCGCTATATGACTCATGTTTATGAAGTGTTATTTTATATGAATGAATAGATGTCCTATTTTGAAATGTGATTCTGACCCTTTGTATAAGTGAGTGTACCACGCACCACGTAAAATGTTTTGTAATGGTTTTAGATATGTATTCCATTTGAAAAACATGGATTTTGATATGATAAATGTTTCAGAATTGTGACATATGTTTTCGTAATGTTAAGGACATCATTCATTAACCTCTTTACTTTATTATCACTCACTGGTGCTAGCTCACTCTTCTCTTTTTATATATACATATATATATATATATGTGTGTAAGTGAGCCATCGAAGGATCAACATTAGAGTTGTACCAAAGTCTACCTCTCTATCAAGCCACTCGGGTTACGCCTCTGTGTCAAGGCTTTAACTTTGTATTTTAGAATTCTATATTTCATTGAGTCTTATGTCTATGTGTGTGAGATATATATGTGTCTAAATGGTTTAATTATTTCAGGTTATCATGTATGCACAGCTCAATGGACATTTATTATTTTTGGTATCTGCTTCCGCTTAAGGCCCCAATATGATTTGAATATTTTGAATTTTGTCTTTGAGGCTTGAATGCAGGCCGGTCATGACTTAAACTTTTAGGGGCAGGTTTGGGTCATGACAAACTCACTCTCAAAAATGTACTCTATATGCCAGACATTCGCAAGAATTCGATTTTCGGGTCATTGCTGATTAAGAATGGGTTTAAGTTAGTCTTTGAATCTGACAAAATTATACTCACTAAAAGTGGGATGTATGTGGGGCGAGGGTATTTGAATGATGAGCTTTTCAAGCTCAATGTACTAACTGTTGTACCTAACTTTGCTATTAATAATAAAAACACATCTTCTATTTATATTGCTAAATCTTCTTATTTATGGCATGATAGATTAGGATATGCTAATCTTAATTCTTTGCGTAGACTTGTTTCTTTGGAATGTTTGCCTAACTTAAATTTGATCCTAATTATAAGTGTGAGATTTGTGTTAAGGCAAAACTCACTAAGACATCATTCAATAAAGTAGAGAAGTACTAGACCTCTAAGTTTAATTCACACATATTTGTGATTTGAAATTTGTTCAAACTAGAGGAGATAAAAAGTACTTTATTACTTTTATTGACGAATGCACTTGATATTGCTATTTTACTTATTGAGAAATAAAAATGAAGCTTAGGAGGCTTTTAAGTTTAAGGTTAAAAATCAACTTAGCAAGACCATCAAAGTAGTAAGGAGTAACAAAGGAGGTGAGTATGATGCACCATTCGAGGAATTTTCTTCTTAACATGGTGTTATTCACCAAACCACTGCACCTTATTCTCCTCAGTCAAATGGAGTTGCTAAGAGAAAGAATTGAACTCTTAAAGAGATAATGAATGTCATGTTGATTAGTTTAGGGTTACCTCAGAACTTGTGGGGAGAGGCGCTTTTGTTAGCCAACTTTATTCTTAATAAGATACCTCACAAAAAAATTAATCAAACACCTTATGAATTGTGAAAAGGTCGACAACTACAATTATCTCAAAGTGTGGGGGTATTTGGCCAAAGTGGTGGTTCCTAGTCTTAAAACAACTAAGATAGGACCTAAAACCAATTATTATGTATTTATTAGTTATACGAATAATAGTAGTGCAACAGGTTCTTAGTTCATAGATCTGAAAATGTTAATAGGTATGTGAATACTATTATTGAGTCAAGGAATACGTCGTTCTTCGAACACATATTTCCTTGAAGAATTTAAAACTCCCGAAGCTGAAGAGATAAGTTCAAGTAAAAGAACTTTGGATACTGCTATAGATAGTAGTGGAGACCAAAATGATAATGAAGAAGATGAAACTAGACGTAGCAAGAAAGCTAAGACTTCTAAATCATTTGGTCTAGATTTTCTGACATACCTGTTAGAAAATGAGCCTCAAAGCTTTAAGGAAGCAATATCAGGTCTTGAAGCTCCATTATAGAAAGAAGCTATGAATAGTGAAATTGAATCCATTATGTAGAATTGTACTTAGGAACTGGTGGATCTTCCACCAGGTTATAAACCTCTTGGATATAAATAGATATTCAAGAGAAAGATCAAAGCAAATGGTTCAATTGACAAATACAAGACAAGGCTTGTTGTTAACGGATACAGACATAAAGAAGTCCTTGATTATTTTGACACTTATTCACCGGTGACAAGAATAGCATCCATTCCTATGCTAATAGCGATTGCAGAGTTGTATAATTTGGAGATACATCAAACGCATATTAAAACATCCTTTTTTGAATGGTGAGTTAGGCGAGGAAATCTATATGGAACAACTAGAAGTGTTTAAAGTTCTAAGCGAAGAGAAAAATGTTTGTAAACTTGTCAAATCCCTTTATGAATTAAAACAAGCTCCGAAACAATGGCATGAAAAATTTGATCATGCTATAATTTTGAATGGTTTTAAGATAAATGAATGTGACAGATGTGTTTATATTAAAAACATAGACATAGGCTATGCCGTAGTTTATCTTTATGTGGATGACATGCTTATTATTGGCAGGAATAATGACATGATTAAATCCAGTAAAAAAATGTTGAACAAGAGGTTTGACATGAAAGATCTGGGAGTAGCAGATGTAATTCTCGAGATGAAAATCACTTGAACATCTGAAGGATATGATTTATCTCAATCTCACTATATTGAGAAGATTCTGGAGAAATTTGGGAAGCATGACAAACGTCTTGCAAAAACACCTGTTGACATTAGTATTCATTTGACAAAGAATACAGGTGTAGGCATATCACAATTAGAGTACTCTCGGATAATCAGAAGCTTGATGTATTTAATGAATTGCACTAGGCTAGATATAGCCTATGCTGTGAGCAAATTGAGTAGATACACAAGTAATCCAAGGAAAGATCACTAGAAAGCAATAATTAGGGTACTTAGGTACCTAAGACATACCCAAAATTATGGCTTACATTATACCAAATATCCAGTAGTACTAGAGGGTTGCAGTGACGCAAACTAAATATCAAATATTGAATACTCAAAATCCACGAGTGGATATGTCTTTACCTTGGGAGGTGTTACAGTCTCTTGGAAATCCTCCAAGTAGACATCCATAGCAAGGTCTACAATGCAATCTAATTTTATCACATTAGATAAACAGGGGAAGAAGAAAAGTGGCTTCATAATTTCCTAGAGGACATTCCAATGTGGCTTAAACTTGTGCCAGCTATACACATACACTTTGATAGTGAAGCAGCAATAGAACGGGCACATATCATATGTATAACGGTAAGTCTTGACACATCCGTCAAAGGCACAATACTGTTCAACATTTGCTCTCATATGGGATAATTTCCATAGAGTATGTAAGGTCAAGAGAGAACATTGTGGATCCATTGACCAAAAGGCTAGCCAGAGAGCAAGTGTATCGTTTATCGAGGGGAATGAGATTAAAGTCTATTACTTAAAAGTTGCCATAATGGCAACTCAACCTAGCTGACTGGAGATCCCAAGATTTAGGTTCAAAGGAATAACCGAATTATAGATGACTTCACATATCATTAAGGAGTTTCACTCTACCCATTTCTATGATAAAAATAGTGATACATGTAGCGTTAGTAAGATATGCTTTGCTTTTAATGATTCTTATACCTTGGATATCCAAGTGGGTTATGACAAGATACTCTTAATAAGAAGTCACCTATATGAGTGTGAGCTGGGCTAGTTCTGTGAGAATTAAGAAGGGTAAATTCTCTAGAGCACTAACAAATTACCAGACGTTGTTCAGGGCCAAAATAAACACAACTGTGAGAACCAAACTATGTCTAGGTTTACATTGTGTGTAGTTTATTGTCTTGTCTTACATAAACAGCTGAACAGTTTAAGGTATCATGTCTATTAATTAGCTAGTAAGTTCGATAGATTTTCAATATGGGAGGCTCAAAGCCAAAAACTATCTATCTCGTTGCAATGTATCTTCTTAGTGTACTCTTTCTTTGTTTGCATTTTGTTGCATGTCCATTATCATGAATTCTATTTATGTGGGAGATTGTTGGAAAATTTTAGAAGTGAATGGGAATTGACTCCATTTGTATGCAAGGGTGCAACCTTTCATGATGACTTTTCATATGAAAGGGTGTGACCCAATGGTGTCTTTTCATATGAAAAAATATGATGCAGGAGTCATGACCCTTCTCCATTCAAATGGAAAGGTGCAACATTTCATGGTATTTTTTTCATATGAAAAGGTATGATCCAAGAATCATGACCCTTCTGAATGGCCACGAATACTTCTGTAAATAGCCGTCACCATTTTCTCAAATCCTCATTAATTCGATCTCAGATTTCTTTCATTCTCATTTATTCATTTTGTGTTCTTCGTCCTCTTTTGCTTTTGCATATTTTTTGCAAATAGTTTTAAGAAGAGTTTGTGAGAAAGAAAGAGTTACAACACTGATTTGGATTGCCATAATTAAATTTGTAGTGCTGCATATTCAAGATTTAATTGTTGCATCCTAAAACGTAGACGTCGGTAAATCTCGAAACACTAAAGCGATAGCCAAATCTACTTATTGTGTCCAACACAAGTCTCGACCTAAAGTTTTCAGGTATTAAGAGCTATAAGCATTAAATACCAAATTTAATTTAATTAATTACTTTCTGTGTTGTTTTATTTTGTTATTTATTTTATTGTTATACAATTAAATTTTACACACATTACTTAGAGAACCACTAGGTTCTAACATAAAATCGAACTGATCTAACAATAAGCACATTAATCAATAAGTAGTCACATGAGAGAAACGAGGTTGGGTGCAGCTTGCGACCAGGGGGTGTGCTCCCTTCAAGTCTCAAGTTCAACTCCCATTAGGTGGTATCAATTCCTTAGGCCATGCGTGTTACTTGGGGGCACTACAAGAGATTTGTTTGATCTACATGGAGGGGGCACTTTGTGTGAGTTCCGAGATTAGTCAAGTTGCACGTAAACTGATCCGAACACCCAATCATCCAAAATAAAAAAAAATAATAAAAGTAAAAACAATTACGTGGTCAGTTTGTTTTGCGGTCCATTACATTCATTTTTTTCATATAAAATTTATCATATACGTTAAGAAAATAATGCGGTGATCAACGTTAAATTCTTGAAGAAAAAACAAAATTATTATTTTTTGGTGACATGTGTATCCCGCACAGAGTAGGAGATTTGTTTCGAAGTAGAAGTGGGCACACAATTATATGGAAGAAATAGATTTGAAAGAAATTGAATATGATAATGGCTGTTATTTAAAGTACATGATGAAACGTACTTGCAGAGAGGGGAAAAAATGTGGCATCCACACTAATGCAAGAATTGGCTTTAGATGATAGTATAAATGAGACTATTTATGATTTTTTTTATAAATAAATTAATATCAATATCAATATAAAAATAAGGGTTTTAGGACACAGTATAGTCGCTCAAAGTGTCAATGTTGCATTTTTTGTGACGAAATTGGATATTTAATAATGAATTATTATTTTGGCTAAATTATTAGTGGGTCCTAATAGTTTGACTTAATTTCCATCAAGTCATATTTAAAATAAGTTCTAATAAAATCGTTGTTAAAAATAAATTTTTTGACAATTGTTTGGATATGTTTCTAAAAATTAACAATTAGTGACTTTTTTTTTTATTACGGTTTTTATAAATTGTCATTAAAACTTACAATTAGTGATTTTTTTTTATGAAGAATTTTTCAAACTATTGCTGAAAGTTAAAAATTAATGATATTGTTTTGTGGCGTTTTTTTAAACTGTCACTGAAAATTAATACTTAGTGACTTCTTTTAATAGTGTTCGATGAAAATTTTCATTAATTATCACATGACTTATTGGACAATAAATCCACATATTAAGACTTACACGTAAGTCCCTCTATTATTTTTTAGTTTTTGGCAAACAATTATTTTGTCCTTAAAAGAGTATTTATTAATAACATTTTCAAAGTTTTGTTACTAAATGTTGTTTTTTTAACTTTTCAAGACTACTGTGACAATTCACATAACAATTAGAATTAGAGTCTTTTAATATTTTTTGTTAGAAAATTTTATTTTTAAAGATGTAAAAATTTTGTCCCTAAAATCATCTTCAACGGTTAAGCAAAACCATCACCAAATTTGAATTTGGTGAAAAAAAACAACATTTTTTGCTCCAACAATTTCATCAAATTGATATCAAAATGAGAATCGCCCAAAAATTTCACCAAATTAAGGAGCTGGACAGATTTCACCAAAACACTGTTCGTTTACGTTGAAGGTGGGTCCCACCGAACGACTAGCCAGACGTCCTCCCGGATAACCACCTCAAGTAAAATTTTGTGAAAATTTTACACTAAGAGGTCGACCCCCGGTCGACCACCTCTTTGTTTTCTCAGTAAAAAAAAAAAGGAAAAGAGAGAAAGATCAAAACTAGGTTTTTTAACTTTTTGCATTAACTGGTCGACCCGCCGGTCATCCACCTAATCGACCGGTAGTTTGATGAAAAGTCAAATTTTTCCGTTGAACCAGGCGATATCAAATAAAAGAAATCGTCATTTTTTTTAACTCAAATTTAATAAAAAATTTGATGAACATCAGAGATACTTTAAGATGTAATGATTTTATCTATCTTACTAGCAACTCCAACAAGTTCTTTTGTATTGCGCTTGTTTGACATTTTACCTTGACAGATCATATTTCAATACTCCAATGCAAGTAAATACACTAGCTAGTGGTTACGTCGGTTAGCTATAATTGGAGAGTCAAGAGAGCCTAGTCAAAGTTGTAAAGGTTTTATCTATCTTACTAGCAACTCCAACAAGTTCTTTTGTATTGCGCTTGTTTGACATGTTACCTTGACAAATCATATTTCAATACTCCAATAAGTAAATACCCTAGCTAGGGGTTACGTCGGTTAGCTATAATTGGAGAGTCAAGAGAGACCACTCAAATTATTGTAGTGTTTGACAAAATTAAAAATTAAATACTTAATTTTTTATGTTGAAAAATTATTTAATAAAAATTTAAGTATTAAATTAAAAATAAATTGTTTGATAGGTATAAAGTCAAATTTGAAATTATTATTGTTTCAATTTTTATATTGTGATGGTGGTGGTAGTGGTAGTGGTGGTGGTGGTGGTGATGGTATGATTGTAGTGGTGGTGGCGACGGTGGGGGTGGAGTGAAGGTGGAAGCAATGATTGTGGTAGTAAAATGATGGTACTTATAAAAATAATAACAATGGTGATAAAAGTGGTGGCGGCAGCGGCGGCAATAGTGTTGGAGGTGGCATAATGGTGATAGTGGTAGTGGCCGCGGTCGCATAATGGTGGTGGTTGTGGTGGTGGTGGGGGTGGTGGTGATGGTGGCTTTGGCGGTGGTATGATAGTGGTGGTTATAGTGGTAGTGGTAACAGTGGTGGTGATGAATTTATAACAGTGTGTATCAATATTTATATTTAATATTTATAAATTCAATGAGAATTAAATAAGTTCCGTATGACTTAAATTTTTTTAAGTTTTAGTCTATATTTTAAGAGATATTTAAATTTTTAAGTGATAGCAGTTGTGATTATCAAACGAATTTAATTGATTATCATTTAATACATTTAATTTTAAGTGTTATTTCTAACTATAAAGACTTTGATTTGAATATAAATTAACTAACGTGATTAGATAAGATATGTATACTCTTTTTTTTTCTTTTTTTTTTCTTTTTTAATGTAATTTTGACGGCAATATGCCTCAGTGTTAAAGTTGGTCCAAAACATTTAAGGCATTGTTTGGTTTGTATTTTGAAATATCATTTCAAAAACTATTTTCTAGAGAAAGTTTAGAAAAGTTGTTTGGCTGTAAAATAGTTTTAGAGTTTTGGAATTTGGTATGAGTTATATTTTTTTTGTAGTTGAACTGATGGGTATGAGAGAAAAAATGATTGAGAAAGAAAAATGAGAGAGAAAACGTGATTGATTGATGTGTATTAGAGAAAAAAATGATTTTGGACTTTTTTTTAAAAAATTTCAACCAAACATGTTTTTAGAATTTTTTTTTTCTTCAAAAACATGTTTTGAGAGACAAATCAAACATACCCAAAGTGATTTTAGAAATTTTTTTTCCAAAATCACTAAACGAAACAAAGTTCTAAAAAAATTTCTCTAAAATTTATTTCTCAAAAGCAAACCAAACAAGGCCTAAACGTTTATGTGTGCATTGTCCACAAAGGTAACTAAATAAATTACATGCCAAGTTTTTATTTCTCCTTTTTATAATTCGACATGCCAAGGCTGACAATAGAAAGTCCATGATATCTTACTTTGTCCACGAAACAAAATTGTTAAAAAATGAATAATAATAATAACGATGATGTAAAAGGATAAAAGTCCATATTTAGCCCTTTCATATTTGTAAGTTAAATTATTCCATCTTAAGATCCACACATAGTGTAGGCCTAAAGGATCGCATTATCGCATTTCATAATTATGTAAAGAGAGGACGAGATATTTTGCTCTATATCACTATCCACATCATGTTCTCCTTTCATCAAAACAATGAAAAGAAAACATCAATAAAATGATAGTTGGAAGAAAAAAAAATATCAGTACAATTTTATTTTTTTTAATTTTAAATATAACAAAGCATAGAATCTTGCTTTTATAACATAAAATTGCCCCTCACCTTTTTCTCTCTCTTTCTTCTGAGAAATTATCATGTAAGTCTGACTCACCACGTCATCGCCATGTGGATCCAGCAATTTGGTTTGAACCCTTTAGCAGTCTTGAATATTTACACTACAGTAATGATTTAGAGCTCTAAATTCACCATTAGTGAAATAGAAATTAAAAAAAAAACCAAGGCACAATACACATGTGGCAGTGGGTGGGATCCACTGTCACATCATTAGAGCCACCACTAATTAGTGGTCTAAAGCATTTTTGATTTACAATATAGTTTGTTTATGAAAAATGTTTGAGAACTTTAAATTGGGAGCTCTAAAGGAGCTCTAGAGAATGGGTCCCACTTACTGATGTGATATTTTTGCCTTAAGTTTTTTTTTTTTCCTTTTTTTTTTTGAATTTCCACCTCATTGGTGGTCAATTAGTACTCCCAAATTAGTGGGATGAATCATTGTTGTTAGTTTATTGACCTTAAAATTCTAAGTACATTTGGCTTGATCCCACCAATAATTTTAGAATAAATTATAAATATGTTTTAATAGTTAAATTTGATTCTCATTAAGTCCTATTAAAGTTAGTCATAATAAAATTATCACTAAAAATAATTTTTTGTGATGATTTTTTTATATATATCACTAAAAATTGACAATTAATGGCTTTTTTTGTTATGATTTTTATAAATTATTCCTAAAACTTACAATTAGTGACATTATTCTATGACGATTTTTTTGAATTGTCGTTAAAAGTTAAAAATTAATGACATTTTTTTATGATAATTTTTTAAACTGTCGCTAAAATTTATAATTAGTGACATTATTTGTGACAATTTTTAAACTGTCACTGAAAATTAATAATTAATGAATTTTTTTAATAATATTTGATAAAAAAAATATCATTAATTATCACACATCCATTTGTTAATAAATCTACACGTAAGTACCTCACAATTTTATGTTATCCTTTGGATGGTCATGTTACTGTGTGCACCCTCTAAAGTGTCATGTTACTGTATGCCCCCTTTTAAGAAGTCTCCTCCTTTTGAAATGTCTTCCTAATTTTTTACTTATTGTAATACTAGCGGTAACTTGTGCGATATACAAAAAAAAATAGACTATATATGTTTTGTATGATAAATAAATCATCTTAATCTTAAATTATGTCTTAATAGCGACAAGTCATGATGTTAAGCCATTTGAGTAGATGTTAACAATAATTAACTTACAAAATTTCACAATAAAATTTGATATGCATAAAAATTGTTGAGAATAATAATATTACAATCACTTGATAACATAAATAACTTGTATCAAACTAAACGAAACGAAATATTAAAAAAGAAAAATTCTATAAACTCATAAAAGTTATCATAAATTTACTTGATCAATGGTGTATATTATTGTTGTGGGATCAAATTATAAATAAATGTCAACTTTTAACTATAATTTATAAGTAGTTTTTAAAAAAATTTAATCTAAGTTTGTTGCCTTGCTCATAAAAAAAATTTCTCAAACAAATCTGTTACCCAAAAGACAACCTAAGAGGGCGGTGAATTAGGTTTTTACAAATGAAAATAATAATACCCTAATAAAAATTATAACTAACACAATAGATAAATATAGTTGATGAAATAAAAATAATTGAAACAAATGTTCTAATAACTATGTTAATTAATGATTTTAGCACAATAAAAATATGAAATATAGTTATGGCAATTTAAATGAAATAAAGAGATAAGGGAGAGAGAGGCAAATAAATTTATAGTGGTTCAGTTTCAACTCGACCTACGTTCACTCCTTAAGCTTCACTTGAGATTTTCCACTATTCTCTAACTTCACAGGGTGTTAGCAACATTTTTCACAAATGAAGCAATTATTCACGAATTTTACACAGACTTTCTAAGTTAAGAACACTGAGTGACTCTTACAAGGTTGAAAAGAATGTGTTTTTGCTTTCACAGAAAGTTACAAGAATTATCTATCAAAGATAGATATAAAAATGAAGCTCTGGTTTTTCTGTAAACCTCACACAGGAAAGATAGGCTTAAAACTATACGTCTTAGTGTATAATTTTTGAAAGAGGATGTAAACAAAAATTGAAGAACATTTCTCAGAGAATTTTTCAGATAATAGATGTGAGTCATTATAGATCAAAGAATATTTTCTAGTTTTTTTTTTTTTTTTTTGTAACTTGTTTACATTAGAGGCTTTGGTATATATAATGAAACTTATAGCCGTTTATAGCCGTTGTATTCGTTTGAATATCTTCCACTCCATCATTACTAATTTGAATATCTTCCACTTGAACTTTTTGGCCTGCTGCTGTGCTGGGCTGTTTGAACCTTTGTGTTTGGGCTGTTTGAACCTTTGGTTTGGGCATTATTTTTTGGGTTGAAATGAACTCCTGATTTAAGCAAATATTAAATACATTCAAACAATATTTAGGATAAAAGTTTAGGTGAGAAATAATGAGACAAAATAAATTTTGATTCTATTTTTCTCTTTCAAATAAATTAAAACATAATTTAAATAAATCATCAAAATAAATTTTGGATTTTATTTTTTTCTTTCAAATAAATTAAAACATAATTAAATAAATCATTAAAATAAATAAGTCTAACAATCTCCCCCTTTTTTATGATGGCACACAATGATGTTTTCATTTGATTTGGGAGTAAGAAAAGCTCCTCCTCAAGTCATGCTCCCTGAATTCATTTCTAAATATATAGGTTAGCACATGTGTAATAAATAAGCTTTAATTAGAGACATGATATGAGACTAAGATATCAAATTATAAATACATAACATCATAACAAAATAATACCATAATATATAACGTCATATAATTTTCTCCCCCTGTGACATTATCAAAAGGAAATCATGGGTCAAAATCTGGAGGAGGAAGAGGAGGAAAATGATAGGGATAAATGGCATCAAAAAATAGATAATCAAAACATATATACATATATATATATATGATTCGCCCACGTCTCTCGAAAATCGTGTCAGATACGCGGCCTCGTTTTTGCGTCAGCCGACCGACAAAAGCGAGAGGGGTCAATCAGCTGCCTCGGCTCTCTCTCCCTCTTGTCTTCTTCTCCTCTGTCTTCTTCTTAAGTACTCTCTTCGCCTTCTTCTTCCTCATTCACTTCTATTCCTTTCGTCTTCTGCGTGAGAGAGATAGAATAGAGAGACTGAGCAGAGCAGAAAGGCTGCCAAAAACGACCCTCCTTTCGATTACATCTCTCTCTTTTACTACATGGCCTCGTCCCATACCCTTACTCTCTTTCCAGACCTGAATGATCCTATAAGTGTTGTTGGGCCGATGCCTCGGCTCCTACTCTTCCCAACCTTCATATGATGTCGATTGAGCAAATAATGGTAGCTCAATCAGACATTAAAGCCAATCATTTCACACTGACGTCCTGTATGGAGATGATGACTGCACTCACAAAATTGGCTCACCGACTGCAGAACAGGACGAGTGAACTCCATTAGATCAAGGCCCAACTCTCTCTGCTCCAGCGCATGTACAAGGATGCGCGAGTAGAGATAGGCGCATTGAAGGCTGAAAATAAAGAACTTAAACGGAAGACCACCTCTATGACCCGATTTGGAGCAACGTCGTTCTTGGCTTTTGATAGTCAGTGGGAAGTGCTCGCTCCCGACGAAAGCATAGGGGAAGGGACGTCAAGCGTTACCCAAAGTAATAAAAAGAAGAAGAGAGCGGTGGAAGAGGCGAGTAAGTAAGATCGACATATGGCTGTAAAAAAAATGAAGGTTTTTTTTTTTTAATATAAATATGTTTATTTTGATCGGCGTATGGCCGTAAAAAAATGAAGGGTGTTTTTTTTTTATGTAAATATTTGTGTTTTGATTTGTTTTTATTTTTATGTTTAAGTACTGAAAAATGAATTAAAAAGCAGAAAAAAATAAGAAAATTAAGCCCAAACAAAAAAATAATAATGAGAAAAAAAAATTAAGCCTAATAGCAAAATAAAAAAAAATTAAATTAAATTAAATTAAAATAAAATAATACTAGCAGAAATTAAACTTAATGGGATGTTGGTGTTACTGGAATGGTAATGCAAAAAAAAAAAATACTATGAGGGTTTAAAAAAAATCAATGTATGCAAAGTTAATTTTACCTCAAGATGCAAAATCCAAAAAAAATTACACAGTTGAGAATAGCAAACTGTTATGGAGAATAAATGTATGAAGGACTTAAGAGCATTCAACTGATATAAATGTTTCCATATCAATGTAGAAATACACATATCATTTTAACAAAAATTCAAGTTTCACAGTCATAACAAAACTTTTTAAGTAGAAATCGACATTCCAAGCTCACCACGAATAAAATTGAAGCGATCATCGCTTAGGGGTTTTGTGAAAATATCACATTTAATAGGGATATAATCATAATGCAAATCAAAGTTCTCCAATTGTTGTTTCATCCAAAGTATTTGGGCACAACAACTCCCAGAAGTTATATATTCAGCTTCGGCCGTTGATAAAGCAACAGAATTTTACTTTTTGCTAAACCAAGATTGTCACAACCCCATTCCGCCCCTAGTAGAATGGTGCAGTGATGGCCAATAATCTGAGATTACCAAAGGCCAACTTACAAAGGTTCACACACAATCAGAGTATACATATGGGGCTTACATGTGCGGAAGCAATAAATTTAAATCTAAGTAGTCCATAAGAGCTGTGCATAGATCAAATGAAATAACATACATCTTAACATGGTTTTACAACTTGAATACAAAATAAAATGGAGTACATATTACATCTTGATCAAAAGGCTTCTCAAGACGAAATATACAAAAGAAATGAATTACAAACTAAGAAGCATAATCTTCAAGATAATACAAAACGTGAATCAAAACATCTTGCAAATAACATCTTAGGCGTCACCGCCTTCTTGCTTGCCACCTACATATATATAAAGGGGAGGGTGAACTTGGATACTCAGTGAATGATATTAGTAATAAAGGTTTGAATGAATGATATCCGAGATCTTTATCAAAACAATACATATCATAGCTTGTAACAAAACATGGGATAAATCAAGTTCATCAATCAAAGTCTTTCAAAGCTTCTTGGATGTTAATAACATCTACATAATACCAAAGGATGACATTCCGGACAAAACAAGGGAATAACCGTCCCGGAATCGAAGCACACCCGTTCACGACCGTCGGTGGCCGACCTGAGATTGATTAGACAAACCCACCCGTACAAGACCGTCGGTGGCAAAAGAGATATCTCAACAAAGGTGCTACATAGGCTTAACGTCCCCTAGCACGAAAGCACGTTCCAAGAATGTCATCAAAACAAACATAATACTTGATACAAAAACTAGGGATAGTCATTCATACTTGATCAAATACTTTTCCAAAACAAAGCAAAGCAAAGCTTTTGTCAAAACATTATAACAGAGCTTTATTAAAAATACCACTTGCATAGCTCTTCGGGTGTAGGGATTAAGGCAAGGATCCAAGACCTACAAATACATGGCAAAGTCCACTAAATGCATTTCAAGAAGACAAGAAAGAATGTTCAAAGATGGTTATGCAATGCATTCTTAAAAACAAGCTTTACATGAATGAAAATGATCTCGGCATTTCTTTCCAAAACCAAGTCAAGACAAAGCAAAATATGTTGGGAGTTAAATCACTATTTTTTATCTAGGGAAAACATGCTGGGTACCAACCAGGTCTTGGAATTGATGCACAGAGATGATCTAGGCTAAAATGACCTAGTTGGGTGAACTTAGGAGGTCTTGGCTGAGGTCCCACACCTCTTGGCCGAGGTGTGGTTACCTAGGCTTCGGTGTGCAACTGCCTGCCGAGGTGTTACAAGGTGCCGGCAAGGGTGTACCATGGTCGACCTAAGTGTGTAGTGGTTAGCCTAGGTGTGCATGCAAGATAGACTAATGGTGCAAGTGATCATGCAAGGTAGGCCAAGGTGAGATACGATGCTTGGCCTAGGTGTGAGATCTAGGCAAGAGTGGTATCGGTGACCACACCTAGGGAAAGGTGAAGTCTGGAAATCTGGGTTTCCTCCCTTGAAGAACATGAAGAATATGAACATGAAGAACATGAATGCTAGATTCATAACTTTTATTCCAAAATCTGAGATTTCATGATATGAGTTAAAAAACATAGACCTGGGTACCCATACTTGGAGATTTTATGAAAACAAACACAAAAATATAGAACTTGTTACAAACTTTCGAATCAAAACATGGTTTTTCTTCAAGAACACAAGAACATCATTTTCTCTTTCTAAAACCAAACTTTAAATCAATGCATGGCTTATGAATCATGCTAGATCATGCAATGCGACTAGATCAACATAAATAACGACAAGAGTAGATCAAGAATCTAACCTCAAAATGCAAATCCAACGGTTCAAACTCTAAGGATCAAGCTTAGAAATCTAGCTCTCTCTCTAAGAACTTCTTCCTCTTCTTCCTAGAGCTTCTCTCTCTACAAGGCTAGGATATGACAAAATGATATGGGTTTCTTAGCTAGCACCTGACTTAACCCTCTGCTGGGACACGTGGCAACGCCGGATTGGATAACCTTAAAAAGGTGCCTGAGTGAAAAGACAAGGATGTGACAAAGTATATATGACAAGTAAGGTGGCATGGGCACTCTGGCAGGTAATGATCTCGGATTAGGACAAGGCTTCGAGCCAAAGGTTTCAATAATCTCGGCTAGGAAGGATAACACTTGACCTAGCTGTGCCACATCTCGGCCTAGATGTGCCACACCTCGGTCTAGGTCATACCAGTCCCGGAACAAGATCGCTAGGTGCAAGGATCAAAGATCTAGGATGCCTAGATGATAACATCTTGGCCTAGATGATACACATCTCGGCCTAGGTGATGCACACATCGGCCTAGATGATGACATCTCGGCCAATATGCCTAGGTGACGGGGGAGGTCAACCAAGGTGGTTCCAAGATGGTCCTAGGTGTAAGAGGTTCAAAGGTGTGACCTAGGCTTGAGATGACTTAGGCTTAACATGACCTAGGCTTGACATGACCTAGGTTTAAGATGACCTAGGCCTGACATGACCTAGGCTTAACATGACCTAGGCTTGACACACCAAGCAAGGAACAAAGCATGCATATAATACTTAGGCAAAACATGTTAGCACAAAACAAGACAAGAACCTTTACCTAGGCAAAACGAATCAAAGTATGCAGGTACAAACTTAACTAGGCAAAATCATATAAATGCATATGAGCATGACTAAGACAGAGTGAGGGTTGTCACAAAGATACTAATGAGTTACCAAGAAAGTGACAAGTGCCACTGGTGTTTTTTCTATCAAGTTTGCATCCGGCAAAGTCGATATCCGAGTAACTAATTAAATCAAATGCAACACCTCTAGGATAAAACGGTCCCAAATTTTGAGTGCCAACAAGATATCTAAAAATTCTTTTAACAGCACTGAGATGTGATTCCTTAGGATTTGATTGATATCTAGCACACATACAAACACTAAACATAATATCGGGTCTACTTGCAGTTAAATAAAGAAATGAGCTGATCATACCTCGATATTTTGTTTAATCAATGGACTTACCTTTTTCATCCTTGTCTAGCTTAATGGATGTGCTCATAGGTGTTCCAGCTATTTTTGAGTCATACATACCAAACTTTTTGAGTAGTTCTTTTGTATACTTAGCTTAGTTGATAAAAATTCCTTTCTTACATTAGTCCCGTTTGCTAGAGCTGTGGAAAAGTGATTATAGATTATAGCTTAACAGATTATGACTTATAACTGTGAACATAAGCTGTTAACCTATTTGATGTAGCTGTGGGATTATGGATTTAAGCAGCAGAGTACTGTTTGGTTAATAAGCTGTAAAATAGCTTTTTACTGTATAATTGTCCTTTCGATCCTTATATGATATAAAAATGATTATTTTGTCATTTTTTCTAGTTTAAATTTTTTTAAAAAATATTTTATTAATAAAAGTTAATATAAGTAGTATTAATTAGTATCAATTAATACAAAAATTGATACATTTGCTAAAAATGTAATGGAAGTATTATTGCCACAATTATTTTCCATTATAAATTAATTAGTATCAATTAATCGCTTAATTAGTATCAATTAATACTAAAATTATTAATTAGTATCAATTAATGGCTTAATTAGTCTCAATTAATATTAAAATTATAAATTAGTATAAATTAATATTAATATTTAATTTTTATTAGTATCAATTAATATTAATAATCAACAATTGTTATTAATTAGTATAAATTAATAATTAATTCATTAAAAAAGTATACAATATTAATTTATTAATAATTAATACCAATTAATATTGATTTTTTTTCTTTTTCTTCAGAAATATACAATTTTTTATTTTTTAATTAATATAAAAATATACAATATGAATTTAATAATAATTAATACCAATTAATATTTATTTTTCAATTAATATTGATTTTTTTCTTTTTCTTCAGAAATATACAATTTTTTTTATTTTTTAATTAATATTAATTAATAATATTAATATTTGGGTATTGACAAGGGCATTTAAGTAATTTCAACCCCCCAACACCAGCTGCGCGCTTAAATAAAAAATTTAAGTACCCCCTGACCAGTTTTTGAGATAAACTGAGAAATAGCTTGATTTAAGCTATAAGCTGGTTAACTTAAACTGCACCAAACACAATATTTTAGCTTAAATTAATCTAAAAGCTGAAATAAGCAGCTTATAAGCTCTATCAAACAGGCCTATTGTTTGATTTGAAGCCCTATGAAATAATTTAGCTCCTCCATCATGCTCATCTCAAACTCACCTTGCATACACTTAGTAAATTCCTTACACAAGGTTTCATTAGCACCAAATATATTGTCATCCACATATTTTCACAATAAATAAATCATCATTTTTAGTTTTAACAAAAAGTGTTGTGTCAATCGTTCCTCTAGAAAAATAATTTTCAATCAAAAATTTATTTAATCGTTCATACCATGCACGAGGTGCTTGTTTCAAACCATATAAAACTTTTGATAGTTTAAAAACATGATTTGGAAAAGCATGATCTTCAAAACCTGTGGGTTATTTAACATAAGCTTTCTCATTTATAAAACCATTAAGAAAGGCACTTTTTACATCCATTTGATAAAGTTTGAAATCTCTAAAACATGCAAATGCAAGTAACGTGCGAATAGCTTCTAATCTAGCAATCGGAGCAAAGGTTTTATTGAAATCAATACCTTCTTCTTGATTGTATCCTTGTGCAACAAGTCTAGCCTTGTTTCTTATAATTGTGCCGGATTCATCAAGCTTGTTTCGAAAGATCCATTTGGTAGCGATAATGGTATGATCTTTAGGTTTTGGCACAAGTTCTCACACTTTGTTTCTCTCAAATTGGTTAAGCTCTTTATGCATAGCTATCATCCAATGTTCATCGAATTCGGCTTCTTGAAAGTTAGGCTCAATCTGTGAGAGAAAAGCTAAGTTACTACAAATGTTTCTAAGTGAAGAGTGAGTTTCAATACCTTTTGTAGGGTCACCTAGGTTTAAATCCTTAGGGTGATTATGAACAAACTTTCATTCTCTTGGCAAATCATCATTGTTTCCTCCTTCTTCTTGAGGTGGGAGAATAGGTTGTTCAATCTCTTTGTTCAACTTACATAGTTGGTTCTCTTCTTTGTAGATACTTGAATCTTCCACATTTGGTTCCAAATCTATATTATCACTAACAATTTGCTTTTGAGCAGAGATGTTAGTTTCATCAAATGTCACATGTATAGATTCTTCCACAACAAGAGTTCTTTTATTAAAAACACGATAAGCTTTGCTAGTTAAGGAATAGCCAAGAAAAATTGCTTCATCAGATTTTGAATCAAATTTACCTAAGTTATCCTTACCATTATTATGCACAAAACATTACAACCAAAAACATGCAAGTGACTAATGTTGGGCTTTCTATCATGCCACAGTTCATAAGGAGTCTTTTTGAGAATAGGTATAATTAATGCACGATTTAAAATATAGCATACGGTGTGAACAACTTGGGCCCAAAAATATTTAGGAAGATTATTTTCGCGAAGTATTATTCTACTCATCTCTTTTAAAGTTCTATTCTTCCTTTCTACTACACCATTTTGTTGAGGGGTTCTAGGTGCTGAAAAATTATATCCAATACCATGCTCATCACAAAACAATTCAAATTTCTCATTTTCAAGTTCTCTACCATAGTCGATTCGAATATTAGTAATAATAAAGCCTTTTTCATTTTGAATTCTACGACAGAGTTTTGTGAAAGAAGAAAAGGTTTCATCTTTGTGTGCTAAAAACATAACCCATGTAAATCTTGAATAATCATCAACAATAACAAGATAATAATGTTTACCACCTAGACTAGATGTCCTTGAGAAACCAAATAAATCCATATGCAATAATTGTAATGGTCTAGTTGTGGAAATATGAGATTTTAATTTAAATGATGTTTTAGTTTGTTTTCCTTGTTGACAAGCATTACAAAGATGATCTTTTTCAAATTTAATTTTTAGAAGTCCAATGATCAAATCATTTCTCAAAAGTTTAGCAATTAAATCCATATGAGCATGACCAAGTCTTCTATGCCATAACCAACTATTTTCATTATTAACATATAAACATTTAACATCACTAGTATAGAGATCAATAAGATGAAAAACATAAATATTATCATGGCGATTACCAACGAATAAAACTTTATGATCATTTGTGCTTTCAGTTGTGCAATGTGATTTATCAAAAATAACTCGATTACCTTTATCACATAATTGACTAATACTAAGTAGGTTATACTTAAGTCCATCAACAAGTAAAATATTTTCAATAGAAGGGTCAAGAGAAATACCGATGCTACCAACACCGATAATTTTTCCTTTCTTGTTGTCTCCAAAATTAAGAAATCCTCTATCTTTCGATGATAGTTTAGTAAAGAATGATTTATCTCCGGTCATGTGTCTGGAACATCCACTATCAAGGTACCACTTCCCTTCTTTAGCTTTGGACTTAAAACAAACCTACAATATGACAATCAAGTGTTTGTTTTTGGTACTCATAGTTTCTTGGGTTCTTCTTCGTTAGTTTTGTTAGATCCCTTAATAATCCAAATCTTTTTAATTCCCATGTTCATATTCTTTTTGAATGGACAATAAGATATATAATGGTCTTTCTTTCTACAACAATGACATGTAATATGAGGGTGTGTCATGAGAGGTGCCTTTTCAAAAATTATATTGAGATTCTTTTATTTCTAAATAGGGTCATATCCAATACCCGCTTTATCAAGAATACATCTTTGATTTCCAAGAAGCATGTTGAGATTATCTCTACATTTTACAAAATTTTCAAGTGTTTTTGTTAAATCATCAACATTGTTTTTTAAAGTAGTTTTCTCATTAGAGATAGTATCAAAATCATTTTCACAACAATTTTTTCTTTCTTTAATTCTTCTACATTAATAGATAAAGATGCAACAGATTTCTTCAACACATTATTTTTTGCACAAACTTTTCTAAATTCATTTTGTAGTTCATGGAATGCACTTTCAAGTTCTTCATAAAGAGTAGTTACCTCATCTTGAGTAGAGTCTTCATCTTCAAGAGCCAAGAGACATAAGTTGGCTACTTCATTTTCAATTTGATCACTTGAACTTTCATCTTTACTTTCTCCCCAAGCTGCTACCATGGCCTTTTTGTTTCTTTTGTAGTCTTTTCCATGATTCTTCAATTTTGGACAATCCATCTTCATATGTCTAGGATTTTTGCACTCATGGCAAATAATAGGCTCTTTCTTGATATCTTTGTTGTACTCTTTCTTGAAAGGTCTTCTTCCTCCATAATTGTTTTTCTTGAAATGCTTTTTGAGATTTCTACTAAACATGGCACAGCTTTTATCCTCACTGGAGTTTTCATGTTCTTCTTCATTTGATGAGGCTTTGAATGTAATTCCACTTTTCTTTTTGTTTTCAAAATCTTCATGTCCTTTCATGGTGATCTCTTGAGTCATAAGGGAATCCATAAGCTCATCCAATCCAAGTGTGGAGAGATTTTTGGCTTCTATAATGGCTGTGACCTTTGCTTCCCAATTCTTTGGTAAACACCTAAGAATTTTTCTCACCAACTCACTGTTAGTATAAGTTTTGCCAAGAGATTTCAAAGAGTTTATAATTTCAGTAAATCTAGTAAACATACTTGAAATAGATTCATGAGAGTTCATCTTAAACAATTCATAACTATGAACAAGCATATCAATACGAGATTCCTTCACTTGGTTTGTACCTTTATGTGTTACCTCAAGTTTGTCCCAAATTTCTTTTGTCGAATCACAACTTGAAATTTTATTATACTCCTTAGAGTCTAATCCATAAAAAAAGGTGAGTTTGACTTTAGCATTGGCTTGCAATAATTTATAATCCCTCTTATCACATTCATCTTCAGTTTTAGGTACACTAATATTGTCTATTAATTTGGTAGGAATTTTTAGACCTTTGGTGACAATAATCCACATGGTATAATCAGTGGCTTGTAGGTATATGGTCATCTTATCCTTCCAATGACTATAGTTGTTTTCGTCAAACAATGCTGGCCTATTTGTGGCTTGTCCTTCAACTAAGGTTGCCATGGATCGAAACTCCCAGATGGTTAATTCTAAAACAAGAGTCTAGGCTCTGATACCAATTGTTACCCAAAAGACAACCTAAGAAGGCGATGAATTAGGTTTTTACAAATAAAAATAATAATACCCTAATAAAAATTATGACTAGCACAATAGATAAATATAGTTGATGAAATAAAAATAATTAAAACAAATGTTCTAACAACTATGTCAATTAATGATTTTAGCACAATAAAAATATGAAATATAGTTATGGCAATTTAAATAAAATAAAGAGATAAGGGAGAGAGAGGCAAACAAATTTATAGTGGTTTGGCTTCAACTCGGCCTACGTCCACTCCTTAAGCTTCACTTGAGATTTTTCACTATTCTCTAGCTTCACAGGGTGCTAGCAACCTTTTCACAGATGGTGCAATCCTCCACAGATTTTACACAGACTTTCTAAATTAAGAACACTGAGTGTACTACACTCTTACAATGTTGAAAAGAAGATGTTTTTGCTTTCACAGAAAGCTACGAGAATTATCTTTCAAAGATAGATATAAAAATGAAATTCTGATTTTTCTGTAAACCTCACACAGGAAAGATGGGCTTAAAGCTATACGTCTCAATGTATAATTTCTGAAAGAGGATGTAAACAAAAATTAAAGAACACTTCTCAGAGAATTTTTCAGAGAATAGATGTGAGTGATTATAGATCAAAGAATATTTTCTGATTTTTTTTTTTTTTTGTAACTTGTTTACATTAGAGGCTTAGGTATATATAATGAAACTTATAGCCGTTTATAGCCATTGTATTCATTTAAATTTATAACTGTTTATAGCCATTATATTCATTTGAATTTATAGCTGTTGTATTCATTTGAATATTTTCCACTCCATCATTACTAATTTGAATATCTTCCACTTGAACCTTTTGGCCTGTTACTGTGTTGGGCTGTTTGAACCTCTGGGTTGGGCATTATTTTTGGGTTGAAATGAACTCTTGATTTAAGCAAATATTAAATACATTCAAACAATAGTTAGGATAAAAGTTTAGGTGAGAAATAATGGAACAAAATAAATTTTGATTCTATTTTTCTCTTTTAAATAAATTAAAACATGATTTAAATAAATCATCAAAATAAATTTTGGATTCTATTAAAACATAATTAAATAAATCATCAAAAGAAATTTTGGATTCTATTTTTCTTTTTCAAATAAATTAAAATTAAATAAATCATTCAAATAAATTTTGGATTCTATTTTTCTCTTTCAAATAAATTAAAATATAATTAAATAAATCATCAAAATAAATAAGTCTAACAAAATCATCAATTGATTATGTCAGCAACTGTCTATCTTTGATTTCCCCTATCAATGACAAACGCATATCATATCAAAGTATAAATCCTTCCCCATAGTTTGAATAATACTTGCATGGTTCCTACATCATTTTAAAAAAATTAATCATGATAAGAATTTCGTAGGATTATAAAAATTATATAAGAAAATAGTTTTAATCCATTTTATTTATAAAAAAAATGATAAAAAATTATTTGATTTGTATTTGAAGAAATATAGCAAATGATAGCTTTAATCATTATAGACCCAAAAAAAAAAATCATATAGGTTACTAAATGAAAAAATGGTCGAATACAAATAAAGTCATAGATATTGAATTAAATCATATGGGCTCTAAATTGATAGTATAATCTAGCAAATCAACTAATAATAACATAGAAATATTGACAAATACGTAGTACTTCCCTATCATCTTTGTATTATATTCATTAATTTCATATATCATATAAAAGTTTTACTCGTCTCGATCCTTTAATAAAATAAGGACTAAGAAAACAAATTTGATAAGAAATTGATTCTAAACTTTATTATTGAAAAAAAAAATTTCAAAGAGAGAATTTAGAGATGAGATTAAAGAAATACTATAATGAATGACAGCCTTAAAAAAAATAAAAATAAAAAATAAAACAAACAAACAAACAAACAAACAAACAATGATCTAATGGAAACTATTTTTAATAACTAATAGAAAGAATATCAAATTATTACCATGGATAAATATATTGACGAAAATTAATTTTGTGAGATTTTTGTGATGCCTTCTCCCATGCAGCCTTCATTATTTCATTATTAATACTCTTCTCATTCAGAGTCAACCAATTTCATTATTAATACTCTTCTCATTCAGCGCCAATAAATTTTTTTTTTTTTTTTTTTTTTATCTTTATCACTTGGTAGATAATAATGAATAATAAAAATTATTAAGAGAGGATTAAGAATTTAATAGGAGATAAGAAGTCATAGATAAGGGCATTTCATAAGATAAGAAATTTAAAATTAAAAAAAAAAAGAAAGATAATATGTGATAGAAGTAGAAAAAAATATGAGTAAATCAAAATAAAGATTTAGATATATATGTTTTTGATAGATATATAGATTAACAAATCATATCTTTATCTAAATTTTATTATTTTAATTTTTTGTAAATCAATTATTGAATCTTTATCTTTATCCGTAGGCCACGAAATTAATCTTTATAAATTATTTATCAATTTTTATATGTTTATTTATCGATAAGTCATGAAATTAATTTTTTAAAATAATTTTTATCTTTATCTATAGGTCATGAAATAAATTTTCACAAATTATTTATGAATTTTTATATGTTTATCTATGATGAAATTAATCAAAGTACAAAATGAAGGGGGGAAAAAAGGAATAGTTTATTTTTTTTTCAAATCAATTATTTAATCTTTTTCTTTATTTGTAGGCCATGAAATTAAGTTTTATAAGTTATTACAAAATGAAGGGGAAAAAAAGGAGTAATTTCTTTTTTTTTTTAAATCAATTATTTAATCTTTATCTTTATTTGTAGGCCATGAAATTAATTTTTATAAGTTATTTATCATCTTTTATATGTTTATTTATGGGAAGAAATTTTAAATTATCTATAAGCTATGAAATCAATTTTTTAAATTAATTGTTTAATTTTTATCTTTATCTGTAGACTATAAAATTAATTTTAGGTTTTTATATGTTTATCTATATGGAGGAAATTTGAAATTCAAATCTTTATTATCCATAAGCAATGAAATTAATTTTAATTTTAATTAATCAAACAAATAGAAAATAAAGAAAAATAGAAAATATGAAACACAATCAAAGAAGGTTGCCACATAGGAAAGATAGAGTTTTAAAATTATGAGAATTTAGGAATAAATATTTGAAGGCTTTTGACAAAATAACTACATTTGATTATATATATATATATATATAGTATAGATATAGATTTTTCAGTTGCTCATTATAATTTGATATAACGCTAGAGATCAACAATTCAGAACATATAATAATAATAATAAGGAAAAAATAGTATGTAATTTAGATTTAATTCTTACATGGTGGGACTCACACATAAACTGAATTTTAACCACACATTATTATTATTATTATTATTATTATTATTATTATTTTGGGGATAATTTTCTAGTTCTTTATACTACAAATCTGATATGATCATTTTCATTTACCTTTTATATGTTTTTATATTTTTGATTATATCATTCTTTTTGTTCACCCCATATCTTAAAGCGATGAGAAAGGTTTATAACAAACATTCGTTTTATGTTATTGTAGTTACATATTTCATTAATTTCAATTATAATTAATGTGGGTGGTGGAAATCAAAGCCCAACCCAATTAGGATATAGGCTCGAGTAAGATCAGGGTAAAAGCCCAAACTAAATATGGCCCAACATAAATAAGGGGTTGACCAGATTCGCGGCATATCTAAGGAAAGCAAGATATAGTTTAGATTGACCAATTGACATAATATCAACCATTCGATCGACATAGATCCAATGGTTGAAGACTAAGGCAAGTTGGCCACTACAATAGAACTATTGACAAAAAACTAGATCGTCCGATCAGTTGAAATTCGACAATCACCTTTTAATACACACTTCATTTGACAAATAGCCAGCCGTTAAATGAGCAAAGATCCAACGATCAATAGCGGTCACAAGTTGGCCACTACCTAATAGATTTCTAACAAGAAGCTAATCATCTTATCGAGACGCAATCAATGGTTCACAATAACGTACCAGTTGGCTATAAAAAGGAGTCAAACAAACAGGTAAAAGGGACACAAAGGTAACTCAAAAATAACCTTATAACTAAAAAATAACCCAACTTGTTTGTGATCACTGGCCAACCAAATAACTAATTTGAGTATCAGAGCGTTCTCCTAACCTAATTATGTTAGTGGTGATCTTTGGCATCTTGTTTATTTTCCAGGCATATAAATGGGCGTATCATCTCTCTAATCTCGTGTACAAACAAATTTACCATACACAATTAGTATTTTAAAAAATTAATATTATGATATTTGTTAAGAACACTTGAATACGAATACCATAATTTGTCACCATTATTGTAGCGATCCCGATTTCGATCCTTCTTTCATGTTTTGGCACTTCGACAGGGCCAGTCGGGAGTCGAGCTGTCCGGTCAGCTCGCAGGGGTCCAGGGAGCAGCGCCCCTTGGCGGGTCCAAGGGAAACGCCCTAGCGGGGGTCGAGCTGCTTGTCCGCTCGAGCGGCTGTTTATGCGCTCGAGCAGAAAATATTTGGTTTCAGAAGTTTGACCTGTCTGCAAAAGTACTGGATTAGTGTATTTGACGCTCGAGCGGGGCATTCCACGCTCGAGTGGACCATGTTGTATCAGTTCATGAATCTGATATTTCATATCACTTTTTCAGTCCTCTCTCTCTCTAAAACTCTCCATTATTCCAAATCGGGAGCTTCTCTCTCTAGAAGTCATATTCTCTCTTTGATTTCTCCAAATTCATTGGGATTTAGACCTAAGTTCTTTACCAAAGTTGGTTATCATCTCGAGGGCTTTGTTGTGTGCGGTGAAGATCGAGTTTCGACATCGTTGATTTTGGGGGTTTCATCTCATTTCTTCTTCAAAACTTGAGGTAGGGATTTTCTTAGAATTATATATATATTTTTGCAAGATCTAGATGATTTTCGAAATCATCCTTTGATTAGCTTTGAGAAATTGATTGTTGATTTCAAGAAGATGAGTGATTTTGAAAGAGAGTTTAATTTCTTTTCCTTTTAAAATAGAAATTGAAGGTTTTGAACCATATTGGTTGAAGAAAAATGATTTTGGGGAGATTCTTCTAAATATCTTGGAGATGAATGGTTTTGGTGAGAAAACCTAGAAATTGGGTCTTTTCTTTGAAAGATATTGAAAATCCTTGGAAGATGTTGTCATATTTATTTTGTGTACCAAAATAAATGAATGTTTTGAAAATTGTTTATTTATATATAAATGACGAATTTTGTGAAAAAAATGAGAAATGTTGTTTATTTTGGAAATTGTTGTCAAAATGTTGATTTAGTCTTGAATTGACTAAATTGTTGAGATTGCTCGAAATGTGAGAATTACGTTATTCTCTTGAATGAATTGGAAATAAAAGTATATAAATATATATATATTCATCTTGTGGAATTGTGTTGAAAAGAGGATTGGAAATTTTGATCACAATGTTATATTGTGTGGAACAATTGAATATGGAAGTAATGTTGCATTGCATGCACATTGGCATTTCAATTCATTGGACTATGTTACGCTTTGAAAATTTGCATTCAGAAAAGAATGTTGGGAAATGGGTTTTCATGAAATGGTTTTGGGGTAAATATGGTGGTAAGTCTTGATAGGTGGTGTCGATGAAATTTTTTAAGTTGGCTCAAGTGTCCTTGGTGAAAGACCAGAAAGTCGCGTGGATAAGTGTCCAGCCTTCCGGTTAATACCGGTAAAAATGACAATTGGTAATACTCGTATAGTCTATTTGCAGACATCGACCTAGGGATTATCAGAGTTGTATTTACCGCCCCCTTTAATTAAATTGATAAATTTTGAACAGTTAAAATTGCATAACATCATTAAGCATGATGGTTTTCAAAAGATGAAGATGTGTTTTATTTTCAAAAAGGCATGGCATGCCATGGCATGTGCATTCATCTCTTGAGACCTGTATAAAATGTATATACTTTGTTAAGGATTTCCTACTGGGCTTTATGCTCACCCTACCGGATTTTTGTGCAGGAAAAGACGTGATAAATCCGCCTAATTGAGGGCGTGGAAATGTGTGTGTTGAGAGCACTAAAGTTCTTATTTGCTGTGATTCTATTTGTAAGCCAAGGGCTATGTATGTGTGGGTTTGAATAACCATTTTGTGTACCGGGCTTAAGCCTTGGAAGATTGTAAACCCTTGGGGGTACTTATTTGATTATTTACTTGTTGTTGAATCAATGTAATATTGCATGAGGAACTATTATTATTATGTAATGCAAGTATAAGAAGTTATATTTGGTTTTCCTTTAAGAGAGCCATGATTGTTGCATTATCATTTGAGCTAGAAATTTAGGGCGTTACAACTTGATATCAGAGCTACCAGGTTTGAATACTTGGAGCTCATGGGAAGTGGTTGTTTAACCACAATGGGTTCATCTAGCATGCTTAGGAAGTGTTATGCATTTTGCGACTATGTGATAACATGCTTATGTGATTAAATGGGTATGAGATTGGACTTTTGGGATGTTGGTTGCGCCTGTTAAATTCCTTGAGGTCTCATTAGAAGGGTACTTGATCAATACTCGTTTTACTAAGAATTCTTGGTTTTTCGTGGAACAAATTTCATCATGAAAGAATAATCCGTATGTGTTTACATGACTAAGTGCTTATGTGTAGTGAAATTGAATTGTGTATATGGTAGAGAAATATATGGAATTGTTGTAGTCGAACATGTGAGTCAAGTTATGAGCACATATAAGTTAATGTGCTAAATTATTTCTCTTGTGTCCTTTATTAGGATGTCAAGAAGGGGTCAAGTCTGTGGTGGTAGAGGCGGGAGGCGTGGTAGGGCTCGCCGAGGTGTGCATGAGGTACCAGTCCATAGGGTTCCGGTGCAAGAAGAACGGTTCGACCAAACTAATATGGCTGAGCAAACAGGCCAAGCTAATGTGGCCAAGCAGGTGGGACAAGCGGGTCAAACCGCAATGGGGGCCCAAGCCCGAGAAATGGCGGGGGCTTTGAGGGAGTCTATGAACTTGTTGAGGGCGAAGAATCAAGCCCAAGAGAACACCGTTGAGTCAAGGACGAGTTTTCTTACTAGAGAGTTTTTACGGGCCAAACCAGATGAATTCCATGGTGGCCCCGAGCCCAAGAAAGCAGATGAGTGGCTCGAACAAACTGTGAAGACGTTCGAAATGCTTCATATAGATGATAGCAAGTTAAGGGTGACTCTAGCGAGTTACTAGCCCTGTTTCGTAGGGCTTATTTCAGCTTTTAGCTTAATTTAAGCTATTTTGATGTGTTTGGTTCAACTTAACAATACAGCTTATAGCTTTTTGTAAATCAAAAATTAACTTATTCTTTGAGTGGGGGAGGAGAAGCTTAATTTATAAATTAAAAATCAGCTTATGTTCACAGCTATAAGCTGTTAGGCTATAAGTTATAATCATTTTTCTACAGCTCTACCAAACGGGGCCACTACCTTAAAGAGGATGCGGGTCAGTGGTGGAAGTATGCCAAGGGTAGGGTGGAGCCATCATAGGAAGCCTTTGTGGTTGCCTTCCAAGATAAGTATTTACCTCACATTGTTAGGGAGAGATTGAGGCAAGAGTTCAAAGACCTCAAACAACTCGACATGACCATGGCCGAGTTCGAGGCAGTCTTCTCGAGTTTATCTAGGTTTGCACCAGAATTGGTGGCAACGGAAGAGCGCCGTTGCATTGAATTAGAGAAAAAGTTGAAAACCAAAATTTTCTTTAAGATTGTTGGGAACATGATTCGGAACTATGACCGTCTTGTAAAGTCGGTGGCATACGTTGAGATTTCCATACAAGCTGAGGAGGAGAGGCTTCGGAGTTCGAGGCCTAGAGGCCAAGAGTCTTAAGGAGACTATAGGCAGAATAAGAAGAGCAGGGGTACTTTTTCATTCCAGCCACAACTACAGTAGTCAAAATCCACTTTTCCTTTGCCTAGTGCGGTTCCAGGAAAAAGTACATCTAGTGGCTTCACGTGTTTCAAGTGTGGCTAGCCGGGCCACAAAGCCTTTTCGTGCCCACAGAAGGGTGGAGGACAGTTGATGTTGCCACCACCTAACCGATCTCAGAGTCAGTCTCAGTCTCAGAATGGAGGCCAGGGATTTCATTGTTATCAGTGTGGTCAGCCGGGGCATATGAAGAGAACTTGCCCTCAGTTGGGAGGCGCATCTGGCGCATTAGGGTCGAAGTAGACTCAGAGCCACCAACAAGCTCATTTAGCTCAGGCTTCACAAGCTAATTAGGGAGCCACTTCAGCTCAGTCGGTACAACAAGCCTATGCTCTAAGAGGGAGGCAAGTTAATCAGGGGCCACAAGGGCACGTGTACGCTATTACCGTGCTAAAGCAGTTGCCAGAATCCTCAGTATTGAGAGGTATTTTTGTTGTGTGTAATTCTTTGGCTAATGTATTGATAGACATAGGTGCGTCTCATTTATTTATATCTATTGCATTTGCTTCTGCATTAGGGTTAGAGGTAGCGCAGCTAGTACCTCCACTCAGAGTAAAGTCACATGTTGAGGGTACAATTGATTTAGACCGGGGTTGTCGTGATTGTGAAATAGAAGTTGCCGGGCGTCAACTTCGGTTTGCTTTTGTGTTACTAGATATGTCGAGTTTTGATGTCATTTTAGGCATGGACTAGTTGTGTTCTTATCAAGCTGTGATTGATTGTTACCCTCAGAGAGTTACAGTGTGCACTTCGGGTGGTGATCGTTTCTATTTTCGGGGGAACTGAGTTGATAGAGCCTTGTCGCCAGTTGTTGACCCTCATAGTAAGAGCAAGCTTAGTGGCCTTCTTGCAACTCTCTTGGATAGTAAGAGTGACAGGGCTCGTGTTGAGTTACCAAGGGTAGTTTGTGAATACCTGGATGTCTTTCCAGAAGTTCTTACTAGTTTACCACCTCACTGGGAAATCAAGTTCTCCATTGAATTAGTGCCTAGCACGGCGCACTGATTTCCATGTCACCGTATAGATTTGCACCCGCCGAATTGCATGAGTTGAAGATTCAACTCCAAGAACTTTTAGACAAGGGCTTTATTTGCCCTAGCATATCGCATTGGGGAGCGTCGGCTCTCTTTGCAAAGAAGAAGGATGTGTCATTGCGGTTGTGTATTGATTACCGCAAGTTGAATAGAGTTACAGTTAAGAACAAGTATCCTCTACCCAGAATAAATGATTTGTTTGACCAACTTAGAGGGTCTCGTTGCTTCTCAAAAATAGATTTGAGGTCGGGGTACCATCAGTTGAGAGTCCGGGAGGAGGACATTCAGAAAACGGCCTTTCATACGCATTATAGCCACTATGAATTCCTTGTAATGCCTTTTGGGTTAACCAATGCGCCTGCTTTCTTTATGGATTTGATTAACAGAATTTTTTGGAAATACTTGGACCGTTTTGTGGTGGTCTTTGTGGACAACATCTTAATTTATTCAACCTCCGAGGAGGAACATGAGGCTCACTTACGGGTAGTGCTTAAATTGCTTGAGAAACACCGTTTGTATGCCAAGTTTGAGAAATGAGAGTTTTGGTTAACCGAGGTAAAATTTTTGGGGCACGTAGTGTTGAGAGAGGGAGTAACAGTAGACTCCTCAAAGATAGATGCCGTACAAGATTGGGAATAACCCAAGAATGTTTTTGAGATCCGGAGTTTCTTGGGGTTAAGGGGGTATTATCAACGTTTTGTTAGGGACTTCTCTAGACTAGCTGCACCTTTGACTAGGTTGACTAGAAAGGGTATCAAATTTGTGTGGAGTGAGGCTTGTGAAAAGTCATTCCAAGAACTTAAGACTAGATTGACCACCGCACCGGTCTTGATAATTCTAAAAAGGGGTTTGAATTACACTGTCTATTGTGATGTGTCCAGGGAAAAGTGTGGCCTTGGTTGTGTCTTGATGCAAGAGGGAAAAGTTGTGGCCTACGATTTCCGACAATTGAAAACTCATGAGAAAATTACCCCACCCATGATCTAGAATTAGCAGCGGTGATTTTTGCTTTGAAAATTTGAAGGCATTACTTGTACGGTGAGAAGTTTGAAGTCTTCTCCGATCATAAGAGTCTAAAGTATTTGTTTTCTCAAAAAGACTTGAATTTACGACAACGGAGGTGGATGGAATTTATGGAGGATTATGACTTTGAGTTACACTATCATCTAGGGAAGGCCAATGTGGTGGCCGATGCTTTGAGTCGAAAATCTGTGAGTAGTTTGACAAGTGTGGCCATTCGGGAATGGGATATGCTAGATGTTATTGGCAAGTTTGATTTGCACTTGGGTGAGTCCGGAGAGAGTGTTACCTTGTTTACTTTGAATGCACAACCTACCTTGGTTAGTAAGGTCATAGAGGCACAACGAGGAGACTGTGATATGGAATCAATCCGTGTTAAGATTTCCAATGGGAATGAAGAGAAAGGTTTGAACGTTCACTCGGATCTGAGTGTACGTTACCTAGACCGTTTGTTTGTACCAGAATCTTGTAGAGAGGAAGTACTTCGGGAGTTCCATCACTCACGCCTTGCAGTACACCCGAGAGGCACTAAAATGTATCATGATCTTAGTCGTTAGTTTTGGTGAAGGGGTATGAAACGGGATGTCGCTTTATTTGTATCAAAGTGCCTTACTTGTCAACAAGTGAAGGCCGAACACCAAAGACCTGTAGGTTTGTTACAACCCTTACCAATAGCCGAGTGGAAATGGGAGCGTGTTACCATGGATTTTGTAGTTGGGCTTCCTAGAACACAACGAGACAATGACGCCATTTGGGTGATTGTTGATAGGTTGATTAAGTCTACCCATTTCATTCCGATGTGCACCAACGACTCAGTTGAACGCTTGGCAGAGTTATACATTAGAGAGTTAGTTCGACTTCATGGAGTCCCTGTGACTATTGTGTCGGATAGGGATCCTTGTTTTACTGCCCAGTGATGGCAAAGCCTTCAAGAGGCGTTGGAAACAAAGTTGACTCTTAGCACCGCTTATCATCCTCAAATCGATGGACATTCAAAATGTACCATTCAAATTTTGGATGACATGTTTAGAGCTTGTGTCCTTGATTTTAAGGCACTTACCATTAATTGAGTTTGCTTACAACAATAGTTACCTAGCTAGTATTGGGATGGCACCATTTGAGGCCTTATATGGCCGACCTTGTAGATCACCGGTTTGTTGGGCCGAAGTAGGTGATGCACCGTTACTGGGTCCGGAAATTGTTAGAGAGACAACCGAGAAAGTTGCTCTCATTCGGAAGAGGTTAGCTACGGCCCAAAGCCGACAAAAGAGTTATGCCGATAAGAGGAGATGACCTTTATCTTTTGAAGATGGTGACCATGTGTTTCTAAAAATCTCACCAAGGCAGGGTTTGATGAGATTTGGTAAGAGTGGTAAATTATCTCCAAAGTTCATTGGGCCTTTTGAGATCTTAGAGCGAATTGGGGAAGTGGCATACCGGTTAGCTTTACCGCCACAACTTTCAGGAGTTCACAACGTATTTCATGTATCTATGCTTAGGAAGTATGAACCCAACCCTTCTCATGTTCTTGATTGGGTTGACTAGGAGGTAGATGAAGATATCTCTTACGAAAAATGACCGGTTCAAATATTAGATACCCGGGAGCAAGTGCTACGGGGCAAAACTATACCATTAGTAAAGGTGTCGTGGAGACACCATGGAGTTGAAGAAGTGACGTGGGAAAGGGAGGCGGAAGTCCGTTCCAAATATCCGGATTTGTTTGAAAATATTTAAGTTGCTTTTCTTTGTAATATTCTCTAGTGTTGAGGGACAACGTATTTAAAGTTGTTAACCACATGTTGATATGTGCATTGTTGTTTTAAGCATAAGGTTGTTTAGAGTTGCCATTACTTTTTGGGAAATTTCATGTTTATGCATATTTGGGAGGTTGTTGTTAATGAGATAACCATGGTGGAAATGGTGGAATTTGGTTGAGAGTTAGTATTGTGATTTGAAAATGAAATAGCATGGCTTTGATCGCTAGAAACCCCTTTGTTTGGGTAGTTTGATTTGAAATTTCAAGGACGAAATTCTTTAAGGGGGGAAGGTTGTAGCGATCCTGGTTTCGATCCTTCTTTCATGTTTTACCACTTCGACTGGGCCAGTCGAGGGTCGAACTGCCCGGTTAGCGTCTAGGGGGCAGCGCCCCTTGGCGGGTCCTAGGGCAGCACCCTGGCGGGGTTGAGGGGCAGCGCTCCCAAAACAAAAATGTAAAATGCATTCGAAGTTGCTTGTCCGCTCGAGTGGCAGTTTATGCGCTCGAGCAGAGAATGTTTGGTTTCAGAAGTTTGACCTGTCTACAAAAGTACTGGGTTAGTGTATTTGACGCTCGAGCGGGGCATTCCACGCTCGAGCGGACCATGTTATATCAATTCATGAATCTGATATTTCATATCACTTTTTCAGTCCTCTCTTTCTCTAAAACTCTCCATTATTCCAAATTGAGAGCTTCTTTCTCTAGAAGTCCTCTTCTCTCTTTGATTTCTCCAAATCCATTGGGATTTAGACCTAAGTTCTTCACTAAAGTTGGTTATCATCTCGAGGGCTTCGTTGTGTGCAGTGAAGATCGAGTTTCGACGCCGTTAATTTTGGGGGTTTTATCTTATTTCTTCTTCAAAACTTGAGGTAGGGATTTTCTTAGAGTTATATATATGTTTTTACAAGATCTAGATGATTTTCGAAATCATCCTTTGATTAGCTTTGAGAAATTGATTGTTAATTTCAAGAAGATGAGTGATTTTGAAAGAGGGTTTAATTTCTTTTCCTTTTAAAATAGAAATTGAAGGTTTTGAACCATATTAATTGAAGAAAGATGATTTTGGGGAGATGCTTCTAAATATCTTGGAGATGAATGGTTTTGGTGATAAAACCTAGAAATTAGGTCTTTTCTTTGAAAGATGTTGAAAATCCTTGGAAGATATTGTCATATTTATTTTGTGTACCAAAATAAATGGATGTTTTGAAAATTGTTTATTTATATATAAATGACGAAATTTTTTGAAAAAATGAGAAATGTTGTTTATTTTGGAAATTGTTGTCAAAATGTTGATTTAGTCTTAAATTGACTAAATTGTTGAGATTGCTCAAAATGTGAGAATTACGTTATTCTCTTGAATGAATTGGATATAAAAGTATATATATATATATATATTCATCTCGTGGAATTGTGTTGAAAAGAGGATTGGAAATTTTGATCACAATCTTATATTGTATGGAACAATTGAATATGAAAGTAATGTTGCATTGCATTATTAAGCATACATTGGCATTTTAATTCATTGGACTATGTTACGCTTTGAAAATTTGCATTGAAAAAAGAATGTTGGGAAATTGGTTTTCATGAAATGGTTTTGGGATAAATACGGTGGTAAGTCTTGATAAGTGGTGTAGATGAAATTATTTAAGTTGGCTTGAGTGTCCTTGGTGAAAGACTAGAAAGTCGCGCGAATAGGTGTCAAGCTTTCCGGTTAATACCGGTAAAAATGACAATTGGTAGTACTCGTATAGTCTACTTGCAGACACCGACCTAGGGATTACTAGAGTTGTATTTACCGCCCCCTTAATTAAATTGATAAATTTTGAACAGTTGAAGTTGCATAACATCATTGAGCATGATGGTTTTCAAAAGATGAAGATGTGTTTTATTTTCAAAAAGGCATGGCATGGCATGGCATGGCATGTGCATTCATCTCTTGAGACCTGTATAAAATGTATATACTTTGTTAAGGATTTCCTACAGGACTTTATGCTCACCCTACCGGATTTGTGTGTAGGAAAAGACGTGGTGAATCCGCCTAATTGAGGGCGTGGAAATGTGTGTGTTGAGAGTACTAAAGTTCTCATTTGCTGTGATCCTATTTGTAAGCCAAGGGCTATGTATCTGTGGGTTTGAATAATCATTTTGTGTACCGAGTTCAAGCCTTGGAGGATTGTAAACCCTTGGGGGTGCTTATTTGGTTATTTACTTGTTGTTGAATCAATGTAATATTGCATGATGAACTATTATTATTATGTAATGCAAGTATGAGAAGTCATATTTGGTTTTCCTTTAAGAGAGCCATGATTATTGCATTATCATTTGGGTTAGAAATTTGGGGCGTTACAATTATATAATTAGCATGATAAATATTACAAATTTCGATGAAAATTTTCATTAATTATCATAGGACATATTGGATAATAAGTTCACATATTAAGACTTATACGTAAGTTCCTCTATTATTTTTTAGTGTTTGGCAAGCAATTATTTTGTCTCTAAAAAAGTATTTATTAATAACATTTTTAAAATTTTATTACTAAATAGTATTTTTTTAGCTTTTCAAAACTAGCGTGACAATTCACATAACGATTAGAATTAGTCTTTTGATATTTTTTATAACAAAATTTTATTTTTAAAATGAAAAAATTTTGTCCCTAAGGTGTAAAGATTTTATCTAAGCAACTCCATCAAGTTCTATTATATTGCGCTTGTTTGACATTTTACCTCGACAAATCATAATTTCGATACTCCAATAAGTTAGACAATACACTAGCTAGGGGTTACGTCGGTTAGCTATAATTGGAGAGTCAAGACAGACTAGTCAAATTATTGACAGACTAGTCAAATTATTGTAGTGCTTGATAAAATTTAAAAATTGTAAATTGAAATTTGAATACTTATTTTTTAAGTTGAAAAATTATTTAATAAAAATTTAAATGTTAAATTAAAAATAAGTTGTTTGATACATATGAGGTCAAATTTGAAATTTATTATTATTTCAATTTTTATATTGTGACGGTGGTAGTAGTGATAGTGGTAGTGGTGATGATATGATTGTGGTGGTGTTGGCGGCAGTGATGATGGTGATAGTAAAATGATGGTACTTATAAAAATAATAACAATGGTGATAAAAGTGGTGGTGGTGGGAGCGGCAGCGGTTGCAGCTACGGCTGCGGCTGCGACGACGACGGCAATAGTGTTGGCGATGACATAATTGTGATGGTAGTAGTGGCAGCGGTGGCATAATGGTGGTGGTTCTAGTGGTGGTGGTGGTTCTGGTGGTGGTGGCGGCGGCGGCGGCGGCTTTGACGGTGGCATGATGGTGGTGGTTGTAGTGGTAGTAATAACGGTGGTAGTGGTGGTGATGATAAGTTTATAACAGTGTATATCAATATTTATATTTAATATTTATAAATTCAGTTAGAATTAAATAAGTTTCATACGACTTAAATTTTTTTAAGTTTGAGGCGTCGTTTGGAAACATGTTATTTTAGTAATTTTTTGATTTTTTTTTTTTTGCTAAAGTATGAGGTAAAAAAAATCAACAATGATTCATCCCCCCTTTTCCCATCACCCCCTTTGACCCCCTCTCTCTCTCATTGGTTGCTTTTTCTTTTTCTTTTTCTTTTTTTTCCTGCTCCTCCAATCACTCCCTGACACATGGCAAAGGGGGGTGAGGGGGTCTCAAGTATTATTCAAAAAAAATTAGTATGTTTGGGATGACTTTTTGACTTTTTACGAAAAAATGTGCAAAAGTAAAGAGAAAATGAAATCTTTGACTTTTTGGTATAGGTTATAGGCTTTTTGATTTTTTTTAGTAAGTTTTTGGCTTTTAGCCTAAAACAGCTACTTGTCAAACGAGGCCTTAGTCTATATTTTAAGATGTACCTAAATTTTTAAGTGGTATCAATTGTAATTATTAAACAAATTTAATTAGTTATCATTTAATACATTCAATTTTAAGTATTATTTCTAACTACAAAGAGTTTGATTTGAACTTAAATTAACTAATGTGATTAGATAAGATACATATATACTTTTCGGAAGTGGGGACGTGGCTGCGCAGCAACGTCTGCTGTGCGGCGATTTGGGCCCATTTTAATAATCCGAGCCGTTCACACTTTAGAATACGTCAAGTAGAACATGCCTGCAAAAAATCAAGTTAATCGGATATCGTTTACCTATTCATCAACTCACATTTGTATTCATTTTAATCAAGCTAAAATACATTTATATTTATTTTTGTAGATACAAATGTGAGTGAATGAATGCGTAAACGATGTCCGATTAACTTGATTTTTTGCAGACATGTTCTACTTGATGTATTCTAAAATGTAAACGGTTTGGATTATCAAAATGAGTCCCGAAATGGGCTCAAATTGCCGCACAGCAAACTCTACTGCTCGGGCTGCGTAGCAACGTCCCCATATCCATACTTTTCTCTTTTTTTTTTTAAATATAATTTTGACAGGCAATATGCCTCGGTGTCAAAGTTGCTCTAAAACATTAAACGTTTATGCGTGCATTGTCCACAAAGGTAAATAAATAAATTACATGCCAAGTTGTTATTTCTCCTTTTTATAATTCCACATGCCAAGGCTGACAATAGAAAGTCCATGATATCTTACTTTGTCCACGAAACAAAATTGTTAAAAAATGAATAATAACAATAATAATAATGTAAAGGGATAAAAGTCCATATTTAGCCCTTTCATAGTGTAGGCCCAAAGGATCGCATTATCGCATTTCATAATTGTGTAAAGAGAGGACGAGATATTTTGCTCTATATCACCATCCACATCATGTTCTCCTTTCATCAAAACAATAAAAAGAACAAATCAATGAAATGATAGTTGGAAAAAAAAAATATATCAGTACAATTTTTTTTTTTTTTTTTTTTTTTTTTTAATTTTAAACCTAACAAAACATAGAATCTTGCTTTTATGAGATAAAATTGCCCCTCACCTTTTTCTCTCTCCTTCTTCTGAGAAATTATCATGTAAGTCTGACTTACCACGTCATCGCCATGTGGATCCAGCAATTTGGTTTGATCGCTTTAGCAGTCTTGAATATTTACCATATAGTTAGTTTATTGACCTTAAAATTCTAATTACATTTGGCTTGATTCAATCAAATAATTGAAAAAAAATTATCGATAGGTTTTAATAGTTAAATTCAATTCTCATTAAGTACTATTAAAAATTAATCATAGTAAAATTATCACTAAAAATAATTTTTTGTGATGATTTTTTTTATATATATCGCTAAAAATTAATAATTAATAAATTTTTTTTGTCATGATTTTTATAAATTGTCGCTAAAACTTACAATTAGTGACATTATTCTATGACGATTTTTTTGAATTGTCGCTAAAAGTTAAAAATTAATGACATTTTTTTATAATAATTTTTTAAATTGTCGCTAAAATTTATAATTAATGACATTATTTGTGATAATTTTTAAACTGTCGCTGAAAATTAATAATTAATAAATTTTTTTAATAATATTTAATAAATAAAAAATATCATTAATTATCGCACACCCATTTGTCCTACACGTAAGTAGCTCACAATTTTATATTATCCTTTGAATGGTCCTGTCACTATGTGCACCCTCTAAAGTGTCATGTTACTGTATGCAACCTTTTAAGAATCCTCCTCCTTTTGAAATGTCTTTCTAATTTTTTACTTATTCTAATATTAGTGGTAACTTGTGCGACATACGGAAAAAATAGAATATATATATTTTGTGCAATAAATAAGGTATATTAATCGTAAATTATGTCTTAATAACGACAAGCCATTTGGATAGATGTTAACAATAATTAACCCACAAAATTTCACAATAAAATTTGGAAAAAATTAGTCTAAAGTCCCTCTCCACTTTTAATAATGGAAGAAATCTACAATATTATTTTATGATATCTAAAGTCCTTCAATCCCGAATTCATATATCACAGAGAAATTTAAGCAGAAACGAAAGGGCTTCAAAAACTGAGTTTGGTCTCTCTCTTCTCACTCTCTGCTCTCTCTCTCTCTCTCTCTCCTACATCAACCCCAAACCCTAGCTTCTTCTTTCATTCTCGTGAGCTTTCTCAGAGCTATCAGACCTTGTTCTTGCTCAAACACGTCTAGACTCTTGAGCTTCATAACGAACTCTTCGTCCTCAGAGATCGAATTAGGGTTTAGCGTTTCATTAGCAGCGATCTCTGATGAATTCGAAGTAGACGATGGCGAGAAACACATCAGCCGAGTCATGAATGGAAGCAAAGGAGTCGATTGAACGTTCGCGATCACTGATTCCTCAGAACTCGACGAGTAGAAATGGTTCGCTCAGTGATTCAACTCAGTCGCCGCGTGCGAGAACAAAACAAGTGGATTCTCAGCGACGCCCTTCAACAACTCCCTCTCAGAAACCCTAATTTTCGAATCATCGTTGTCTTCTCTCGCAGAAGCCATTAACCCACGAATCGTGGCCTCAACGGAGTTGTAATCCGGTAACCGAGGGCGTTCGGTACAGGAGAAGTTGCACCAGTTGAGAATCGTCGATTTGAGATTCAAATTGGGGATGATAGTGGAGAAATCGGGGTTAGAGCCATCGGGAAGTAGAGGAGCAAAACCTAGGTGTCTGTAGACTTGTACGCATATGCTCTCAAAGGTTTGGCCTGAAGAGACGACGACTGGATCAAACATCAAGGAACCAGAAATGGGACAGACGTACTCTGTGGGAGGTTTCTTGTGCTTGGACTTGGACTTGGACTTGGAAGACGATGGTGATGGCGATGGTGATCTGTATATAGAGATTTTCCACTTGTGAAGCTTGTCATTACCACCTATCTCTCTATATGGTGCACAAGCTCTGTGGATCTAGAAGGTAAAATTGGAGGTGAAATTCATGGAGATAGGTGATAAAGCTCCGATTTTCAGGGAAAATTATAGGAAGATTATCTGAATTTATCGATTGTTATGAAGATAGGAAGTGTGAGCTACCGAGGCTGGTGGTCCAGCAGGTTGTGTTTTTTTAGAAACTGCTGTCTCTAGTGGTGGAAGATTCATATTTTATGAGGAATTGAAGAAGCAGAGGTAGATGATTGAATTGGAGAAGTAGAGGATGCAATTCGCTAAACATTTGGAGGTTAAGAGGATGCAGCTGTTCAAGGATACTCAGGTTCAGCTTGAGAAGATCAAGCAAGCTAAGTGGTCGGATTCGAATGGTGACAGAAAATGGAATTTCTGAATTGTGAATTTCTCTGATTTGAGTGAATTTCTCTGGGTTGGTGAGAAAAATTTCTCTGGCTTTGAGAAAAAATTTCTGAGTTGTAGTGAGTCTAGAGAAATTCTTCCCTGGTCCAGAGAAATTCTCAACTCAGAGAAATTTCAAAAGAGCTGAATTTTGTTTCTAGCATGCTACTCAGGCGTCTGACCATCCTTGGAAATACTGGATTCAAAACTACCAGTGGTGGAGTTGATGAAATCACGATGGCCAGGAGCATCAATGACAATGCAGTAGTATTTGGTAGTCTCAAACTTCCACAAAGCAATATCAATATACATAGAGAAAACTATGAACAAATCATAGAGATATTTGTGAGCAAATTAGAGAAAATTCAATCCTAGATAAAATTTCACAGCAAAGAAAACAAAAAAATTGAACAAACCAGAGAAATGGTTTGAAATTTCTCTAGATGGAATTTCTCTGGGTCGACTGTAGTGGAGGCGTTGGTGAAGTTGGCATTGATGGAGAGAGATTTGTTGATAGAATTTAAGGTGTCTTGTTTGAAGATAGTTGATGTTAGAAATTTTGATAAAGTTTGAATTCATTTTAAGTTTTTAGATTATGGATTTGGTTACTTGAAATTGTGGATTGAAATTGAATGTGTGATTTGATCATAATAGGAGAATGTGATTTGGCCAGAGAAAATCAACAAATTTCTCTGGCCATCACACAGAGAAAATTAACATAGAAAAGTAACAGACACAATTTTCTCTGGTTTGGTTAAAACATAGAGAAAAAATTATGAGTAAATCAGATAATATTAGTCAAATACACAAAGAAAATTATGAACAAATCACAGAGTTATTTGTGAGCAAATTAGAAAAAATTCAACCCTAGAGAAATTTCAAAACATAGAAAATCAAAAAAAAATTAAACAAACCAGAGAAATTTCAAATTTCTCTGGTTTGAAATTTCTCTGGATCAATTTGAGGGACCTTAGACATTATGAAAATATTGAATGTCCTTTATGCTATAAAATCTTAATATCAGGGACTCTAAGAAAAATCCCCCTAAAATTTGATATGCATAAAAATTATTAATTATAAAAATTGTTGAGAATAATAGTATCACAATCACTTGATAACATAAATAACTTGTATCAAACTAAACAAAACATTAAAAGAAAGAAATTTTATAAACTCATAAAAGTTATCATAAATTTACTTGATCAGTGGTACACATTATTATTGTGGGATCAAATTATAAATAAATATCAACTTTTAATTATAATTTATAAGTAGTTTTTAAAAAAATTTAATCTAAGTTTGTTGCATTGCTCATAAAAAGAACTTTTCAAACAAATCATTAATTGATTATGTTAGCAACTGTCTATCTTTGATTTCCTTTATCAATAACACACGCATATCATATCAAAGTATAAATCATTCTCTATAGTTTGAATAATACTTGCATGGTTCCTACATCATTTTAAAAAAATTAATCAAGATAAGAATTTCGTAGGATTATAAAAATTATATAAGAAAATAGTTTTAATCCATTTTATTTATAAAAAGATGATGAAAAATTATTTGATTTGTACTTGAAGAAAATAGCAAACAATAGCTTTAATCATTATATACCCAAAAAAAAAAAAAAAAAATTTATATAAGTTACTGAATGAAAAAATAGTCGAATACAAATAAAGTCATAGACATTGAATTTGATAAGAAATATGGGGACTAAGGAAACAAATTTGATAAGAAATTGATTCTAAATTTTATTATTAAAAAAAGAAAATTTTCAAAGAGAGAATTTAGAGATGGGATTGAAGAAATACTATGACGAATGAAAGCCTTAAAAAAAAAAAAAAAAAAAAAAAAAAAAAAAAGAACTTAACAATGATCTAATAGAAACTATTTTTAATAACTAATAGAAAAAATATCAAATTATTACCTTGAATAAATATAGTGACGAAAATTAATTTTGTGAGATTTTTGTGATGCCTTCTGCCATGCAGTCTTCATTATTTCGTTATTAATACTCTTCTCATTCAGAACCAACCAATTTCATTATTAATACTCTTCTCATTCAGAGCCAATAAATTTTTTTTTATTTATTTTTTATTTTTTATCTTTATCACTTGGTCGATAATAACGAATAATAAAAATTATCAAGAGAAGGTTAAGAATTTAATAGGAGATAAGAAATTATAGATAAGGGCATTTCATAAGATAAAAAAATTAAAATAAAATAAAAAATAATATGTGATAGAAGGAGAAAAAAAAAATATGAGTAAATCAAAATAAAGATTTAGATATATATGTTTTTGATAGATATATAGATTAACAAATCATATCTTTATCCAAATTTTATTATTTTAATTTTTTGTGAAACAGTTATTTAATCTTTATCTTTATCTGTAAGCCATGTAATTAATCTTTATAAATTATTTATCAATTTTTATATGTTTATTTATCTATAAATCATGAAATTAATTTTTTAAATAATTTTTTTAATTTTTTGTCTTTATCTATAGGTCATGAAATAAATTTTCATAAATTATTTATGAATTTTTATATATTTATCTATAATGAAATTAATTAAAGTACAAAATGAAGGGAAAAAAAGAGAGGAGTAATTTCTTTTTTTTTTAAAATCAATTATTTAATCTTTATCTTTATTTGTAGGCCATGAAATTAATTTTTATAAGTTATTTATCACCTGTTATATGTTTATTTATGGGAAGAAATTTTAAATTATCTATAAGTTATGAAATTAATTTTTTTAATTAATTGTTTAATTTTTATCTTTATCTGTAGATTATAAAATTAATTTTAGGCTTTTATATGTTTATCTAATTTTTATCTTTATTTGTAGACTATAAAATTAATTTTAGGTTTTTATATGTTTATCTATATGGAGGAATTTTGAAATTCAAATCTTTATCCATAAGCAATGAAATTAATTAGGTTGGTTTGGGATATTCTAAAAAAGTGTACTTTTTGTCCTATTGGCTTATATGGGTTGGGTTTGGGTTGGGTTTGATGTGATGTATTAGAGAGGTGATGTGATTTAAATAAGATGATGTGACTTAAATAGGATAGTGACTTTTTGACTTTTTGTATTATTTAGGTTATGCCAAACTTATATAGATAGATTTTTCAATTGCTCATTATAATTTGATATAACGCTAGAGATCAACAATTCAGACAAAATAATAATAATAATAATAATAATACGGAAAAAATAGTATGTAATTTAGATTTAATTTTTACATGGTGGGACTCACACGTAAATTGAATTTTAACCACACATTATTATTATTATTATTATTATTATTATTACTACTTTGGGGATAATTTTCTAGTCCTTTATACTACAAATCTGATATCATCATTTTCTTTTACCTTTTATATGTTTTTATAGTTTTGATTATATCATTCTTTTTGTTCACCCCCACATCTTAAAAGCAATGAGAAAGGTTTATAATAAACATTCGTTTTATGTTATCGTAGTTACATATTTCATTAATTTCAATTATAATTAATGTGGCGGTGGAAATCCAAGCCCAACCTCGGGGCACTTTGGGAAGAGGCTAAAAAAATCAATTTTTTGGCTTTTTAGCTTTTTTAGCCAAAAAAGTTACCAAGAAAGTCAAAAATCCAAAAAGTCAACTTTTTATCAACTTCTCAAAACACCACCCAATTAGGATATAGGCCCGAGTAAGATCGGGTAAAAACCCAAACTAAATATGGCCCAACATAAATAAGGGGTTGACCAGATCCACGGCATATCTAAGGAAAGCAAGATATAGTTTAGATTGACCAATTGACATAATATCAGCCATTTGATCGACATAGATCCAATGGTTGAAGACTGAGGCAAGTTGGCCACTACCAACAGAACTATTGACAAAAAACTGGATCGTTTGATCAGTTAAAATTCGACAATCACCTTTTAATACACACTTCATTTGACAAATAGCCAGCCGTTAGATGAGCAAAGATCCAACGGTCAATAGCGGTCACAATTTGGCCACTACCCGATAGATTTCTAACAAGAAGATGATCGTCTTATCGAGATGCAATCAATGGTTCACAATAACGTACCAATTAGCTATAAAAAGGAGTCAAGCAAACAGGTAAAAGGGACACGGAGGTAATTCAAAAATAACTTTATAACTCAAAAATAACCCAATTTGTTTGCGATCACTGGCCAACCATATAACTAACTTGAGTATAAGAGGATTCTCCTGGCCTAATTAGGTTAGTGGTGATCTTTGACATTTTGTTTCTTTTTCCAGGCATATAAGTGGGTGCATCATCTCTCTAATCTCATGTACAGACAAATTTATCATGCACAATTAGTATTTTAAAAAAATTAATATTATGATATTTGTTAAGAACACTTGAATACCATAATTTGTCACCATTATATAATTAGCATGATAGTATTATAAATTTCAGACCCAAGAAAAAATATCAAAACCAAAAATATTAAATAATAATAATAATAGCAACGCAATGTGGTCTATACATTAACCAGGCTTTGAAATTGTACCGTCGAGAAAGAATTTATCTAAAATGATCATTTTATCTAAAATATAGGGAATATGTGATAGGAAGTGATTATATTCCCATTTGATTGATAATTTTCATTCCTTAATAATTCATCCTTACATATAACTACATGGGAATAACAACTCTCTATATCACTATCCTCTATACAATTTTTGTGGGTCCCATCTCGGGCTCGCAATAATGATAATTTGATTCGTTTATTTCGTAACTTTAACAACAAAAATAAGTTATGTAAAAAATTAATTTTATTAGACATTATGAACAAATTACATTTTTTTAAAAATGGGCGACACCTAAGAGTTAAAAGTTAAACTGTCTATTTTATAAAACAAAATGCGATTCTTTTGTCGATTCATTAATATCTGATGAAGCTAATTTTTTGCACAAACGATCTTCATTGCAAGATTTATAAGATAAACGGTTCAAATTATTGTTGTAGACCTAGAATAGGGCCAACAAAATGAAGTATGGAGAATAGTGATATAAAGAGGTACTATTCCACAAAAATATTTTGACATTTCCTCCTCTTTTTTTCTTCTAAGTTTCAATATTTAAGACGGTTGTGTTTGAATTTTAGAATTATTAAAGAATTTGTTAGAATTTTGTTTGCATCTTGAATCTTTGATATTAGTTTTTTTTATTAAAAATAAAAACTACTATAAATATAAATGTTACCAAATGAGGTCTTTATCAAGCATGTTTTTGTTTCTATTTTTTGAATTTTTTCAAAATAAAATAAAATTCTAAAATTCAAAGCCGTTGCCAAACAGACCTATAGATAAGGCTAAGGCTACACTCTATCATGCAAGTTGGAAAATATATTGATCAAATACTGACTAAATATCAGAATTTAAGAGTAATGCTAAGTATATAAAGACTCGATACAAAATGTGATCTAAATGCCTTATATGGGGTGGGTCTCACATGTGAGTCTCACATCATATGGGCCTTATCCCTTGTGAGACATTTGTGTCCCATTTTGGCTTCTATGCACATAGATTTACTAAAAATTTAAATGTGTGATGTAAATTTAAATTTCGTACGATATATGCTATATTTAAAATAAATCTGATCTATACATTTTAAAATTTGAGCATTCTTCTAAAATATTTATACTTTTATAAATCACTTAATATTTTTGTATATTGATAGACAGAAGGACATAGTAAAAAAAAAAAAATGCATATTACTGTATTTTTATAAAAATAATAACAGATCAATAGTTTTTTTTTTTATTAATATTAATAATTGATGTTACAAATTTTTCAATAATTTTTTTTTTTTTTTTTTTTTTTGAAAAATTGGTCTAACATCTCTCTCCAACTTTTAGTAATAGGAAAGGTCCATAATATATATATTTTTTTGTAACCTAAGGTCTCTCACCCACACCCATATATCACCCTCTCTCTCTCTCTCTCTCTCTCTCTCTATATATATATATATATATACATATACCAAATCTCTATTCCTCTCTCTCTTCCATCTCTTATTCTCTCTCTTTCTATAAATCTAAACATTATCGTCTCCATAACGTTTAAGTAAATTTCCATGCTCAAAAAATTACAAGGAATAAAAAAAATTAACAAAACGCCATCCAAACCGTCCACCATAATTTCATAACTATTTAATACCTCCAACATTAAAGTAGTAACAGTTAGTCAAAACAACTTCAATAATGTAAAGTTGAAAAATAACCCACAATGCCAAATTGTCAAAATACTAAGGTCATAAAAAAAATAATAAATACAATAAACTAATATCAACCCTAAGCTTAAGAAAAATAAAAGAAGTCCAAGAGACATGTTTAATAACTATAGTTATTTCTTGTCACCACTGTAACTCCAACTAATCCTACAAGGGTAGCTCGACTGAACTCAAATAGAACGTACCCGAGATGCCAAGAAACAAAACGGGTTAGTATACAAGTATACTGGTATGAGTACAAATATTTGACACCCACGTGTCTACCAGACACAAATAAAAGTACATTTAATTCTTGTTACGAAACAAGATAAGTAGTTCCACCTTGTAACGCCCCAACCCTTCATATGTCATCGATATTGTCCGCTTTGGGCCAAGCCCGCACGGATTTGTTCTTCCTAGTGGGTCACTCATTCTAGAATTACTCTAGCATAAACACGCTTAACTGGAGAGTTCTACTAGGGATTTTACTACCCGAGAAAAGGCATCGATGCTATATAAGGGTCTAGGTTTTTACTTTCATAGCCTAGGAACTTCCCCTCCATTCCCGATATGGGACACCGGGACCTTACAATCCACCCTCTTAAGGCTGCACGTTCCCCGTGCAGTAGCCTGCCAGCTTGCAAGCCTGTCCACATGCACCGAAAGATTTTAGGGGCGCACACTCGGTATTCTGGAGAGTCGGCTCTGATACCATTTGTAACGCCCTAACCCTTCACATGTCATCGATATTGTCTGCTTTGGGCCACGCTCGCAAGGATTTATTCTTTCCAGTGGGTCATCCATCCTAAAACTACTCCAGCTTAAGCACGCTTAACTAGGGAATTCTGTTAGGAATTTCACCACTCAAAAAAAGGTCTCGATGCTATATAAGGGTCCAGATTTTTACTTTTATAGCCCAAGAACTTCCCCTCAATTCTCGATGTAGGACACCGGAACCTTACAGTTTGTAGTGGTATTTCGGGAAGAATCGACTAAAAGATTAGTCCAACACTCGTTTTGTGCTTCGAAATGTAAAAAACAAGGTAAGGCAGTGGATGATATTTATGTTATTTGCCTCTTCTTCTACAATTCGACATTCTCAAGCTTCCATAACTGTCTGGGTGTATATTTTTTTCTTGACTGTACTGTATTTAAAAATGAATATAGAGTCGAATGACCAATATATTGGTGAGTATGTCCCTATTTTCTATACAAATGATATATATATATATATATATTTGTAAGGCACATATTTGCATCACTTGTTGAATTACTTCTCTTATAGAGGAACGAATTAAAGAGTTGATAAGAAACTATTCCATTTATTTCTTCTCTTACTTCTCTGTATAATACATAGAGAAATTTTTCAAACCAAAGAAATTTCCAAAACACAGAGAAAATCAAAGAAATTTCTCTGAATTTCTCTAAGTTGGGCAAAATTTCTCTGAGTTTGGACCAAATTTTTGATTGATTTTCTCTGACATTTGAATTTTTCTTGACCCATCAAATTATGTTACTGGTTAGTTGTCTCCTTATGTGTAATTTTTCTCTTGAGATGAATTTTCTTTGGCATCACAATTTACTCTAAACACATTGGATTCATTTTACTCTATGTGCCTTACTTGATTTTCTATGGCTAGTTGTCTTTTTGATTTTCTCTCTAATTTCTTTGACATTTTAATTTTCCTTGACCACATTAAACTCTCACTAATTAGAGTTGTTTATTTGATTTTCACTAGTTAGTTGTTCATTGAGCTGTATTTTCTCTCGCATTTGAATTTTTCTTGAAAACATTAAACTCTCCCTAATTTAGATTACTTGTTTGATTTTCACTGATTAGTTGTCTCATTGTATGTAATTTTTCCTTTGAGATGAATTTTCTCTAGCACTAAGATATCCCCTTTAGATTAATTTTCTTTGAACACATTGGATTCTCTTTCTCTCTGTGCCTTACTTGATTTTCTCTGACTAGTTGTTTCTTTAATTTTCTCTCGAATTTTTTTTGGCATTTGAATTTTTCTTGCTCACATTAAACTCTCACTAATTTACATTGCTTGTTTGATTTTCACTGGATTTCTAATTTTATTTTTGATCTTTTGAGATGTGTGTGTTTGCTTTTTTTAAAAATGTAATTAGATTTTGTATTTTAAGTTCTTTGATGAACTTAGCATAGTGTTTTATTGTAAAAATTATAGAAGAATTGGTTTGTGAGTAGCTCAATTTTCTCTGTAATTATCTCTAATTTGTTCAAAATACAGAGAAAATTGTGAATAAATCAGACAAAATTGGTCAAAACATAGAGAAATTTGTGAGCAAATCAATTTCTGTATGTTTCGAAATTTCTCTGGACCGAAATTTGAGGGATCTCAGCTATTATGAAATTATTTCATATCCGTTATATTATAAAATCTTAATACGAGGGATCTTAAAAAAATTCTCCTATTTTTTATTTTTATAAATATAATCTGAATTATAATTTCCCTATTAAAAATAAAACCATGACATACTCGGGGTGACTTTTCTCTACGTGTGAAAAGTTGCACACTGTGAGTCATATGATATCATATAGTCAACAATAGGAAGCCTAATAATACGCATGTTTAATGTAATTTACCGAACTAACCTTTTATAATCTAAATTAAATAAGTTCTAGTGAGACTTGTTTTTTTTAAAAAAAAAATTATTGATCTATATACAATTCATGCGTCTGTGTGTATAATCAGTTTCTTTAATTAAATAATAACTTGATATTTCTCATGACACTCTTTCTTCAATTTGAAAATCATTCATTAAGACTTTGATTAGCATTAAATTAGAGATGAGTTAATATAGATCTCATCTCACACATCTAATTCTAAAATAATCCCACCAACCACTTCATTTCAAAATTATTTACCTTACCCCACCACCCAATAGGATTATTTTAATCCAATCGAATAAATCATTTTGTCTTAATATTGCAGCCCAAAAACCATATTTGTCATATTTTGTGGGCTTTAAACCTGCCATGAGATGAGCTACAAAAGGTTGAATGCAACTTGTCCCTGATTTGGCATGCTTAAAAAGTCTGACTTTGATAAAACCAAAATTAGTATTTATCCTTATCCAAAAAAATAAAAATTATGTGTGTTTACCAAACATTATGACCTTGTTTGGTTTGCTTTTGAGAGAGTAATTTTGGAGAAAAATTTTTAAAATTTTGTTTGGTTTAATAATTTTGGAAATTTTTTTTAAAAATTACTTTCTCTCTCCTACACATTAATCAATTATTTTTTATTTCTCTTCTCTCCATTTCAATCACTTTTTCTTTCACACATATCTACTCAGTTACAATAAAATATCAAATCATTCTAAACTTCCATACTCCAAAACTATTTCCAAAATATATAACCAAACAAACAAAAAAAAATTCTAAACTCACTCCCTAATTTTTTATTATAAAATTTATCTCTCAAAACCAAATCAAATACACCCTATATTTGTTCTATAACCCTATATCATTATAAAATTATGTGTGTTTAAGCCTGGTACATAATAAGAAATGAGGCTTAAAGACACATAAACATTGGACTTATCAAGCAATTAAAAAATTATGTGTGTTTCTTCGTTTTAAACAAATCTGTCTATCTATCTATTTTATGGAAAATGATTTGGAACCCTAAAAACACCTCCTCTAATCCCCCTAATTTTCAATTTGGGCAACTGTTTCCTTTTTATTTTTATTTTTATTTTTTTTACTTGATATGAAAATTAGGGGGATTAGGGGGGTGTTTTATATATAAAATGAACATTCATAATGGTGTTCTCAAACTTTGTTTCTTATTCTATTAAGTACTATCTATTTTTTTATTAAAAATAAAAAAATAAAATAAAATAGAGGAATGATACTGAAGAAGACTTTTAATCGGAGCCATATATAATATATAATAAATATTATATTTTAGGTAAATTGTTAATATCTATACTATATATTAAACAAAAAGAGGTTTTTAAACCCAAGTCTTATGGGAGCTCTAATCTCCAATCTAAATTTTTTGATTTTTTGATTTTAAAAAAAAAAAATCTTAACATTTATTAACTTCTTCCAACTCCCAAGTCTTACCCTCATAATAACACTTTAATGCATTAAGAACAAGCATAAAAAAATTCTTTGAAATCCAACACATATGAATTCCTTGAAAAGTCCCAACACATATGATTATTATCTATCATAATAGCACTTTAATGCATTATGAACAAGCATAAAAAAAAATTCTTGAAAAATCCAACACATGATTATTATCAAAATATTGAACTTTAATATAATATAATAAAAAAAAAAGACATTTAATTTCTTGAAAAGTCCAACGCATATGATTATTATCAAAATATTAAACTTTAATATAATATAAAAAAGGAAAAAAATAAGACATTTAAAAATAAAAAATAAAAATTAAAAATCACAATTCACATAGAGCTCTAATCTCCCAACCTTAATTTTCTAAATTTTTTATTTAAAAAAAAAACTTAGCATTTATTGATTTAGTCAAAATCTCCTGATCAACATTTAGGGTTGGTTTGGGATGTCCTAAAAAAGTGCACTTTTTGACTTATTGGTGGGTTTGGGTTGGGTTTGATGTGATGTGTTAGAGAGGTGATGTGATTTAAATAAGATGATGTGACTTAAATAAGATAGTGACTTTTTGACTTTTTGGCTTATTTAGTACATGCCAAACTAGCGCTATTAACTTTTTTTCAATCCACATGCCTACATTTATTGATTTGGTCAAAATCCCTAATCGGCATTTAAAATCTCCTCATACAAATAATTATAAATACAACCCGTGCATAGTTACTGCAGTAGTCTTTTTAATTTCTCATATACACCATGGTTAGTGATAAGATTGTTAAATTATTTTTATAAAAAATCTTAAAAAACAAAATTTATATATTAAAAGAAATTTAAAACAAACATAAATATCTATAATTATTTCGTACATAACACAGGTGATAGGCTAGTTATATATAATATATATAACGAAGATAAATCAACCGAGTCAGATGATTTGAGGTGTTAATCATAAGCCCATAGGCCCTACCACATCCCGTGGGAGTACAAAGAAGTTTGGCCCATGGATATTTATATCTAAGCGCACAAATAAAATTTGGCCTCTTATTTTTAAATCTGTCCTCTTTCTAGTTTTCGTTACCTTAAAATTTTCCGAGAAAATCGTTATAATTCATCATTTTTCTGTTAAAATTTTCACTCTTCCCTTCTCTCTCTCCCCTAACACATCACCACTACATGGCAAACCATTAACTTTTCTATCTCAAATACCAAAAGATCGAATCAGAAGAGAGAGAGAGCCCCAAAAAATAAAATAAAATAAATAAATAAATAAATAAAGAGAAATTTAGAGAGAGAGAGAGAGAGAGAGAGAGTGTGTGTGTGTTTGTGGGTGTGATTCGTTTTTTGGTGGTTGAATCGATCTCTGAGCCTGTGATGGGGAAGGTGGCGGTGTGCGCGGCGGCGGTATGCGCGGCGGCGGTGTGCGCTGGGGCGGTGCTGGTGGTGCGCCACCGCATGAAGTGCTCGGGACGGTGGTCGCAGGCGGTGGCAATACTGAAGGAGTTCGAGGAGAAGTGTGGAACCCCTCTTTCGAAGCTGAGACAGGTCGCCGACGCCATGACTGTGGAGATGCACGCAGGTCTGGCATCCGAAGGTGGAAGCAAACTCAAGATGATAATCAGCTACGTCGACAATCTCCCCACCGGGTATGGATTCATGTTTATATAAATCTATTTACATATTCAAATCAATTGGAGGAATTGTAGGAATTGGATCTATCTGCCCACAAATTGGGCAATTCATGTGTGTTTAGTGATTTTTAATGGTTGATTTATTGATCTTGATATTAAAGCTTGAATCTTGAATCAATACCGTGAATTTAGGATTGACTTTTAATGTTTGTATTAGTTATTAATCGGATTTATGATTTGACTGTTTGTGGATAACAGTTAATTTCTCTTTATTGATTAAAAATTGAATCTTTATTTATTTTTTTATTTATTAAAGATTCAAATTTATAAATTCTTTTGTTAGAATCACCGTATTTTGTTTGAATTATAGTTCTTTATATGTATCAACTTCGGTGAAATCTAAGGTTATATGTTTTGAAGTGTTTTTTTTTTTTTAATTTTTTATATATTATTTTAAATTTTTTTATTTTTTTTTAATATATGGTGTGGTTATGCAGTTAAGTATTTTATCGAATGGCCTATTATAATAAATATACTCCTGTTGCTTTCTGGGTTCTATTTTTTGAGGCTTTGCTTTGATACGTGGTTTAGGAAAAGGGATCTGAACTGAATAACTGATTATTTTGAGGTTTCTTTGGCTATTTTTAATGTAATTAAAAGAAATACAAACAAATACCATCTTAGTGACTTTAGTTGTGGTCCATTGGATATGGATGACATTGACTACTGTTCCACTTAAGAAGGTTTAAATGAAGAATTTCTTAGAGAAGCATATTCCAGAAGTAAAAGCAGATTTTAACTTTAATTGAATGGGTTTGCGAGTTTCTTTTTGACATGTAGGAATCTTGTGTTGAGAGAAGCCTAACTTTGTCTCATGTTTGTTTTCCTTTTTACTTCAGACTGTATGCTTCATTGGTTATTCTATGTAGTGTTGTTTTGTCTGTCTATCTACGTATGTTTTTGGTATGTAACTTAAAATCTAAAGCTTGTTACTTTTTCGACTTTTAGCTTATGCTTGGTCTTTAACTGGAGGTTAGTGTCCACATACATTGCTCACATAAGAAATATTCTTTGGCTATAAATCTTCTTTTAATTTGTCTATTTAGGTTCATACGATGATTTTATTTCGAAAGCGAGTGGCATGCAGGACAATAATTTAGTGGAACATCCTTCCCCCTTGGACATATAAGCAACCTGAATTTGTGACATATAAATGGAAATTGTTCATAGAATTTCTCTTTTAGTATCTATGTTCTTTAAAATTGGTTACTTTTTATAGTAACTGTTGAATTGTTTTGACATTATCCAGTCAAGAATATGTATATCTTTAAAGAAAAGATCAGGAAAATATAAAGTGAGTCACTCATGGATCCACTGCCATACGGACCACGGACGTGGCTATTTAGGCCTTGTTTGGTTTGTGTTTCCCAAAATTTTTTGGGAAAAATTCTCTACAAATAAGTTTTCAAAAGTAATCAAACCAAACAAATTTTCCCAAAAAAATTTCCCAAAACTTGTTTGGTTTACAAGTTTTCCAAACAAATCTCTCTCTCATACACATCAAATCAATCACTTTTTCCAAAACTCTCTCTCAAAATAATTTTCCAAAACATCTTTTGAAAAAAACCAAACCAAACAACTTTTCGTACTTTTTATCTCTAAAACTCATCTCCCAAACTCAAACCAAACATACCCTTAATGTTGTACACTAGTTCTGCTATAATTGAAATTCAGTAATGCTATGTTAAACTAATGCATTGGTAACACATAAAATGATATCCAAAACTGGTCACCATAGCATTATTGATTAAAAATTTGAAAACTTGATCAATTAATGCTCAAGACAAGAACAAGTCTAGTAATGATGATTTGACACTAGGATGCTCGTTTGTGATGTGCTGTTGCCTAATCTTCTTTTTTATTTAAAAGATTTGGTAAATGTTTGACTTGGTGGTTACAGCTGTACAACAAATTCACCTTTTGACAATTGGATAATGCACTCTTGTTTGCGAGGGAACTTAAAGGTGGCCACCTGTGTTGATGTACTATTGTACTTTTGGGAGTTTTGGTTCTCTGCTACCATGGTTTGAAAAGTTGGTCAAAATCGTTACACAACACTGTTATGCGACGGTGATCAATGTGGGTTGATTGCCACAATATGAAAGCAGTCTGTCCAAAAATTAGTCAATACTAGTGCTCAATGTTGTTATGATATAGTATTCCTAGCCATGTTACTGACATAGACTGACATAATTCGTCCTTGTGAAATTCACAACATATCAGCCATTTTAGTCCAGTATTGGCTGTTAAGTCCATCACAGTTGGTAATGGTTGTCAAGGATCATTAATGTGTTTCATGACAAGTGAATTTTTGTTAGTTATTTTAGAAGAACATCTCTATCTCGCCATATTTTATTTTCACCTATTCTCCGATTTAAACTGGATTTCTATTAGATTAGCACTTTTAGAGGTCAAAATAGAGAAGTTTTTTGTCTATATCTTCATTCAAAACTAAGAAGTTGAAATTGTATCCTTTTTTTTGAGATGGACATGATACCATTAAAAAAGAAAAAGAAAAAGAAAAATTAAGGAACCAGCAATTTATTGAATAAATAAAGTACAAGGTATCTTTTAAAGGGAAGTACAAAAGGTTGGAGATGGAACACCACCACCATGTACATGGGCACCTACAAAATGATACCACACCCACACATCACAAACATAGAAAACATGACTCAAGGAAGGATTAAAGACACCAGATTTCATCATATTTCACCAATATAGCCCCTTGTTTTGCTAAATCATCTACCACATAATTTTGAAGACCTTAATGACCTCTTAAAACTCCGTCTCTTGTATGGATTCCAAGATTTCATGTATGTGTACTATAATGACAAGAAGTCTTCCCCAATGCACCCTATGACCATGCCCGAACTGCTTATATGTGATTAAGACTTAAAAGGAAGGCTTCTGTCAAGTAAGAAAAGAACCAAGATCTTCTGTTGCATAATCATTGAGTATTTTTTCTACAGCTGGTTATATAAAGGACTTCTCAGTTTTGGTTATGATAGTAATCATATAGGAAGTAAAAAAAGGTGAAGATGCCTGCTAGTTTTGTTGGTAAGGTCTGTTGGTTTGGTATCAGGGACTTGCGATCAAATCTTGCCTTCACTTGGGGTTGAGGTAGGGGGAGGGTTATCCCTTGTTTTATCATTGTAGGACCCAAAAAGAAAGTAGAGAGGTACGTGGAGGCAATTTTTACTAAACCAAATAAAATACAATTTCAACAATAAATCTTATCTGTGGGTGTCATAATTAACTAAGAAGTTTAAGACATTAGAATAGAGAGATTTGGGGTTCAAAATCAATTTTTATTTGGTTTTCTGTGATTTGCTGGCAAAATGGAAATCCACAGCTTCAATAATCAATTCTCATAGCATGCTGTCTAGTGCTCATGATACAGCATTGTGACCGCAACTGTTATCATGACCAGTATTGTGATTTAAAACCATGTCAGTGATCATTAATTGGTTTTTGTGGGTCAACTTACATACATTAAGGATATCTACTTGGCCACAGAATGTTTTGATCCTAGGTGATGCACTTTTGGTTTCTAGATCTCTTATACTAATAAAAAAGAGTTCAGCTGAACATGGACTTCTGCTTGTTTCTTTTGCAGAGATGAGAAAGGTTTGTTTTATGCACTGGATCTTGGCGGCACAAACTTTCGTGTCCTGCGTGTACAATTGGGAGGGAGAGACAATCATGTTGTTAAACAAGAATTTGATGAAGTTTCAATTCCTCCTAATTTGATGATTGGGACTTCAGACGTGAGTATCTATTCTGCCAGCTATACATTCATTAGCCCTCATTAGATTGCTTTCATATTCTGAAAGCTTTGAACTATGGTGATTTCAGGGATTATTTGATTTTATTGCTGAAGCACTCAAGAAATTTGTTGATACAGAAGGCGAAGATTTTCATCTTCCCCCTGATAGACAAAGGGAATTGGGTTTCACCTTTTCATTCCCGGTTAAGCAGACATCAATTGCATCAGGGGCTCTTATTAAATGGACAAAAGGCTTCTCTATAGAAGAAGCGGTTAATTTCAATTACCTTGACTCGTTTACTTTTTGTTATCTTTAAAATTGATTTCATTATCTGCAGTTGCTAATTTTAGTTGTCAGGTTCAAATAAAGTAGACTTGAACAATCTGAAGAAGTTTATAACAAGTTGTTATATGGCTTCTGTTAGTTTTGGTTGAGATTAATGCTTATGTTTTTGTATCTTGTTTCCATTGTTGATCTCATGGTTATAATCTTCATTTGAAACAATATTAAGGCATTTGAATTGCTGCCTAATATGATGATTCTTTTACCTTATTGCTTAACTTGGTGTAACTTTTGCATTCCCTTCATGTGCTGACTTAGAAAGAGGTGTTATTGACGCAATGGAACAGAACCATAGGAATCTTTCCTAGTTGATTTGTTAGAGCCTCCTTTTGAGATTAAGAAATAGAGAATTCCAGTTTAATTTGGCTGCAATAGTTGGATTCAGCTTGAGCATCTTTTCCACACACATGGTCGAGTGTGCATAGATTTTTTATTATTTTTGTTTTAGAGCTTCCACTGTTTAAAAGGAAAGGACACTGAAATTTGCGTGCTTATAATTTGCTCTTGTTCGGAGGTCTTGCTGATCAATACATTTCAGAATTCTGTTGTGCAAACACTCACTGTACGGTTTCTGTTAAAAAAAAAAAATGCTTATTTTTTGGGTAGTATTTCAGAACATTCTATGTTTTATTCCATTTAAGTAAATATTGGATGTAATATATTCTTTGCATATTCTTTTCAATCTCCCTATTAGATTTGTTTTTATGTGCTTCATTTCTGTAACAGCAGAGAAGCATGCTAGCATGTCCCCACTTAATTTTAGAACTTAAAATAATAATAATTAAGTAATTAAACTATGAGCGGTACTTTCATTATCTGTGCACCCCGCTACTCAACTGTCTGTATTTATTGGACACTATAAATTAGTCTTTTATTTTTTCTTTTCTTTTGGCGATAAAATCTACCCCTAGTGGACCCTCAAATCGTTGGATAAGGTGTTAGTTTTTCCTCCCCTTCTGTGCATAATTGCGTGCATGCGTAACTGATTAAACCTTTTATGCATATTGGATTCTACTTTTAAAATATATAGGGTATGTTTGGTTTGAATTTGTAGAGTGATTTTGGGAAAAATTTTCTAAAAAATTTGTTTGGTTTGTAAATTTTCCAAAACAATTTCCAAAATCACTTTCTTTCTCTTACCTATCAATCAATCACTTTTTCCTTTTTCTTTCTCCTCTATCATTCTCAATCACTTTTTCTCTCATACATATCTACTCGATTATAACAAAATATCAAATCATTCCAAACTCCCAAACTCCAAAACTACTTTCAAAATGCACAACCAAACAAATCAAAAAAATTTCTAAACTCTCTCCCCAAAACGATTTTTTAAAACTATTCTCCCAAAACCAAACTAAACATACCCATACTCTATAGTCTTTATTCTTTATTGTGTATCAAATGATTGATTTTCTTAATGTGCATACTTTCTCTACAATTCTTTGTTTTTTATGCATATGTATGTGGTTATACTTTTGTTGAACATTTAAGCTCTAGTCTTTATTGTGTCCCAAATAATTGATTTTCTTAAATAATAATTACTTTTAACTAGTCCAAGGTTAAGATGAGGAAAGATAGAATTAGGAGTGTGAATGAATCTGGGAGATGGTAGAGTTGGTGCTTACTGCAAATAAAATGAGAGAAAGTTGTTTAAGATAGTTTGGTTATGTACATTGAAGACTCATAATTACATAGTTAAGAAGAGTGACACTATCCACATTGAGGGTGATGTACGAGACAAGGGAGACCGGAATTACTTAGGTTAAGATAATAAAGGAAGACATGTTAATTTTGTGATTTAACTGAAATTTGTGGCTCTTGATTGAGCAGAATGGCGGAACAAGATTCCTGTAGCAGACCCCAGGTTACTGAGTTAGGTTTTGTTGAGATAAGGTTAAGTATTTGGCTTAGTTGTCCTAGAAATTGTGATGAACAAAACCTTGTTTGGAAGAGGAAATTATGTTCTCAGCCATAGTTGTTACATGGGCTCCTAAAGGCTTGCCAAGGCTCAGACAAAGCACCTCATTCTATGTTGCAAAGCCTCTTCAGATAAGTCCTCATAAAACACCAGGTGTGCACCTTTTCAGTAGGCTCTAGGCTCTAGAAAGGAGCAGGCTCAAGGAAGTTGCACCTTTTTATCTTATAATAGTTCAATCATATTTTGTTATACTAATTGATATGCTTTGTATCATATTCACAATCTAATAAAAAAATAATATTACAAATAATATTGTCTAATCATTTTTGGTCTTTAGTATTCTAGATTCATAGGCTTATGGTTGACTACTTGAAATAAATATCTCCAGTATTTGACTCTTTGTGTTCAGAATTACACTATATATAAAAGTTTATGGTTGCGACTTTTTATTATTGTAGATTTGTAATGGTATTTGATTTAATTGATGCATTGACCAATTTGAAAGATGTACATTTACATTGATTTAGTTGCCCTCTTAGTTGATATTTTGAAAAATTGACCTTTTGTTTGTGTTACATATTTTGAATTACTTTCAGTTCTAAGTATACTCATTTGACATACATATCACACATGACGTACAACTTTACTTCACTCAGGCTTGTGCTTTATGTTATGCCTCGCACTTTGGCACTAGGAGACCTTTGGCACCTTAATGTGCCTTGCGCCTATAACAACTATGTTCTCTATGTACTCTACAAAGAACATGCTATTATGACATGGATTCAATAACCTCATGTCTTAACACTGTTTATTACTTGCCTTCTAACGCTTTCCATTTTTTTTGGCTGGCTTTATAATAGGTTGGACAAGATGTTGTGGCAGAGTTGACAAAAGCCATAGAAAGAGTTGGTCTTGATATGCGTGTAGCTGCTTTGGTAAGTCATTTCTCCTTTCAGGATCTCCACTAGGATTTACATTTTTGTGAGGGTGATGATTTATGTTCAACACTGGCAATAGAGTGGTGTCGTGGATTCCTTAATATTTCACTTGGTGAACTACTACTACTCAAACTAGAAGCCTTTCTTGAGCTGCTTCAGGTCAATGATACCATTGGAACACTCGCGGGAGGCAGACACAGTAACCCAGATGTCATTGCTGCTGTAATTTTGGGTACTGGAACCAATGCAGCGTATGTGGAGCGGGCACATGCAATTCCCAAGTGGCATGGCCTACTGCCTAAATCGGGAGATATGGTTAGCAGTTTTCAAATGTTTGTTGTCTAATGTTATTCAATCTTCTTCGAAACCTCCAACTGATTGTTTTTCTTTCCTTTTTTCCTACCTTATCTTTTATTTGGGTAGAAGTGTATATGCTGTCAACTGAGCGTGGAGCATACGTATCATATAATTTGATTATGAATATTATCTTTGTAATTTTAAAGGTTATCAACATGGAGTGGGGCAACTTCCGCTCGTCGCATCTTCCACTAACAGAATATGATCAAGCATTGGATGCTGAGAGCTTAAACCCCGGTGAACAGGTTGCTGTTTGTCTTGTTGCTATTTAGTTTTATCTAGTTAATTCTTACATGGATGAAACAATAAATGTTTGATTTCATCTCTTTTTTTGTTTTTAACCTACTTGGACAGATTTTTGAGAAGATGATTTCTGGCATGTATTTGGGAGAAATTTTACGCGTAGTTCTGTGCAAGATGGCTGAAGAAGCTGCATTTTTTGGTGATACTGTGCCCCCAAAACTGAAAGTTCCATTTATTTTAAGGTATGCCATTGTGTTCATAGCCTCTCTATTTATGCCTGATGTTTTCCAAGGATGGCTTTTTCTTACTTATCATTCTGTTTCAGTTTGAAAGCCTTGGTCATTATCCTGTGCTCCATATCTGGAGTGGCCAATGATGCAGATCAACCTGTTTAAATTAAGAGATTATACCATTTTCTATTTAATTGACCAACTTCCTTCTCAATATAGTATTAAAGAAGCTGTAGTTAATTAGCATCTTGGGTTTCTTGGGCACCAATGCGTTGTTGCATGGAACCAAATATAGAATGCATGAAGTTCTTTTCAATTCATGAGTGCGCAAAAGTGCTTTTTGATTCATGAGTGAATTCAAGCCGGTAAGGTGGATGAGCAAAAATGCTAATGGGAATGGTTTCAGTAGTTAAACCAAATATTTGGTCCTGAGCACACCTCCTTCGAACTAGTTGTGAAAAAGAGTATGTAAGTAGAGATTTTTGGGAGCATCTTGTACTGAGAAATATTTAGCATTGTATGGTAGAAAAATGGACTAATCTTCATCCCCCCACCCCAATCTCAGCCATCCAAAAAATAAATTTAAAAATAAAATACTAAACTTTATACAAATTCATTGTTTCGAGTAGGTGATTTTTGCTACTGTTGACTTTCTGGGGAGGCCTTGGAATTTAATGAGTTCCAGTCCCTACTTTTGGTGTTCTCCCCTTGCTTGACGTGCTGTTCATTGTAATAACGTGAGCCACATGAGGTTTTTGTCCATCCTGCTTGAAAGCTGGGTGTCGCAAGTAATTCACTTCTTCATGTCTCTGCAATGCATCACATAAATGTAATGTTGAAATTTGTCTGCCTGGAACAGTAATAACTCAAATTTGCTGTTTACTCTATATGCTTGAACACATGCCATAATGTTAGTGCACACTGCTTTTAGATGATCTACGATTACGTACTTCGAGTTTCTCTTTAACAACGAATTGCCATTTCAGATATCGGAGCTAAAAACCATAGCATGTGCATTTGATATTCGTCTGTGAATCTTTTTTATATATTTTTTTGGTTCTTGTGAGAGTGCGTGTGTGTGCGCGTTCACATGATTTATTTTGTTTGTATTAGATGTTTTGTGCTTTGCATAAACACTTATCAGTTGTATTATTAGAGCTTCAAAGAGAGTTTCATGCTTATGGTAACATGTGCAGGACCCCTCATATGTCTGCAATGCATCATGACACTTCTTCTGATCTGAGAGTGGTTGGGAGCAAGTTAAAGGATGTCCTAGAGGTATATCACTTGCTTCCCTTTAGAAAATACAAATTTTGCTATCCAAAGGGAGGTTATTTAGGGGTTTCTTATTTGTTTTATTTTTTTTTGCTTCCTGTTTAGATATCTAATACTTCGCTGAAAACAAGAAAAGTAGTAGTCGAGCTCTGTGATATCATTTCTTTCCGTGGAGCACGCCTGGCTGCAGCTGGGATTCTAGGCATCCTCAAGAAATTGGGGAGAGACACACTGAGGGAGGGGGAGAAGCAGAGGTCAGTGATAGCATTGGATGGTGGGCTGTACGAGCACTACACAAAATTTAGGAATGCTATGGAGGGCACTCTTAAGGAGTTGCTGGGGGAGGCATCTGGAACCATTGTCATCGAGCATTCCAATGATGGCTCTGGCATTGGAGCTGCCCTCCTGGCAGCCTCACACTCCCAATATCTCGGGGAGTCTTAATTATGGTCAAAGGCCAAGTATCCTGTTGGTTGAAGGAGCTTGAATTTATTTATTTTTTCTTTTTTCTTTTGTATATTTTTCCTTTCTCCCCTTTCTCATCAGAACTTGCTTTGGATCTCTTAGTTCAAGACACCGTGCAAGAAAATCGTTAATTTTAGGTCCTGAAGAGCAATGGATTAAATATGCGTTGAGGGGCTGAGTGTCACAAACAAGCTTTTCAGGTGTTTTCTGTTCTACACTCTTTTTCCAGTACTGAAATCTGCATCGGTACTAGTTACTTAGGTTTTTTTTTATTGTTTTTTGTTTTTCTTTTCTTCACGAAATAGAGAATAAATGGGGGATTAAGGGTCTTTTTTGAGTTAGTTGCTTTTTGCAGAACATTCTTCCCGTATTATACTGCAAATAATACAAAAATTTTATGGGCATAAATAGATAATGTACGTGTACTCTTGGTTTCAGGAGATGTAATTCACTTCGTATTTTGAAGCACGGTTATGCTCCAGGCCCCCATAATCAGGATTCTCTCCTTATTCTCTCTTCTGGACTCTCTACTTGCTGGGTCATTGGGTTCACCTTTGGGTTCAATTTCGATAATCCGAATCGTTTACATTTTAAGATTTGTTGAGTATATCATACCTGTTAAAAATCAAGTTGATCGGATATCAGAAATTACGTGTTAGGATCATTGAACTAAAAATTATTTTTTAAAAAAATTTAATAAATAGTTTTCTGAACACATGCTTTCTGATATCCGTTCAACTTAATTTTTTACATATATGATATGCTCTACAAATATTAAAATGTGAACGGTTCGGATCATCGAAATTGGAATCAAAAGTAGGTCCAATGGCCTAGCAAGTAGGGAGGCAAGGAGAGAAATCAAAGAGAGGATCCTGATTCCCCAGCACCCCCGCACCCCCACACACATTTGTGAGAGAGAGGAAAAAAAAAAAAAAAAAAAATAATGTGTGGTCAAAAATCAATTGGGGCTGTGGGTTCAAAAATTGTGAGGGTCCAAGTATTTTTCTTTGAAAGCACCTTTTTTTGAACATCTTTGAAAGCACCTTAAAGGCTGTGTTTTTTTATTTAAGAATTGGGTATGATTTGTGAAGGGAAATGAAAAATTGAAGGAAATGTGAATAAAATATAAGTTGTTTTTTTTTTTTTTTTTTTTCCTTCTCTATATCTGTCAGTTCTTTTTTTTTTTTTTTTTTAGGAAATATCATTTTGGCCCTTAAATTATTACTCGAAAATCGCTTCAATCCTTGTACTTTCAAATGTATTAATTTTATATCTAAATTATTTAATTTTAAATCCATTTTATTCATGCCGTTTCTAATTAAATGGCACTTGTTGATGTGGCATCAAATTCATTTAAATATTATTTTTGTTTCCCAAACTAGTCCAAAAGAATTAATTAGACCTCTTATATATATAAAAAAATTAAATATTTAATAATAATATTTTTTTAATCTAAAAAAGTGTGAAAAATAAATTTTAAATAAAAAAAGTTAAATATTAGTCTTGTTAAGTATCCTTTAGAAAGTAATTGTTAATTTTTATGTTAATTTGCAATTCAATCAATGATATTGGAGGTGCTCGCGAATCGGATTAGGTCGGGTAATTTTTCATCCGCCATTTGTCCAAATTTAGGTTGATTGGAAAAAATCTATTTGTATTCGTTCGCTTTGTTAGTAAATGCAAATTAAGCAGGTCGTGAGAGTTGGCAGATGAATGCAGATCAATTTGGCGATTTGGATTATAATGTTTTATGCTTTCTTTTATTATTATTATTTTTGAATTATTTTAGAGTTTATTTATGTATTTATTTATTTTTATTTTGGAACTTATTTGAGTCCAAAATTTTTTATTTATCATTTCTTATAATTAAAATAAAGGCCAAATTTTCATATTTCATAAGTAGCTAATATTATTTCTAAATAAAATGTCACTTTTTTTAACATACGAAACATAAAAACATAATTCCATTTTTTTAATTGACGGATCGAGTTGGGTTGAGTGATCTCTTATCCACCATTTGTCCGAACATAAGCAAATTTAAAAAATCTCCATCTACATACGCCTGCCCATACTATTGAAACCACTTAAAAATGAGTGAATTTGGTCGGGTTAGGTCTGTTTTGGTAGATTAATTGGGTTCGTGAGCACCCCTAAATGATACAACTGAGTAAGTACTAATTTCGATTTTATTATCTCAACATATTCATTTTCATTGTTTAATATAATTTTTCAAAGATTAAAAAAAAATGTTACTCTTATAAAGCATGGTCTAAAGTTTTTAACCACTCAATTTTGAAATTACTATTAGTCAATCAATTTTATTGAAATTAATTTGAGGAATAAGGTAGTTACAATTGCGCGTGCGTACATACATAGAGTAGCCAATGAATTTTCAACTTAATTAGTTTCTTTATGATAGACTTGAGATAATTTGAGACTTAAAAAGACAATTCTAAATGATGATTTTATATTTTTTTAATTATTTTTTTTTGCAAAGTAAATAGAGATATGAATTTCCTTAATTTGACTAACAAAATGACCTTGGATAGAGTTGAGTGGAAAAGAAGAATTCATGTAGTCGACTCTATTTGATAAGACTTAAGGCTTGGTTTGATTTGGTTATATGGGAGTCTAATTAATTTTTGAGATATAGTTTGAGGGATAAAATGAAATTACAAACGAAATTTAGTGTCACGTCAGCAAATTTTGTTTGATTTTAGATGGCAACTAATGGTGAGGTAAAATTGATCTAAAATTGAATAGTTTAAATATAAAATTAATATCATTAAAAATAGAAGAGTTAAATTGATTTTTAAATAATAATTTAAGAGAAAAAATAATATTTCGTTTTCTTCTTTTCAAATTCTTATTCGAATTCATGTTATAAATACTATTATTTCTTGATATATTTTTTTAAAATACTATTGGGAATGAAAATATTATTTAAATATACATGTTTTTCCCTTGATACAGTATTATTTAAATACTATTCAGTGTGTTTGATTTCAGTTTTCTGAATTCAGTTTTTTGAAAATTGAGTTTTTTATTTTTTTATGTTTTTTTGTTTTTGTTTTTAGTGAATATTTTTTAAATTTTAAGTAATTTTTTATTTTTTATTTTTAGATGCACCTTATTTAAATATATCTAAATAGTAAAATATTTGTTAAAAAATATTTTAAAAAATTAATAAATACACAAGAATACGAAAAATATACTGAATTTTCGTATTTTTTTTTGTATTTTTTGGTATTTAGTGTATTTTGTAAAGGTTTTTTTCACAAATATTATACTTTTTACGTGTATTTATGTTTGGTGTTTCTCGAAATTAAAAAAATTACTTAAAATATAAAAAAATTCATTAAAAATATTAAAATACACAAAAATAAAAAAATAAAATTTTTTGAAAACTATTTTCTAAAAATCAGAACTAAACAAAGTGATCGGTAGTGTAAATATTTACACGATGATGGGTCCATCTCTAGCTAAGATAATGGGAGTAATGAATGCGAATATCTTTGATGAGTTGCATATATTATTTCTTCATACATTTTTTTTTTTTTTTTGTGGATTTTTTAATATTTATTTATATCATTTTCTTTTTCAAATAGCTACCTAAAGGTGACAAACTTAACATGAAACTATGAACTTGTCCAATTATATCTATTTAAAACTCGTTTTTATTCATAAATGAATTTAGAGGTTATTATATTATGGCGAACTCATCAAAATCTATTTTAATTAGGTTTGTAAATCCACATCTTCCATCACCACCATGAAATCTATTGCCGTCACTCTTTCATCACAATTGTCACCACCACTCTAACCACTTTATCACCATCGCGCCACCACTACTATCACAGTTGACAACAATGCTACGCCACCCCATTACTGTCGTTACCACTATTACTACCATCATTGTTACTCAACCACCACCACCACGACGCCCATCACCACTACTTCCACTATTATACTACCACCACTATTGCTCCTCCATTACTGTTCTTGCTGCTGCTGTCACTACTCTTCTATTCTACAATCACCACCACCCTATTACCAATACCTCCACCACTGTCACTACTCCACCACTACTACCACTTTTCTACCGCCACCCATCCGCCGCTACCACTGCCACTACCTCCACCACCACCATCTTTTGGGGAAAAAAAAAACTTTAATAAATTAAATAGGTTGGTCTAATTCATTTGTCCAGTTGGTTTTCAATTCAACTCAACTCACTTACATTCGTTTATTAAATGAGTAAATTTTGATTATGTTGTTTTGAATACGTAACTTGTTTTTGCTCAAACTTCTTGTTTGCCACATCTAATGTAGACTAAAGTTGTAATGGAGGATCTCCATTATATTATCCAATGATTTGTCATTTTTTCTAAATTTATCCAATGATATGTAATTATTCTTTCTAAATTTAAAATAGTGATAAATTCTTATACTTACTTCACAACCTTTAGATAATGGCTTTTTTTTTCCTCTTTTTATTTTATTTATTTTTTATTTTTATTTATTTATTTATTTTTTTTAAGAACATGAAAAAAAGTTATATTAAAATAAAGCAAACAACATGCAACAAAGGAAAATAACAAGACTTTAAATGGCCAAAGTACAAACAATAAAAAACAAAAAATTCGCAAAAAAATCAGTTACGATCTAAGGAAAACCACATATTTTTTCATAGATGTAATTTGGAAAGTTATATTTGTATTGAACCAAGCAAGATCTGCATCAACACCCGCCATAGACGTCGTCCCCATCACTGCTGTCCAACTCCGCCGCTGCCACCATACATTAGACATTGCTAGAAGCTAAAGTTGAAGAGGAAAAACACTCATTATGGTATGGGAGAAGGCTTGAGAGAAGATTATAAGTGTCGAAAATTCAAAAATTTATGTCCAAATTGAAGGAGAAACACTCAAAACCCTTGCTCCCAACATAAAAAATCAAGATTTACACTCTAGAAGTGCAGATCTATATTTTGAGAGTGTAAATCTACATTTTAGAAGTGTAAAGGAGGTCGCCGGAGCATTGCTAAAAATCTCCTGGAGAAAAGCTTTGCTCTCTCTCTCTCTCTGGACACCCTTAGATGATGTGGGATACACTAGCAGTGCGTAACTGTGGGCAGAGGTGGAGGCACACAAGGTCCAGGGGGTCACATGGCCCCCTTGGGTTTTTGGAATTTGTTTTTTTCCAAACATAAAGAAAATATTTTAAATAAAAAAAATTATAAAAATATTATTTAAAGTGAAATGTCAATGACATTTTTAAAATTATGAGAATAATAATAGTTATTTTGATTGAAAGTAAAGAGACTACGATAAGTTATATTATTATTTATGAAAATTTCAATATAATAGTGATGTCTATCATTATTGACATGCAAACATAATTAACCTCAATGAAGATATATGAAATTTATTGGATTGTTAGGTACATTTGACATGTAGAGTTTGTCTTCCATATGTTTCTTTCCATTCATAACTAAAATGACCATTATATAAATTATAATCAAGCAACACATCTTCAATTATAAAAATAAAAATAAAAAATTATAATAGGTCATAACTAATATCAAAGTCATAACTAACTATTACTTGATATATAGTCATAACCAAAATAACAACTACGATAAGTTATAACTAAGTTATATCTAACACTATAATGTGTCATAACTAAAGACCACGAAGATCATAATTGCGACATATGATAGATACTTTTTTTTATGGTGTGTTTTATAGAATTTCTCTACTAAAATATATTATTTCTATCTCAACTTATCTTCTTTTTTAATTTTCCAATCTACCTGTAAATAGTTACTCCCCAATATTTATATAAAATTTAATCTCAATCTTTTAATTTAAAATTCACATTTATCCAAATGGACTCTTAATATTTAAGTTCAGTAATATCTCATTGTTGTTTATTATAAAAAAAAAAAAATTGCTTGGTTAGAGTTTTTCAAAAACACTTTTAAGAAAATTCTACTTTCTTGTTTTCCGTTTTTTTTTATTTTTACTGAATTTTTTAAAATATTTTAAGCAATTTTTTTTTTAATTTTTAGATATACCTAGCATAAATATATCTAAAAAGTAATAAATTTGTGAAAAAAACTTTTTAAAAATTCACTAAATACCAAAAATATAAATAAAAAAATACGAGAATTTTGTACATTATTTGTATTTTTATGTATTTATTAATTTTTTAAAATATTTTTTTCACAATTTTTTTACTTTTTAAATACATCGAAGTAAAGTGCATATAAAAAAGTAAAAAAAAATGTTTTAAATTTTAAAAATATTCACTAAAAACAAAAAAAAGACGAAAACAAAAAAATTCAATTTTTAAAAAATTTAATCTAAAAAACTCAAACCAAACACACTAATGTTATCATTAATTTGTGCCTCATCTCCATTAAATTTCTGACTACACCACTGACTGTGGGTGTTTGTATTACAAAGAGGGCTATGGGTTTTGGTTTGGGAAATGATTCGAATTTCATGCTTACACTAAAGCATGTTACAATGTCCATTCATTCACAGCAATGTTAGGTATCATGAAAAACCTTTCATGAAAATAATCATAAAAGTTTTGTGACTCTTGGATTATACTTAGAATAAAGTACCACACACTAATCAAGATAATCTAAAGATCATAAATCTTTTATTATCATTTTCATAAAAAAATATTCATGATTCCTAACTTTTCTCATTCAAGAATCCAAATCCTCAAGGATTATTGAGAGAGGGAGTTTTCTTTTTCTAGGATAACATAATAGGGGCTACTACCATTTCCTCCATCCTCCATCCTCGAACCTTTCAACCTTATAGTGGCGGGACACATGTGAATAAAAATTTCTTTGGAGTTGTTGAGACATAGGAGAAATGCGGGCTACCCCCAGTAAATGGGGACCCCCAGTGACCCCCAGCCCACGTGGCTGAGGGGGATTGGCAGAAAAGTGAAAAAAAAAAAAAAAAAAAATTGGCCAATCACAGTTGGCCACGTCACTGGGGGTCAACCCCCAGTGGGTGTAGGAATCACGATTGTATTGCAAGAGCATCAAATATCGCACCTTTCGATCAAATATCGCTAATGAAGCAAGAGATACCACCCGAGTTACAGACCTGGCGGTTAACCACATAGCTTGCTATATGCTTTGTGGGCCTTATTTGGTTTGTTTTTTAGAAAAAATTTTGAGAAAAATTCTCTATAAACAAATTTTTAAAAGTAATCAAATTAAACAAATTTTTCTAAAAAAAATTTCAAAATTTTGTTTGGTTACATACTTTCCACAATCATTCTCTCTCTCATACACATCAAATCAATCACTTTCTTTAAAACTCTCTCTCTAAAATAATTTTCCAAACCATTTCTGAAAAAAGACAAACCAAACAAATTTTCATACTTTTTATCTCAAAAACTACTCTACAAATATAAACCAAACACACCAATCTCTTAGTGTGTTTTTGTTTGTTTGTTTGTTTTTAAATCGGCAACCATGTTAATAGTTGCTTATCTGTGGTGTAAAAGAGTTGAGTGATAGATTATTTAAGTTTCATTAAAAACTTAACAAATTTTTAAATATATTTAAATTTGACTTGTTTAGTTTTCAAGCCGATCTAAATGAGTTTTGATTGAGCTAATAATGAGTTGAGTTTGAAAAGTTTGATTTTTATAAGTAGGGGTGGGCCATGGTTTATCTGACTTGCAAAATCCGCCCAACCCGCATACAAATGGGTGGTTTCGCAAACACAATGCGGGTGGATGCGATTTGAAATATAGCATGTTTGCGGATTGCGGGTTTAACCTGTACCCACAAAAACTCGTTCGCACATTTAAAAAAAAAAAAAAAAAAAATCTTATTTCATTCCTATATATCCTACCTAGATATTTTTGAATTGATCTTTAGCTCATTTTTTGGGTTGAGACATGCTATTGGATATTCTTGTATTTGAAAGAAATATTGTTTCATGAAGATGATGCTATGTGAGACATGCTCTGATGATGTTATAAAATGCATATCATATATGCACCCTTTTTGTGTGCACATAAGCATTTCACATCTATTACAAATCCAAACACAAGTCTTAGTCTCACTTGACTGGGAAGAAATTTCTATGTAATAGTCTTCTTTATTTATTTATTTATTTATTTTCTTTTATTTTCTTTTTCCCTCTCTTTATCTATTAGTCTAGTGATGAAATTTCTCCGCACTTGTCTATGTAATATGTATGAAATTTCTGTGTTACGAATTGATTTTGTTGTATTTTTAATTTTATAAGTTTTAATTCATTAATTATTAATGTTGGAGCATTTTAGAAAATGGGGAGAAAAGGGCCCAAAATAAATATTTACAAAATGGGAAAAAAAAAGGCTCAAAAATAATTTTTTGAATAAAAAAGTTCAATCTGCAAACTGCCCACACATCTGCGAACTCTATCCGCACAAATCACAAACCGCACTGCGGGCAGTTGTGGGTTAACTTTTTCCCAAACCGCATAGATGCGGACGGGTCCAAACCGATCCGCAAACCGTCAAAATCTGAACTGCGGACATCCCTATTTATGAGTATATAAGATTAGAGCTGAGTAGAATGTTGTTCAATCTTGACATAAAAATTTAATAAACGTTTACATGGTGTTTAGCTTGTTTACATTGTAAGCCAATTTCAAATGAGCTTTTAGTGACCTGAGCATGAGTAGCTTAATTTGTTTTACAACCCTACGCTTATGCAGGCTTTAAAAATCAAAAGAGTAACTAAACCTTGGACAGCAAATTACCATCTTGGCCTTCAAAAATCCTCCAGTGCTTAAAATTATCAGGGAAATCAGGAGAGCAATCATACTCGCTTCTAACATTACACCCTTCACGTCTCGATTGGTGACTGCAATTGAGCAGGATTCGCAAAACCTCCTTCATGCTAGGCCTATTTGAGGGAAGTGGGCAAGTGCAAATGATCCCAAGCTTGAAAACACAAGTCATATTGTCCAAGTAATGACATTCTGTAACCTTCTCGTCTAGGATATCAACTATGTGGTTTCCTTCTTGATTATTATAACATCGAAATGCCCAATCGGCTAGGCACATATCTTCATTCCCATCGTTGGCTTTCCTTCCGGTAACTAGTTCCAGAAGGACAACACCGAAGCTATATACATCAACCTTCTCGTTCACTCTTCTTGTACGAGCATACTCTAAAATTCATATATAGTTTAAAAGATGAATGCCAAAAAGTATGAACGCAAAATAAATTTTAGAGTTCTTTTGATTGCAACTTATAAGTTGATTGATTTTTTTGACTTATTTTTTTTTGTTTTTAGTGAATTTTTTTAAATTTTTGAGTCAAGATTTTTATATCTTAGGTTTCATCTAGACTAGATAATCTAAAAAATTAATTAATTAATAATTTTTTTTTTCAAAAATGGTTCATTAAGGCTAAAAATAAGCAAACTCTTTTAGGGTTTTTTTTTTTCAACAAGATAATTTTCTGTCTTTAGTAAATTTTATTTAAAAAATTTTAGCTCAGCCCCTGAGTAGTTCCCACCGTGATTTGCAATGAAGATTTAAAAATTTTTTTTTATTAAAGGCAAAATAAGCCATTTTTTTTTATAAAAAAAATTTAAAAAAAATTAAATACGATATTAAAAAGGTTCATTAAAGACAAATAAAGTGAAAAATAAGTAAACTTATATGTTACTTACCCGGAGCGATGTACCCAAAAGATCCAGCTACGGTTGACATAGTGTTATGCTCTTCATGCTTTACCAATATCTTTGCTAGGCCAAAATCTGCAACTTTTGCATTGAACTGAGAATCCAATAGAATGTTGCTTGATTTTACATCTCGGTGAATTACTGAAGGTTTGCAGTCATGGTGCATGTAGCATAGCCCCTGAGCAGCTCCCACCGCGATTTTTAACCGCCTAGGCCAATCCAAGACGTCACGGTGGATTGAATCCGATATGCTTTGCCACTTGTTTCCGTGGAGCCACCAATCCAAGCTATGGTTTCCCAAATACTCATAAACTAGAAGTTTTGTAGTCTCACTAGAAATGGAGCTCAACAATTTCACTATGTTGGAATGGCGAATTGTGCCCAGTATTTGAACTTCTGCTAAGAATTCCTTCTCGAGCTTTTGATCCAAGTTTTTAATACTCTGAATCCTCTTAACTGCTACAATTTGGCTTGAACGGTTTAAATCAACACGATATACTTTTCCTGACCCACCACATCCAATCACATTATTTTCAGTCAAATTAGATAAAATGTCTGACACTTCGAAACTTAAATTGAATATCTGATAGTGAGTAAGCTCCCACTTGGAATCCAATTTGGACCCTCTTTTCCAGCGAGTTTTGATTAGAAAGAATGTGAGTAACATAGCTGATACAAGTAAGATTGCCTTGAATATCGTGCTCAAGTTTTTAAATCCGGAATAGCAAACATCAAAGCCTAGTGATGGATTACTTGCACAAAGGCCGGGGTTGTTCAAGAAACTAGTATTGAAAAATGTCTTTTCCAACTCAGCTGGGATTCTACCGGTGAGACAATTGGAAGACAAATTGAGAGAAATTAGCATCAAAAACCCCATCTGAGGCGGAATTTGACCTGAGAACTGATTCCCTGACAAGTCCAAATTAGTGAGACTAGGTAAAGAACCAAATTTGGCAGGAATTGGACCAGAGAGCTGGTTCTGACTAAGATTCAGAGACGTTAACGACTTCCAGGACAAGATATCTGATGGAAAATGACCCGAAAATTGATTCCCATCAAGCAGAAGAGTTGTCAGAAGAGGAAGAGCTGTCAATTCTTGAGGTACTGTACCACTAAAGAGGTTGTTACTTGCACTAAACACTGTTAAATGCTTCCAAGAAGACAACCCAGATGGAATTCCACCTGAAAACTCGTTGTTACTGATTTCGAGTCGAGATAAATTTGGGGCCAGTGTATCTGGAAGCTGACCGGTAAATGAATTGTCGCTAAGCATCAATATTGTCAGATTGGGCGATGTCCACAGGCCAGGAGAAATACTACCGGAAAGGTGATTACCATGAACTCGAACAATCAACAAACTTGAACAATTCGCAAGTGAATCAGGCAATTCACCACTCAAATTGTTATCAAAAGCCACAATTCCTAATAGTCCACCGTTAGCACACAAGTACTGTGGCAACTTGCCTGTGAAACTGTTTGAGGAGACCTCGAACCCCCGGAGCTTCGAATATCGCCCAAAGTCTGGTGGCAATGTTCCAGAGAGATTGTTGTAGAACAATTTTACATCTCTCAGCGAAGGAAGGCGGCCAATGGTTTCTGGTATGTCACCGGAGAGTTGATTGTAAAACAGAGCCAAACCGGACAACTTTGTTAGTTTGCCAAAATCATCAGGTATTGTTCCGGTCAAGTTGTTTTGGGATAAATCAATTATCTCCATCTTCAAAGCTTCAATGGGCCGAGGAATTGCCCCGGATAATTGATTTTTGTATAGATACAATGTTGTTAGATTCTTTAGCAGAAACAAACCAGTTGGGATGGTACCAGTCAAGTTATTGTTTGACAAGTCCAATTCCTCGAGCTCTGTTAAATTCCCAATTGTTTCGGGGATTTCTCCGATCAAACTTGAATCTTTGATCAATAGTTGTTTAAGTTTCCTCAACTGGGTAAAGCTCGGCGGTATCGCCATCGGCACAAATTCATTATCCGATAGCTCCAGCATTTCAAGATTTGACAAGTTTCCAATTTCTGGAGGGAAAGAACCGTTAAACTCATTTTGAAAAAGGCTAAGCGCTGTGAGCTCCGCAAACCGGCCAATGGCTGCTGGAATGTCGCCAGTGAAGTTGCTGCCGCTGAGGTTGAGGGTCCGGAGCTGGGTTGACAACCGGTCAATGTCACCGGGAATGTGGCCAACGAAGAAGTTTTGGGAGAGGTCTAAATGTTCCAGCTTGTAACAGTTGTAGAGAACCGTAGGGAACGGTCCGGGGATGTAATTGTAGTGGAGATCAACGGCAGTGAGGTTTTTGAGGTCACAAATGAACGGTGGGATTGTCCCGGTGATGTTTTTGTCGATGAGAGAAAGTCCGGTGACGGAGCCATTGGTGCAGGTGATCTCCGGCCAGTGACAGTGGATGGTGGAGTTGGAGTTTGAGGGTGGAGTCCAGTGGCTGATGGAGGGTGGATCAGACCAGTGTTGTTTCATTTTCAGTAGGATTATTTGTTCTAAATCAGTAGGTTGGGGGTTTGCATGCAAGGGCAGGGTGAGGAACTGGAGGGTAAATATGGAGAAAGGGATTTGGAGGGATATTATTGGGGTTATCTTGGATGTTTTAGAGGTGGGTGTTGGGTTTTTTGGGTGGTACATATCTAGCAAAATTTAGGGTGGTGGTGCTTGTGATGGTGGTGGGAGGGTTGTATTTGGTGTGGCAATGACAGAGGTTTTAAAACTTTTTAAGAGTCGAGTTTTGTTCATGGTTGTTAAAAGAGATAACAAACACCAATTAACTTTCGAATTTTAATGTGAAAATAGACTTATTTTTCTCTCTTCCTTTTTTTTTTTTTGTAGTGTTTTAGGCTTTGCCTTCACTGAAATTGTAACTGCAACTACATAAGCAACTTCATACACACATGAGAAGAAAGAAAGAGGAAGCTTCAAATCAACTTCCTTTTTTATATTTTCCTTGTGAAATAAAGGCACATTCACACACACACACACGAAGATTTCATAAGGTGTTTAAAAGTTGGGATCCTTCTGGGAAACACACTATACAAGTCCTATGTAAGTTGGAATCGAGTGTTACACGGCTGTGCCGTAATGTTGTGGTTTATGGACATCAAATGATTTCATGCCAAATTTACTTAAATTTAAAGAAAACATTGAGACATTTTATTAAGTCTGTGTTTGATAGGAGGATTTGGTGAGGGTAATGGAAATGTAAAGAGAAAGAGAAATAGAATAAAAAAGAATTGATAAGATTCGAATTAAAGTTACGTTTAGTTAAGCTGGGAAAAAGAAAAGAATCTAAAGATAAAAACTAGGATTGTATTTTCCTCTCACTTTCTTTTTTCTTGTGTTTTTCATTAAACTATTTCTATTTTTCTTATCAAATCTTTTAACCAAACACAGTCTAAGAGGGATTTAAAAAGGGAAAAAGAAAAAATAAGTGAAATGTGAATAAAATATATTTACATTTTATCTAATTTTACACACTTTCTCCATTTTCTTTTTCAAATCACTCCCTAAATTCATGAATCAAACACAGCTTAATAGATTCTTCAAACTTAACTATGAAGATAAAGTCAACACTTTTTCTTTCCATCTTCAAACTATCTATTTTTTTTTTTTAAAACTCGTAAAATATCTGGCTGTGTTTGGTTTGTGTTTCAAACTATGATTTCACACTAATAATCAACCCTCTGTTTGTTTACAGTTTTTAAATTATGATTTCAAATAAATTTCAAAACACATTTTGAAAGCATGTTTGGTAAATCAGAGAGTTTTTAAAATTTTTGTTCTACCCGGTTGTCCGAACGGACATCCGCCCAGATAGTTTTTGAATTTTTGGGTATACCCGGTCGTCTCCTGGACGTCCGGCTGGTTGACTGGAACAGTGTATCTTTTTGTTTTTTTATAGCAATTGGCATTTGTTATTTTGGGAAAAAAAAATTATATTTGGTTTTGATATTTTTTAAATATAGAAAATATTTTTTTAAGACCAAAATGACAAATTATTTGGACATTTATTTAAAATTAACCCAAAAAAAAAAAAATTGAAATAAAAATTAATTTATCACAGTAATTTTTTAAATAAAAAATATATTCAGAAATTTTAAAATTTTTTAGATAAAAAATTATTTTTTGTCAATAATTATTTATTTGGATTGAATTTTAAAAAGAGTTTGGTTATGAGTTTCGAATAGAATTTTCAATAAAGTTTTAACTTTTATGTTTGGTTATAAGTTTTTGAATTAAATTTTGAAAACTTTTTTCAAAACTCATAATCAAATAACTTTTCATAAACTCAACACTTATTTCAAAAATTCAACACTCAATTCAAATCATAATTCAAAACTTTTTTCAAAACTCATAGCCAAACAAATTTTTTCTTTTCAAATCATAATTTTTAAACTCACAAACTTAAAATATAACTCCACACTCAAATCATAATTCTAAACACAAACTAAACGCTACCTCTGTTTTTCATCTCCCTTTCTCTGTTCAATCTCTCTCTATGATCCACCGACCATTACCACCTGCTAGCCACCATTCTCCTCTGCTCAACACCATCACCATATTATTTTTGTTTCAAATAATAAAAAATAATTTTGCACAATATTAAAAGACTTTAATTTGGGCGTCCTTCCTTTGTCTTTTATGTCTGTAATTGCTTTATCAATACAATCAAGGGAGAATTTTGAAAAAGTGGATGGTGATTTTTTTCCCCCCTCAACTAATGAAAGTAGAAGATTTATTTGTATAATTGAATGCATAATAAATTATTAGTACATTTATTATTTTGTAATTATTTTTTTACTCTCCACTTTTTTGATATTCTCCCGACAATCAATATCAGTTTACACAGACTAGTCTAATTTCTTCTTATTTTTTTATTCAATCTTCATCTAAAATATATTTATTTATATATGTTTGCATGTATAGGTGCATATGTAATTATAATTTTTGCTGTTTCTGAATCAAACTCCATGTAAACTGAATAAGGACTTCACTTTGGATTTGTGAAGACAGAAATGGGGGGTCAGTTTTAGAGAGAGGAAGGGGGTCAGTTTTAGAAAGAAGAGGTTGATGAGTAATTTTGGTTTTATAGAGAGAGAATGGAATAGAAATCAAAGAAAAGAGAAAAAGAGGGACAGAAAATTGGTCACTTGATTTGTAAAGGGAAGAAAATGGAGATTGAAGAGAGAGAAGGGATGAGAGTAGAGAGAGGGGCAGACTATAGAAGGGTGTGTATTATATGTACTTCATAATTATAAAATAAAATGATATAAGTCTACTTTTTTTAAGTAATAATAATAATAATAATAATAATAATAATAATAATAATAATAATAATAAAATTAGTCTAAAGTCCCTCTTCCATTTTTAGTAATGGAAGAAATCCACAATATTATCTTTTGATGTCTAACGTCTCCAAACCCCATACTCATCTATCACAGAGAAATTTGATATATCTCACCCTCTCAATCTCTCTCTCCTGCTGTCAAAATTATACACAAGTAACAGAACAAACAAAAACAATTTTAAAGCACTTAGAGAGAGAGAGAGATGAGATCAAAGACGGTGTCAAAACAGTCTGAAATTAGCGAATCGACAACAATCTTCATTCCATGACAAGCATCGATGCGAAACTGCTTCTCGACAGAGGCCACTGTAACGTTAGTGCCGCCGTGCCACAGTATATCGATCATTATCACCGCCTCCATGCCGCCGGAAAACTCATCGGATCCAAATCCCGAACTCGGTTGAGAGCCATGCGCCGGTTTTCTCGACCGCAATAGTTTCTCAACAGAGATTATTGAAAGTAGATCGTCGGAAAATCTTCAACCGACAGTGAAGATCTACATCGACGGTCTCTGATCGCCGTCGACCGCCGTGAAGAAATCGGCGGCGATGAAACCGACACTCCTTGTGAAGAACCGGTCCGATAGCAGAGCGTTGATCGGGGAATCCACTCCGATTAGAATCATAATCAGAGACGAGCAAAGCTTCCTTCGCACGATGAACAAAGATGTGTTGCAGCAAATATGTATGAATATATATAAATTTGTGTTGTACATATATATATATATATATGTTGTGTGTTTTGAGTTATAGGTTGCAAAAATTTGAACTTTTTAGTATTGGCAATGGAAAATTGAGTTATCCCCACCTACAGATTAGTTGACATTTTCCACAAATTTTACGAACAAAAGCTTATTTTTATATTTTCCATTCAGTATACCTGCTTAGATTTACAGATCCAATGACGCAAGAACACGCAGTGATGGTTTTGTTGAATCTCTCACTTCTGGAAGAGAACAAGGCTTGAATCTCTCACTTTCTTGCCATGTGTAATTTTCTCTAGTTTAATTTTTTCTACCTTGTTTAATTTTCTCTGTGATGTGCAATTTTCTCTAGATTTCTCTAGTTTGAACTCAGAGAAATTTCAATTTTCTCTGGGTTTGGGAAGTTTAGAATTTCTTAATTTTCTCTAGTTTGAAACCACCACTCAGACTAATTTTCTCTGATTTGAAACACCACTTAGACCACCACTGCATTCATCAAAAGCAGTGGTAGAGATATCGAAAATGAATTGTGGGAAAATAGTACTACAAGCTTGAAGAGATTTGCAAACCAAAAAAATTTGTGCAAACTAGAGAAATGGAAGATGTGAAGCTTGAAACCATGATGATGATGAAGGCTATCAAAAAATCAGTTGATTACTAATGCAAGCAGTAATCAACTGATATTTCTCTGGATTTCTAGTTTTGTATTACAACTTTGTTGTGTGCCATTGTTGCTATTGAAGGAGCTTGAATTGAATTGTAGTGGTTGTATTGAAATGGATTAAATGTGGGTTTTAAAGGAATTTTCTCTGGTTCGGTCAAAAATTTTGATCTAGAGAAAATTCTCTCAACCATATTAACAAATAAAATTGAACCTAGTACTATAACATTAGAGAAATTCTCTGGTCTTTTCAGAATTTCTCTGAATCAGAATTTTCTCTGGATGTGGAATTTGTGTGAATTTTCTTTGGATTTCTGGTTTTGTATTACAGTTTTGCTGTGTGCCATTGTTGCTATTGAAGGAGCTTGGATTGAATTGCAGTGGTTATATTGAAATGGATTTAATGTGGGTTTTAAAGGGCTTTCATGGTGCTGCTACAACTGCTTATTTGATGTAGAAAGAAGATGATGATAATGAAGGCTATCAAAGAATTTCTCTAGAGTGGTTTAAATTTTCTCTAAATCAAGTAAGAACAAAGCAGAGAAATTTTGAATTTCTCTGCAGTTGTTTGAATTTTCTCTAGATCAGGTAAGAACAAAGCAGAGAAATTTTGAAGCCTTGTGAATGCACCCAGCAATAAATTACAGATTTATAATCCAGAAAAATTCTCAACAATTCAAATTTATAGTCTTGAGAAATTCTCAATAATAATGAAACCTTGTGAACCAGAATTTCTCCGTGAAGTCCAGAGAAAATTTGTCCAGAGAAATTCTCTGTGAACCAAAATTTCTTTGTGAAATCCAGAGAAAATTCGATCCAGTCTGGATCGAATTTTCTTTGAATTGATGTTGAGGGACCTTAGACATTATGAAAATATCGAATGTCCTTTATTTTATAAAATCTTAATACCAGGGACCTTAAAAAAAAAAAAATCCCCTAATAATAATAACCAAACACTGCATGATGTATAACTAAAGACCTCATGAGTTATAAGTAAAAATATTATCATAATTAAAGAAAAAAATTAGTCATAATTAAAATATAAAATGGTATGACTACCAGTTCATATGATACAGAGTGTCTATAGTAGAATTTCTTATAGAGAGAGAAAGAAAGATATGTGTTATACGTAGGGATGTTCAAATTAACTAACTTGGAAATCGAACCTATTTATACATATATATTTTAAAATTTTATTTGACGTGTCTTCACCTTATTGCTTTATTATAATGGACTTGATTATACCTAATAATTTCTATATATAAGAATTATTAGATAAATGAAGGAAGCACTAGAAGCTTGAGTCATATTTTGCAGTTGATTTAATTAATGATTGTATTAATATAATTAATTTGTATTATAATTATATTTAAGCTTGAGTTAGATTTAATTACATTAAATAATATTTTACTCTTTGCTTGTGTTATATTTAAATGTTGAAGACTTATTTATTTTAATTATTTATTATTGATTGATTTATTTATTTTTAATATAGTAGAAGTCCATAATTGATTTGATTTTAAGTCCAAAAACTTGATAACCAACATGATTAGATTGGTTCCAAATTTAATATCAAATCAAACTAAACTGACCCATCAACACCCTAGTTATACGTAGGCTGTACTCTTTCGTGAGACAAACAAATTGGAGAGAGGGGTTATGTCGAGTTTGTAGAGAGAGAGAGAGAGACAAGGGGTTGTAGAGAGAAATATGTAACCATGGTTAAAGTTATCGACTCCGCTACGTAGCTCGAAAATAAGCTGGCTCGAATGGCTCGAGGTACCAAAACGACGTCGTTTTGGTACCTTTCTTTTTCTTTTTTTCTTTTTTTTTTCTTTTTCTCTCCTCTTCTCTCTCTTCTTCCTTCCATCCTCTTAGACCGAAACCAAATTTTGAAAATCGTTATGAAAATCCTTCCTTCCTTCCTTCCTTCTCTTCTTCCTTCCTCATCTTCAATCTCACCCTCTTCTAACCCAGAAACTAAAATTATTATTAAACAAATTATCTATCTAATCCATGAGAACCCAGAGAAAAACTTGAAACAGAGACACTCAACTATTCCACATTTATCAACTATACAACAAGAAGCTCTATTCCACATTTATCAACTAACCCAGAAGCTTAAAAACTATACAAGAAGCTCTAACATAGACACCCAACTAACCCAGAAGCTCTATTCCACATTTAGTGTCTATCAAATGTGGAATAGACACTCAAGAAGCAACCTCAAAATTCATGGAATTGGGAGTAGATCACCCATCACAATGGTCTTCAGAATTAAACCCACTTGGGGTCTCATGTGGGAATGGTTATTAGAGCCACAAATAAACAAAATCAAAACCCAAAATTAAAATCAAATCCAAAATCAAATCCCAAAATCAAAACCAAACCCACAACCACAGTTGAAAACCGTCAACCGGCCAACAGTCTAGAAAGAGAAAGAAGAAAGAGAGGTGAGAGTGATGGGAGGTGAAATCGGCCAGAGAGAAAGAGAGAGAGAGAGAGAGAGAGAGAGAGAGAGAGGATCAGAAAGAGGGATGGGAATTTGTGTATACACAAACCTATACATATGTGTGTATAAGATACAAACCTTTCTGGCACCGCCATCACTACTCAGAAAGAAGAAGACCAAAGTAGAGAAGAGATAGAGAAGAAAGAGAAAGATGGAGATAGAGAAAGAGTCGGGCCATTCGAGCCTTAAAATGTCGAGCTACGAGGCATTTCTCTAAAGTTATGGAGCTCTTATAGAAGGGTAGATTTACACTGGTAGTCGCACTCTATATTTCTGAAATAACACTGATACCTTTGTTTTTTGAAATCACACTGACCTCTCCTAACACACTTAAATGGAAATGTAAAATTACTTTTATACCCATATAATTATATATTGTCAAGCATAAATTTTCTCACTCTTGAACTCAGCTCTCTCTCTCTCTCTCTCTCTCTCTCACCACAAACCACAATAGACAATCACTTACCGGTCCATACAACACCCATCACACTTATAACGATGAATCACACTTCATTGTTGCCGGCGACAATCCCCATAGACCCAACACCCATTACACAACCAATGGCATCACTGACCTCAAAGAATGTTGAGTACTCCTGAGATAGTTCATTGTTTGGATATACTAAATGGCTTCACTTGTGGAAAAAGTTTCAGTTCATATTTTGCATCATAAGAGAGCTCATTGTTGGGATTTTCTTAGTAGATGTTCTTCATCAACGTCTACTTTTCTATAGTGTATTCACATGGTTTTTCTGAAAGTTCTTTGTGGATTTCCAGTTTGATTTATAAAATTTATTGCCTTTTATTGCCAATTGTATTAATTTTTCATTTCTGTATCATAGTGTTTTATGTTTCATCTTCCCTTCTGTAAAACTATATCCATTTTATCCTAATTGAAAAAGTGTCTGTAGATTGTCTCATATATTTATTTATTTATTTAATATGATAATATTCAATTCATAAGTCCCAACATGGAGCGGAAACAAAAGGGGTTTAATTTCTCTCTCTCATTCTCATATCTTTATCTCTTTATATGATTTAAAATTGTGTAGGAATTGATGGACTATTCGGTGGTAGAGATGATGGTGAACAGTGATGGGGCTTTGGGTTGAGAAGAGAAGAGCATGCTGGCATTTTTAAGGACAAATTTGGCATTTAAAGGTCTTTTTTTGGATGATGTTAACAATTTTTGGGTCGTCAACTAACAGTTGACTAATGGAAGGAAAGTGTTGCATAAATTTATAAAGTAAGGGAGAGTAGTGTGATTTCAAAAAATAATGGGGGTGCCCATGTTAATTCAGAGATATAGAGGGCCTATCAGTGCAACTTACCCTAAATATGAGCAATTATTCATTACCCCAAAGGCATCGACAAGGCAATGCCATAAATCAATTCAAGCCATTCATTTATGTGAGACCCCACATAAATGAATGGCTTGGCTCACATAAATGAATGGGTTGGATTTATTTGTGGTAATGCCATATAAGACATGAAATGATTTTTGGGGGACTTATGTGTAGGTCTTAATAAGTGGATTTATTATCCATTATATCCTATGATAATTAATGGTTTTTTACATCAAACACTATTAAAAAAAAGAGAAAATTAGTCTAAGATCCCTCTCCCATTTTTAGTAATGGAAGAGGTCCACAATATTATTTTGTGATGTCTAAAATCTCTCAACCTCACATCCATATATCACAGAGAAATTTGACACTCTCAAATCAACTCACCGAACTCGATCTCCTCATCATCATCATCCGCTCCGTCTAATCATTCTCTGTTTTGATTTCCTTCCTCTTTGCTTATTCATCTTCTCTCTTATTCTTGTGCGTTGTGAACACAGACCAAATCGACAAGTTGCTCTGATTTCTCTTCATCGAAGGCTTGTTGCTGACTCCGGTGAATCAAGGACAGAAGAATGAAATCGCGGCAGGTGTCGATGAGGTTGGAAACGAGTCCGATTGGACCGATGTCGGCGGAGCGAGAGGGGGATGAAGAGGAGGAGGAAGAGGAGGTCACGGCGGCGGTGGTGGAGCAATCATAGGGTTTGTCTTTGTTTGAGCTGTGTTTGTGTGGAAATACTTTCTTCAAACCATCTTCCTTGCTCTCCAAAGCCATTTCTATATAGATAATGAATATATATATATATATATATATATATGTATATATGATATATACAGAGAGAGAGAGAGCAATGGAGTTGACAGTATTGTTTGTGCATATATATATATATATGTGTGTATCATATAGATATATGTATGCATATATTGTTTGTGTTGACAGTGTTGAATACAATGTTTCCTACAAACTAGAGAAATTTTGTGCTGACAGTATTGAAATTTCTCTGGTTTGAATTCAGAGAAATTTTAATTTTCTCTAGTTTGAACTCAAAGTAATTCTCTGTACGTAATGAGGCAATTTTCTCTAGGAATTTCTCTGGTTTTGAGAGAATTTCTCTGGAAATTACCATCTTGCAATGTTTGGTTCATTTTTTAGAACTTGTTTTATGGGCTGCCTTTAATCCTTTCTCCGTAATTGGTGTTTGTTGTTTGCTAGTTGAAGCTAGGTTGCTGCTGGAGCAATGTTGTTGCCTTGGTGGCTGCTACTTGTTGGCTACGATTGCTGCAATGTCACTATAACTTTGTAGCCATATCTCGACTGCAGCTAGTGGCCTGGTGGCTGTAGATTGTTGCTTTATTTATTTATTTTAGCTCTGTTCTGAGTTTTGTTGGGTTGTGGCTAATGCCCTTGTAGTTGCTGCTATGTTTCTATGGTTGTGCTTGTTGGTTTTGTAGAGTTCAGGCTAAGCAAATGTTGTATGCTGCTTTTGCCCATATGGTCTGTCCTCTTGCAGAATTTTGGATGCTACTGTTGGATGCTACAGCCTATATGGATGCCATTGTTGGATTAATGCAGAATTTTGGTGAATACGTGCTGCTGCTTTGGGCTGTGGAGCTTGAATTATCATATTGGTAGTGTGGTATTTTCTTTTGTTTAGGGTCTCTATTTTCTATATATATGGCTCTTGAACAAGATTTTTTTTTTTTTTTTTTTTTTTTTGCTTATAGTTCTGTATAGTTATTAGGGCCTGGGGTATGCCCCTTGAAATCTTGTACATTCTCTAGTTTTATTTTACGACTTATTTACCCCCCCTAAAAAAAAGAAGAATTTCTCTAGGAAGTCTAGAGAAATTTTTAGAATTTCTTTAATCAAATTTTCTTTGGATCGATGTTGAGGGACCTTAGACATTATGAAAATATTGAATGTCTTTTATGCTATAAAATCTTAATACCAGGTGTACGGGAGAGAAATATTTGCCTCGCTCCGTACTTCTTTGCTACCAAGCTCGTTGCACTCCGTTAGAACTCCGTCGCACTGTAAACAACATGAAGGTGAGCTACTCGGCGGGTGGGTTTGCTGGAAAACCCCTCTGACGGTCAAGTTAGCTTTCTTAGAGAAGAAAGAAGGTAGAGCACAGTAGAGAGAGAGAGAGAGAGAGAGAGAGAGAGAGAGAGTTGTATCAAAATGCTGACCATCCATGTCTACATGCTCCTCCTTTTCAAGGCTGGCTATGCAGTCTTAGAGATTGTGGGCGCACTACCTTTATTGTCTTTCACTCAATAGGCGGTTGTGCTCCCTTTTACATTTTTTACACGTATAGAGACCAAAACCACCAAACAATGTTTGTCACACCGCCAAATGGTATTGACGTATACCAGGAATGGATTCCTCTCTTCTAATTATTGGTTCACGTGGAATACTCGACCGAGCTATTATTTGTGAACCATAAACATTACTTTGATCACCTTGATGCTGAGTTGGATTAAGCCGATTTCCTAGTGGAAGTCAGCTTGGATAAAGCCGTGGTGGCTTCATCTAGGACCGGCCAAGGAGGCATGCCATTCGTTTTCTTGGCCGCGTACCGCGGTCTCTACAGCCCGAATCTTAAATAGCTCAGCTGGCTCATGGTTCTGCTAATGGCTGTAGAATCGCGACGCTGGTGGTAGCTCAGCCCACCGCGTATGCTAGTTTGGCCAAGTTCTGCCCGACACAACATTCCGTAGGGGCCCGACTCGGTACGACACCATATTTCGAGCAACCTTAGTCTGGCCCAGTATCATATCGCATGTGGGTCTAGTTCAGCCAGTGCTCGGTATAAGTTTCCCTTTCAATTGTCCCTTAATCCCATATGAGCTGAGCGTGATAGAGATTACCTTTTCTAACCGAGCCATCTACGTTGGCCGGTCATTGATATTTGTGCCGGTTGTCTTGTCATCAATTAATCAGTCGTATTGTCAACACATCAATCGTACTGATAAGCCCGTCACCTCCATGCCACGTGGCGTTCCTCAGAGGCTTCATGCAACCCCACAACTGTCCCCTCTATGCCCAAAATTTGAAAAGTTACCGCCTTTTGGGTTTCCCCCCCATATATACGCGTGAGAGGCCAAAACATCCCATCACTGTTCATCCCAAAACCTCTGAGCTTTTGCCGCCGTCACAACCATTGCTCCACAGGCTTTAGGCCATTTTTTTTGCTCTGTTGGACTCGCCACCACCTCTTGAAGCCTTCCGTTCGATTAAGTCGAGATCCTACGCTGTTTTTTGGCCAGTGTTCTTCAAGATTTTACTTGTTTGGGATTGTTGATATTTTGCCGATACCCCTCTCGTGGGGTAAAACTGATAGATATTCGTAGAAATTAAGCAAAACTAGAACCAAAAGCACGAATGGGGCCACCGGGCCCCTTATTCCCCTCAATTTCAGTGTATAAACTTCGTACTTAGGATGAATAGTGTAATTCCTGGGCAAAACTGACCAAAAATTTGATTCTAGATCCTAAAATCGCTCAAAACTGAGCTAAAATACGTTTGTGGTCCATTCGAATGATTTGGACCGTGCTATAATCCTATAGAAGCGTCGAATCACGATAGGAGCCAGCTATCTAGGGCGGAGGTCAACTGGCCTACAACCGAATAACAACCTTGTCTTTCTAAGCCGAACAAAATCCACCGAAGCCATGCATTTGATGTCGCACTAATACTCGCACTTTTTTCTCATAATGCAAACTGAACTAGGATCGACCAGGTACACCTCAACATCACAATCGGTGAGGCTCAAAGATCGAGCAAATAATCACCAGAGTCACTCAATTTTGGCCGAGCTATTATCAAACTTACCATACAAAATAAAACCGGGGTAAATAGGGAAGTATTGGTTTATGGTTGGTTCGCCTGGGGCAATTGCCAAGTTCTGTAGAGAATTCGACATTCCAGATAACGTCCACTTTGAGCTGGCCAAAAAAGGAGACACTCCCTGGGGTAAATTACACGCCTGCCCCTTCACGATCGTGTCCATTGTAGAAGGTGGCCTACGCTTCTCAGTCCAACCCCTAGTCTGTGATTTTTTGAGGCAGACTAGGTTGTGTCCAACCCAAGTGTCCAACAATACTTATAAGATAATAAATGGCATGGCCATACTGAACTGAATCCTCAATTTGAAGATATTCCACTAATATACACTTAGCAAAAATAAAGGAGGCTTTTGCTGGTACCTCAAGGTCAGAAAGGGTCGAGCAAAACTTGTAAAGGGTAACCTAGATAAATAGTTAAACGACGATGACTTTTTGTGCGTGTCTGGAAATTACGAGGACACTGAGGTGCCCATACCAGGCTAGTACATACGCAAAGATTTTGGAAGCGTTGGTGAGCAGCATAGCAGGGTTTAAATTTCTGAATATGATCTGTTTTGCCGATCTAACACTTGGAATTTCTTGTAGATTACACACTCTTGGTGGACGATTATTCTAGCGCTAATTAGTAGGCTATCAGAGTTACTCTGCAGTATCCGGCAATGGAACGGGAGTGTCACAAGATGTTTGGATACGGACCGAGCCATCGGCATAGAGCACTACGCAAAAGCAAGGTTATCGACTTCTTGCGTGAGCCCTCCCCTAAGCCAGACCCAAATCTTCCGCCGATCAACCTCGTCCCCTTAACTGTCGAGCAAGAAATGGCTAAGATCCGCGTTATCAAGTCCATGATCACCAACGAGCCGAGCGATTCTCAACCAGAAGAAACGGCGGGAGGGCAGTCTTCCGAGTAATTCGCTCGAGACTCTGGCCTGGTGTTGGCTCTGGCCAGCAAACAAGGTGTAGGCCGGTCAAAGAAGAGGCCCGGGCGAACTCTGACCGAACAGCGTTTGGTCGACGAGGATTCAACCGAGCTTCTCTCCGCTGACCAAGGGGAACAAACTAAGCAAACATTGGCTGAGTAATCTACTCGCCTTACTGCCCCTCCAGTCTGGGCACCTGAGCTGAAATACAAAGGTAGGGCTGTGACCAGCGCGAACTCTGTTTATGTCGATAAGGATTTGTCCTTAGGCTTCAATATGACCAAGGGTTTGCTCCTCTCCGAGGACATGAAAAGGCACGAGAAGTTGTCCGAGCTGAAGGTCATCCGCTTGGCTTCAAAGTCCCTTGTTCTAGTAAGTACAACTGACTTGAAATCGTTGTGTTTTTGGTCGATTCATTCATGCTGACGTCTCATTTTTTGCAGGCCATTCAAAAGAATTACGTGGCGCACAAGCAGATGATTGCTGTGCAACAAAGTCTTCGTGGGGCTATTGTAGACAACAAGGCAAAAACAGTCGAGCTCTCGAAAGTCAAAGCAGCTCTGGTAGCCACTTCGGCCAAGAGGGACCAGTTGGCCAAGTGACTTTCACAGGCTGAGGAGGATAAGCAAAAGGCTCTCTAAGCCAAGAAGGCGAGGTATCTGGCCGACCTGCAAAAACATTGGGCTGCTCACAAGGCCGAGTTGAAGGATCAAGTTGACAAGGCTGAGGACCACGGCTACGCGGAAGACGAGAAGGTGTATAAACGGAAGGTGAAGAGCACGAAGGACATATTCTTTCAGTGCCGCTGGAAAGCTACCGCAGAGAAGCTTGGCCAAGCGCCAGAGTTTGATGTCTTCAAAAACCCCCTCATGCCTTCATTCCTTCATACATGTAGGCATATGCTGCTGCCGTGTAGAAAAAGCTGATTGAGGAGACCCAAGCGACTAACGCAGAAGAGGAGCTTACTTCCCAAACAACTGACAAGGCTCTGCTGCCTACTATTTCTGAAAAGGCATCTCCAAGCAGCAACCAGACCAAGCGAGAGGTTGATCTGGCCCTTGGTGCTGGTGTTGAGACCACGCTAAACATGACCGACGAAGAGGTGACCAATCCGGAAAATGCGGTGAACATAGATTAGGACTTAGCTTGATTTTACTCTTTCCTTTTGCTCGTTTCCCCTTTTTTTGGTTGTAACCAGGCTATGGGCCCCACTTTTTGTAACCGAAGGACATTATGAATGAAAATCATCAACTTTTTGCACGCCTCATTCTTTTGTCTTTTTCAATGTCACTGTTGTGTCTAAATTATAGCAACGCTATCTTTTACAATGGCCGAGATAAAACTGCTCGGCTCAACTCTGTCGTGTTAAATTTGCATATCGCCGAGATGAAATTTGCCCGCAATGTGCAAATATGTAATGTACTTTGTCGGGCCGAGCTAATTTCTGCTCAGATAACTTTTCAAATGTTTGCAAATGTAAAATAACTTTTCAAACTTGGAGAAGCACAACGTCCCTCCAGCAAAAGTCAGCTCGGTTGGGGAGGCTAAGATGTAGCTTTGTTGGGAACTATGTAAACTGTCTCTCCGGTGAGCAAAAATGTAGCTCAGGGCAACGAGTAAAATCAGATGGGTTTCAAATCCTAAGTTAGAGAGCACACCAACTGTAGCTCGACTTTTCTGCGCCCCCTTTCGGAAGCTCAGAATAAGCCTTACAGTTTGAACTCTCGCGGTTCTGAATCTAATCTCACAAGTGCAACGTGAAATTGATAAACACCAAAGAGTCCAAATCTAGCAAATCTTTTGAAAAATCGATTTTGAATCAAATTGTTAAAAATTGATTACTTTGCCAGATACAGATTCGCCACATAAATATTTTATTTTGGAGAAATTTAGGAAACCCATGACTTATGCCAAAGGCCACGTGTCTATCATTACCAAGATTGTCTCGGCTCAAGAACTTAGGTACGAGGGGGGAAGGTCATGAATACATTTGAGCATCCCGCTCGCTCGATCAAAGATCGGCCTCTACTAATCATGATATGATTTTCATCAACATTATATGTTCTTGTTCCGGTTTATTAGGCTAGCATTTACTATGTGATGCGCACACACACAATGTATAGACTAGTTTGTCGAAATTGGAACAATTCAATTTCATGTCTGTTTTGCAAAGGGTTTGATTTTGCCACTTAACGAAGTGGGCTTAAAGTTTGCGAATTTGCCACTTGACAAAGTGGGATTAAACGTACATTTATTAAATCATTCCAATTCAAGCAATAAGCCTTCATCCACAGGCACTCAAGTTGTAATAACCCTCACACTATCTTAACCATACTCATATGCATTTATATGCTTTGTCCTGTTATGTTTGCATTTCAGACCTTGTCTTTGCTTTGCTTAAGTGTTATTTGCATGCTTTGTTCCTTGTTTGGTGTGTGGTCAGCCTAGGCAAACCCAGGCCGAGGTCGCCTAAGCCTAGAACTGCCTTAGAACCCCTTTGATTGACCTCCACCTTCATCCTGGCATATCGGCCGAGATGTCATTATCTTGGCCGAGGTGTTCATCACCAAGGTCGAGATGTGTATTATCTAGACCGAGATGTTACCCTTGAACCGAAGTGATCTTGCCCCAGGACTGGTACGACCTAGACCAAGGTGTGGCACATCTAGGCCGAGGTGTGGCACAGCTAGGCCAAGTGTTGTCCTTTCTGGCCGAGGTCATTGTTCCCTTGCTTGCCGAAGTCTTGTTGTTAGCCGATGTCATTGCTCGCCGGGGTCCCTTGCCGCCTAGCTTGTTGAGCACGGCCTTGTCATAGTCTTGTCTTTTCAATCAGTCACCTTTTTGAGTTGAGCCAACCAACCATTGCCACGTGTCCGAGCTGAAGGTTAAGTCAGCCGACAGATTTAGAAACAAATCATTTTGTCTCAAAGCCTTTGTTTTTAGAGAGAGAGGCTCTAGGAGAAGAAGGAGGAGTTCTAGAGTGAGAAGTGGATTAGCAAGCTTGATTCTTAGAGTTCAAACCGTTAGATCCTTGATTTGAGGTTAGAATCTTGATTTACTCTTGTTATTCTCCTTGATCATCTAACTGCATTGCGCGATCGAATCTGTTTTGCATGCCATGCATTGATTCAAAGTTGGTTTTGAAAGAAAGTATGAAATTCAAGTGTTCTTGAAGGAAAGCCTCGTTTGATCCGAAAGTTTTGCAACAAGTTACATGCTTTTGTGTTTGTTTTCGTAAGATCTTCTATTATGGGTACCCAGGTCCATGTTTTCAAACTCATAGCATGAAATCTCAGGTTTTACAATGATGAGTTATGATCTTTGCATTCATTTCCTTCATGATCTTCATGTTCATGTTCCTTATGTTCTTGAGCAGAGGGAAAACCCAGATTTTTCCTGACTTCATTTTCTTGGATGTGGCCCTCGGGACCACACCTCGGCAAGAAGGTGTGGGACCTCGGCCGAGACCTGGTTAGTGCCCAGCATGTTTCCCCGAGATGAGAAACAGTGTTTGTTTTGGTTTGACTTAGTTTTGGAGAACGCCGAGGTCATTTTGTATGCATGTGAAGCTTGTTTGAAAGTGCATTCAACAGACTTTTGCCATGTGTTTGTAGGACTTGGACTTGCCTTGACCCCGACGTTTGAAGAACTATGTGAGTGGTATTTTAATAAAGATATGTTATAAAGCTTTGATAAAACCTTGTTTTGCTTTGTTCGGATATTACTTACAAGCATGAATGATCATCCCTATTTTGCGTATCAAATATTGTATCTTGCTTTGATGACATTCTTGGAAGTCCGTATGTGCTAGGGGACTATAAGCATTTGTAGCACAAAGTTTGGAAGTCCGTATGTGCTAGGGGACTATAAGCATTTGTAGCACAAAGTTTGGAAGTCCGTATGTACTAGGGGACTATAAGCATTTGTAGCACAAGTCCTTAGTGTCCGGGGACTATAATGCAACGACACCATTGTTTAGAGATCTCTCTTGTCTTGTCTTGCCTTGCCACTGACGGTTTTACCGCGTGGGTTTGTTTGTCTGGAATGTCATCTCTTGTATTATATTGATGTTAGTAAGCATCCCTTGAGGCTTGAAAGATTTGATAGATGAACTTGATTTATCCCTTGTGTTGTTTTGTTAAAAGATCTCGGATATCATTCATGTAAACCCCTTTATTATTTATACCATTCACTGAGTATCCAAGCTCATCCTCTCTATATGTATGTAGGTGATGAGCAAGACGGCGGCGACGCCTAGATGTCTTTTGCCGATATGTTTGCCGACGTGTTTTGGTTTATGTTTTGTAACATCTTGAAGATTATGCTTCTTAGTTATTTTCATTGTATTTTGTACTTGATGGCTGAGAAGCCTTTTGGTCAAGATGTATTTTTGTACTCCATTTGTTGTATTAAAGCTATGTAATGATGTATGACATTTCATTCAACTTATGCACTGCTCTTATGGATTACTTGGCCTTGATTTCTTGCTTCCGCATTTGTAAGCCCCATATGTATACTATGATTTGTGTGTGGATTCTTGTAAGATGGCCTTTGGTAATCTCAAATTACTGGCCATCATGGCACCATTCTACTAGGGGCGGAATGGGGTCGTGACACAAGTAGTTTAACAAATAAGCACTTAGCCTCATGGCAAGCATGCTAGTCATGGTAGTCACTCACACTCATGCAAGTATGTTAAAGCACTAAAAACTCACCTAGTACTCCAAGGTAAGATAAAACAAAAGAGTTACAAAAATGCATGCTCCTAACTTTTCCAAATGTCTAATGCAACGCATGTAATAATGCAACTAATAGGCTCAGCTACTAATATGGCATATGAGGCAATTTGATAACATGCGGTTAAACATGTATTCAAAGAATATATTTAAACAACAATGCAGTTAGAATGATGCACCGAGCCTCGGTGCATGCAATACAAGATGAATGGATGCAAGCATGCGATATGCTAATTGAAACGTGATGTCCCTAAGCTAACCATCAAAAGCTGGTAAATAAAAGGGAGAAAGACGTGGGGTTGGAAGACATGCACATTATTACAACATTGCGCTCTCACGATGGAGAGTCCGAATGAGCTAACTTGTTAGCTAACTATGCTAAACTAACCTATTTATTACAACACAAATTAAATTAGCTAAACTAATTAACTAATTACAACAAACTGAACTAATTAACTAACTATGCTAGTTAACTAATTATCACAAACCGAATCAATTAACTATTTTAGCTAACTAATTATAATTACAACACAATACAAATTAGCTATTCTAACTAATTACAAAAGCCATAAGTTAAGCATAAAATTAATCTATTACAACGTGGATTCCAAGGATCGGTGAGGAACTCATGCATGAACGTGGTTTCCACTCGAAAAGCCACTGTTCTGCTGTTGCATGCCTCTGTTACTCAATATGACACCTGCATTGATTTCCTTTTCCAAACCAATTCTGTTCTGTCTCAGAAGTACACTGCTGAATTTGCATTGGTGGCCGACAGGGGGCAGGTCGGCCACTGATGGTGGCCGATCGGCCACTACTGACTAGACTCCCTTGCTGTAACAGAGAGCAAACAGAGCAGGACAGTGTATTTCTCAAGGGTTTGTTTGCACAATTCATCCCCCTTTTTCATGGACAAATCAAAGGGAGACAAACCTTGGTCCTCAAACAATCAACTCAAGCAATTTCGTTGCATGATGGCTCATAGACCAAGTGTGCAATTTGATAAATGCAACAAAGCAAGACACAAACGACGTCCCTTTTATGGAAGATCAAGGGAAATGATGACCTTGGAACCTAGAGTCATTTCATCACCAGTGAGTATGAAATGGCCCAAGTTTCCATGTGCTCAATTAACGTCCGATTGAGCACAAACAAGTTATGTTTATCTTGCACCATTTTTAGTCCTATTTTAGTTACTCTATTTTAAATTACCAACAATTCCTTAGCAAATTGATTCCAATGGGTGAGTTTAAGTCCTCTAGTGGAGTGAAGTACCAAACCAAGAGTTAACTTAAGACATGAAAGAGATGTCATGCCGTTGATAATGAATCCCTAAAAGGGATTAAACCATTAAGCATGATAACCTTAAGAACAAGAGGCTTGAAACAACTCTCAAAGTAAAACAAAATCCAAGAAAGGAGGGAGGTTGCAGAGATTTTTAGTGCTGAAAATAAGTGAGAAAAGTATAAATAAATGCAATCAACTCAAACAAAATGGTGTCTAAGGCCTAAAATACCAATGTTATGAGGACTATTACACTACAACTGTGCAAAACAAAGCATGAATGATGCAAACAGCCCAAAATAGAGTTAAAACAGTCTAAATAAGAGATTAAAATGAGCTGGGATTAAGCTATAAATGGCTAGAAAAAGATGCTAACACATAAAGCTATCTAGGCTAGCAAATAAGGCACAAGGAGGGGAGGCTAACCCCTCGAAATTTGGACTTCAAAACATGATTTTCACCACTGAAATTACTCTGAAATTCAGTGTCCAAAAGCCCAAAAAAAGATAGTTTGAAAGTGGGAAACAAAGGTGGAAAGGCCTTATAAACAAGGAATAAAGAAGGGTGAGCCACCCCCTAACCTTAAATGGCCTAAAACTACCAATTTCAGCCCACAAAATAGAGTTTTTTACAGTCCAAAAACTGCCCAAAATCAGTGGGAAAAAGATAGAAAAACAAGTATGCAAAACAAGTTAAAAGGGGAAGTGTTCTACCTCTTGAAGCAAAGATCAATCCTAGTCAACAATTCAAGCCAAAACCAACTTCAAAAGCTCCAAGAAAGCTTCAAGGAACCTTAGTCCAAAGGTAATCAATTTTGGTTAAGGAGATGTAGGCAAAAGTGTAGTGTAAGTAGGCTAAAGTGTAGAGAATTTTGAGAGAGAGAGAAAAATGTAGAGAGAGAGAGATAATTTTTTCTCCGAAAATTCTAACCCTCAAAAATGGGGGAGGAGACCCCTTATGTATAGAGAACAAGAATTCCATACAAGGATATCCAGCCCTACACGTGGGTGCAGATGCATGCATCTGTGCAAATAGCTGGCATAGCTAGTATAAAATATTTACAAAAACAACTGGTGGCTGTCGGCCACTATTTGTAGCCGACTGGCCATACCAATGGCCGACAACAAGAGGCCAGGGCCGAAAGCCTATAATGGTGGCCGACAGGCTACCAAAAGGTGCAGGCTAAAAAAAAAAAAAGGTTTGGTCCAAGAATGAGGCAGCCAGGGTGTAGGATTGGAAAGGTGCAAAGCCGTGGCATCCTGCTGAGAACTTCAAGCATTTGACGAGCAAATAAACCCATCATCGGGTGCACAAGTGATGATGTCCAAGTCGTAAGAGCCGTAAAAAATGGGATGTCTACAATTGCCCCTCTTTGACAGAGCTCGAAGTCATGAAATGACGTGAGTGAATGTCAAAGTCCGAAGACGAACATTTTGACAAGGGCATAAGACTTGGGCAAACAAACACAATGCAGATGCAATTGGTTGAACTTGAGGGTTGCCTACGTATCCTGTTGCAAGGAATCAAACTGGCGTAGTTCAGGGGCAGGATGCAAAAGATACACAATGCAACAAAACAATGTAATGATATACAATGTAACGAAATAATCAAACCACAATCAGTGTTTACCACAAAAATATCATAAAGGGATGGAGATATAAATCAAACTACGTTTAACACAGAAAAGAAGTGGGCACAGCCAAACGACACCTAACACAGGCTAAGTGCCTACATCCTCAATACTGGCCTTAGCGCAGCATGGATGCTTACACATAACAGAATAATGTTTCAACGTGAAAGGGTGTGAGCACATGCAAAACTATGCATTTCGTAGAAAGAGAAAGAGTACAAGTAATTGGATGGGATGATATAAGTGAGGAGTGATCTGCTAGGGAAAGATAATGATCCTAAATGCTGAATGCAACAAAACAAAGTACGATGCAATGAATGCAATGGATCCAATGAGTAAAGGGTAGGCCGAACTATGTCTTACCTAGAAAATGCATGGACACAAAACAAACTATGTCTAACACAGAAAATGTGTTGACACCCTCAATACTGGCCTCAGCACAGCATGGGTACTTACACATGACAAAACCATGTTTCAACAAGGGAAAAGTATGAGCACATGCCAAACTAAGCTTAACATGGAAATGATGCATGATGTAATGGATGTAGTAAATGAATAAGGATGACATACTCCAACCACGCTGGAATCGTGAGAGGAGGAAAAATAAATGCCAAACACGTTGAAATCGTGTAAGGAAGAGAACACTCTAACCATGCTGAAATCGTGAAAAGAGATCCTAAGAAAAATTCCAAACGCGTTGAAATCGTGTGAGGAAAGGAACACTCTAACCACACTAAAATCATGAGAAGAGGTCTCAAGAAAATAGTTTAGGGTCACATTCCGCATGTCCTGAGAGAAATTCCAAACACGCTGAAATCGTGTGAGGAAAGGAACACTCAAACCATGCTGAAATCATGAGAAGAGGTCCTGAAAAAACCACCTAGGGTTGCGTTCCACACGTCTTGAGAGAAATTCCAAACACGTTGAAATCGTGTGAGGAAAAGAACACTCAAACCACGCTGAAATTATGAGAAGAGGTCCTGAGAAAACCACCCAGGGTCGCGTTCCACGCGTCCTGACAGAAATTCCAAACACGCTGAAATCGTGTGAGGAAAGGAATACTTAAACCACGCTAAAATCGTGAGAAGAGGTCATGAGAAAAAAAATGCTCAGGGTCGCGTTCCACACGTTCTGAGATAAATTCCAAACACGCTAAAATCGTGTAAGGAAAAGAACACTCAAACCACACTGAAATCGTGAGAAGAGGTCTTCAGAAAAAAAAAAAAAAATGCTCAGGGTCGTGTTCCACGCGTCCTAAGATAAATTCCAAACACGCTGAAATTGTGTGAGGAAAGGAACACTCAAACCATGCTGAAATCGTGAGAAGAGGTCCTGAGAAAACCACTCAGGGTCGCGTTTTACGCATTTTGAGATAAATTTCAAACATGCTGAAATCGTGTAAGGAAAAGAACACTCAAACCACGCTAAAATCATGAGAAGAGGTTCTAAGATGATGCGATAGATGCAAAGAGTATGATGATATTGTGCGATAGATGCACAGGAAATGCAGTAAACAAACAAAGCGGCACTTTAGAAAGTACCTCATGGGGTGAGTGGCGATGAATCACTCTACTCTGATAGGGATCTCCCTCTTATGTTCTTCAAACTCTTACCTTCAACTCACAGTTCAAAGACCCTTAAATGCTGACAAGGGGTAACCTCTGCATATAGAAGCCACGGATGCCGCTTTTCTTCCTGATCATATTCAAACTGTCCTTGTTCTTTAACGGGGTGACAGACTAGGTTGGTTCAGTATCCAGAATTGAGGTGCACACATGCTATCTCAATCTATGGGGTTGCCATACATATTTCAAGCCAGGGATACACCCTTGGGTATTTAAACTAGACTTTAGTCTCGGAAATTCCAAACCTTTGTTTTCTAGGCATCGCCATTCGAACTTTAGTTTCCACCGTTACAGTTGGTCTCCTAGGAACTCATTGCAAACACAGTCAAGATGCCTCTGGCAGGGAATGGCATTCGGGGATAGCACTTTGATCACCATTCTAGCTTGAAGCAGGCTTGAGCTTGAGCTTGAGGTAAAGGTATATTCCTGTCTTGGAGAAATGACAAGGCAGACAAGGCCTAAGAAGGTGTATCCGGAATGCAATTTTGGAATTTTTTGAAGTTGAAACACACTAAGATGCTGCAAATTTTCCCTCTTTTCTTTTGCTTTGCAATCTGGAACCCATGCAGCTTTAGATAGGTCTCAGTTCTAATGCTCTCTCTTGATCGGGGTTGGACCCTGCAGTTTATGAAGGAACGAATCCTGTTTTGCAGATCATGTTGAGAATGACACAACACTCTGAGCACAAAACGATTTATTTTTGGAATTGAAATTGAGAATGAATTCTTAATCGGGTATTGAGCCTACAATTGACCACAGTCAAAATGACTCAACAAAGTAAAACAACCTAAACACATCTATTTACACTCACAACGACTCAAAACAAGAATCGAGACAAACAAAAATAACAAACACAACACTCGGATGTTTACCACCGATAGGAGACCTCTCAGTTCACGGGGAGCCCACAGCTTCTCCAGGTATTGTTTCCTACCCTCTCTTATTTGTGATTCTTACGTCACTTTGGCACTCAATCTCTATTTCTCTGATAAGCCCTTTCCTCACTTTTTTCTCTCAGCGCACATCTCTCTATTCTTTAATCTCTTTTATTTTTTACCTCTTCTCAAGTGTGGTCGATGGATAAGCTGGAAGTCGTGGACCTTATGAAGGGAGCGAATATCTTGCTCCATTTCCAGTCCGTGCTTCACACTGAGCTTGATACCTCGCTGCTTGGACGATGAGAGAGCTTTCGACCCTCTATTGTTAGCTTCAGTTGTGCCCTTTCTGGCGAATACTTTGATAATGGGGAAAAGACAGAAAACCTGACTCAACTGTGCCCCTAGTTCATTAACTTTGACTATTTTTTTGTTTTTGGTTTTCTGCTAAAACAATTTTGACCAACATGAGAGTTAGATTAACATGTTTGTTCGACTTTCTGCTTTGAAATCATGTAAGTGAAGCTATGAGCACTGAAAATTTTCATTTTTTGGTTCCAAGAAATGGTCCAGTTTTGAAAAAAAAAAAAATGGAATAATTTTCTGAGAAAATTAGTCAACTTCATTACAAAACCTCAAAACTGTTTGCAAATGGCCACTACCTGACCAACGAGGAATTAACTCTTAAGATGCACAACCCCAGATCTGAACTTGAATTGTCTTACAGCTGAATCTTCTAACGGAATAGGATAATCCGATTTTGAACGAAGATGAACACGAAGATGAGCCAATTTGCACATGGATAGGGTGGCCGAGTTTGAACAAGGATAAGCCAATCAACACGGATAAGCCAAGCAGGCTGAAAATGATTGGGGCCGAACTTCAAGATGAAGTTGCCTATGTATCTCAAAGATGGGAATCAGGCCATATGTAGTTCCGAGGGTTAAGGTGCACTCAGGTATTAACTCTCTCCTTTTACGCTCTAACTTTTGCCAAAGCTGCCTTTTCGGGTTTTCAACCTTGCGAGCTCTGTTTTTATTTTCTTTTCATTTTTCTCTTTTCTCTTTCTTTTGTTTCTTTTCTTTTTTCTTTTCTCTTTCTTTTCTTTTTTTCTTTTGTTTCCATTTCTTTATTTTTGTTCTTTTTCTTCTTTTTCTTGCTCTAACTTTTACCTGGGTCGCCCTTCCGAGTTTTCGGCCCAGCGAGCCTCTTAAGGATAGAAAATTTTAACTTTGTCTATGTTGATTGGTTTTGAGATCTCTAAGCCATCTGAATCTAGGAGAATAGCTGTTGTTTCTGACTAAATAGTCTTGATGATGTAAGAGCCCATCCAATTGGGGTCTGAATTTGCCCCTAGTGTTGTGGATAGGAACTCGATTGTCCTTCAGCAATAATTTTTCTTCTCTCAGATTTTGGGATTTGGCTTTCTTGCTGATCTCCATTGGCTTGGGGAATGACCCAACTTTGACTTTTCGAGCATTTCTGACCTTTTTGCCCGTAGTTCAAGGGCTGCTTTGAATCCAACCATGCAAGTCTCACATTGTGGTTGATTGTTGAACATTCTGAATCAAGGTTCAAGGTTTGCAAGCAAAGGGGTCGAGTCTTGAGGCTGAGAGTGATCCTATGCTGTACAATCTTAAGATCAATTCCAGGCATGTCTTCGTAGGACCACGCAAAACATTTTTGAAATCTTTTAATAAAGCGACTAGTCGCTCGTGCCCCTCTGAAGAAAATGTAGAACCAATCTGGATTAAGCCAGGATCCTTCTCGGTACTCACACTAACAGGCATGATCTCATCCATTAAGGGCTTAGCGCGCCTCTCTTCCTCTCAATTGATCAAATTTTTGCAAATCCCAAGGAATTCCTTCCTCTTTGTTTTCATTACAGTTTTGGAAAACTTTGGTCAATGCAATGATTTAAAGGAACAGAGAAGTAAGTGGAAAAGTACCATCATTTCATTCAGATCTTCTGGCGTAACTGGCTTAATGGTAGAAATAGACTCAAAGAGTGAAAGGCAAACAAAACAAGACAGTGATGTGATGTCCGAGTTAACACACCCGAAATCACCTGACTCTAACATAACAAGACTGACTCAAAACAACAAGACTGACTCAATACCCAAGTCCGAAAGTAAAATAAATAGCATTTTCAAAGTACTAAAACAGTGCGTGCCATCCAGCACATCTGGAGTAAAATGAGCGCCATCAACAGGTGATTCATCCCCGATCACATAGTCATATTTCCCCCAAGTTCATCGATCCAGTGCTGATAGACTTTGTAGGACCCGGTGGAGTGATGACCTTATTGTCAATCAGATCTTGAACTTCATGGCGAAGACAAAAAGCAACGGTCAGTGTCATAGCCGGTTTGTTGATGGAAGGCACAGTACTTGGCAGCATTATGATTGGCTGGAAGGGGATCCGGGAGAGGCCGAGGGTTAAGGGGTTTGAGATGGCCTTGTCCTATGAGGATTTGGAGAGCTTTGGACAAGGTCATGTAAAGGGGATTGAAGGTGCGGTTTCCAGTTCTGCCAGGGTTGCCAAAGGGGTTGGCAGGTGTTGACTGGGTTTGATGACCTTTTATGGGTGTAGGATTGGAGCTAAAAGGGGTGTTTCTGGTACAACAGCCCTTTTCATGGTTTATCTCTAGATTCAAAATGCTCCCAATCTTAGTGACAAAAGTGTCATCCACAGTCTTTGCAACAACCGCCAACACTTGCTGCTTGTTCAACCTTTTGACCTTGAAAGCCTTAATAGCCCATTGAAGATGTTCATAAGGATCGATACTTGCCCTGACCTTGTTCTTGCCACTTGTTTCCACTTTGCCAAGGGATTGGGTCGCTGTAGACGCGCCCAGACGTCCCCAGAAAATCCCGTTTTGTTCATTGGGCTCACTACAGTTCGGACTCAATGTCACGGTTCTTAATCTAATCTTGCAAAGTGCAATGCGAGATTGATAAATCACCAAAGAGTCCAAATCTGGCAAATCGTTTTGAAAAATTGATTTTTATAAAGAAGTGCCAAACATGGACTGCTTTGCTAGATACAGAGTCGCCACCTAAAAGTTTTATGTCGAGAAATTTAGGAAACCCTGACTCGTGCCTAAGGCCACGTGTCCGTCATCGCCAAAGTTGCCTCGGTTCGGGAACTTGGGTACGAGAGGGGAAGGTCATGCAATGAGCACCCCCACTCGCTCGATCAAAGATCGGCCTTTACTAACATGATATCTTGTTTTTGAAAACACATGTGCTCTTATTCTGGTTATTAACCTAGAATTACTATGTGATGCGCACAGCATACAAGTATAAACTGGATCGCCTAAGTTGGAACAAAACATCTCATATTCGTTTGTTTTGAAAATAGTTTGCTACTCGCAAGTGGGCTAAAATTCGGATTTTGCCACCCTCAAGTGGGCTTAGGAAAATATGATTTTGCCACTCTCAAGTGGGTTTAAAACTCGCAATCAATGAATTGTTCCAATTCAAATAATCCAACCTTCACCCACAGGCATCCAAGCGGTTATGTCACATAAGCACATAGCCTCATGGCAACCATGCTATCATGGCAACACTCACACTCACGCAAGGATGCTAAAGCATAAACACTTACCGAGTACTCTGAGCCAAAACAAGAGTTATGTTAGAAATCAATGCATGATCCTAGCTATGTCAAGAATGCCTAATGCAACACATACAAAAATGCAACTAAGGTAGGCTCAGCTATTCTAAAATGTCATGTGAAATGCAATTTGATACATATATTCAAACAGAAATTGAAATACAATGCAGTTAGTATGATGCGCCGAGCCCGGTGCATGCAAGACAGATGGATGGATGCAAACATGCGAGCATAAGGATGCTAAATAAAACATGCCCTAAAACTAACCATCGTAAGCTGGTAAATAAAAGGGAGAAAGAAATGGGGGTTGGAAGACATGCATCACACACACACACACTTATTTACAACAGTTGTGCCCTCTTGACGGAGGGTCCGAATGAATAATACAGAACTAACTAGCTAATCTAAGCTAATATAATTAAACTAGTTATTACACAATAGAATGAATAACAAGCTACAGCTAATTATTACACAACTCTAACTAATTAACAAATCAACTAAATTGGCAATTGAATAAGCATGTAAACTATATGTAATAGGCTACCTAAACTCTACCTTGGATGCCGAAGGATGCATGCCTGGTCACCTCGTGTGAAAATCCGTCACGATGCCTCGATTTGCCTCTGTTTGCAACTAGTCTCAGAACACTGCAAAAAGCTCCAGAAGGCTGAAACTCCATTATGGGAATCTGTAGGAAGGCTGCCGACCACTTTCTGTACTGAAAACCAGAAAAAGTGGTCGACCAGCCACTTTATTTGGTCGGCCGACCAGTTTCTGCTGCCAGACTTCAGTTTACTGCAACAGAGAGCAAGAAAGGGGCATGTCAAAGTATTTGCAACACATGTATGCACAACCACCCTCCCTTTACATAAGCTCAAGGGGGGGTGGTTTACGACCCTCGGGCCACCAATCACGCATCTCGATACATGATGGCCAAGGAGCCAAATTGCACAACTCAATATGAAATGAATGCACACACGAACACATAAAGCCTAAAACTCCATCATGTATAGTCAAGAGTGTCGGCGACCGAGAATTGAGGCACGTTTCATCACTTTGAGTATGAAACGTCCCTTGTTTCCCGTGTTTGGACTAACTCCTATTCCAAACACAATGCAACGAATAACATGGCATGGCATGCACAATGCGGCTCAAACATGCAAACATTCAATGCAATGAAACAAGCATATGAACACGATGCAAGGGATAATCATGAAAACATGCAACTAACATACTAGCATACACAATGCTATGAACTACATGGCATACACAGTGCTCATGACAACTAGTATACACAATGCACATGGTAACTAGCATACGCTAGGCAATGGACATGGCATGCATAAATGCAATAATCAATCATGTAACAACATGGCATTCTCAATGCTATGAACCACATGGCATACTCAATGCATAATGGACTTAAACCAAAATGGATAGGCCTTAACCATGTCCAAATCAGTGGCCATACATGCTAAGATAGAAACTCAAAATGCTATACAAACATGCATGCATGTTGGCCCAAGCTCAAGGCACAAAATACAACTCTCCAAAGGCATTGAAATGATGAAACATGGAGTACAATGGCATATGCCCCAGCACTGAAATGGCATGCAAAATGACTTAGAATCATGCGAACAACCCATGTAATGCATGTGGAAAAGCTCAAGCGTCGAAGCTAGTGAAGTGTATTACACTAGAGGCATGCAAGACAATGCTCAAATGGCCAAACCAACCCCAAATAGACCCTATGCAGGCCAAAACAGTAGCAAAGATGGGTTGAGATGATGGCTTGAAAGGCACGAAAATGAGGCTCATGTAATGGCTCACAAATAGGGTATAAAGGCACAACCCTCAAGAGCACTTAAGGAGTGGAAAATATGGAAGTATAACAGCCCTACATGCTCTGAAATATCATTCTCAATGATGCCAAAACATGTAAATACCTCAAGTTAAGTATGCAAAAGACCTCAAAACTCAAAGCTAGTCAAGGCTATTACACTACAAGCATGCATGACAAGCCTCATTCGACCAAGAAGCCTCAAAACAGAGCTAAGATAGCCCAAAATAAGAACAAAATCATGCTAGAGCATAGCCAAAATATGCTAGGATAATGAGCCAAAACATCATGCAAACAAAGCTAGTAAACAAGATTTACACTACAAGCATATGGAGCATGCAAGAGGCTACCAAACCAGCCAAAACCAGAGTCATGACATGTCAAATAATGACAAAAAATCTACTGAAATGGAGCCAATACATGCTAGAAAGACATGCCACTTTGATGAGCCATAAATGGGATTACACTACACATACAAGAAGCATGCAAAAGGTGACCAAACTAGCCATGGAAAGAGTCAAGGAAGGCCCTAGAAGTCACAAAAAAGTGCCTGAACTAAGCCTCAAAATGGTAGAAACACATGCTCCTTTGATAGGCCAATAATGTAAGCAAACAAAACAAGAAGAGAGGGGATCACCCCCCTTTGATTTGAGGCCTCAAAACCACATGCCTACCACTGAAAATCCACTAGATTTTAGTGGTTAAAAGGCCAAGCAAAGACTAATTCAAAGGCCTCAAGGCATGGCACAAAACAAGGCCAAACAAGGCACAAAAGGGGGTAGAACACCCCCAACACCCAAGGAGCCTCAAACAAACATGTTAAGTACTCAAAAATAAAGCTTTTTGTAGTTTAAAGTTAAGCCAAGAGAAGCATGCAAATATGGCTAAGAGAGTGATCAAAATAGAGCTAAAAGGGGGAAAAAGAAGGTTACCCTTGAAGCACTGCAATACCAGCAAATTTTTTGAACCAAAACCAACTCTTGAGCTCCCTCAAGACCCTCCAGCAACTCAGCAACAAGTTAAGAGTGTTTGGCTATGAGGTTGTGTGTACAAGTGTGAAGCAAATCACCAATATAGAGAGAGAAATGGAGGGATATAGAGAGAGTGTAAGCCTATGCTCTCAGCCAAAATCCAACCTGGAGAAGGAAGGGGAAGCCTCTCTCTTATAGAAAAACATAAGCTAAAGCTTCTTGGAGAAGCCTAGAGCTTGGATAATCGTGTATGGAGGATACAGTCTGTGACCTCCAGCTGGCACAGCTGGCATCCATAACACCTGTAAAATATGCAGGAAGGTCGCCGACCAGTTAAAGTGGTTAGTTGACTACTTTTACTGGTCAGCCGACCACTTTTCATGAGAAAGTGGTCGGCCATCCACTTTTTTTGGTCGGCCAGCTACTTTTCCTGGTTTTTTAGGACAAAAAGTGGTCTCCCAGAAAGAAAAGTGGTCGGCCAATGGCTGGAAAGGCCAAAAAGTGGTCATCCAGTGTCCAAATTGAAGCCCCAGAAGTTAACTTTCCAATGGCACAAGCCTTGCATCAAAATTCCAACTGTGCAAAAAGTTATGCCTGTTTTGGTGAAGCCGCGCAGTTTCGGTCCAACCGGATTGATGCCCTACTTCAACCAACCATATCTCCCCCATTCGGACTTGGATTTTGGAGATTCTTGAGTGCAAAATGAAGCCTCAGAAATAAGCTTTCCAATGGTGGTGGCCTCATAGCTAAAATCCAAGTGTATAGACAGATAGGTGTGATTTAGCGAGGACCGCTCGGCTCTCTCTCTCTCTTAGCGATTCATACCCACCTTCTTCTTCAACTTGGTTTCTTCCCTCTTCTCCAATTTTCCTCAACTCCAAACCCCTAAACAAGGTGTTTTGAAAGAATTTTCAAAGATTTCAACTCTCTTTCATTCATTTCCATTTCGTTCTTGCTCGGTTTACCGAAAAGCGCAACATTTAACGAAATGCGAGCATCGGAACATCGTAGGAACTTTATTTTCAAAACATTTTGAAAGAGAGGGTTTCAAGGTCTAAAATCTTTTGATCAAGATTTTTTTGGTCCAAAAGGGGTATGAAGTTGAGATTTGACTCTCTCCTTGTTGAAGAAACTGAACCTTTGCCCTGTACACCTTTCTCCACCAAGTAAACCATCAATAGTGCCCAAGTCTTAAGGGTGGTAAAAAGTGGGGTGTCTACAGTCACTGTATCAGAGCGGAGCCAAATTTTTGTCGACATGTCATCACCCAGACTTGAGATAGCTTCAGGTTGACCATTTTCAATTATAGCTCGCCCCAAGATTGAGGAGTCTTTTGGTGTGAAATTTCTGGCTTGTGATGTGGTCGATGATGGAGCCAAAATTCCAAAGGCTAAATCTACCATAGTTTTCTGCAAACCTTCAATCATGCTCATCAGCTCAGAAGTAGTGGGTTCTTCGGTTTGAGATGATTGGGGTTCAAGTGCATCCATCATATATAAGTCCATGCTTTCTGGAATGAACACCTCAGGCTTGGGTAAATGGGCTGGGGTGATGTATATGCTGGGGTTGTAGGTGGATGGTAGTGTATGGATTAGGTTGAGGTGTGAAGATAATGGGCTAAGGGTGGCCTGAGGTCCTTTGGGTGGAGCTATGATTTCTTCGTCAATAAGATCCTGAATCTTATGACGGAGACGGATGTAACGGTTTGTATCATGACTGTGCTGCTGATGATAGGCATAGTATTTAGCGGGGTCATATCTTGGTAGAAGAGGATTTGAGAGGGGTCGGGGTTCTAGGAGCTCTAGGTACCCTTTCTCTAGCAGCATTTTCAAAGCTTGAGAAAGACTCATGTAAAGAGGATGGCAATTTCGAGCTTGGGGCCGAGTTGAAGTGGTTGGTTTTTGGCCATTGATAGGAGTGGCGACAGTGTTTACTTTTATGTATTTCCCAGCTGTGCTACCATTGGAGCTGCAAATAACACTCCTCCTCATAGGTTCATTACCTTCCACAATGATCCCTTGCCTGATGGCATCCTCAATTTGAACCCCAATTTCATGGAGGTCCTTATAGTTGAATAGCGGGAGGACTATCATTTTCTGTAATAGTCTTTCATGCAGATTTCTTACAATGATGCGGACTTGCTCTTTCTCTGGAGGCCTGCTTGCCATCATAGCCACCTTTGCCCTTCATCGAGTAATAAAATTTGAAAAGCCCTCATTCAGTTCCTAATGCGTTGCCTCAAGATCACAAGTTGTGACCTCGATCTACATGTTGTAGGAATATTGGGCAACGAAGGATTCGGCCAACTCTTGCCAGCTTTGTTTCACAGAGTCCTCCAATTTAGCATACTAGATGGCAGCTATTCCGGACATAGTTCGGCTGAATAGTGACAACTTCTGTACTCGGGTCAAACCCATTGGTCGTAGGATATCAGAAAACAGATGCAAATGCACCATCGGTTCTCCAAAGCCATCGAATCGGTCAATATGCGACATCTTGAACCGCTCCGGTAAGGTAACCGCTGATTTAGTGTGCCCATCCTCTATGCCTAGAATAGAGTTGACCCCCTGTGCCTTTTCGAACAGCGTTTCCAGCTTGTTGACTTTGAGCGCAGTTGGATCAACCTCGAATTCGAACGGTGCCTCGTGTGACACGGTAGGGCTTTGGAAGTTTGTGCTAGGATGGGTTCTGCTTGGACTGGAAAAATCGGAACACTCTCGGTTTGTGGATCTTGAACAGTGGCAGCATTAGTTGTGGTACTAGGCACAGGGATAGCCGCGGTGGGTACATGTGATGCAGAGGCCGCTACTGGCTGCGGTTACTGTTGCTATAGACTAGTTATAACCTCGGCCTGATGGGCTGTAACCTTGGCCTGACGAGCCACATCATGCTGCAGTGTCTTAACTATTTGTTGCAGATGGAGTATTAGCCCCTCCATATTGGCCTGGGGATACTGTGCCACTGGAATATGTGAGTGCATTGGTGCTACATTGGAAGTAGATAACTGTTCCTGAACTGAACAAACACAGATTGCCCTTGAACTAGATCCCTGACCTGACAAAGTCTATCAACACGAGTCCAGAGTACTCGGGGGATATCGAAGCCTTCTGAAGCTATGGTTCTAGGACTACCTAGCAAAAGAGAAAACAAACAGCACCTCAGCCTAATTTCACTAGAACAAATATGATCATAGCTGAGTGACTGTACTCCACACTGAATGCTGCTACAAAATAGATACTAACTGTTCCACTGATATGAAGCACCCCTGTATAGTTTCACTACAAAGCACATACCAGGTAAAGAGAGCCAAAACACCCCTATGAGGGGGTAGGGTTACCCTGTCCTAATTTTGTCAGGAACTAGGGTAATCTATTGCAAACAAGCAGTTTCACGCAATCCTACCCAAGGGTGGGCATCCTGCCATAGTTTGGAACAGTCTCTATAGTTTTTCGATATGCAACTAGGCCGAATGGTCAAAAAGGGTACCTCTGCAAGATTACCTAATATACCTCTCACACCTAACACCGAGAAGTGAAAGGAGGATCAAACGGTACAGTGGTAGTCTAGATCCAAGGGTTGTGTTCCCATCGTGGCAGAGCCCGTGACCGATCAGTCTTTTGGCGAGCTTTTTAGGCAGGTCTCTGGCAAACTGTCCAGGAATAGCACATGGCAAACATAGTGACTTAGGCACACCAATGCAAATGCAATGCAAACAACATATAAGTGTAGATAAAATGTTATATCATGAGTTCGAGTCAAGTTCTCTAAATCCCTAGCAGAGTTGCCAGAAACTGTAGCTCGACTTTTCTGCGCCCCCTTTCGAAAGCTCAAAATAAGCCTTACAGTTCGGGCTCCCGCAGTTCTGAATCTAATCTCACAAGTGCAAAGTGAAATTGATAAACACCAAAGAGTCCAAATCCGGCAAATCTTTGGGAAAATCGATTTTGAATCAGATTGCCAAAAATGGACTGCTTTGCCAGATACAGAGTTGCCACCTAAATATTTTATTTTGGAAAAATTTAGGAAACCCATGACTCGTGCCGAAGGCCTTGTGTCCGTCACCACCAAGATTGTCTCGGCTCAGGAACTTAGGTACGAGGGGGGAAGGTCATAAATACAATTGAGCACCCCTGCTCGTCTGATCAAAGATTGGCCTCTATTAATCATGATATGATCTTTATCAACATTATATGCTCTTGTTCTGGTTTATTAGGCTAGCTTTTACTATGTGATGCACACACACACAAGGTATAGACTAGTTTGCCCAAATTGGAACAATTCAATTTCATGTTTGTTTTGCAAAGGGTTTGATTTTGCAACTTAACAAAGTGAGCTTAAAGTTTGCGAATTTGCCACTTGACAAAGTGGGCTTAAACGTACATTTATTGAATCATTCCAATTCAAGCAATAAGCCTTCATCCACAGGCCCTCAAGTAGTTTAACAAGTAAGCACTTATACTCATGGCAAACATACTAGTCATGGCAGTCACTCACACTCATGCAAGTATGCTAAAGTACTAAAAACTCACCTGGTACTCCAAGCTAAGATAAAACAAAAGAGTTAGAAAAATGCATGTTCCTAACTATGCCAAATGTCTAATGCAGCGCATGAAATAATGCAACGCATGAAATAATGCAACTAATAGGCTCAGCTACTAATATGACATATGAGGCAATTTGATAACATGCGATTAAACATGTATTCAAAGAATATATTTAAACAACAATGTAGTTAGAATGATGCGTCGAGCCTCAGTGCATGCAATACAAGATGAATGGATGCAAGCATGCGATATGCCAATTGAAACGTGATGTCCCTAATCTAACCATCAAAAGTTGGTAAATAAAAGGGAGAAAGACATGGGGTTGGAAGACATACACATTATTACAACATTGCGCTCTCACGATGGAGAGTCCGAATGAACTAACTTGTTAGCTAGGCTAAACTAAGCTAATTATTACAACACAAATTAAATTAGCTAAACTAATTAACTAATTATAACAAATTGAACTAATTAACTAACTATGCTAGTTAGTTAATTATCACAAATCGAATCAATTAACTATTCAGCTAACTAATTATAATTACAACACAATACAAATTAGCTATTCTAACTAATTACAAAAGCCATAAGTTAAGCATAAAATTAATATATTATAATGCGGATTCCAAGGATCGACGAGGAACTCATGCATGAATGCGGTTTCCACTCGACAAGCCACTATTTTGCTGCTGCATGCCTCTGTTACTCAATATGACACTTGCACTAATTTCCTTTTCCAGACCAATTCTATTCTATCTCAAAAGTACACTGCTGAATTTGCATTGGTGGCCAACAGGGGGCCGGTCGGCCACTGATGGTGGCCGGTCAGCCACTACTGACTGGACTCCCTTGCTGCCACAAAGAGCAAACAGAGCAGGACAATGTATTTCTCAAGGGTTTGTTTGCACAATTCATCCCCCTTTTTCTTGGACAAATCAAAGGGAGACAAACCTTGGTCCTCAAACCATCAACTCAAGCAATTTCATTGCATGATGGCTTATAGACCAAGTGTGCAATTTGATAAATGCAACAAAACAAGACACAAATCACCTCCCTTTTATGGAAGATCAAGGGAAGTGATGACCTTGGAACCTAGAGTCATTTCATCACTAGTGAGTATGAAATGGCCCAAGTTTCCATGTGCTCAATTAACGTTCGATTGAGCACAAACAAGTTATGTTTATCTTGCATCATTTTTAGTCCTATTTTAGTTACTCCATTTTAAATTACCAACCAGTCCTTAGCAAATTGATTCCAATGGGTGAGTCTAAGTTCTCTAACGGAGTGAAGTACCAAACTAAGAGTTAACTTAAGATATGAAAGAGATGTCATGCCGTTGATAATGAACCCCTAAAAGGGATTAAACCATTAAGCATGGCAACCTCAATCTCATGCTTAAAAGAACAAGAGGCTTGAAACAACTCTTAAAGTAAAACAAAAGCCAAGAAAGGAGGGAGGTTGTAGAGATTATTAGTACTGAAAACAAGTGAGAAAAGCATAAATAAATGCAATCAACTCAAACAAAATGGTGTCTAAGGCCTAGAACACCAATCTTATGAGGACTATTACACTACAACTATGCAAAACAAAGCATTAATGATCCAAACAGCCCAAAACAGAGTTAAAACAGTCCAAATCAGAGATTAAAATGTGCTGGGATTAAGTTATAAATGGCTAGAAAAAGATGCTAACACATAGAGCTATCTAGGCTAGCAAACAAGGTACAAGGAGGAAAGGCTAACCACTCCAAATTTGGACTTCACAACATGATTTTCACCACTGAAATTACTCTGAAATTCAGTGTTCAAATGCCCAAAAAAAGATAGTTTGAAAGTGGGAAACAAATGTGGAAAGGCCTTATAAACAAGGAATAAAGAAGGGTGGGCCACCCCTTAACCTTAAATAGCCTAAAACCACCAATTTTATCCTACAAAATAGAGTTTTTTACAGCCCAAAAACACCCCAAAATCAGTGGGAAAAAGATAGAAAAAGAAGCATGCAAAGCAAGTTAAAAGGGGAAGTGTTATTCCTCTTGAAGCAAAGATCAATCCTAGGCAACAATTCAAGCCAAAACCAACTTCAAAAGCTCCAAGAAGGCTTCAACGAACCTCAGTCCAAAGGTAATCAATTTTGGTTAAGGAGATGTAGGCAAAAAGTGTAGTGTAAGTAGGCTAAAGTGTAGAGAATTTTAAGAGAGAGAGAAAAATGTAAAGAGAGAGAGATAATTTTTGCTCCAAAAATTCTAACCCTCAAAAATGGGGAAGGAGACCCCCTATATATAGAAAACAAGAATTCCATACAAGGATATCGGGCTCTACACGTGGGTGTCGATGCATGCATCTGTGCAAACAGCTAGCACAGTTGGCATAAAATACTTGCAAAAGCAACTGGTGGCCATCAACCACTATTGGTAGCCGATCGGCCATACTAATGGCCGACAACAAGAGGCCAGGGCCGACAGCCTATAATAGTGGCTGTAGACTCGACTTTCTTCACGCGCCCCCCTTTCGGAGAGGCGCGAATTGGTCTCTTACAGTTTGGACTCCTGTCACGGTTCTAAATCTAATCTCACAAAGTGCAATGTGAGACTGATAAACACCAAAGAGTCCAATCCGGCAAATCATTTTGGAAAATTAGATTTTAAATCAAATAATGTCAAAACTGGACTGCTTTGCCAGGTTACAGAGTCGCCACCTAAATATTTTATTTTTGAGAAATTTAGGAAACCCTGACTCGTGCCAAAGGCCACGTGTCCGTCATCACCAAAGTTGCCTCGGCTCGGGAACTTGGGTACGAGAGGGGAAGGTCCTGAAATGAGCACCCCCGCTCGCCTGATCAAAGAATCAGCCTCTACTAAGCATGCTATGTTTGTTTTATAAACCTCATGTGTTCTTATCCAATTATTAGCTAACTTTACTATGTGATGCGCACAGCATACAAGTATAGACTAAATCGCAAGAATTGGAACAAAACAACTCATGTTTGTTTTCGAAAATAGTGTGAAAATGCCACTCTCAAGTGGGCTAAATCGCGGGTTTGCCACCTAACAAGGTGGGCTTGAAACATGATTTGCCACTTCGCAAAGTGGTCTTAAAACTCACATTTGATGAATTGCTCCAATTCAAGTAATAAATCCTTCATCCACAGGCATTCATGCAGTTAATCACTTAAGCAAGTAGCCTCATGGCAAGCATGCGAAACAAGGCATCACTCACATTCATGCAAGTATGCTAAAGCGTAAAGACTTACAGTGTACTCCAAGCCAAAACAAAAACTAGTTAGAAATATGCATGATCCTAACTATGTTAACAATGCCCAATGCAACACAAGCAATAATGCAAATTAATAGGCTCGGCTACTAATATGGCATATGAATGCAACAATTTGATAACATGTATTCAAGGAAGTATTGAAATACAATGCAGTTTGTATAAAGCGCCAAGTCTCGGTTCATGCAAGACAAATGAATGATGCAACATGCAAAGCATAAGGTATGCTAATTGAAATGTGCCCTAAACTAACCATCGAAAGCGGTTAAGTAAAAGGGAGAAAGACGTGGGGTTGGAAGACATGCACACACACACACACCCTTATTACAACATTATGCCCTCTCGAAGGAGGGTCCGAATAAATAATAGCTAAGCTAAACTAAGCTATGCTAATTATTACAAACCAACTAATTAACTATTCTAGCTAATTAATTATAACACAATTGAAATTGAATAACTAGTTACACAAACTAATCATAATACAACACAAGTTGAATAATTGGCTACACTAAGCTAATAAAGCTGTTAAAATGGCCTCGCGGGTGAGGGAGACATGCATGCTCGGTTGGCTTCGTCCCGAAAAATCCGTCACTGTGCCACCAGTGGCCTCTGTTTACGCTCTCCTTAATTTCTGAACATTAAACCAACTTCCAGACTAGTTTTGCCTCAAAACAGGAGCATTTTGGCACAAAAATGGGCTGGTGGCCGGTTGGCTACAAAAAGTGGCTGCCGGCCACCTCAATTGGCCGGCCGGCCAGTGAAAGTGGTCGGTCGGCTACCTCAAGTGGCCCGCCGGCCACCTACTTGTCCAAACTGCTGGTTTTGCTGCAACAGAGAACAACAGAGGCACAACAATGTATTTGCAAGGAAATGTGTGTACTGCCACCCTCCTCATCATTTCTTAAGCTCAAAGGAGTGTGGCACTTGGCTCGTAAGCCATCAATCAAGCATTCCATGCATGATGGCCAAAGAACCAAGCTTGTACAAGCTTAGTGAATGCGTACATAAGACTCAAATGACCATCACCCTATCATGCATGATCAAGGGTGATGACGACCAAGAAACGCGACATGTTTCATCACTTTGAGTATGAAACAGCTCACATTTCTTATGTTTGGATTAACGTCCGATCCAAACACATGCAATGCAACATGAATGCTTATCTTGTTTATGTTTTACTTTGCTCAATTCTTGTTTACACATTGTAAGTTACCAAACCATTCTTTAATTGATTTGTCCAAATATGAAAGTCCTCTAATGGGAAAGATGGCCTAAGCCACAAGTGCCTTGAGCATGAAAGAGGTCTCATGCTATTGACTAGTAGAAACCCTCAAAAGAGGATTAAAGCCATTAAGCATAAGAACCTCAAATTCACACCCAAGCCAACAAGGGCTCAAGTCCACTTACAAAACAAATTGAAAAGTGAAGAAAAGAGGGAGGTGGCAGAATTTTCAGTGCTGAAATGGCATGCTAAAGACACTAAAGCATGCAAGACATGTTCAAAAGCCATAATCATCAAGACTAATGAAGAACACTACACAAGAGGCATGCAATATCAAACTCAAAGGACCAAACCAACTTTGGACAGACCTCAAACATGTCAAAACAGAGGCCAAAACATGCTGAGATGGCAGCCTAGAAAGCAAGAAAATCTTGCTTATGTATTGGCTCATAAACAAGGCTTAAAGCACAACTCTCAAAAGCAATGAAAAAGTGAAATATGTGAGAGTGTGACTATGCTATATGTACTGAAATTTCATGCTAAATGATGCCAAAACATGCAATCATCACATGCACAACATGTTAGAGGCCTTAAAACTCAAAGCTAGTAAAGGCCTTTGCACTATAGCTATACAAAGCATGAGCCATATGACCAAGACCACTCAAAACAGAGTTAAAACATGTCAAAATTTGAGCAAAAGCATGCTGAGATAGAGCTAACACAAGCTGAAATGATAGGCTAACTCATTAGGCATACTAAGCTAGTAAGCATGATTACACTACAAGTGTAAGAAGCAAGCAACAAGTGACCCAACCAGCCAAAAACAGAGCTAAAGCAGGTTAAAAAAGCCACAAAAACATGCTGAGATCAAGCCATGAGATGGTAGAAAAACATGCTCAACTATTAGGCCATTAACACTTGCAAAGAAAACACGAGGAGGGGAGACCACCCCCTCCCATTTTGGACCTCAAAACCAAGTTTTCACCACTGAAAATCCCCTGGATTTTAGTGGTTAAAAGGCCAAAAAGAGGTTGTTTGAAAAGCTTTAAAAGGTAGCATAACTCTTAGCAAACAAGCAACAAAAGAAGGTAGACTACCCCTAACTCCAAAGGGGCCTTAAACCACCATTTTTAAACCTTAAAAATATAGGTTTTTGTAATTGAAAACTTGGCCAAAAACAGCATGCAAAGGTGGCCAAACAAGTAAATGAAACAAAGCTTTAAAAGGGGCAAGGCCTTACCCTTGAAGAACAGCAACAAACAGCAAATATTCTGAGCCAAAACCAAGTTTAATACCTCAAACCAAGCTTCAAGGAACCCCAACTCCAAGGTGAAGGTGTTTGGATAAGGGTCTCTTTGCAAAATTGTAGAGAAAGCTCACTTTTAAGCACAATATATATATATATATATAGAGAGAGAGAGAGAGAGAAATCTAGAGAGAGAGTGAAATTTTGCTTCCAAAATTTTTGGACCCTCAAGAAGGGGGAGGGACCTCCCTTTATATAGAGGGTCAAGCAAAAAGCTTGGCTTCAATCCCTCCATACACGTGTATGGAGATGAGCCTCAGTGCTCACCAGCTGGCTCAAAAGATCTGAAAATATCTGAAAAAGGAGAAAATTGGCCGTCGGCCACTTCAGGTGGCCGGCCGGCCACCTCCCCTAGCCGACCGACCACTTCAAGTGGCCTACAAGGGAGAAAAATGGCCGACAAGGCCTTTTCCCCCTCCAGGCAAGAGGCACCAAGATTTGGCCTGAAAACAAGGCCAAAACACAGAGGGTTTAGAGGCTCAAAGACAAGGCACTCAGCCGAGACCTTCGGGCACTCAAACCGAGCACAAACATGCACAATCATCGCGTGCACAAACGATGACGTCTGAGTCTTAAGGTTGGTCAAAAATGGGGTATCTACAGTTGCCCCTCTTTGGTAGAACTCGGAAGTCATAAAATGACAAGAGTGAAGCCCAAAGACGACCCATTTTTGACAAGGCCGAAGACTTAGACAAACAAGCAAGATAACAATATAGATGCACTCGCAGGCTGGGGAAAAATGCAAATGACATGCACGACGCCGAACATAACTTATGATCATGCAATAAGAGCTGTAAAGAAACATCTGGATGCAAACGTCATGCAAAGAAATACTACAGCAAACTCGTACATAAGCAAGTTAACACAAACCAAACTACATTTCATACAGAAAGGATGTAAGCAAATTATGCAATCTTAACGATGGCTCACGCAGCAAATACAAAGAAACACAACCATCGGGCGCACCTGGGGCGACAAACAAGATCCCAACTTGTGGCACACGCGAGAGAGAGAGGTGGTGTGAACCTAAGGACACACCCTAAGGTTCCGAGCCATAGAGAACAACGATAATAAGTGAAACACATTCAACCTATTATGCAATCAAAACAACGAGTGGTATAAACATCGGAGTCCGTCCAGATGCATTTAACCAAAGCATCCTAACGCGCCACGCGCGAAAGGGAAAAGGGAGTAGTGCACACACCGAAGGGTGGTATAAGCATCGGAACACGTTCCAATGTTTCTAACCAAAACAGAGAGGTATAAGCGTCGAGACACGTTCCAAACGCTTCTAACCGAAAGAGTGGTATAAACATCGAGCACGCAACCCAATGTTTCTAACCAACAAGTGAGGTATGAGCGTCGGAGACACAATCCAACACCTCTAACTAAAGGGAAGGTATAAGCGTCGGACACACAATCCAACACTTCTAACCGAAGGGGGGTATAAGCGTCGGACACACAATCCAACACTTCTAACCAAAGGGTGGTATAAGCGTCAGACACACGATCCAACACTTCTAACCAGAGGGTGGTATAAACATCAGGCACACAACCCAATGTCTCTGACCAGCAAAGTGGTATAGACATCGGGCACACGACCCAATGTCTCTAACCAGCAAAGTGTGGTGTAATCACCGGGAGTACCCGAATGTTTCTAACCAAAACAAGGTGTTCGAAGGACATGAATGATTGTACCCGGAATCCCTCTGAATGAACCGTACATACAATATCGTCTGGTTACGCCAGCTTTGAATGAACCGTATATACAATATCATCTGGTTGCATCATCTTTGAATGAACTGTATATACAATATCGTGCCTGCACAAGAAAGAAACTTTGACAGGTACAATACAATAGGAATGCATGTTCTATGCAAGATTGGCAGCATGTTCTATGCGAATGTGAGAGCATGCACGATGCAATACAACATATTCTCTGTAAACATAAGAGTATGTTTAACACAATGCGACACGGCATACGTATTTTGTGCATAATGACAACAAGACACTATTCAATACAACATCAATAGTATGTTCAATGCAAAACATCGAATAAAGAAATGTGCGTCTTAACAAGACTGATTCAGTTATAACCTCCGATTTACCTCTCGGAGGGGTTACAATGCATTTCAAAAAGGTTACACCTCGTTCATGCCGGCTGACGATGAGCCACGCATCAAAGACAGGAGTTGAACTTTCGCAGAGACATTTTGAGTTGAAAAATGGACTTTTCTTGCACTTTCTCGAGAGCCAAAGACTCAAAACAGTCTGAAAACACACAGGGGGAATACTGGGCACTTGCCAGCCACCCTGGAAGCATACTGGCCACTTGCCACATCTGCCGGCCACAAAAACTGGTCGGTCGGCCAGTTGAGGAAATTCGGGGCAGTTTTGGTCTTTTCACACGGGGAACTTTAAAAACACAACTCCAAATCACTTTTTCTCACACCCACAGTGCCAAAATCCTTTCTCCTTTGTCTCTAAACACTTTTTCCTCTTAGATCTGTGCTCCACACGCATTTTCCAATGCCCCTCGTGAAGTTGATTCGCTAAAACCTTTCAATTCTCTTCGTTTTGAACCGAACAAAAGTTGTTTTCGGAGCCTTTTCCTCCATTTTCACTATTTGAGGTTTGTTTCCCTCAACTTTGTCTTGAGTTTGGCACCTTTTCCCAGGCTTTGACTTTCTTTGACTTTTTCTCTTCCCGAGAGTTGACTTTTTGTTGACTTTTTGGCATTTTTGCCCATTTTGCTCATTTTCGCCTACTTTTCACCTTTTTTCCAGATGGTAGACGAGGCTACACACGGCGGGGGTTCTCCGAGGATGGAGGAGGAGCCCGAGCACATTCCATTGCCGTCGAGAGTCCGGCCATTCGACCCAGTGACATACCATCCCGAAGTACATGTACTACCACCTAGCACGGTGCGCCACTTCACTGGATTTGCACGGCGCGCGCCCGCAGATCTTCTACTACGAGAGCCTGAGTCTCATTTATCCCACGATGCCTCTGAGGTACACACTGTACTCTTATATTTCCTGCGATGTACTTTACATTTCTTGCATAGCTCGCACTTTTGTACTGTATTTCATCTGCTCATTCTGAACACACATACACACTGTATTTCTACTCATCCACACAGGTTGACTCCCGTTTCACCCGCGGGTACGGGTTCGTCACGGTGAGGGAGTGGTACATGGAGCTCCCTGACGGCATCCGAAAGATTGTTGATGATGCGGGTTTTGGCTTATTCTACATGGGGCTCTCACGTCTCATGGCGAGTAGGACACTCCTAGGCGCACTGGTAGAGAGATGGTGGGACACCACTAACTCCTTTCATTTCTTTACCACCGGGGACATGACGATGACCCCGTATGACTTCACTATGCTAACAGGCCTTGAGGTAGGAGGCTAGCCGATCCCATATGACTCCGACATGGGCGAGTGTGAGGCTGCTTGGACCTATCTGTTGGGAGCACACCCTCCTATTTTCTGATCATCAGGCTTGGTCCGGTATACCTGGTTTGCTGACCACTTTAGAAGGGAGAGCCCGAGACGATCGAGGCGACTGAGCAATACGCCCGAGGCTTCCTCATGTTCCTCTTCGACACTACTTTGTTCGCCGACAAGGCGAGTACTATTGGGCTGTACCTTCTAAGCACCCTAGTGGACCTATCCCAGGTTCGACACTATGATTGGGGAGGCGCTGGCCTTGCTACCCTCTACTGCTATATGAGCTCGACCTCCCGCAGGAGCAAGAACAGAGTGGGAGGCTACTGGAGAGCCTGGGAGGTATGCTTTACTGTTCAGCTTTATATTTTCTGTACACTGCACGCCACACACCACAAATACATAGTCTATTTTCTACTCTGCACTTGTACTTTATATACACTGTGCCACACTTTGCTTTCTGCATTATCTGTATTCTGTACTTTTTGCATTCGGCATATTGCACACATATTCTGCTTTTCGCATTATCTTTGTTTACCTGTATTCTCACTACCACCCTCTTGCTTTTCATAGCTATGGATATACGCCTATTTTCCAACACTTGCTCCCGAGCTAGAGGTTGAGACGCTGCCCGAGGTACCCTACTCGCATCGATATGACGGTCGGTGCTAGCCTAGGGCTCGGGAGACCCTCCCATACCTACGCCAGTACTTCGACACAGTGAGGACGACGGAGGTAATTCAAAACTCACAGTTTTTTTTGCTTTTATCTTCAATTCACTTTGCATATCAATGGTAACTTATTAAGCTATGCACTTGTTGTCTGCAGATCAAATGGTAGCCCTGGGCGGCGATGCCAGAGTTTGTCCGATTTCATTTTGTCGGAGCTCGGGGCGCCTCCCGATATCAGCTTGTGCTCGAGGGACCCGTGGGCCGAGCCTAGTTCCATGGTGAGCACTTCATGTGCCAGACACTAGGCCTGCTACTACAGTCAGTTCTTTTGCCACATCCACCATCTATGCGGGCCACAGAGAGTCTCTCCTCTCAGGAGCTTACGGACTCCATGCGAGGTGTAGATGCAGATCGGTTCATTGGGGAGGGAGACTATACGATCTACATCCAGGCATACCTCACGCCCCATTTGGCAGGTGCTCATGCTCACACGGGGAGGATAGGTGATATTGCTTCGTTAAGCAGGGCTCGAGCTGCAGATGCTCCTTCAACGAGCAAGGCTCGGGCAGCAGATGTTCCCTCGACCAGCAGAGCTCGGGCAGCGGATGCACCCTCGACGAGCAGGGCTTGGGCACCGAGGGGTCAGGCTAGAGGGATGCCACCCACCAGGCAGAGTGTTGGATGGCCAGATCCCCCGATTGAGCTGATAGGTTGGCGATATGGTGGGGTACCTTATCAAATTCCACTTGAGCCCCCATTTCCTGATCACCGATACGTCAGGACACCTGGCTCACCACCAGTATACTTTACAGCTTTCATTTATCACTCAGATATTCATTCATTCATTCCCTGATTGTTTCAACTTGCATTAGTAGCCCTCCATAGAGTATGTAGAGGGGTTACTCAAGGTGATGGTCTCATTTAAGGGCATGATCTTGCGGAGAGAGATGATGCTGAGCTCCCATGGCATTCCGGTATTCTTCAGTTTTCTTGCATTTTGGTTCCCATATTGCACTGATACACTGTATGTATAGATTACATCTGACACATTGCATCCACATACTGTGTCTGACTTCTGCATGTACTCACTTTGCATACCATACTTGATACTGATACTCATACTATGACAGATATATTCAAATTGCCTTTTCAGTTCACACCCTTGCAGACAGGGCCTTTAGAGCCTTCTCCAGCAGTGGAGAGAGAGATTCCGGCACACAGCCGAGGGAGACATCGGGAGCCTATCAGGCGCGATAACGAGGACGAGTCTAGTGAGGACAAGGAGCCTACGCGTCCCCAGTTAGAGTCTTTTGAGGGTGGAGGCGATGGCACCGGCTCAGGTTCTGAGGGTGGCGACGATGCTAAGAAGGGCTCCGAGGATGGGAGCAAAGGTGGTTCTAGTTCCGGCTCTGGCTCAGATTCGAACAGTGGCGCCGATGGCGATGGTGCAGAGTCTGCTCAGCCGAGGAAGAGGATGAAGAGGGCCTCTCAATCCTGAGTAGGGTGGCACCAATGTAGATGCTTTTGCTTTGTTTTCTTTTTGCTAGCAGTGTTAACACATTGTATAGCCTTAGGCAGTTTTATTTTCTTTAAAACTTGTACTCAAAAGGAACCATGATGGAATGAAAATAGCTTTTTGTTTAAAAAGTGTTGCATTTTATATTCTGAGCATCGCACTACACCATTTTACAAAAAAATGGAATTTTGGTGGAAATTGAACATTGGTACATTGTCTTGACAATTGCTTAGTTAGGTAGTGAACCAACCAAAACAATACAAACAAAATAAGACAACTTAATGCACAAAACCACAACTTGATAAACAAAACAACAACTCAACAAATGAGACAAATACAACTCGATGAGCAAATTCCAACAACTCGATAAGCACATTGCAACAACTCGATAAACAAATTGAAACAAACTTGAGAACGACGCAACAAAACCGTAGCAGAATGCATCCAAAGTGGAACAAAACACAGGTTTTCAGCATTGTCAACACATAGGAAGGTCAAAGACATCCTACAGGAGACAAACAGTGGCTGTCGGCCACTTATTGGTGGTGTCGGCCACTTGGTGGTAGGTGTCGGCCACTTAAGTGGCCGATCGACAAGAAAAGGTGGCCAGTCAGCTAGGGAAGATGGCCGGCCGGCCAGTTATGGTGAGAGCCTCCAGATTGCTACTACCTATGTTCCACTCAATGCCTTATCTTTTACAAAAGTCCTAGCTTCGTGGTTTCTTCATTTCAACTCTGTTTTTGCTTCAAAATGGAACCGTTCTTCGCCGAAAAACTCTCAAATTGGATTACAACTTTAGATGGCTCGGAAAAGCTGAATTTCTGGGGTTTCGGGATAAACGCACTATTCCTGCTAAGTCGTACTCCGTTGTGTTTTCCGTTCCTCCATGCCGTGGCTAGGTGTTGGAATCCGATTACACACGTGTTTAGCTTCGGGGGACAAGTGATATGCCCCACATTCAAAGAATTCCAAGCTTTGATGGAATTTCAGCGTGACGAGGAGATTTTGCCCTAGTCTCATTTTAGCCACATCCAGGCTTTGGGAAAGATGTGTGGGCTCACTTTGCATGATGCTCGATCCTTAGTTCACAACGGGGAGCTAGACATTCCAAGCTTGATTCATCGATTTTCTGATGCCGGTGACCGCAGTAACCGTGTTTGGCAGAGTTTTCGGCAGCATGCCCTCTGCTTATGTATGTTGGCTCATTTCCTGCTTGCCCTTGGCTCCGGATGGTCTAGCATCCGCCTGATCGAAGTTGCCCAAGGCTTGAAGGAGGGCAAGAGCTGCATTGGCTTGACACTAGCCGAAACTTTGATGGGCTTGGATGCCTTCCATCGCCGGGAGACAACCAAGTTTGCAGGAAGTCCACTACTCTTGCAGGTAATGTTTCCCACTCTTCTCACATGTGTTTCTCACATCACTCGGCCCTCAGGCTCTGTTTTTCTCTCAAAACCCTTTTCTCACTTCTCTCCACGTACACCTCTCTGTTCTTTAATCTCTCTTATTTTTCATCCCTCCCCAGATATGGCTCATGGAGAAGTTAAAAGTAGTGGACTTTTGTCCCGCATATTCAGCGCGCGGCTATTTCTTTCACCAACGACTCGTTGATTTCCCGAATGAGGGGTGGTGGTGTCTCTGGATGTGCAACAGGTCTGCTGTTGACATCGCTTGGCGTTGCCCCTGGTTTGATCTGCCTGAGATGAGCTACAGCATGTCTCGCCAACCTAGCATTCAGTTGATTGGTTTGACAGACTGTGTCTTCTATTTTCCCTTCCAATTCCGGCGTCAATTCGGTCACAACTAGACTTGCCCAGAAGAGGGGATAGAGTACCCAGCTTCATTTCTAGTCTGAGGCTCACAACTAGCTTGGTACCCCTCTCCATGGAGGACAAGAGAACTTTTGGCCCCCGCTCCCAATTTCAGTTGCGCCCTTTCTAGTGAATGCATAGCTTGGCTTGAAGATGAGGCACAAACCAGGCCTACTTTGGCATCCGAAGCTTCCACAAGTTCTAGGAGGGGGCGCAGGAACACCTGACTTGACTATGCCCCAAGTTTATTACTTTAATCTGTACTTTCAAGTTTTCTTTTGAATGTAATAAAATGCAACTTCAATTTGTATCGAAAGTCGAAGAACTCTGTATTGAAATCAATGAAATTAAAGGTTATGGGTATTGAAAATTTTCCGTTTAGTCCAAAAATGGTCTAAGTTGTAAAAGATTAATTTGAACAAAATTAACTTTTATTAAAACTTTTCAAAACCATTTTCGATATGGATCATAACTGGACACACCCGAGATCCATCGCTGAAATGTACAACCCCAAGTTCAATAACTGGAAAGTTACCCCTTGTGTGAATAACATTGCACTGTAGCTCACAACCGAACTCTTGGATGCGGAAAAAGACAAAGATGACCAAAACAAACACATGGACATAGTTGATTTGGAAGTGTTTGTGGCTGGACTTCAGAATGAAGTTGCCTACGTATCTCGAAGATGGGAATCAAGCCTTACGTAGTTCAGTGCGGGTTCACTCGGGTTTTAACACTCTCCTTTTGCGCTCTAACTTTTGCCAAGGCCGCCCTTTCTGGGTTTTCAACCTTGTGAGCTTAGTTTTTCTCATTTCAAATTTTTTTGTGCTCTAACTTTTGCCTAGGTCACCCTTTCAGGTTTTCGACCTAGCGAGCCACTCAAGGATAGTATTTCTTCAACTTGTCCATGTTGATTGGTTGGGAGAATTCAAGGCCATCTAAATCCATAAGAATGACAGCTCCACCCAACCAGATAGACTTGATGACGTAAGGACCAATCCAATTGGGTTTGAACTTGCCCCTAGGGTCATGGATGGGAGCTCGGTTGTCTTTGAGCACAAAATCCCCTTCTTTCAAATTCTTGGACTTAACTTTCTTGTTGAAAGCCCTGGCAATTCTACGTTGATAACCTTGAATGTGGTATAGTGCTTTTAGCCTTCTTTCGTCGAACAACATCAGTTCCTCAAATCTACTCTGCTACTAATCTACTTTCGCTATTCGGTACTCAGCCATCACCCGCAGCGATGGAACCTCCACTTCGATTGGCAGAACAGCCTCCATCCCATAAACCAGAGAATACGGAGTTGCCCCAGTAGAAGTGCGAATCGATGTTCTGTAACCCCAAAGAGCAAATGACAACTTATCTGGCCAGTCCCTGTAGGTTTCCACCATCTTCTGTAGAATGTGCTTGATATTCTTGTTGGCAGCCTCAACTGCTCTGTGATACCCCTGTTCCGTAGTATGCTAATTGGTCCTTAATTTGAGTATGTTTATGTGTTTAGCATGATTTTATGTGCCATTATGTGAAAATATGTGGTTTTGAATTTTTATCTGTTCACCGTAGGAATACCTATTTGAATAATCTGCTTTGGAAATTAAATTGAGGGCCTTAACGGCCACAGAACCCGAAATCGACTACGCCATTGCGGTTGGCATAATTTTTAGAGCCTACGATGAAATTTAATTGAAAAATTGATTCGGACCAGATTAAGTTGATTAAATTGGTAAATTGGTGCCCAATTATTTATTATTGTCATTATGAGTTAGTGGGAATTGTTGGGTAAGGGCACTACACTTCCCATTCTCTCCTATGTATTCATTTTGGCTGATCAAACCTTGAGAAAAGGAGGAGAGTCGGCTGTAGAGAGGGAGAGAGGAGAGAATTGTGCAAATTGTAGCTTAAAGCTTGGGAACCTTAAAGATAATCCAAGAATTGTTATAGATTGTGAGAATCAAAGCTTCTAGGTGAGTAATTCTTGGATTATAGTTTGTAATTTTGTGTGTTCAAGCTAATTGGGTGATCAAGAGTAAGATTGAAATGAAATTGGGTTGGTTTTGTTGAATTAAAGCTTGACATATGCATGCATGTAAGAAATTGTGTTGAAATAGCATGTATAAGCTTGAAATACATGATTCAAGTACAGTTTTGGTTGAAACTCATGTTTCGATCACCATTTGTGTTGTCTAAGTTGAGAATGTGGCTAATTCATCACATGCATGTACAATTTACAAAGATATGAGCTTGAATGTATGAATTTGATATGTTAGAATGAGTTTGATGGGAGATTGGGGCATGCATGTGAATTAATTGTGAATTGAGCTCCATTGGGTTGAGATTTGGGGTTTGCATCATATTAGTATACTTATATTTGAGAATTGAGCCATAACATGCATGATTTGTTGGTTGACAATCGAATTGGAGCTCAAGAACTCAATCTGGAAAACCCAGATTTTTGATGTCCGCTCGAGCAGGTGAAGTGCCGCTCGAGCAGGATGTTTCACGCTCGAGTAGGGAGCTTTTGTAGACAGGCCCTCCGTTCGAGCTCCCTAATTCACGCTCGAGCGTAATTTTGAGGTAACCAGTACTTTTGCAGGCCTCTTGGGTTCGTTCGAGCGGGGAAATCCACGCTCGAACGGAGACCCTGTTTTCTGAAATTTTGTTCATGCGTTCTGTGTTTCGTTTTCCATTCTCTTTCACTTGTAAGCACTCTTAGGCATATGTTAAGCATTGTAAATGAGTTAATGAGATAAGAATAAAGCCTAAAGAGGAATACGTGAATTAAGGAACGGATTGAATTGTCAATGACCCATTTGTGTTCATGGAATGTGTAGGGTCAAGCTCCAGGGCGGATCTACAAGCCGATCACTGTGAGTAATATCGATATTTGAAAGCTTAGTAATGTCTAACTGTTTATTCCCTTATAAGCTTTATGAGTTACTAATTGGGATTGTAGACAAAAGTCCGACATAAACAAATGGACCGAAGGTCGTTTCGATATGAATAAATGGACCTAAGGTCGTTTTGATAGAAATAAATGGACCCAAGGTCGTTTTGACACGAATGTATGGGCCGAAGGCCGTTTTGACGTAAACGAATGGACCGAAAGTCATTTTGACAGAAATGAATGGACCGAAGGTCGTTTTGACATATATGAATGGACCTAAGGTCATTTTGACATGAATGAGTGGGCCGAAGGCCGTTTTGACACGAATGTATGGGCCGAAGGCCGTTTTGACGTAAACAAACGGGCCGAAGGCCATTTTGACATAAATGAATGGGCCAAAGGCCATTTTGACATGAATGGAAATCTGAATAGGCCAAAGGCCAGAATGTTTGGAACTACAGTCACTTGATTTGAATTTCGTATAGTTATATATCTGTTAAATAGAAATATGGATTGGGCCCAAGGCCGTTTGGAACATGTTGTTCTACATTGTTATGTAACTTCTGTACTTGATTTGATATTATTCACTGGGCTATCGCTCATGCTCATTCATGTGTTTGTAGGTGAGCCAAGAGAAGTCCAAACCCAGCCCCAGTGAAGTCTGCCAGGAACAACATGAGGTTTTAGAGAGTTAGCCTTGTGTCTCACGCACGAGACCCATCCTTGCCATTTTGTTGTGTATCTATAGTTTGTCTTGTTGGCAAGGACTTTGTGTATATCTGTATAAAGTTTTGTTATAGGTTGACTAAGTTTGGATGATCCTATCTGTAAAGGATTTTATGGTACTATATTTTGCTATGGGTTATTAACGTATATGTGTATGGTTTGTTCGATGAGCATATAAGCACGGCTCTATGGACAAAGATTTAAATTTTGCTTCCGTTTGGCCCCTTTACTCTGATGAGTGATGTCTGTTTTGGTTTGAGGCCGTAGGTAATCTCGAGATTACTGGCCAGTTATGTCCTTAACCCATAGGGGCGGGTTCGGGCCATGACAGTGCTCTGTTGGTTTGCGGCCTATAGATGGATGACTTATGAAAAGCCACGTTGTATTTTTCCAACAAGTCGATCACTTCCTTTTTGAAGTGAGAACCATTGTCCGAGATGATCTCATTCGGGACCCCATACCGACAGATAATGTTGTTCCTGATGAACTTGGCTACGTGTGACGCTTTCAATACTGCGTAGGATTGGGCCTCAACCCACTTCGTAAAGTAGTCTATCGCCACCAGGATGTGCTCATGCACGTTCAATCCCTTCAGAGTAACTGCCCCAATAACATCAATTCCCCAAACTGAAAATGGCCACCGTGAAGTCGTGTTGTGTAGCTTGATGGCGGGATGTTCATGCGATTTGCATGGATCTGGCCCTTGTGGCATCGTCGAACAAAACCGATACAATCATCCTCCATGGTTGACCAGTAGTAACCCTGTTTGAGAATTTTCCGAGCGAGCATCACTCCGCTCATGTGCGATCTGCACTCTCCTCCATGGATGGCCTCCATCAGGCGCCCCGACTCTTCAGCATCGACACACAGTTTATGCATTCCCAGATGGCCCAATTTGTACAATTTATCTCCACAGATGATAAACTGAGCAGCCATTCATCTTATTGCCCTCTTGTCTTTGGCATTTTGCCCTGGTGGACAAGCCTCATTTTCCAAAAAGTTCCAGATGTCAAAGTACCAGGGGTTCTGATCTTGTACTTCATCTATGGTGGCAATCAATTCGTAAGCCGGCACATATCTCTGTTCAATGATGATTGGACGCATCCGAACTCCCAAAGGGATGTCTATCATGGAAGATAGAGTTGATAAGGCGTCAGCGAACCTGTTGCTCTCTCTTAACAGATGGGTGAAGGTTAACTTCTCAAACCTGGGAATTAGGACGTCCAGGGTTTGGTGATAGATTTTCATTCTTTCTTCTTTAACTTTCCAGTCTCCTTTCGCTTGAGACACAACCAGGTTCGAGTCCCCAATGACGTCCAACCTTTTTGCCCCTAGTTCCAAGGCGGCTTCCAAGCCAGCGATACATGCCTCGTACTTTGCCCCCATTGTTTGATACTTTAAACCAGAGTTTGAAAGCTAAAGGTATGTGGGAATTGTCGGGCGCTATCAGCAACACCCTTATTCTATACCCGTACTGGTCAGACGCTCCGTTAAAGTACATAGTCCAAATCTCTTCTTCGAGCTACAGAATGGCCTTATCCGGGAACAGATATTCTATTGCTTCATCTCCCTTCACTGGGTGATCGGCTAGGAGCACCGCTACAGCTCTCCCTTTCACAGACTTGCGAGTCATGTATTTCAAATCAAATTCGGAGAGAAGAAGCAACCAACGGGATAGCCTACCCATAAGTGCTGGTTTCTCAAAGAGATATTTGATGGGATCCAATCTCGAAACCAGTATTACAGAGTGAGTTAACAGGTAGTGCCTCAACTTCCTGGTAGCCTATACCAAGGCCAAACAAGCCTTCTCAAGCGGAGTGTAACAGGTCTCATATTCTAGCATCTTCTTGCTCAGGTAATAGATAGCCTTCTCTAATTTATCCTCAGATTCCTGCACAAGCATGTAGCCCATTGTCGTGTCGGTTACTGATAAGTACAATATCAACGGTTTCCCCAGCTCTGATGATGACAACACGGGTGGGTTCTGTAGATACTACTTGATCTGCTCGAAAGCAACTTGGCATCGGTCGTCCCACTGGAATTTCTTTCCTTTCTTCAAGAAACCAAACAGTGGCTCATAAGTCAAGGTCAATTTTGCAATAAACCGTCTTATGAATTGTACTTTACCCAGAAAGCCTCGCACCTCCTTTTCGGTCCTTGGTGGTGGCATTTCTAAGATGGCCTTAATCTTGGATGGATTGACCTCAATGCGTCTTTGTGTAATCAAGAACCCCATCATTTTCTCTACTGTAACACCAAAAGTACATTTCTGAGGATTCAGTCGGAACCGATACTCCCTGATCTGTTGGAAAATTTCTTCAAGGCGGTGTAGTGGCCCTCTTCTTCCTTGGACTTGACAATCATGTCGTCCACATACACCTCAACCTCTTTGTGGATCATATCGTGCAAGATTGTAGTTGCAACCCGTTGATAAGTAGCCCCAACATTCTTCAAATTGAACGGCATCACCCTATAATAGTAGGTCCCCCACGGGGTGGTGAAGGTAGTCTTCTCCCTATCCTTGGGTGCCATCAAGATCTGGTTGTACCCGGAAAACCCATCCATAAAGGAAAGCAGTGCATGCCAAGCGGGGAAGTCCACCAATTCGTCGATATGCGGCAGAGGAAAGTCGTCCTTCGGACTGGCTTTGTTCAAATCCCTGAAATCCACGCATACATGAATTTTGCCATCTTTCTTCGGCACCGGAACAATGTTGGCCAACCAAGTAGGATACTCAGATACTAACAGGAACCCTGCATCAATCTGCTTGGTGACCTCTTCCTTGATTTTCAGAGCCCAGTCCGGGCGTATTCTCCGAAGCTTCTACTTGACAGGTTGGGCCTCAGGGTCAAGAGGGATCCGGTGCTGTACAATCTCAGGATCGATTCTAGGCATGTCTTCATAGGACCACGCAAAAACATCTTTGAAATCTTTTAATAAAGCGACTAAGCGCTCGCGTTCCTCTGAAGACAACATGGACTCGATCTGGACCAAATACGGATCCTTCTCAGTACCAACATTAATTGAAGTGATTTCATCAACCAAAGGTTTTACAAACCTCTCATGCTTTCGATCAATCAAATGTTTCAAAATCGAAAGAATTTCTTCCTCATCGTTTTCATCAAAGTTTTGAAAGTCCTGATTAATGCAATAAATGAGCGGCACAGAAAAGTACTCAGAAACCACAACATCATTCTCATTAATTACTTCCAGATCATCTGATTCATCGATTACAGCAGACTCAAAGGAAAATGAAAAAGACGACCTGGACAACACAACGGCATCCGGGTTATCACCCCCAGGAATACCGGACTCTTACTCAAAAGAACTGGAATCTGATTCCGACTCCACAGACTCTGTGGAATTAGATTCCGGTTCACTACCTGACTCAGAACTACTAGATAAAAAGCCCTCCTCGTACTGCCAGACAAGGGAGGGTGCGATGGATGCATCCAGAATGTCAGAAGAAGGGCCCACAGCCAATTGATCCCCGATCATGGAAACAGAGAAGTCGTCCCCCGAGCACTCTGGTGAGATCTGAGGATCTGAGAGGAGACAAGCTAGCGCTGCTCCCATCTCAAAATCTGTGCCATTGGACTCATCCTCATTGCACTGTTCAGCCACAACTGTTGGGTCAATCTACTTTTCGGCAACTTCATCCCCTAGCAACTGCAAGTCAAAAAAGATCTCAAAACCCGGCAAGCGCCGCCTCTCTGAATTCAGCCATGGCTCTGGAAAGCTGCAAAATGGGAAATCCTCCCCGTCCCGGACAAAGCGTCCGTTCAGGGTTCCTTGGATAGGTCTATGCAGTAACTCATAGTGCTTCCCAGCTTGTTTAGCCTTGGCTCTTCCAGCTATCTCCTTTTCTTTTTTTACCCAATCCTCTTTGGTAGACATGTAACATAGACCAAAGGTATATGGGTTGTGTGGCACTTCGGCCAATTTAGCGACGCCCTTCCGGCCACTCCTTCCTAGTCCCATCCCGGGCACATGTTAAAGCTTGTTCATGAGGTAAACAGATTGCGCACTGACATACAATCCCTCATCAATAGCTAGAAGATCTTGCACTACCCAAGCCTCAGCCAAGGTGAACCCAAACAGGAAGACATTCTCCTCGCCATGTACAATCTCCAAAATCAACGTAGTAACCTCTGGCGGCGGATGTATGGAAGAGTTGCCAAAAACAATTGCTACTCTCTTCCCGTAGGGGTATTTCAACATCTGGTGTAGGGTAGAAGAGACAACATTCGCTTGGTGCAGCCACGGCCGCCCAAGAAGTAAGTTGAAGGTGGCTAGAACATCCAGAACATGAAATTCGATGTCCTGTTAGGCCGGGCCAACTTGAGTTATGATCCGCATTGTCCCCATCACCTCCCGACTGGTGTTGTCGTAAGCCCGAATTACCTAGGCTGTTGGTACAAAATCTGTGGGCTTCAACCCGATAGCGTAGGTCGTACGTGACGGACACACATTTACGGCAGATCCTGTATCAACTAAAACAACTGGTATCCATTTATCCTTACACTCCACAGAGATGTATAACGGTGTGTTGTGCTCGGAGCCCTCAGGCGATAATTCTTTATCTGTGAAGGTCAGAGTCGGTGTAGCGCCACCGGGGAACACCAGTCCCACCAACTGTTTGGGAGTTGTATCAATAGAAAGCTTCCCCTTGTCCATGGCTGATAGGACAGCCTGTCTATGCACTCGCCAGGCCATGAGCAATCCCCAGATGGAGATGTCTGCTTGAATCTTTTTTAGCTACTTCAGTACCACTTCCTCCTCCAACAGTTTGTCCTTCTATTTCTCAGCTTCCTTGTTTTTCCCAGATGCCTCTGGCTGGTCAAAGTATGGGGGTTTAAAGTACCGCCCACTCCGGGTCATGTGGTCGACTTCTTCGGTGTACCACGTATCATCCAGGAGATTTTGTCCCCAGTCTTCATCAGTATGGGCTAGACGCAAGTCATCGTCTTCCCACCACATTCCCTCAGCAACCAACAAACAACTGTCCGGTTCCGTTGTAGTTGTTTCCGTGCTCACAGCACATTCTGTCCCCGCAGGGGCCTTGGCTTTTCTAGCCCTCTCATCAGTCTCGATCATTTCTTGTTCAAACTGCCTCAGCGTGTCCTCTTGTTCTATGTTAGTTGTGCAAATGCTGCTTGATTCCTGAGCAAAATTTTTCGTACCGGTGCTCTTCGGCAACTTCCGGCCATTGCAGATGTTCTTGTTTCTAACTGTCCCTGTTTCGGCTGAGATCCCTCATCAATATCTGACTCATCACTAAGCCACCCTGTATTATCTGTTGCTCCATTCGAGTCAAACCAGTTGATGCTCACATCCCCCGGATCCTGCTCATCAAAGAACTACAGATTAGTAATGTCCTCCTCAAGTTCTGCTAAATCATCCAACCCCTGACTTGGCCTGTCTTCCCAGACTGCATTCACCTCAATTCCCTCCGGCAATTCCACCATCGGCTTGGCCTGATCAGTTGGCGCAATAAAGCGGCAAGGGTCGTATGCTTCCTCAATTAAGCCTGCAGAGCCCTCAAGCATGCCCACTTCTATCATGGCCACCATCATGGGTTCAGGTTGAGGTATTGAAGTGCTCATCATGCATAAATCTGTGCATTCTGGAATGAACAACGCCGGCTTAGGCAGGTGAGAGGAAGTGATGTATATGCTGGGGTCGTATGGGACGGCCATTGTTTGGACCAGGTTCACTTACCTAGGTGGAAGAGGGGGTTATTGATTATGTAGTGGGAGGGGGTTTGTGGTGACATTTGGCTTGTTAGGAGGCGCTATTACTTTGTTCTCAATGAGATCCTGAATCTCATGACGTAATCTAAAGCACTGATCAGTATCATGCCTATGATGTTGATGGAAGGCACAATACTTAGCTGGGTTGTGTGTAGGAGGGAGGGGATTCAGTAGTGGGCGTGGTTCCAGGGGCTTCAGATGCCCCTTTCTAATCAGGACCCTCAAGGCCGCTGATAGAGACATATATAGTGGAGTGAAGGTCCTTTGGCCTCTAGGTGGGTACTTTGCAGGTGGTGGATTGGTTCCGGATGTGCCGGTAAAGGGTGTGGCTGTTTTTGGTGCAGTGGTGACCATGCCAACGTCAAAAGTCCTAGCGGTTGAATTGCTACTCGTAGCTGCATTCGAACCGCGTATAAAAGCCCTCTTGGGCTGTTCCTTCTCCTGGTCAATCAGACCCTGTTTCATAGCGTCCTCGATCTGTACCCCAATCTCGTGAAGATCAGCAAAGGTGGAGAGGGGTAAGACAATCATCCTCTGCATCAGCTTTGGTTGCAGATTCCGGACGACCATCCTTATCTGGTGTTTCTCAGCTGGCCTGGTTATCATCATGGACACCTTAGCCCGCCACCGAGTAACAAAGTCAGAGAAGCCCTCCTTCGGCTCTTGTCTAGTTGCCTCGAGATCATGAGTTGTGACCTCGATTTGAGTATTGTAAGAATATTGAGCAACGAAGGCCTCGGCCTTCTTTTCCCAACTTCTCTTCACTGAATCCTTCAGTTTAGCATACCAGATGGCCGCAATACCTTATAGGGTCCAACCAAAGAGGGATAATTTCTGGAGTCTAGTCAGGCCCATCGGTCGTAGAATGTCGGAGAAGAGCCTCAAATGGACCATAGGATTGCCCGAACCGTCGAAACGGTCTATGTGAGGCATTTTAAATATGTCCAGCAATGTCACTACCGAATCTGTGTAGCCGTCCTCTATGTCTGGGATCGAGTTAACTCCTTGAGCTCGCTTAAACAGCTTTTCGAGCTTGTTCACTTTCAGAGCGGTTGGATCGACCTCAAATTCAAACGGCGTGTCCGTTGGGTAAGCCGGTGCTTTTGAGGTCTGAGGTGGGACTGACCCTGTTGGAAGATGTGGGACTGGCCCGGTTGGAACGTCTGTATTTTCCTGGACAGTTGTTGTATCCCGGGTATTAGAACCCTAGGTGGGGGTGGAGGTGAAGCAGATGTTGTTGTTTGTGGTTGTTGATGCTGTTGCTATTGAAGCCTGGCAATTACCTCAGCCTGCTGGGCTACAACTTCTGTCTGACGAGCGGTAACTTCAGCTTGGCGAGCAGCGTCCCGCTGCATGGCCTCAATAGTTTGCTGGAACTGACGCATCATTTCCTCCATATTGACTGAGAGATACTGATCTGTCTGACTTTGTGTACCCTCTGAAGTAGAAGCAGAAAATTGATTTTCACTGAGCACAGGTGACTAACGAACTGGTGAATTATGCTAAACTCTCATCCACCTTGTAACCGGGGGAAGCGAAGCAAACACGGGTTGTCCTCTGACAAGATCCCCAAATCGATAAAGCCTCCTAACTCTGGTCTAGAGTGCTTGGGGGGTAACTGCCTCGTCAGAAGCAATGATGAACTACTACTTTGCAAAAAGAAAAATAAAGCAAAAAGGAAACAACAATCAGAAAAACGCACAGCGTCTCGGCTCAGATATAGACAACACACAGTTGTAAACATAAGCTGGACAATCTGTACTCAAATACTAATTCCTGCCCTCAAATTTCTGCCTTAATACTGATACCCTCAAACACTGATGTCCTCAGACTGATACCCATGACTTGCAACTGATACATACATCCTGTAGAGACATACTCTAACAGCACATATCAAGCAAGCGAGAGCCAAAACACCCCTATGGTGGGGTAGGGTTTCCCTGTCCTAGTTTCGTCAAGAGCTAGGGTTTCACTATGCACGCATGCGGTTTCAAACAATCCTGCATTCGGGTGAGTTACCTGTCCTAGTTTGGAACAGTCTCTATGGCTTCCGATATGCAACTAGGTCAAATGGTCAAAAAGGGTACCTCAGCAAGACCACCTAATATACCTCTCACACCTAACACCGAGAAGTGAAAGGTGGATCAAACGGTATAACGGTGACCCAGATCCAAGGTTTGTGTTCCCATCGTGGCAGAGCCCGCAACCAGTCAGCCTTATGGCAAACTTTTCCAAGCAAGCCTCCGGCAAACCGTTCAGGAATAGCAGATGGCAAACACTGTGACTTAGGCACACAAATGCAAATGCAATGCAAAGAAACACATAAATGTAGGTAAAACAACATATCTTGAGTTCGAATCAAGTTCTCTAAATCCCCAGCAAAGTCGCCAGAAACTGTAGACTCGACTTTCTTCAGGCGCCCTCATTTCGGAGAGGCGCGAATTGGTCTCCTACAGTTCGGACTCCTGTCTCGGTTCTGAATCTAATCTCACAAAGTGCAATGTGAGACTGATAAACACTAAAGAGTCCAATCTGGCAAATCATTTTGGAAAATCATATTTTAAATCAAATAATACCAAAACTGGACTGCTTTGCCAGATTACAGAGTTGCCACCTAAATATTTTATTTTTAGGAAATTTAGGAAACCCTGACTCGTGCTAAAGGCCACGTGTCCGTCATCACCAAAGTTGTCTCGGCTAGAAAACTTGGGTACAAGAGGGGAAGGTCCTGAAATGAGCACCCCCGCTCGCCCAATCAAAGGATCGGCCTCTACTAAGCATGATATGTTTGTTTTATAAACCTCATGTGTTCTTATCCAATTATTAGCTAACTTTACTATGTGATGCGCACAGCATACAAGTATAGACTAAATCGCAAGAATTGGAACAAAACAACTCATGTTTGTTTTCGAAAATGGTTTGAAAATGCCACTCTCAAGTGGGCTAAAGCGCGGGTGTGCCACCTAACAAGGTGGGCTTGAAACATGATTTGCCACTTCGCAAAGTGGGCTTAAAACTCACATTTGATGAATTGCTCCAATTCAAGTAATAAAGCCTTCATCCACAGGCATTCATGCAGTTAATCACTTAAGCAAGTAGCCTCATGGAAAGCATGCGAAACAAGGCATCACTCACATTCATGCAAGTATGCTAAAGCGTAAAGACTTACAGTGTACTCCAAGCCAAAACAAAAACTAGTTAGAAATATGCATGATCCTAACTATGTTAACAATGCCTAATGCAACACAAGCAATAATGCAAATTAATAGGCTCGGCTACTAATATGACATATGAATGCAACAATTTGATAACATGTATTCAAGGAAGTATTGAAATACAATGCAGTTTGTATGATGCGCCGAGTCTCGGTTCATGCAAGACAAATGAATGATGTAACATGCAAAGCATAAGGTATGCTAATTGAAATGTGCCCTAAAGTAACCAACGAAAGCGGTTAAGTAAAAGGGAGAAAGACGTAGGGTTAGAAGACATGCACACACACACGCACTCTTATTACAACATTATGCCCTCTTGAATGAGGGTCCGAATAAATAACAGTTAAGCTACACTAAGCTAAGCTAATTATTACAAACCAACTAATTAACTATTCTAGCTAATTAATTATAACACAATTGAAATTGAATAACTAGTTACACAAACTAATCATAATACAACACAAGTTGAATAATCGGCTACACTAAGCTAATAAAGCTGTTAAAATGGCCTCGCGAGCGAGGGACACATTCATGCTCGGTTGGCTTCGTCCCGAAAAATCCATCACTATGCCACCGGTTGCCTTTGTTTACACTCTCCTTAATTTCTGAACATGGAACCAACTTCCAAGCTGGTTCTGCCTCAAAACAGGAGCATTTTGGCACAAAAATGGACTGGTGGCCGGTCGGCCACAAAAAGTGGCTGCCAGCCACCTCAACTAGCCGGCCGGCCAGTGAAAGTGGTCGGTCGGCTACCTCAAGTGGCCGACCGACCGCCTGCTTTTCCAAACTGCTGGTTTTGCTGCAACAAAGAACAACAGAGGCACCACAATGTATTTGCAAGGAAATGTGTGTACTGTCATCCTCCTCATCAGTTCTCAAGCTCAAATGAGTGTGACACTTGGCTCACAAGCCATCAATCAACCATTCCATGCATGATGGCCAAAGAACCAAGCTTGTACAAGCTTAGTGAATGTGCACATAAGACTCAAATGACCATCACCCTATCATGCATGATCAAGAGTGATGACGACCAAGAAACGCGACATGTTTCATCACTTTGAGTATGAAACAGCTCACATTTCTTGTGTTTGGATTAACGTCCGATCTAAACACATGCAATGCAACACGAATTCTTATCTTGTTCATGTTTTACTTCGCTCAATTCTTGTTTACACATTGTAAGTTACCAAACCATTCTTTAATTGATTTGTCCAAATGTGAAAGTCCTCTAATGGAAAAGATGGCCTAAGCCACAAGTGCCTTGAGCATGAAGGGGGTCTCATGCTATTGACTAGTAGAAACTCTCAAAAGAGGATTAAAGCCATTAGGCATGAGAACCTCAAATTCACACCCAAGCCAACAAGGGCTCAAGTCCACTTATAAAACAAATTGAAAAGTGAAGAAGAGAGGGAGGTGGCAGAATTTTCAGCGCTGAAATGGCATGCTAAAGACACTAAATCATGCAAGGAAAGCATGCAAGACATGTTCAAAAGCCATAATCATCAAGACTAATGAAGAGCACTACACAAGAGGCATGCAATATCAAACTCAAAAGGCGAAACCAACTCTAGACAGACCTCAAACATGAGGCCAAAACATGCTGAGATGGCAGCCTAGAAAGCAAGAAAATCTTGCTCATGTATTGGCTCATAAACAAGGCTTAAAGCACAACTCTCAAAAGCAATGAAAAAGTGAAACATGTGAGAGTGTGACTATGCACTAAAATTTCATGCTAAATGCTAGCTCTATATGTTAGCTCTATATGCACTAAAATTTCATGCTAAATGATGCCAAAACATGCAATCATCACATGCACAACATGTTAGAGGCCTTAAAACTCAAAGCTAGTAAAGGCCTTTACACTATAGCTATACAAAGCATGAGCCATATGGCCAAGACCACTCAAAACAGAGTTAAAGCATGTCAAAATATGAGCAAAAGCATGCTGAGATAGAGCTAACACAAGCTGAAATGATAGGCTAACTCATTAGGCATACTAAGCTAGTAAGCATGATTACACTACAAGTGTAAGAAGCAAGCAACAAGTGACCCAACCAGCCAAAAACAGAGCTAAAGCAAGTCAAAAAAGTCACAAAAACATGCTGAGATCAAGCCATGAGATGGTAGAAAAACATACTCAACTATTAGGCCATCAACACTTGCAAAGAAAACACAAGGAGAGGAGACCACCCCCTCCCATTTTGGACCTCAAAACCAAGTTTTCACCACTAAAAATCCCCTGGATTTCAGTGGTTAAAAGGCCAAAAAGAGTTTGTTTGAAAAGCTTTAAAATGTAGCACAACTCTTAGCAAACAAGCAACAAAAGAAGGTAGACTACCCCTAACTCCAAAGGGGCCTTAAACCACCATTTTTAAAACTTAAAAACATAGGTTTTTGTAGTTGAAAACTTGGCCAAAAACAGCATGCAAAGGTGGCCAAACAAGTAAATGAAACAAAGCTTTAAAAGGGGTAAGGCCTTACCCTTGAAGAACAGCAACAAACAGCAAATATTCTGAGCCAAAACCAAGTTTAATACCTCAAACCAAGCTTCAAGGAACCCCAACTCCAAGGTGAAGGTGTTTGGCTAAGGCTCTCTTTGCAAAATTGTAGAGAAAGCTCACTTTCAAGCACAATATATATATATATATATAGAGAGAGAGAGAGAAATCTAGAGAGAGAGTGAAATTTTGCTTCCAAAATTTCTGAACCCTTAAGAAGGGGGAGGGACCTCCCCTTATATAGAGGGTCAAGCCAAAAGCTTGGCTTCAATCCCTCCATACACGTGTATGGAGATGAGCCTCAGTGCTCACCAGCTAGCTCAAAAGATCTGAAAATATCTGAAAAAGGAGAAAATTGGCCATCGGCCACTTCAGGTGGCCGGTTGGCCACCTTTCCTAGCCGACCGACCACTTCAAGTGGCCTACAAGGGAGAAAAGTGGCCAGCAATTGCCAAAAGTGGCTGGCAAGGCCTTTTCCCCCTCTAGGCAAGAGGCACCAAGGTTTGGCCTGAAAACAAGGCCAAAACACAGAGGGTTTAGAGGCTCAAAGACAAGGCGCTCAGCCGAGACCTTCGGGCGCTCAAACCGAGCACAAACATGCACAATCGTCGCGCGCACAAACGATGACCACTAAGTCTTAAGGTCGGTCAAAAATGGGGTGTCTACAGTGGCCGACAGGCCACCAGAAGGTGCAGGCTACAAAAAAAAAAAAAAAAAAAGGTTTGGTCTAAGAATGAAGTAGCCCGGGTGTAGGGTTGGAAATGTGCAAAACCGTGGCATCTCGCTGAGAACTTCAAGCACTTGACGAACAAATAAACCTATCATCGGGTGCACAAGCGATGATGTCCAAGTCATAAGAGCCGTAAAAAATGGGGTGTCTACACCAACTTGCTTCCAAGTGAGCAAAACCATCTTGGGAAGACAAGCAAAATTAGCTCGGGGTGACGAGAAAAGTCAGCTAAGTTTGCATGGACAAAATTTGGGAAACAACACTAATTTCCCTTACAGCGAGCAAAACCAGCTCTGGAAGGACGAGCAAAGTCGGCTCGGTACAAATGATTATAGTTGGAGATAATACAAAGTGTCTGCGCGGTGTGCAAAGTCAGCTTGGAGCGAGCAAAGTCAGCTCGGTCTTGTGCCCCAAGCTTGTCATAACTTTCTGCATGATGCACTTTTTTAACGCAACACTTTACTACGAAGGGGGAAGGATGAATATAATCACATTATACAAAGAGAAATAAGAGGGCTTTTTCCGTTGCTCATCATACATAACATACAAGCGCCAAGAGGCCAAGTTTGAATAAAGGAAAAAGAATTACATCTCAGAAGTAAAACAGTTTGAGGTTGGCTGCGTTCCATGGTCTTGGAATAGCTTTGTCATCCAAGTCTTCTAGATGGTATGCGTTTTTGCCAGCAAGGCCCTTCCCAATTTACGCCTAATTTTCCTTCCACAAGGACCAGGGTGTTGCCCATCACTTTCCTTAAGACCCAGTCCCCGACTTTGAATAGGCATGGATGCACAGCTTTGTTGTACTTCTTGGAGAGCTTTTGTTGATAAGTGGTAATGTGAATTAGCGCCCGTTTCCTTATTTCCTCAGCAAAGTCCAGCTCCAAAGCAATAGCCTCGCCGTTCAAGTCTGGCTCAAAGTTTTCAGATCGGATGGTTGGCATGTCGATCTCCAAGGGTATGACCGCCTCCATGCCGTAGGCCAGGGCGAATGGAGTTTCCCCGGTTAAACGTCTTGGGGTAGTTTGGTATGCCCAAAGCACGTTGGGGAGTTCCTCAGCCCACCTCCCTTTGGCTTTCTTCAACCGTTTCTTCAGCCCGTCCAAGATAGTCTTGTTTGAAGCTTCAGCTTGACCATTTGATTGAGGGTAGGCCGGTGTAGAATTGTAGAACTTAATCTTCAACTCTTTGCCAAATCTGCGGAAGAGTTTTCCATCAAACTGCGTGCCATTATCCGAGATGAGGGCCTTTGGGATGCCGAATCGAGTAATGACATTCTGCGAGATGAACTCCTTTACATCTTTCTTCTTGATAGTAGTCAATGGCTCGGCTTCCACCCATTTGGTGAAGTAGTCAGTATCGGCAATGAAAAATTTGCGGTTGCCCAGGGCGGTTGGAAGCAGTCCCACAATGTCCAAACCCCAAAGTGCAAATGGCCAAGGACTCGTTAAGGGGAGCAACTCTCTGGCCGGCTGGTGGATCTGGTGAGCAAATTTTTGGCATTTTCACATTTGCAAACATATTTTTGCGTGTCAGCTTGCATGCACGATCACTAATAGCCTTAAGAAATTGCTCAGTACGCCAGTGATCTGCCCCCAATGTAGCTACCACACATGCCTTCATAAATTTCAAAAAGGAAACTTCAACCTTTCTGGGATGGACGCATTTCAGGTACGGCCCAACAAAGGAATTTTTATACGAGGCGCTAGATAGAGAGAGCCAAAACTGCTCTGACTTGGCCCTTATCTTGTTGGCTTCCTTCTTTTTGGTGGGCAAGACTTGATCTTTTAGGAAAGTGATGATAGGATCCATCCAGGATGGTCCCAAGTTGGTGTAGAGTACTTCAGGCGCCTCTGGTTCTTTGATGCTAGGTCGGGGCAAAAACTCGATCATCAAAGGATTGGGAAAGGTGGTTTGCATAGATGCTAGGCTGGCCAATTCATCTGCTTGACTATTTTTCTCGCGGCCGATTTGCTCCATTCTTATTGCGGAAACTTTTTTGATCTCAGTGCATACCAATGCTTAATACTTGGCCATCCTTTCATCCTTGGCCTTATATTCCCCAAAGACCTGATTGACCACTAGTTTGGAGTCGTTGAATACCATAAGCTCAGATGCCTTCATTCGTAGAGCGCTCTTTAGGCCAATGAGAAGGGCTTCATATTCTGTCTCATTGTTGGACGCTGGAAATCCAAGCGTGATAGCATGCTCGATGGTTAGTCTGCCTGGCGAGGTGAATACAACCCCCAGCCTGACGCCATGTCTATTGGAGGCTCCATCTACAAAGAAGCATATCAAAAAGATGAGCAAACAACAATATAAAAATGAACAATATTAAGAAAATTCTCGATTTTTATTAATCAAACATAAACTAAATAGTCCTAAAACTTACAACTTTGTTTATACTAAACTATTACATGTAGAGCTAGCTAGGCAATTACTAAATAGACAAATTCTTGCCAATCAAGAAAATAGAAAAATGAAATTGATATTATTGTACCAAAAAAAAAAAAAAAAAAAAAAAAAAAAACAGAAAATAGGAAATACAATTTAAGAAATCTAAGAAAGAATATACAAAATAAAATCTTCTTAATTAATTAATAATTTTAAAATAATAAATTTTGATATATTCAAATCTTGTTTGGATCAGTAATTAGAAATGTACATAATTTACATGATATTATGTGAATGTTAATATTAATATGTTATATAAAACTAAAAATATAAAACAATAATATTGATAATAACTTATTGAATGATTCCGTTGATTGAAATTCCTGACTACATCGCTATTAACGACTCTATTTTAAGGATTGATTTAAAGACTCAAAAGGATAGTCCCAAACACAAACAGACAGAAGTCACCTTAATTTTACGTTTAAAAGAAAAAAAGGGAGGATCCTCTTCAATTCAAAATCTAAATTAGAGGGAGCTGTTTCAGCTCATGGAATCTACCATGGGTTTCATTTCAACGATCTAAATCATTCATTTTATTAAATACTTGGTGTATTTCATCCAAAAGAAATTAAGTCGATCCAATAACTGTAACTAATTTAATTTACGATATTTTTCACAAAAAAAAAAAAAAAATGGACGATAAAAAAACTAAACCATACAATTTTTTTTTAATAACAAACGTAATAAATTGAACTAGTTACAGCTATCGGATCGATTTAATTTTTTTTTATAGATGAAATATAAAAAGTTTTAAACAAAATGAACGATTTGAATCATAAAAACGATACTTGTAATAAGTCAACAGATCGAAATAACACATTCCGATTTAGATTTTGAATTGGAAGAATCTTCTTCCTAAAAAATAATTATATTGTATTTGGTTGGGAGATTTGGAAATAAATTTAAAAATGAAAAGAAAAAAGATATATAAAATATAAATAAAATATACTTATATTTTATATAATTTCATATACTTTTTCTAAATTCTATTCTAAACCTCCTGACCAAACATATATAAATTTTCCCACATTTTTTATGCCATGTTAATTAATCACCGTACGGTTTATGCAACAGATCCGGATGACTTTCTTCACCGAATCTCTCTCTTCTCCAATCTAAAAAAAAAAAAAAAAAAATTCTCTCTCTTCTCTGTGCAAATTTGGGCAATGCTGTTTGGTTTCCTTTGCCGCATCTTTAGTCGAAAATCATGAGTTTTTTGTGGCGATGATTTTTCAAAGTGTAAATTTTAAAAGGAAAAAAAAAAAAAAAAAACAAGAATACCGATTAGTGGATCAGTCGCAATTTTTTCATATTGAGATGGATCACAAAACTATTATACTTTCTGAGTTTCATAGCTGAATTCTCATATTAAATTTAAGAGAAAATTATTGGTAAAAAATGGGAAAGCTAAGTGCATGTGAGAGAAGGAAAAAAAAATTACTAACACATAAATGATGTAAGTGTGATTGTTGTGGGGGTACAAATGAAAAACTGTAAGGCGCAAGTGTTGCACCTCTCTATGTGTTGATAATTTATTTTTCCTTATCCCACTTGCATGTAGTTTTCCTTGAAACAATCAAGGTTTGATTCTTATAACAAAATAAAATTTTAATTTTATCAATTTAAATCTTAATTTTTTATTTATTTTCAATATAAACCACATACCTATTTTCGTTAAGTAAAACAGATGAAAAACAATATTTTACTTATTAAACTCAACAAAAAAGAATATTTTAGATATTTTATGTACACTTTCATTGAGTTTAATGACTTAAATATACTTTTTTTTTCATCGGTTCTAATTAACGGAAATAGGTTGATAGTTTAAACTGAAAATAAATAAAAAAATTTAAGATTTAAATTTATAAAACTTAAAATTTATTTTGTTACAATAGTCATTTTTTAAAAAATTCAATTATTTTAATGATATAACTTTAAACTTCATTTTAACTCAAACAGTTGTGATCTATCTACTATTATACTTGATTCTAGCCTGTTAATGCTCTTTCAAATCTTTTTTATTGGAATTTGGTTTGGTCAAATAAAATTGGGTCAAAAAATTTTGCCATGTTATATAAGAAAATTATATTTAATTTTAGAATTAATTTAGGGGAATTGACCAGTAAATCCCATTTTATCATCTTGTAGATCATGTGGTCCTAATTGTTTTCTTTTAAACCGTTTAGTCCTTTGGGTTGTTTGTTTACTATTTTGCCATTAAAGTGTTAATTTGAATTTGTAGACCCGCATGTATTTATGGGAAGGGTGTGTGAGATTCACGTTCTGAAAAAAGGTAATAGTACTCTTTTTCTGTGACGTGGGTTGTGACGTGAATTTGACATTTTTTTTTCCCCCATGAATTATTTATGGGAAGGGGTGTGTGAGATTCACGTTCCAAAAAAGGTAATAGTACTCTTTTTCTATGATGTGGGTTGTGACGTGAATTTGACATTTTTTTTTTTTTATCATCCCATTTTATTTTTCCACCGATTCTCCAACCCTCATCCTCTTCAGAAACATTGAATGCCCCAGAATTCGAAACTTCTCATCATCCCCACTCTCTCCCTCCTCAATCTCGTTTTCATGCTTTTGATGCTGATCCATCAACTGCAGCGGAACCGACGGCACATGATGAGAGGGGTCGTAGACGTGAACCTTACCATGTCCGATCGCTTGTTCCGGCAGATTCACAGAGTCCACCATTGTTGTGACAGTCCGCCATTGTTGCGTCTAGCGTAAACATCGTCAAGTCGGTGTACCATGTCGGCAAAGTCGATCTCCCGGATTCCTGCCCACCTACCAACAATTCCACCGACGTGAACCTCACCGATTCCACCGATTCTCGTTCTCAATCTCACCGATTCACAGTTCTGGTTCTCAATATCAATCTCAGTTCTGTTCCACAGTTCCGGTTCTACACTATGGGGTTCACTCGGTGTGGTTCTTGTCAAATGTGTCTCACCGACAATCGACCTCTTGAAACGCATGCGAACAATAATCCAAAATCAATCACTGTTTCGAATGCAACTTCCCCATTCACCATTGGATCTTCTTCATATCCCAGCAATCAACTTTCATGGACAAGTCAAACCACAATTCCACCTAATTAAAAAATAATTTTCCCACGAGCCAAACAACTCACCGCCCTATACCAAAGTATTTCGTTAGTTAACATAATTAATTAAAGTAATCCCTGTTATTCAAAGTATATAGGGAGAGAATCATCAAGAGAGAAAGAGGAGAGAGAGAGAGAGAAAACAGAGGACTGTAAGAGAGAAAGAGAGAAACGTGAGGTCGTTGTTCCAAGGACCCTAGTGTTTACCGTGAGGAGCTTCCATGAATATTCCTGAAATCACGCAAAAAAACTGGAACTGTTATTAAACTGATGGGGCGTGTGAGACCCATAATTGATGTGAGGGCATATTTGTCTGCCACATAACAATATAATTCAAAAAAAGAGTTATCAGTAAGACATCTCTACTATCATGGACTGTTCAATCAAACAAAATATTCTTAGGACCAAATGGAATATAATTTTACCATATGGGACTTTCTGATAAATTCTCCATTAATTTATGTCATTACAAGAAATTAAGATTTTAAAAATAAATTTTTAGGGATAAAAATAATTTGTTTGCAAAAATTATACTTTTAAGGATAAAATGAAAGAATTTAAAAATATGTATATTGAATCATATTATTACATTTTTTTAGACAAAACTATTTGATTATAACCTACGATTTTAGTTGGTCCCTAAAATCAAAATCATATATTATTTTACTTTATATATTAATTTTTGAACTCCATAGTCGGGACTATCAAAAAACAAAAACAAAAAAAAAAAGCATCCAGGTCTCTCTCTCTCTCTCTCTCTCTCTCTCAAATCCCTTATTTCGTTTTCTCTCGCAAATGCAATGGTTCTTCTCCAGATTGCTTCTGATCCGTTGCTGCCTCATCTCTCCTCGATTCTCCTATTTCGCGGCGACTCTCCGGTAGCGATTCCGATCATATATTCATTTGTGGATATGAATCATGTAAGAATTTGTAATTCTGGTTAGATTTTCCATAAAACTTCTTAGTTTGATGAACTTTTTCACTGGTGACACGTATGATTTTTTCTCCTGTTTTGGTGAATTGCATTGGACTTGATTTATTACATGATTTAGTGCTAGAAGGAGAGTTTGTTTATCTATGTGAGTGATTGCCTTATATGTGAAACTAATCAATGTGATGGTTTCATACTGGTTAAAATGTGGATCTGGGAAAAGAGTGTTGCAATATAGTCCCTCAGTAAAAAAAAATGCTAAATAATGTTTCTATTTCTTAATCTTTACAGATCTTTAAATGCTTCCTTGCATGAAAATTTCTCTTAGAAAACTTATATGTAGCAAAAAATTAAGAATTTCAACATCATTCTTCTCCTTGCTTGAGAGCTTTAAAATTTAAACTGCAACAGCTGTGGTATGCTAACTCAATTAGGGCTAATGAGTTGCAATAACATCTCTCTTTTGGATTGAGGATCACATGTCCCTTTCTCTCTTGTTCTTTGGCTCATATTTCCTCTCTACCTCACAATTAGATTCTCCGTGATCTGATTATGTGGTAAAGAGGGATTTTAAGGGACCATGCAGCTGCTGTATGTCTAAAAATGGGGAGGACTTTTCTATTTTTGCCTAATTGCTCTTGCAGTTTTCTCACCAACTTGATTTACTTTCCCAACAACACCCCTTTGGTTGGCTTTTAAAATTGGTTAAAACTTACTCTAAAGTTGTTGTAAATGTGTATCTACACTTGAATGTGAACATCAAAACAGATGATTATCCTCTCATTATAGAAGGGAAGACAGGTCAAATATTACTTGGCTCCTCTGGTTTTGGTTCTTATGTTGTCTCCTCCAAGTAATGTGTTCTATATTTGCTGGGGGGCAAGGCCCTCTGTTGTTTACCAACCCACTTCTCTGTGTCTTGGTTTTTTTGCTTTTTATACTGCTAAATCACTTTCCTTTTGTAAATTCCTGTTTTGTTTGGTTTGGTTTGATTTTATATTTTGTTTTTTGTTTTTTGTTTTTGAAAAAAAGTAGTATAAAGTAGTTTCATTAAAACCTAAAAGATATTTTTTCGCCCTAAAAAAAGAAAATCATGTGAAATTAATGAGTTTTTTCTTTAATTTTTCATCAAATTATTATTGTTATTATTATTATTTAAAAACAAATTTTGAAAACAAAACAAAACATAGTGAATCCTTTTAATTGAGCTGATCCAGCAGGTCTTATTTATCACATTTCATATTACTGATATGATACAATCTTGTACACTGCTAATGCCTGGAGATCTTCATACGCTTTATTATATAAACACCCTTCTTTGTTGATTTCAGGCTTTTGATCACTTCCCTGAATATTTTGATGGCATTCATTTGATGATTTTCGGCATGCATATGCTTTAGGTACAAAATTTCATTCAAATTATTTGCTAACCATGATTTTTCGATCCTGCAGTAAATGAATGTGATAATTTCATTTGATTCCCATATTTGAGCCATAATTTATCTGGAAAAAACTCATATTTGAGCCATAGAGCTTCTTTCCACATGTTTTGTGTGTTCAGTTAAGTTTCATTGATAGTGTTTTAATTTTTCATCATATGGTTTGGGTTTTTATGCATAAATTTCACAATGAGTTTGTGTCAGTGGGCAATAAGATACTTTGAATGTGAATATTTGTTTTATGTTGAAATTTAAAATTTATATCTGTGCTGTTAAAATTTGTTCAAAATGAAATTAACTTTGGATTTAATAATGTTTAATAATGTGCATACTTTTGTCATCTTAGTTCTCTGTTTACAAATTCTTAAAGAAAGAAAGAAAAATCTTTGTTTACTTGGGAGTGGTTCTCTGTTTCCTTTAATTTGAGAGAGTTGGAGCTCTGAACTTTGTCCCAGTTCAGTGATGTAAAATGCAAATTTAAACTCATATAAATGAATCTGATTTATATCAAAAGAAAAACAGTGAGTTTGAAGGAGTGATGGGGTTTTTTGTTTTTTGGTAAGAAGAGTGGTTAGATGATTAATTGTTAGTAATTGTTTTTTTGTGCCTAACACAGGGTTCGATTTTAGTTTAATCTTTGTTAACTCTTGAATATTGATAGTGAATTTTGGGCGGCTTTGTGTACTAAGATTTATGGGTGATTGCTACAGATACTACAATTGGCACATTACATTGCAATCTATTAAATTAATATATCATTGGATAATTTTTAATTGGTAATCTATTTGAGAGTTTGGCCTATTCTATGAGAGTTTGGCCTATTCAATAGCAAAGGATTTCACATTAAATTAATCTATCATTGGATAATTTTATGATCCGAACAATTTATTTTGTAGGATTTGTTTAGTACTTCATACCTATCAAAAATCATATTAATCGGACATCAATAACTATATGATCGAATTGCATATTTTTTATGCTATTTCTCAAAAGAAAAATTTATTGTTTATTTTTTTGGTTATCGATCATATAGTTATTGATATCCGATTAATAAGATTTTTATTACACATGAAGTACTCAACAAATCCTATAAAATGAACAGTTCAAATCATACAAATAAGCCCATAATACATCTCAAATTGAGACATAACACTGTTGTGCAGCTAGCACAATAGTGACCCCATTTCCAACAACACTGTATTTTTTTTTGCTTTGTTTTATTTTTTATATTCTGATATACTTCCATGAATCAAATAAATGTTAAAATAAACACAAGCAAACATACACAACTATTTATATATATGTGTGCGAGGCATTTGCCTATCTAGTCATTTTTACACATTTAAAAGCACAAAAAATACATATTTTATAGTAGATTCTTATTTGGTTGAAATTTTTATGTATCTAATTTATAATCAAATATTATATCGCTATAAAATAGATAAATGACTTGGCATTCCATAAACCAAATGGTCAGATAGTCACTCTTGACAACTGCTAAGACTTTTGAACATGGCATCCAAAGAAAACCAATTATGCATAAGCAAAAGCTACCTCAAAGGGGCCCATAAGCAATCTTCTTTTCCCAATTTTATTTGGCAGATTAATATAAATATTTAAAAACCCAATATTTGAGATGATTAAACAAAAAATAATAATAAAGTCGGCAAAGTACCTGTACTGGATTTACACCAGAAAATGGACATTTTAGCTGCTCTGGAGGACTCTCTGAGGATCAAGCTGCCCATTGCAATAACTGGAAGGAACAACAGAGAGTTCCTGCCTTCCTCTCCACTCCTCACCAGGCTTGAGTGTTATTGCTTTTTCCACCGCAGCAGTCTCCATGCACAGCATGTGCTTATATTCGTCATCTCCGAAATCAGCCATGGCTTTCTCCATGCACAACACCCTTTACCTGACCATTTTAAAAATATTCAAAGCAACCACTTGTCAGGACCAGTCTTGGGAAGAAAAGGAGTGGACTGGATCAGATTACAAATATCAACAGTGGCCTTGATGAGTTTCCATATACATATCTTTACTTATCCATTTTTATGTATGTATTGTTTATGCTTTTGTATTATGTTTTTTAGGGCTTACCAATGCCACCAAAACGATTGGCGCAGTCATCTCTTCAACCTTCGCACGAGGCAATTGTTGTTCCAAATGGGGATTTACATGACAATGTGGATACCCAACACTTACAGCCACTTGATGTCGATATGGAGGCACCAAGGGAGGTAGCCCCCCAATCAAGTGTTGGTAAGATACTGAATTTTACTAAGCTAAAGAAATTCTCTGTTTTTAATGTAATTCTATGGTGCAAAAAATTTCAAGCAATTTGTTTCATAGGGTTTTTTTTTTTTTTTTTTTTGGGCTGTAAAAAGTGTTGGGGTATACCCTAGTTTAACTCTTGTAAGTTTTGTTTTGTTCATACATACATACATGTTACCTTCTGTCAAAATGTCTACTTATTCACTTGTGTTACAGTTCATGATTAACAATTATTTAATTTTTTTAAACTATCAAGACTGTTCAATTTTAAACTAAAATATCATTTCTAGGTTCTTATATAGTTGCTTCTTTGTTCTTCTTTGTTACTACCACTTTCTTCCATACTCTTTGTTTGTCTTCAGCATAAGGCCAAAAAATTATGCAATTTGTGGGTAAAGGCCAGTGGTGATGAAGTGTTTTTTTATTTTTATTTTTTTTTAAGGATTTTCTTTGTTTGGTAGCTGAGAAAATGTGAGAAAGATGGGAAATAGAAAATAAAATAAAATGTTGTCCTTTTGTGCCATCATGCTACTGTGGTTTCTAAGAGAGTGAAAACCTTTCCAATAGTTTCCATTGTGCTTAATTGGGTGAAAATATATGTCTGCCTCTGTCTATGAAGTTGTGGAATTAGTTATTGAAGAATCTAAGGACCAAAATTTTGATTTCATTTCTTTGCTCATACTGAATTTTTTTAAGGAGAAATTGTTGGGCTTTTTACGTGAATTGCTTGTTGGGTTGCTTCGTTTGTGATGAGGATTTACCGGGTGGTAATGACTTAATGCACTTGAGGATTTTGCTAACTGAAGAATTGGACTTCGAAATTTTCTGGACTTTAATCTTTAATTGTTGCCTTGCCTTTGTTGCACTACACTGTAATACATTTTTCCAAGTTGTAGTTTTTGTTTAAATGCTTAAATTTAGAACACTATTGTGATATGCTCAAATTTCATATTTGCTATGTTGGATCCCAGATGGGAGTAGGCCTATAAAATCTGGGTTATGTGAAATCTTACGTTAAATTGTGTAGCAAAGCTTGCGATATTGGTTTAACAGCATAAAGGCCAGGGTATACCCCAGCATATAAAGGTCCTCACTAGGGTAATCACAGCCAACCCTTAGCCCAAAAAATTATGCAATTTGTGGGTAAAGAACACTTCATCACCACTGATGGAAGCACCTAAGGTACTGAAATTGTGGTGAGAGTAGTTGAACTACTTACCAAAACAGAGAAGGAGACTAGTGTTGTATAGGAGAAACAGAGAAGGAGACTAGTGAATAGAAAGCAATAGCAATACGAAAAAGAATCAGCAGCTGCAGCAACTGCAGAACAAAGCAGCAGCTGTATAGGAGAGACTGAACAGAAACAAAGAGTAGGGAAGAAATTGGCAGTAACAGAGAAGAACGAAAAAGCTGTAGATGTAGGAAAGAGTGAAGAAACAAGAAAATGGAATAGCAAATATAACTGTGAAAAAGAGAAAACAACTTAAGAAATGAAAAGCATCAACTTGAGAGTAGGGAAGAAAGCTGCAGCTGTACCTGTGTGGCTACTGCTAGTGCTGTTTGTGCAGGGCTTTTGTTGGGTTTATTTTCTCGTTTTGCTTGCTTTTTCTTTCTTGAGGGTTGTGCAAGTGTATTTTGTATTGTTTTTGGCTAGTCTATTGAATGTTCATAGCCCTTTTTTTCTCATGTGGCAAATGAACATTCTTTTGTGTGGTTTATTTTAGGATAATTCTCTTTATAGTTTATTTAGTTTAGTTTATCTGTTTGGTTTTGTTTCTCTTTTATAGCTCTAGTTTTTTTTTGTTTGGTTTGCTGTTGTAAGGCCTGGGGAATGCCCCTTGTAGTTGTCATTTTATTTTATGACTTACTAAAAAAAAAAAAGTTACTTATATTGCTTTTATGATTTCGCTTTAATTAATTGCTAACCAGTCAATGTTATGTCTTTAAAACAGTGCCTAGTAGACACCCTCATGGCTTGACACGCGGGTTGAAGGTTCAAGCAATGGTTCAAAAAGATGGAAAGCTCAAAGTTCCCATACCACAGGAGTATCGTGCGCCAGTGGGGCATCATGCCTCTTAATTAGTCTCCAAAATTGGTGTTGAGGTCTGAACACACTTGCCAGACTTTAGCATTCGCAGGTGGAAACATGTCAACGAAGAAGTTACGGCACCTATGTTTTAGCGTCTAACGGTAAAAGTTTTACATAATTGATTGAATTAATGAAATATAATTAATTATGACTTACAAGATTTGTGGCTGCTGCTAGGATCAATTTGACATGGAAGGTGAATCCACTAATGTTAAGAAAGCGGTTGCAACAAAGTGTGGACGGAGCTTGAGCAGCCACACCTACAGACTACGAAAAAAATACCTGAACCTTAAAAGTGCTAAGGGAGAGAAGTATGCTGGAAGCCACCCACCGCCTGAACGTGACCTCGAGAAATGGAAAAACTTGATTGACAAGAAGTGGAATGATACCAATGGGCTGGTAAACTTTTCTTATGTTTATTTATTGTTGACAATTACCTTGTCTTCCTAATATATATATTTTTCTATTGGAACTTGCTCCTTGTAGAAGCAATCAAATGCTAACATTGACAATAGAAATCAATTGAAGACAAAGCATAGGTGTGGGTTAAAATCTCTCCCAGTTAGGGTACACAAGGCAGTAGGTCTTCTTTTTTTTTTTTCCGTTTTTTTTTTTTAAAGATGATTCTACTACCATCGTTCTTATTTAACTTACTAGTTGAACAAAAAAAATCAGACAATTGCGAATGGGGGCTAACTGCCAGAGTTGCCATGTGTTTACAAATCTACACACTTTAATGATGTCACAAAGCAGTGGATTTCTTCGGAGTGCGAAAATAATTATGTATGTATATTTACCTTTTGTATTAGGATGATTGCAATTTTAATTGTATCTTTATTCATTTTTCTATTTTTTTTTTTTTAAATGACAGGATAATATGATAAAGATCCAAGCTGAACATTGCTCCGAACCTGGTGCGGTTCCAATTACTCCGGAGGAGCTATATGTGAAGGTGCTGAAGCCAAAGTCGAGATATGTTAAAGGACTCGGGTTGAGGCGTTCCTTCTCTGTCAGGACTACCAGTGCTTCGACTGACAGTGACTATGTGAGGCGTCTAGAGATGGAAATACAAGAGCAAAAGGAGGAAATTCAGTCACAAAAAGAGGAAATTCAGTCACATAAAGAGGAAATTACAGCACAGAAACATGAAATTCAAGTACAAAAAGAGGAAATTCAAGCACAAAATAAAGAGATAGGGAAGATGAATGGGTCGATTGACGAGCATTTTGAGATCACATCAAGCATCATGGAGTTTCTTAAGAAGCAAGGTTTCAAAGGACAATTTAGAGGATGAGGTATCCCATGAACTTGTACATCGCCTTTTTGGTAAGTCTCGCTCGTTTTATCATTTTATTTTTCTCATGTTGGTCAGTATAAACTAGTTATAGTATAGCAGTTTGACTACTTATTAACTAAGATTTAACAAGTTTGAAGATGTATTTAATGAAAATAGATTCATTATCAAAATTCTTACTTAGCATGACCCTAGTTAAAAAACACACTAACCAAAGTAGAGACAAAACTATGTGTTTACATTTTTGTGTATTTTTGCTAGGCAGTGTTGGGAGTTGCTCTAAGTTAGTGATGTGATTAATAATGGGTGTCTCTTTGATTGAGTTTTTCACAGTAGTAGAAATGAATGAACATTTATTGAGTCTCAGGCAGTGGGTTGGTCAGGTTTGTATATCACTTTATGATTGCTGCTGTTTTTTATTTGCTTTAATTATTCTTTTGGATTGTATTGCTTTTTTGAACACCATGACACAATACTTGAACTCATTAAAAACACGTAACCAGATGTACTCTTTCTGTCTTCAATATCTCTGACATAGTCGCTATCCGTAAACGCCAACAACTCACCATCTCCTCCTTTCTTATAATGAATTCCATAGTTCACAGTCCCTTTTAAGTATCAAAGTGCTCTCTTAGTTGCCTGTAGATGAATTTCCATCGGTTTTGCCATATATCTACTTATGAGACAAGTAACAAACATCATGTCCAGTCTCGTGGCAGTGAGATACATTAAACTACCCACCAGCTGCTTGTAATACGTCTCACCAACTAAGTCTCCATTTCCGTCTGCTTATTTTGAAACCTGGAACAGAAAGTTTTGGTGTTGCTTCCTATTGCTTCCATCTTGGTGAGCAGAAAGTTTTCATTACAAAAAAACCATCTTCTAGTGCTAGTTTTTTAGGTAACTGAGATGGTAACGGGTGGGGACTGGAACAGGATTAAGCTTGTAAACATGTAGACTAGTGTTTGCTGTCAATCCCAATCAACCCAACTCTACTTGACTAAGCTCTTTGCTTTACTTTTTCCGGGTCAAAAATTTTCAATTGAAGCAAATGGTGTAGTTAAGAATGCCTCAGCAAAGGCCAGCAAACATAAATCTAGGAATTAAACTTGCCAATTTGTTTGTATTTTACACTAGATTGGGTTAGTAAAGATTTCCGGCTCATAAATTAAGATTGAGAAGCAAAACAGAAATTGAACTCAGCTAGGACCGAGTTGAATAATGCGATAAGTAATCCTTTCTTTGGGGTTCTCTAATCCCAACTTTTTGTTGAAAATGCATACACTGTAAACATGAGGTTTGTTTTTCAAATTTCATATAAGTTTTAGTTGAAATGCATCCATCATTGTCAACTTTGTTGTAATGACTAGGACTGAGGGGTTTGTTTTACTTTATACATGGATGCAAATTGGCATAAATAAGAAGGCATTGAGGGGCTTTAATGGTACAACCCAAAAGTCTTAATTCCTAGATTTATGTTTGCTGGCCTTTGCTGAGGCATTCTTAACTACACCATTTGCTTCAACTGAAAATTTTTTACCCGGAAAAAGTACACCAAAGAGAATACTGTTACAGTTACAAATTTTATTGTTTGTTTACTTTTCTCAAATGAATACTCAGATATTATTAGCAAGTAGATATCTTAGAGAATTCATCTATGACCCCTTGTGATTCATTTTGTGTGGGGATTGGATTAGCCCTTGTCTTTGCATTGTGGCAGGGTTTAGATTTATTAACTTACCTTTGTATACCGAAAGATATTTTTTAGAATTTTGTGATTCGAGGAAGTGTGAGAATAGATTACAGTGGAAAAAGTATTTGATTTTGACAAAAAAATAGCTTATATTATCATTACGGAAGTAATCTAAAGTTTTCAGATCATTAGTTATTTTCAGAAAAATTTGTAAATCAATTCAAAAGGATTTATCTTACAAGCTTCGAAGAAGTTGAAAGTCCCTGGATGTTTTTTCTAATTATGGTAAGATTTGGCTGGTTTAACTAGTTTGATGAACTGTGGTTGGTGCTTGATGTTTTTTTGGTAAGAACTTTAATATACACGTATTGTTGACAAGATGCTGCACCTACGGACATATTATGGCATGTTTGCTTCTAATACATCCCCTCATTCACAATGCTTTCAATTGTGACCTGAAAAACAGACGGAGCCTGTAGCACATTTTGAATCAGTTGTGGCTATAGTGCTTAATGTACTCTGTCAAATTATAGGTAGTATTGGAGCAATTTCAAGGTCTAGGAGTACGAATTCAATTAGCTTGCAGTTTTCTATCATTTATAGGAGTGGTATTCAAGTGCATATTTGTTAAGTCATATTGGGCATTGCAGTGATTTTATATGATCTGAGGCAACTACACTAAATTACATTGGGGTTCAAAATCATTTTGTGAAACATAAAGGACACTTGTATATTTGTATATGTGCAAAATACTACCATGTTTTTCTTTTTTATTTGTTCTCTATTACAAACATCATGTCCGGTCTTGTGGCAGTGAGATACATTAAACTACCCACCAGCTGCTTGTAATACGTCTCATCAACTAAGTCTCCATTTCTGTGTTGCTTTATCATCAAGGATCACCTCAACTCTTTGAAGTTTTGAATTGTTATATGCATTTCTACTAAATTGGTTTATAAAATAAAATTATTTATATATGAGTTTAGATGTAATTGATAATATATTAATGTTTGCCTTGTTTATTTTCTTTGCAGATTGGTTTTGATGACGTTCGGAAGCATACTTGCAATTGAAGATCAACTGTTGATTTTTTTTTTCTAAACTGATGCTTAGTTGTAGTTGCAAATCAAGATTGAGTGTTGATTTTTTTGTGTGGACTCCACGTTAGTTTATTTTGGGATTTGCTTTGATGGTTTTTTTGTGATACTTAATGGATTATGATTAAAGTTGTTTGATGGATATATTTTGATTTATAATATAAATTGTTTAGTGAATTTTTTTGTGGAGTGATGTATAATAGCTAGTGGATTTCTTAATACAATTAAAAGGCTATTAGGATATGAGCAGGGATATTTGGTGATGAAAATGAGAATTTTTTGCAACAAAATGTTGTTTTATTGGTGACAAAAAATTTCGTCGCTGAAGTAATTTCATTGGTGACGAAATTATTTTTCATCACGTTGGTTTTTAGTGACAAACATTCAATGACGAAAATATTTCCTCACAAATATCTATAGTGACGAAATTAGCTCTTTGAAGGTAAAAAAATTTCGTCATTCAAGACCCAACTTGTTGTAGTGTATACGGATTGCCTAAATGTTTAATTTCACATTTGGATAAACTTACTTTTATTCCTCAAAAATTAAATTCAAATGTATAAGTGACTACCATTTTATGTAATTTCCACTTTAATGGGATCTTTTGGTTCAAAAAAAAAATGGAAGACTAAATAGTTTATAAGATCACATTTTGAAATTTATTGATATTTTATCGTATTTTTTAGAATACCAATTTAAATTGTACTTAAAATTTTCACAAAATTTTTTTATTAAAAAAGAAAAAGAAAAAGAAAAAAGGATTGGAATTTTTGTTCACAGGTTGGTGGGTGGACAATTGAGTACGAGGGGCTCATGTTTGTGACGATCAGGGGAGCTGGAGATGAAGTTCCTTCTTTTAAACCCCTACAAGCCCTTCAACTAATTAAATATTTCTTGGCCAATAAAAAGTTGCCATCAGTTCCATTTTAAATATATTTTATTCATCCATTGATTGTCTTTTAGTTTAGTTTACTCTCTCAATTGATTCTCTTTTGTACACGTGAAAAAAAGCAAGCAATTCATTGCATAAATTTGAAGTCTAATCCAAGTAGTTTTTCCTCATCTTCATCTTTCTTATTTGTATTATGTTGTCTTTGGTTGAACAATGAGAGGAATTTGTAGAGAAGAAGACAAAAGGAAAGGAAAAAAATAAATGAATTCTTTTTTTTCTTTTTCTATAAATTCTTAATTTTTTTTTTTTAATCTAAATACAACTGTAAAATTTGCCTTTTGAATTTGGTTCAGTTTCAAGCAAAGCTAAAAATAAATAATCAAAAACTAAAAGTTAAAATCATGTATCCTTCTATTACCTAACAATCAAATTTTTTCAGTTTATGTAAATTATTTATTCCTTATGAGTGGTAAGAAAAAGCTACACAACTACTATAGCACAAAATAAAAAATATAAAAAACTATAAGAATCTTTATAAGCTGCACTTCTTTTAAAGAAATTTACTAATAGCAATGGGCTGGGCGGATTTTTTTTTTTAGTAGGGGTAACCCGTTAGTTTTATACTAAGAAAGAAAGGAAAAAAAAAAGAAAAAAAAGGAGAAATATTGTAATGATCCTTAAGACTTGTAAGGAAGCGACAACCAAGCTAAAGGCTCTGACAAAACTAAACACCTCGCCTAAAAAACTCTCACAACCTAAGACACTAAAGTCACCTGGTGACACATTGATAGACACCAAATGAAAATTAATTCATCACAGCTACTCCAAGCCAACTGTCATCCCCCGATAAGGATGCAGGAAAATATTTTTTAAAAAATAATTTAATATAAATAAATAATAAAATAAAATATAAGAAATTTTTTATAGAAATTTTATAAATTTAATAAGATTGTGACCAATATGCTAATATTTGAATATTGTGTTTTTAAGACAGAATTTTGCCCTCACCTCTAGTGCTTGCGATTAATGGGCGTCCTGTTTCCCGAATACAACGATCACCCCACACAAAAATTGCATAACTTTATGTGTGTACATCAAACCAATTTGTATTATGCACTCTTTCTTTTATACTTGACTATGACATATATATGAATCCTAACACTTCCTTTTTAAATAAATGCCATGAGGATGGTATTTATAGAAGTATTTGTTACCAAATCTCATAGAAGTGGCCGCTTCACACTCATATAGGTGATCTTTATTTCGACTCTCTTAAATAATCCTCTTGAAAAGTACCTTTCTAGATTTTTCAAGATATAAGTGATCATTAAAAGTATAGATTACCCTATGTCCCCTGCATACAACACATTTTGCAGATATCACTCTCATCATAAGAATGGATAGGAGATAGACTCCTTTAGTGATTTTCGGTGAATCATCCATAATTCGGTTGTCCTTTTGAATCTAGATCTTGAAATCTCCAGTTAGCTAGATTGGGTTGCCATTATGGCAACTCAAAATTAATAGGCTTTAATCACATTCTCCTCAATGAACTTTCTCTTATTTGCTCTCTAGTCAAACTTTTTGTTTAGCAGCCATTGTTTTTCGTTTGGCCTTCACATTTTAACATCATTAATTAGTTAGTGGATCCACTATATTATCCTCAAACAATACTCACAGTTGAGATCAAATGTTCTACGGTATTAAGTCTTTGAATAAATCAAAACTTACCGTTACTCTATGTCACTTTCATTTCTGAAATCAAATAATAAACATAGAGGTGTTCCTTAAGAGTTGATGAAACTATTTTTGCTTCTTCTCCAACTTTGTCCTATAGAAAGAGTTGAGATTTTTTATGGACCTACTATCGGAACCGTTACTTTGGTAAAATCTTATAAGCATCTCCACATTTTAAATATTCTAAGAAAAATGGAAAAATTAATTTCCCCTTGTAAGGATATTGCCACACAAAAAATATCAATACACCTCAACAATTCTAATATAAATCAGTATATAACATCTATCACTTATTGACTATAGTGTACTTGAATTATAAAATTCAAAATCAAATTAATTTATGAAATAAAAAACCCAGAATAATTATAACTACACAAGTCATAATTAATGTTTAGAAAAAATCATATCCTCATAAAAGTTTTGCCTAAGAACCAAACAAATTAAGATTCAAACTCTTAAATTTATGTACTTTTGCTTCTCCTCCACATTTGTGGTAATACATAAATTAGCACAAAACCATGACTTATTATTAGACAAGTATCACTATCATAACTAATAATTTATTTATTTTATTTATTCAAAATATTTGTGACAAAAGAACATTTAATTTTCATTTTAAGTTCAAGAGATACACTCTCACAAGGAGTAATTATTTATTCTCATTTCATGGTTAATACTTAGTGCAACAAACATGCATGCATCATTGACATAATTGAATGCTCACTAAAACATATAAACCAAATCTATTGCACAAGTTCATAATAATTGATGACAAACTATGTCACAAAACTCAAAATCATGGTATAAATAACTTTCAAATTGGTTATTAACAAAATAATAATCAACACAAAAAATTTCTCAATCTTCTTCTAATTAAATAGAACAGCACCGCTATTTCTCCGATTTTAAAGATTGCTTTGATATTTTAAGAATACGACTACTACAATAAAAATTTATTTACACATGAAATATAATTTTTCACATAATACTCCAAAAGAAATCCATTGTGATGTCATCATCACAATCACCAATTAATTGAAAATTTTAGAATGTTATTTATTTATTTTTTTACAAAGTATTTCCAATTAAACTCTAATCATAAAATTAATCAATCAATTCAATCAGCACATATCTGATCATCGACATCAAACTGATTTATCTTATAGAACCATATAGATTTAACGACAGTACAAAATAGAAATTTTTAACACATAAGAGCATCTCCAATGGTTGTTACTATAATGCCATTGCTATTGCTATAATTTGGTAATGAATAGTGCTATTTTGCCAAATTATAGCAATGGTGCTCCAATGGTTATTTGCTATTTTGGCAAATCTCAACCAACTTTCCCTCCAAGTTTGTAGGTGTTGTTTGGATATAAGTTTTTTTTGTGATTTTATTTTTATTTATTTTTTGTCTTTTGTGACTTTTTTTAATTGTTTTTTTTTTAAAAAAAGTATATATTTATATTATTCGCGACTAGACAAATATAAAAAATGAAAAAAAATTTGAAAAATTGGAAAAAAAAATAAAAATTTCATTACAAAATAAAAAGATGACATTGCAAATAAAGACTAACAATTACATTAAAAAATAAATGATATTACAAAATTTAAAAATACATTATCCCATAATTATTCATCAGGAGGCAGGGGGAAATAGTATTTTGGGCTGCTGACATTTGAGGACCACTTGGCGAAAATCTCATTTTTTCGCATTGTGTAATACGCTTTCATCTAACGGTCCAAATTAGAAATGTCCGTAGTCATTATCATATGTTCTTTCTTTTTTGTGAGAACCCGAATATACAAATCTAGTAAATAATTAAATAATAATAATATTACAATCTCAGATATTTTGATGATAAATCCTAAAGTGCAAATTAAATATTTGGGGGATCTTTAATTAATTTTTAAACTATAAATAAATTTTTATGGAAGTCCACAATTTCTAAGACTATTGATAATAATCTTAATGATAGTAGCAACAATAATAATAATAATAAACTAGTTAGTAAGGGGTCATTTTGAAAATTTATTATAAGTGGATAAAACCCTAATGGTGAGATATCAATTTTTTTTTTTTAATCAACACAACAGCAGCCACTTTAGGCATATAACAGCCGTGAGTCATTGAGGGAGAGAGAGACAAAGAAGCTTGTGGCAAACAAGGAGAGAGGAATTCTACATAATCAATACTGTGTGGGTAAGTTAATTGTTTATTCTCACTTCCATTATTATTTTTGATCTTCCATAGTTGAGTTCGTGAAATGCGTGGTTTAATCATTCAGGTATATATTAATTTATGGGCTGGTGTGAAGGGAAGTTTAGTATATCAAACTTGGGTTATGGGAAATAATGATGGAAAAACAGGGGTTGTGTGGTTGCGTGAGTCTCATTGTGGAAGAGATGTGGCATTATCTTTTGTGTGTTTTGTTGACAGTGGACTGGTGCTCTTGTTTGGTATAGGTCTAGATATAATGTTTAAGGTTCAAACATTCATGTATAAAGAATGGGCATTTCAAGGAAAAAAAAATTCTGTGCAGAATCATAGATTTTAAAAATCAAGAAACTATATCAAACGGATGAATTTTGAACTGAAATTTTTACAGTAGATTAAGTACATATTGAATTTAATATCTGAATTTTCTCATAATTTTTGAGAGTCAAAATCCATATAAACTGATGTGTTCAAATCTGTCCAGGAAACCAGTCCGAAACAGTAAATTCGGGAGTGTTGTTCTCTTTGGGTATAAATCCAAAAATTATCAAATTAGTGTCATTAGAACCGGTTACGAGTCTAGTTTCGTATGTTTTTGGCCTTGCATTAATTGCTCTTGTATATTAAGAGAACCGTCAATTTCTTTAAAGTGCTGCAGAAAACAACCTGTTTGGATATAATAAATTGTAGATAATTATTTTGATAAGCAAATCAAGTGAAACCAATTGGGTTTGAAACTTAGGATATATTAGATCATATCTGGAGGTTATTGGAATTTTTCGAATAGCGTGGAGTGGGTTTTGTAATTTTCAAAGTTAGCGAATAGGTTGGGAAGGCTTGTTTGAAATTCTGTTTTATCTTAAAGTCACAATTAATTAAGTTTTGACCGGAACCCATGTCTTGGGTGATTTTAAACCTTGAAGAACATGAACTTAGGTAATATTTAAGAGTATCGGTGAGTTGGGTTAAGCCGTGTTAGTGCGCTTTAGTTTGGGGTTACTTAGTTCTTATTCTTTAGTACTTTTAAATTAGTAGTAATGTGTAGTTTTCATATTGGTTCAGGGCACTAATTGGACTTTCATACTCTATTCAAGGATTATATTATTTCGTTCCCAGGTGAGTAGTTTCATGCTACATATTTTTATAAATGTTCCCCTACCCTGAACTGTTGGAAAATTAAATTGTTGTTTTAAGACTAAACTGTTTTGATAAATTATTATATTATTAATGGAATCAAATTATTTCTGAAACATGTGTGAATTTGGCATACTGTAAACTATTTGTTTTGGTCTCATGTTTATAATGATGAACTACCATGTTTTGCGAAACTGATGTGTATTGATTATTGGGACCATGTGTGTATTTAGTCCAGGGAAATTATTCCACTGTGTGTGATGACTCTGGCCACTAGGGAACAGATCCGGGTTGGGCCGTGATGACTCTAGTGCTCAACGATTGTAAGGAAAAGACCTTTAAAAACAACTAGGTGACCTTCAATCGGATCGTCTTTGAGAAAAGGCCCAGGTGCCACCTTGAGGATGACTCTTAGTTCGGTATTGGATCCAACGAGGCTTATAGCTTTGAGAACTGTGTGGCATATTATTTGTTTTTCTTGGTACCCAGAAAATTATTGGTGTTCATGTTATAATCTGTTTTAAGTGAAAAATGTCGTTTATCATGTTCTTGCGAGACATGAGTATTTTAAGTGTTGAACTGTGGAACCTTCTTTTTGAAACATATTGTATTTACCAAACTGTATGCCAATCTAGTTTCTGTGATATATATCTTATTTTGGAATTGAACCCTGTTTTCAAAACTGTATTTACTATCCATGTTGCTAATCACTGAGCTATCAGCTGACTTAGTTTTTATCACTTCCAGGTGTTAGCAGGACTTAGAGTGGACTCACGGCGTAGCAGGGACTCAATTGCATGGGCCTCTAGGACATACATTTATTTTGTTTTAGATTGTTATATCAAGTTTGTGCATACTTCTTATTTTATTGAGGTTCATTTAGGATTATTTTGATATATGGGCTGTTTATATCCCATAAGTTTGGATGGTATTGATTACGGTTGGTTTTGCCGTTTATACTTGTGGCATGTCACTGGATTGAGTTTGGTTATTTATTACTGGACTTTTGTATAGTTGCTCAATGTGATTATGGATTAGTGTTTAGGCTTACGTGTGCCTTGGGCTAAGTCCCTGTGGGCCACGGCCGGTCATGCCCGGATTTGGGGTGTGACATTTTTCATCTTAAAGTCATGTTTTTTCATCTCAAGTTCTTTTCAGCTCCTGCAGTGTTTGAATCCTTTTTTCTTCTCTTTCATTTTTTTCTTTTCCTTCTCAGTAAGGTGTTGGTTTAATGTCTCCAATCGCTGCCGTTTGCCAAATCTGCCTCCAAAAGCCTCAGTTCCCCCTGAATTGATCATCCATGCCTCCAAATCTCACAAACCCACCTCCAAATCTATCTCTCTCCCTCTCACTGCCGTCTACCCCCACCTCTCTGTTTCTCTCATTGTATCATCTGTATCAAAGAATACAAAGAAGATCATGTATATGTATCATTTGTAGAATCATCTGTATCAAAGAACACAAAGAAGATCATCTGTCTCTCTTTCCCCTCTCATTGTTAGGTATTTTTTTTGACTTCACTGTGTTCAATTTCTATTTTTTTTTTTTTAAAAATTTTGTTTGCTTCAAATTGGTGAAGCTAAAATTTGGAAAATTAGAAATTTGGTGATTCTGTGTTTGGTATGTTGAAATTTGGAAAGTTGAAATTTGGTGATTCTGTGTTTGGTATGTTGAAATTTGGAAAGTTGGAAATTGTTTGGAAATTTTGTGTTTGATATGTTGAAATTTGTGTGACTTTTGGGTGAATATTGAAATTGTATTTGGAAAGGATGATGAAAAAGGAAGGGAGGGAGGGAACGGTTGGTTGAAGGTGACTTGGCAGCTTTGGCATTTGCCAAAGATAGCAGCTGCTAAAATTTGCCAGGTGCCTTTCTATCAACTGATGCCATAATTTGACAATAGCAGCTCCAATGTCACACCATTGGAGATGCTCTAAGTCATAATTCTCGAACAGTGTCAAAATGCATCCCGATATTAGAGTGCTGTGGAGATTGAAAAGCCGTACATGATGATGAACCTCATTTTAAGACACTAAATCGTAATATTATATGATATTATAATAAATCATAAATCTCAAATCAAATTCGAAGGGACATCTAAGAAAAAATAAATAAATAAAATAAAAAATTGTAACGAAACCACTGCCTATCATGATATAGAAGGGACCTAACAAATTTATAAATATAGTGACCAAGCAATTGATAGAAGTCACACAACTTTTTAGAAAAAAGCCACCAACAGACATAATTATATATATCTATATATATAAAAATCGCTTAGTTGTTTGAGATTTATTTTCTTCTTTTTTCGGATTTTGTCTTTTCATTTTGAATAATTTACTAATGGTGGCCTATATGTTGAGTGAAGAATTTTTCGTAATTACGTAAATATTCTTGGTTAATTATGCAACAGATTTTTTCGTAATTACGCAAACATTCGTAGTCAATCATAAAATAGGTTTTTTTGTTTTTTGTTTTTTTTTTTTGTAATTACGCAAACATTCTTGGTCAATTATGAAACATAAATCTTTTTTAACAAATTACAAATACACCCACAATGTTTGTTTAAAATATGAATCGGTCATAAAAAATTACAACTGTTGTTTGTTATAAAGTTTCATTTAACACAATACTCAGAATCAAAAAAAAAAAAAAAAAAAAAAAAACCAATTTTCCTATACAATAATAAATTATCAAAATTATTTATTGAAAAATATTTCTCATGTCATTAAAAACTTTTAATAAACTTAATAATTTATTTATTAACAAAATGGTTAACTGAAAAATATTTTTCATATCATTAAAAATTATTAATTTATTTAATGATTTACTTATTAATAAAATTGATCATTTGTTATGCATGTATGATTTATGTATTAATAAAATTAGTTATTTGTATATATATGCATTTTCTTTTGCTTCTTTATTAGTTCAGTGAATTATTTTAGTATTTTTTTTTAAATGAGGGAATTATCTTATTATTTATTTTATATTTATTTGTTGAGAAAAGCTACACACCATAATTTTTTTTTATTTATAAATTCAGAATAAATGTTAAAGACTCATAAATTCACCCTAAATGATATAGTAATAGAATTGAAGTCTACATCATTAGGTGTATAACAAATCAAAAATGATACATATCATACCACATAATACTATTATATATCTAATGATTTATTCTATTCAATTTTATAAAACAATATTTTAATTTTTAAACAATTATCAAAATATAAAACTTAAATATACTGTAATAATAGCTCGTGCGTTGCACGAGTCTTCTTAAACTAGTATATATATATATATTTTCCACAAACTAACAGCCAATATATGAAAAATTATATCAGATTTATGTAACACATGATTTACAATAAAATTTGTCTTCGCAAAAGCATATTCAAATTTGCTAATAAAAAAAAAAAAGCATATTCAAATTTTAGTGTACAAAGCCCAGAAACAAATCTTTCTTAATCAATAATTTGAGAAGATCATAATTCTGCATAAAGCAGGATTGTAAGATTACAAAACAAAGTAACCAACAAAAAAAAAATGTATATTATAGACGCAGAAACTTACAAACAAAAACAAATAAATACAATTACAAATGAAACAAAACAAAACAAAACAACCAACCAAAGTTATATAATTTACACAACAATAACATAGGGCCTTATTGTTATTAATAGAATTTTGGGCTTATAGTTTATTTTTATATTGTTAAGGACTAAATTGATGTGAGTTTAATGTTTTAGGGACTTGATTGATAAAAATGGAACTTTAGGGATTGAATTGAAAAATGTGTTAAACTTTAGGACTATAGATACAACTTATCCTATTTTCATTGTTAGGTCCTTTTGTGTTGTCAATTCCACGAACAAACATGTTTCAGTTGTATTTCAATGCCCTGTTTTTACTTGGACCGCTCAAGTACAACATTGGTGGCTCAAGCGAAGAAACTTATCTTCCAGTAGTTTAGTTATGTCTGCAAAAATACTGGGATGTTTGATTTTGCGCTCAAGCAAATTTTCGGTTGCTCGAGTGTAGACACCCCATTTTTGACCGCCCGCAACTCTCGAGCGCTTTGCCCGGTACACTCGATGATGAAAGTGGTGTTGTGCGTGGTTCAAGGTCTCAATGAAGGGGCCATGTTTAAGCTCCGAAACAATACCAAACCTCCCATATTCCCACTGATTATACCCAAGAAATCCATTTTTACACATAGTGCCACCCTATGTTGAGGTTGAAGCAGAAAAACATGGGAACACATTGAGGGCCGGCTGTGGCTATTGAGGGCCTGCCGTGCCTTAGTAGCGAGAAACACTGTTTTGGGCGGGAGCCCGCCAGCTATCCATTTTTGAAGATATTTATGACCCCTCTTGCTCAAATTCTATAAAAACAAAATTGTATCTTTGTTTTGAGGGTTGAAGAATTTCTAAAAAGCCTATACACCACCTTGCGAGCTCTTTCTTCTTTTGCAAGAAACCCTTTGAGTGAGCTTACCACCTTGAACCTATATCTATACACCATATACACCTTCACACCTTAGCCTAGGAATCTTGGTTGAACCTTGAACATCACAATTCAAGCTTGAGAGTGTGTTTGGACTTAGTTTGATTCACAAACAAAGAGCTACCTTTGTCAAGAGGTATAAGCTTTCTATTTACTCTCTTGCTTTCATTTCTATCATTTACTATCTAGTTCTTGTAGTTTTGTGTTGTTATGATCTCCCTTCAAGTGTCTAAGTTTGGGTTTGGATAGCTACCAAAAGGGTAGAGAGAGTTAACACTTTTTCTTACACCTTTACCTATAGCTCAAACCCTTGCTTTTACACTCTTTTTCTTTGCTTTCTAAATTGATTTTCAGAGTTAAAAAGAGGCTAAAAATCATGCTTTGAGGTTTCAAAAGTGGAGGGGTTAGCCATCCCTCATTGTTCTTGCTTACTAGCCTTGTTTTCTCTCTTTGTTGTTTAGCTTTTTTAGGCTCTTTTCATGTACTTTGAGCCACTGTTTTTCACCCATTAAGGGCTGTTTTAGGGCTATCCTAGGTTGTTTAAATTGTTCATGCTTTGATTAGCTTGATTGTTGTTTCATAAGTTTGCATACATAGCTTGTTGAATATTGTTCTTAGCTTTTCTTTAACTAACTTCCGTGTTTAAGAACTTTATTTAAATAAATCAACTTGTTATTCAATTTCTTTCATTTGAGAGTTGTTTCAATCAGCTGATGGTTATTCAAAACGTGAACTAGAGATTTATGTTTGATGGCTTAATCTCTACGGAGGTTCATTGTCAACGGCGTAGTCTCTTTTTCACGTTGAAAATCACCTCTCGTTTGACATATTTCTCACTTAGTGGACATAAATTTTAGTGGACGTAACAGTCATCTTGGACTTAATGGATTAAAAGATGGCAAAGACTAATAAATTTGGCTTAAAATGAACCAATCCACATAAAGAAAATGAGTTATATTGCTTGGGTTCGGTTGGATGTTATGCCAAATCTTTTGTGTCAAGGGTTGTCTTACATCAATTCATGATGTTTTGATGAACCTTGAAGCGTCTCTACATTCCTCTTTGAGTTCACTCTATGATAGAAGGGAGGGGTGATTATTGTTCCTTTCATTTATTGATTTTTGTCCAAATTGTATCAGAAAACATCAAGCAATCAACTTGCTCATTGATTGTTTTGGAAATAATTCCAACCTTCTCTCGAGGCTTTCCCATGACAGAGAAGTGTGAGAGGGACAAACAGAGTTCAGAACAACTCTGTCTACACTATTTTCACTTCAGAGCACAAAACAAAATTTTGCATAAAATTAAGGCACGACCGACCTTATTTAGGCTTAGTCGGGCTTCATTGAGGGCCGGCCAATCATCAATGTTTGGTCAGTAGTGTATCTTGCAAAAAACAGAGGGTAGTGGCTGAAGGTGAAACAGAGCAGGCCTGGGTGGATAGAGTTATTTTTGGATAGTATGCGTGCAACCCTTACGCATCCTTGCTTACATCATTATTGTAAATTAATGCTCTGAGTATTGTTGTAATTAATTTATTATTATTATTGTTATAATTAGTCTTGTTAATCATTAGTGTTGTAACTATTATTATTGTTTATTTATAATTGTTATAGCTAATTAGCTTGAATAGCTAGTTTATTTCTCATTATTATCCTTGTTGTAATAGAGTAGTTGGCTAGTTAATTCTTTGCTTATTCATTCATTCAGTCTTGTAATAATTAGTTTAATTCAGACTTTCGGACTTTGATTCGCACCCTCTTGCACGAGGGCTAATATGTAATAAGTTGTATGTCTTCCAACCCCACGTTTTTCTCCCTTTTACTTACTTGCTTACGATGGTTAGTATAGGAACATCGTTTTTCAAATTAGCATCTTTATGCTTTGCATCCATTGTCTTGCATGAATTGAACTCAGCGCATCATTCTAATTTTCATTATTAGTTAATATTTCTTTGAATACATGCTTAGGCCGTATGTTATCAAATTGATTCATATGCCATATTAGTAGCCGAGCTTAGTAATTGCATATCATATGGGTTGCATTAGTCATATTGCATAGTTAGGATCATGCATTTTTCTAACTCTTTTATCTTTTTTGGCTTGGAGTACTAGGTGAGCTTTTATTTCTTTTAGCATATCGCATGAGTGTGGTTGTTACCATGTCGAATCATATTTCCATGAGGCTAATTGCTTAAATGATATAATTGTTTGAATGCCTGTGGATGAAGGCTAGTTGCTTGAATTGTGATAGTTTGATTAATGTCCATTTTAAGTCTACTTTTTCAAGTGGCATATTTGCAAACTCTTTTAAAAAAAAACAAACATGAAATCAAATGTTCCAATCCTTACAAATTAGTCTATACTTGTGTACGTCACATAGTAAACATAGCTAATAAATCAAAACAAGAGCATATAATATAAATAAAAATTATATCATGATTAGTAGAGGCCGATCTTTAATGGGACGAGTGGGGTGCTCAATTTATAACCTTCCCCTCTTGTACCTAAGTTCCCAAGCTGAGACACTTTGATGATGACGGATAAGTGACCTTCGGCATGAGTCTCGGGTTTCCTAATTTTTTCAAAAATATTTAGGTGGCGACTCTGAAATCTGGCAAAGTAATCCATTTTTGGCATATGATTCGAACATCGATTTTCCAAAAGAATTGCCAGATTTGACTCTTTTGTGTTTTCACTATTTCACATTGCACTTTTTGAAATCAGATTCAGAACCACAGGAGTCCAATACTATAGGGCTTATTTGTCTTCCGAAAGAAGCGCGAAAAGTTGAGCTATAGTTTTTGGGGACTCTGTTGGGGATTTAGAGAACTTGACTTGAAATTCATGATGTGAAATTTTATCTACACTTATATGTTCTTTGCATTGCATTTGCATGGTTACTTTAAGTCACTGTGTTTTCCATCTGTTATTCCTGGACGGTCTGCCACAGACTGGCCCAAAAGGCTGACTGGTTATGGGCTCTGCCATGTTGGAAACACAACCCTTGGATCTGGATTACCGCTATACTGCTTGATCCACCTTTCACTTCTCGGTGTTAGGTGTGAGAGGTATATTAGGTAATTTTGCTGAGGTACCCTTTCGACCATTCGACCTAGTTACATATAATGAAGATACAGTGACTATTCTAAGTTAGGACAGGATGCCACCCATTTGCAGGATGTTGTGAAACTAGTTGTTTGAAATAGTGCAGCCTAGATCATGCCAAAAATCTAGGACAGGATAACCATATCCCCCCATAGGGGTGTCTTGGTTCTTTTACTTGGTATGTGCTTTTACAGTGACACTGTACAGGGTGCTTCATATCAGTATGAGTTTGAGAACAGAGTTCAGTGGGGATTATAGTTCAGCTGTGTGTTATGACTATTGTGAATTGGGGCCGAAGTGTTGTCCGATTTTGATTATGTTTTTCTTTCTTTCTTTTTGCTAGGTAGTTTACCATCATAGCTTTAGAAAGACCTGATATTCCCCAAGTTATGTGGACTTGTCTTGGCAGGCTTTGCAAAGCTCAAGACTTTGTTGGTGGCCAGCCAGTGTTAGTTTCACTTTTGCCAGTCACCCGACGAAGAAGGAACAGATAGTTAGTAGCATCAGTACAGAGCACTCTGCAAACACCTATCCGATCTCACTCCATCAGTTCACCAACATCTAGTTCACCCAGACCAGCAATGGCATAGAATATAGCACAAAACACGGAGGAATTTGCTGCCATGATGGCGACTTTCTAAAGAACCATGGACACTGTAAACCAGATGATGGTTGCACAAGATGAGATTATTGCCGATCTATGATGTATATCCGGATCTACCCCCACCAGTAGAAAATCCTCAAGTCCCAGATCTTTAGGAAATGTTTCCCCTGGCTCTGGTTTATAGGCCTCTGGTTCAACTCCCCACAAGAATCTTTTCGTTTGATATCAATGAAATTGATCCATCCTTAGTTAAGATTGCTAGATTAGAGAAAGCATTGAAGAAATCCCAGGGCTTCAACTCCATTCCAGATATCGAAGATGGGTACACTGAGGCTTCGGTCAGATTTCCACAGAAATTTAAGATGCCCCACATCGACAGATTCGATGGGAGTAGGGATCCGATTGTGCATATCCTGTTATTTTCAGATGCATTGAGGCCCATGGGTTTGTCTAGGGAATAGAAGCTTTCCTTGTTTGGGAGAACCTTGTCTGATGTAGCGACCATTTGGTACGCTAAGTTAGAGGACTCTACAAAGTGGAATTGGGAGGAGCTATCCGAGGCATTTGTTAACCAGTATTCATATAACACCCAAATAGAAGTAACCATTAGTGAGCTGGAGGCTACTACTCAGAACCTCAAAGAATCATTCATTGATTTTGTTGCCCGGTGGAGAGCCAAGGCAACCCAAATGACAAATAGACCTGCCGAAAGAGAGCATGTCAGGCTAGTGGTCCAGAACCTTGAGCCAGACATGCTACAGAGGATGATAGTGGCACCGTTGTCCATATTTACTTTCTTACACGAGCTGGGGGTCCAGATTGAGAGTGCATTCAAAAGGGGTATCATCCACAGAACAAGTGAACCCGCAAGAAGGCCATTCTCTCGGAATACCAATGCTAGTAATAACACTATTCCATGGCCTGTGGATGTCAATACTGTTGTTTCAACGGCCAAGATGGCTAATCCCTTTGCTACTGCCATAACCCCACAACCTTCATAAAACACTGGCCCACCCCAAAATCGAAGAGTTTTTACTCCCCTCTATATAAGCCCAGCCCAGCCCAGCCCACACCCTCAAACTATTAATGGAAAAGAGATATCTCAAGCCTCTCGATCTTCGTCCACTTCCAGACCCATTGCCACCCAAACATGACTCTATCCAGTATTGCATCTTCCACCAACAACATGGCCATCCTACGGACATGTGTTACCGTTTACGTCATGAGATCTAGGATCTCATCGACAACAAAGTCGTCGCCCCACCTTCCAAACCAAACGTAACAACCAACCCACTTGCTGCGCATAACCAAATTCCCCTGCCCAGAAACATTAACCACATCCATACACTACCGCCCACCTTTAACCCTAGCACATACATTACCTTATCCCACCTACCAAAACCGGAGGTGTTTATTCCATAAGGCACAGACATGTGCATGATGGATATAACACCACAAAACCAATCCAGGCCCATGGCAGTAGAAACGGAGAAAAAGAAGAATGCACTGAAGACAGGGTCGTTTGATACCCGTGTTATAAAGAAAGGGGTCTCGCTCGCAGAGGAGTACAATCCCAGTTCATACATTGTGGCCATCGATCAGCCGAAGCCAGTAGTCATACTGCCGGACTTTCTTAGCATTAATTTTATCGAGGAAGGCTAGTTAGGGCAATATCAAAATCATCGGCCTGAACAAGGCCTAAATGACTTGGCTGACTTGGAAGAGGATTTGGCTGATTTTGAGGAAGATCTGGAGGATTTGTACTTCTTCAAAGAGGAGGATACAAGCAGTGTTCAGGTGGGATGGTGGGACCCGAGCCAGCCAAAAACAAGCAATGGATGGTTGAGTGAGGAAGAGTCAAATGTGGAGGAACAGATAGGAGAGACTGGAGAGGAAGAGAAAATTGCTGCTAGTGGCAAGGCTGAGGATGCGCGTCTGATTGAGAAAAAACAGGCACTGGAACAATTTCAAAGGGAAATGATAAAAGAGATCCAGACAAAGATAGCTCTGGAACAGGGCAAAGGAAAAGATAAAGAAGAACCCAAGACAACGATGGATGATGTCCGAACCACCAAAAAGGTTAAATGGAAGCCCAGCGATCGGAAAAGAATGTTGAGGAAGCTCAAAAAATATCGGGATTCAGAAACGAAGATTGTGGTGGAGGAAAAATGGTATGATGATGGAGCGCGTGATGTTAACATGCTCTGGCTAGAACCCGATGCTAGCCTGAACATGACTGCAGGAGAGTGGTGGGAAGACAGCGACCTAAGTCATGCGTACACTGACGAAGGTTGGAAAGCTGATATCCTGAATGACACCTGGTATACCGACGAGATCAATCATATGACCCGGAGTGGTCGGTACTTCAAACCTGCAGCGTTAGACCAGCCAGAGACCTCTGGAAAGGAGGCTGAGAGATCAAAAGAGAAGGATGTTGAAGAAAACATGGTCTTGAAATAGCTCAAGAAGATTCAGGCTGACATATCAATCTGGGGGCTGATAATGGCATCTCGGGAGCATAGGCAGGCATTGTTAGAGGCAATGAACCTGACGAAACTACCTATTGATACCACTGTGGACCAATTGGTATCGTTGGTTACATCTGGGGACATTGCGCCGGTGATATCTTTTACAGATAAGGAGTTACCACCTGAGGGTGCCAACTACAACCGCCCCTTATATGTAGCCTTGGAAAGTTGAAAAAAGTGGATTCCGGTGGTGTTAGTAGATACCAGATCGACGATCAATGTGTGTCCAGTGAGGATTGCCTATGCCATCGGTTTGAGGCCGATTGACTTTACACCTACGACCTAAGCTGTCCGGGCTTATGACAATACAAGCCGGGATGTCATAGGGACATTCAAGAGCCATATCCTAATCGGCCTGTCTGAGCATGAGGTGGAATTCCATGTCATGGACATTCCAGCCACTTTTAATCTACTACTAGGAAGGCCCTGGCTATATTAAATGAGGGATGTGTCATCAACAGTCCATCAGTTAGTGAAGTACCCCTTCAAAGGTGGGATTACCACTATGTACGGTAATTCTGCGATCCATCCTCCCTAGGGAACCACTGCACCGTTATTGGAAATCATACATGGGGAAGAAGACATGTTCCTTTCTGACTTATCTCTGGTAGAAGCCCAGTTGGTCCAAACCATCATGACGGAGGGTGATAGGAATTACGTAAGTGCGTAATCTATCTACATGCTGAACAAATAAGGGCATATGCCTGGATCAGGACTAGGCCAAAGCTGCAAACAAAGAGGTACCGTTGCTAAGGAGATGAGTCATAACCCCCATGCTTTTGGGCTGGGATACAAATCTACCGCTACAGATTGGCAAAGAAAAGGGGAAGAGCTGAGAGAAAGGCAGAAAGCAAAGAGGACTGGGAAGCAGTATGAGTTAGTCCACAAACAAATACAGGGGACCTTGAACGGACGTTTTGTCCACTAAAGGGAAGACTTCCCCTGTTGCGGATTCCCAGAGCCCTGGTATGATTGGGAAACAAAAGCAAAGTATTCAGGGTTCGCGATCTTTTTCAAACACCAGCTACCAGAAGAGGAGGACGAACAAGTAGACCTGAGCCCTAGCACAGATCAAGACGAGACTGCAAACCTGGACATCGAAGAGGAAGAGCTGTTAGGAAAAGCGCTGGCTGACCTACTAACAAGTTCTACTGCCGGAGCTAAGGCCACCAACTTGGGGGATAGTTTTACTATCTCAATGATCAAGGATAACCTAGCAGCGAATTTCTCCAATCTTATCGTGGATGTGTTTGAGGCTCCACGCTTGGTCTGGAAGTTTGAGCAAGGTGTCATTAACAGTTTTGGATCGAATAGTCAGTCCGAATCTGATTCCACTGAGTTTGTAGAGTTAGAGTTAGATTCGAGTTCCTCTGAGTTTGGAACTTCTGGGAGTGATAACTCGAATACCAAAGTCCTGTCCAGGTCATCTTTTAGCTTTTCTTTCGAGTCTACTGTAACCGAAGATCCAAACTTTTAGAATGGGAATGCTGTGGACTTTGCCTACTTCTCTGTACCTTTGGTTTGTTTTACTAATCTTAATTTTTAAAATTTTGACATAAACGAAGAGAAAGAAATTCCTCGGGATTTGAAAATTTTGATTGATCATGAGGAGGAGAGGCTTGTTAAGCCTTGTACAGATGAAATTGTATCAATTAATGTGGGTACTGAGGAAGATCCTCACTTGGTCCAGATCGAGTCCACACTGTATTCGGAGGAATGCAAGCGTTTAATCGCTTTATTAAAAAATTTCAAAGATGTTTTCACGTGGTCCTACGAAGACATGCCTAGAATCGATCCTAAGATTGTACAGCACCGGATCCCTCTTGACCTTGAGGCCCAGCCAGTTAAGCAAAAGCTGTGCAGAGTTCGCCCAGATTGGGCTTTGAAGATTAAGGAAGAAGTTACCAAACAGATTGAGGCAGGGTTCTTGCTTGTATCTGAGTATCTGACGTGGTTGGCCAATATTGTTCCAGTCCCAAAGAAAGATGGCAGAATAAAAGTCTGTATCGACTTCAGGGATCTGAATAAGGCTAGTCCGAAGGATGATTTTCCACTGATGGCACCCAAGGAAAGGGAGAAGACTGCTTCACTACTCCGTGGGGCACTTATTGCTACCGAGTCATGTTGTTTGGGTTGAAGAATGTTGGGGCCACTTGTCAAAGGGCCATAACTACCATTCTGCACGACATAATCCACAAAGAGGTTGAGGTGTATGTGGACGATATGATTATCAAGTACAAAAATTCAGAGGGCCACTACACTGCCTTGGAGAAATTCTTTCAGTGAATCAGAGAGTATATATTGAGGTTGAACTCATAAAAATGCACCTTCGGCATAACAACAGGGAAAATGCTGGGATTCTTGATCACATAGAGAGGAATTTAGGTAGATCCTTCCAAAATCAAGGCCATCTTAGAAATGCCACCACAAAGGACTGAAAAGGAGATGCGCGGCTTTCTGGGTAAAATGCAATTCATAAGACGACTTATTTCCAAATTAACCTTGACTTGTGAACCATTATTTGGTCTCCTGAAGAAAGGAAAGAAATTCTAATGGGATGATCGCTGTCAGTTCTCTTTTGAATAGGTTAAGTAGTACCTGCAGATCCGCCTTTGTTATCATCGCCAGAACCGGGAAAACCGTTGATTTTGTACCTGTCAATCACGAATTCAACCATGGGATGTATGTTAACTTAGGAGTTGGAGGCCAAGGTGGCGAAAGTCGTTTACTACTTGAGCAAGAAAATGCTGGATTATGAGACCGGTTACACTCCCCTCAAGAAAGCTTGCCTAGCCTTGGTATGGGCTACCTAGAAGTTGAGGCACTACTTGTTAGCTCACTCTGTAATCTTGGTTTTGAGATTAGATCCCATCAAATATCTCTTTGAGAAACCAGTGCTTATGGGGTAGTGTGATAACCGGGTGCGTAACCCGTCTTACTTTCCTTGTGCGTATTGGGAGTCACCATGTTAGAGTGTCGGGGTCTAACTTGAAGTCTTGTCAACTGGTGGGTTCATCGCTTTTGAAAATCTTTTCCTTAAATTTTCGTCCCTATTTATTTCAATTTTGAGTTTTGCTTGTTTCAGGAGGCTTGAAGTTGAATCCGGGAGTTTTTTATTTTAGCTGAAATTTTTTTCTAGGCTGAGGGCAGAGCCGCACGTGCGGGGGCCTTGGCCGCACGTGTGAGAGAGGGGGCGCACGTGCGGGAGGTGAGACCGCACGTGCGGGAAGCAGGGGAAACCCAAGGGTGCACACTGCATTATATGCAGGTGCGGGAGGAGGTGCGGCTTGGGATCGCCGCACGTACGGGGATTGGTGCCGCACGTGCGGAAGGCATGCTCTACACGTGAGGAGGCATGTTCCGCATGTGCGGGAGTGAGTGCCGCACGTGCGGGACGGGCTGAGTTCGAATTTTTCTCTCTTCTTGGGCTGTGTGTATATCACTCTGTATGCCTCTCTCTCTCTAAAACCCTTTTCTCCTCATTCTCTCTACATTTCCTACACCAAACAAGATCAAAACCTTGATTTCTTTAGATCCTTTGGAGTTTTGACCCAACATGCTTCACAAATCTTGGAGAGCTAACTAAGGGCTTCATCTTGTACGGTGGAGATTGGATTTCAACAACGTCAAATTTAGGGCTTTCATCTCTTTTCCTTCAACAAGATTGAGGTAGGGATTTTCTTTGAGTTATATATATATTTTTACAAGGTCTAGATGATTTTCGAAATCCCCTTTGATAGCTTGAAATTTTGTTGTTGGCTCAAGAAGATGAGTGATTTTAAAAGTGGGGAGGGTTTTAAATTTTTATTGATAGAAGAAAGATGCCTTTGGTGTGATTTTTTCAAATGTTTTGGAGATGTAACATTGTGGTGAGAAAACCTAGAAAATTTGGGGGTTTTTAAAAGATGTTGAGAATTCATGAATGAAATGGCCATATTTTCTTTGGGTGCCAAAATGAATGAATGTTTTTAGAAAATTATTCTTTATGTTTATATAAATGTTGAGTTTCATGAAATATGAGAATTGTGATTTTGGAAGTTGATGTACAAAATATTGATATAGTCTTGAAATGACTAAATTGTTGAGAATGCTCAAAATATGGAAAATCTGTTATCCCTTGGATGAATTTGAATAACAGTATATATATATATATTCACCTTGTATAATTGCATTGAGAAAAGGATTGGGAATTTTGATCACAATGATAATATTGTGTGGAAGGATGGAAAATGGAAGGAATGTTGCATTGCATTATTAATTGACACATTGTTATATCAATTCATTTGATTATGTTAAGCTTTGAATTTAAATTTGAAAACTTTTGCATTGAGAAATGAATATTGTGAAACAAGTTTTCATGGAATGGTTTTGGGGTAAATACGCTGGTTAGTCCGAATAGGAGGTGTAGATGAAATTGATTAAGTAGACCTGAGTGTCCGGGGTGAAAGATCGAAAACACGTGCGGAGAAGGTACCACTTCCCTTCCGATTAGCAACTGATAAAGTGGGTTTTGGTAGTGCTAGTGCCTACTTGTAGACACCAACCTAGGGATTACTTGAGTCGTATTTACCGCCCCTTTGAATTAAATTATTACTTGAGTCGTATTTACCGCCCCTTTGAATTAAATTGTAAATTTCAAATTGTTGAGATTTCAAGTTATCATTAAGCATGATGATTTTCAAAGGATGTGAAAAATGAATTTTTTCCTTTAAGAGCATAGCATGGAATGTGCATATCATATTGCAGAACTTGTATAAAATGTATATACTTTGTTAAGAAATTTCTACTGGGCTTTATGCTCACCCCTATGGGATTTTGGTACAGGAAAGGATGTGGCAATTCCGCTGAATTAGGGCGTGGACATATTTGTTGAGGGCATGTGGCTCCTCTTTTGTTGTGATGTATTTTTGCTAGCCAAGGGCTATAGTTGTATGGGTTCGAGAGACCATTTTTGTGTAAGCAAGATTAAGCCTTGGAATTTGTAAGCCTTGAGGGAATTTGTTTATTTTTGGATCTAATGTTCTACATGATATAGATTCATGTATTTGATATCATTGAATATATAATTCGTATGTGGAACTATTTTGTACAAACCTTAATAATCAATGATGTAAAAGTTGAAGAATCACTCTCTCTCTTATAATGAATGTTAGTTGATGTAATTATATGATGTTATTATTTTTGGGGCGTTACAGATAGGCTAGCCCATTGGTCGCTTATTCTCTCCGAATTTGATCTCAAATATGTTACACGCAAGTCGGTTAAAGGGAGAGCTGTAGCGGAATTCCTGGCAGATCACCCAGTAGGGGGGATGAAATGGTGGAGTACTTTTTTCCAGATGAAGATATTCTGCAAATAGAGGAGAAAATGTGGATGATGTACTTTGGTAGAGCAGCCAATCGATACAATTATGGGATCGGTGTGTTGTTGATAGCACCCGATGACTCACATATACCCTTAGCCTTCAAACTTTAGTTCAAAGTATCCAACAACGAAGTAGAGTATGAGGCGTATATTGCTAGTTTATAAGCCGCCTTGGAACTAGGGGCAAAAAGGTTGGACGTCATCGGGGATTTGAACTTGGTTAAAGAGGAGAAAATGAAGGTTTACCATCAGGTCTTGGATATGCTAATTCCGAGGTTTGAAAAGTTAACGTTTACCCATCCGCTAAGGGAGAACAACCGATTCATTGATGCACTAGCAACTCTATCTTCTATGGTAGACATTCTATTGGGAGTCAGGATATGTCCGATCATTATTGAACAGAAGTGCATGCCGGCCTGTGAAACTATTGCCACGATAGATGAGGCTTCAGACAAGAACCCCTGGAATTACGATATCTAGAATTTCCTGGAAAAGGAGGCGTATCCACCAGGAGCAATTGCCAAGGACAAAAGGGGAATACGGTGTTTGGCCGTTCAATTTATCATCTGCAGGAGCTAGTTGTACAAAAGAGGCCATTTGGAAATGCATAAACTATGTGTTGAAGAAGAGGAATCAAAGCGCCTTATGGAGGCCATTTATGGAGGAGAGTGTGGAGCCCATATGAATGGTGTGATGCTCACTTGAAAAATCCTTAGACAAGGCTACTATTGGTCAACCATGGAAGAGGATTGTATTAGTTTTGTTCGGCGATGCCACAAATGCTAGATTCATGCCATCGCATGAACATTCCAAGGTTGAAGCTCTACAATATGACTTCACCATGGCCATTCTCTATTTAGAGGATAGATGTTATCAGTGCAGTCACGCCAAAGGGGTCAAACAGGCACGAGTTAATTTTGGTAGCAATCGACTACTTCACAAAATGGGTGGAGGCTCAGTCTTACTCTGTATTGAAAGCGTCGCATGTGGCTAAGTTCATCAAGAACAATATCATCTGCCGGTACGGGGTTCCAAATGAGATTATCTCCGATAATGGGTCACACTTCAAGAAAGAGGTGATAGACTTGCTTGAGAAATATAACATGGCTTTCCATAAATCATCAACCTACAGGCCCCAGACCAATGGAGTAGTTGAGGCCGCGAACAAAAATAACAAAAGAATTCTGCAGAAGATGGTGGAAATTTACAGGGATTGGCCAAATAAATTGCCATCAAGAGAATTCTGCAGAAGATGGTGGAAATTTACAAGGACTGGCTAGATAAATTGCCATTTGCGCTCTGGGGTTACAGGAACTCAATATGAACATCTATAGGGTCGACTCCATATTCTCTTGTTTACGGGATGGAGGTTGTTTTGCCGATCGAAATTGAAGTGCCCTCGCTACGAGTTATGGCTGAGTGTCAGATAGCAGAGGTAGATTGGCAGCAAAGTAGGTTTGAGGAGTTAATGTTGTTTGATGAGAGAAGATTGAGGGCATTGTATCATGTCCAGGGCTACCAACGTCAAATTGCCAGGGCTTTTAACAAAAAAGCTAAGTCCAGGAATCTCAACGAGGGGGGACATGGTGCTGAAAGACAATCGAGCTCCCATCCATAACCCTAGGGGCAAGTTTAAACCCAATTGGACTGGTCCTTACATCATCAAATCAATTTGGTCAGGAGGGGCAATTATTCTTATGGACTTGGATAGCCTGGAGTTCTCGCAACCGATCAATATGGACAAGTTGAAGAAATACTACCCTTGAGAGGCTCGCTAAGCCAAAAATCCAAAAGGGCGACCTAGGCAAAAGTTAGAGCATAAAAAAAAAAAAAAAAAAAAAAAAAAAATAGAAACAAAGAAAAACTGAGCTCGTAAGGTTAAAAACGCTAAAGGGCGACTTTGGCAAAAGTTAGGACGCCAAAAGAGAGAGTTAATACACGAGTGAACCTTAGCCAAAGTACGTAAGGCCTGATTCCCATTTTTAGGATATGTAGGCAACTTCACCCTGAAGTTCAGCCATAACTATCTCCGACTCAACTATCCTGTCCGTTTTCCCGATCAGGTCATCTTTGTTCATTATTTATTAGTTCGGTTGTGCTCTTTATTTTGGGAAGAAAAGTTGATTACAATGCAGAGCAGCAGTGATATGCAATCAGGGGTAGTTATGATTTCTTTTGATTTGGGACTGTACATCTTGAGAATCGACTCTGTGCGTATCAGGTGGTGATCGTTTCCAAAAATTATTTTGAAAAGTTTTAATAAAAGTTGATTTTGTTCAAAATTTTACCCTTTTACAACTTGGACCATTTTTGGGACTGAAAGGAAAATTTTCAATACACGCAACTTTAATTTTATTGATTTCTACACAAGTACATTCTCCCTCTTTGATTTAGATCAAAGTTGCTTTTACATCTTGAAACTTGAAAAAAAAGAAAAAGAAAAAAAGAGAGAGATCAAAGCAGTAAAACTAGGGGCATAGCTAAGTTAGGTGGCTCTATGCCAAAAACGGCCTAACCTCTGCCTCTTCTTCAAGCCAAGCCAAACACTCTTCAGACAGGGTGGAATTGAAACTAATGGCGAGGGCCAGAATCTCTCTCGTCCTCCAGGCCGCGAGATACCGGGGCAGGTTGAGGCATGAACTGGAAATGAAGCTGTGTATTACACTCCCTCATCTGGACGTATCTGATTATGCTAGAACTAGCGTTTGAATTGGAAAGGGAAGTAGAATACGTAATGTGTGAGGCCAATCAACTCTATACTTGACTGTCGGGACATGCCGTAGCTCATCTCAGCCAAATTAAGCCAAGGGCAATGCCAAGTTATATCAATTGCAAATTTGTTGCACATCCAATCACACCATAAACCTTCTGAAGGGAAATCGACCAACCGTTGGCGAAAGAAGTAAGCTCTGGCCGTGTACTCAGGGCAAGGGTCCACTATTTGCAGTTTATCCATCAACCATACCTGGGGAGGGGTGAAAAATAAGAGAGATTAAAGAATAGAGAGGTGTACGATGAGAGAAAAGTAAGGAAGAGGTTATGAGGGGAAAAAAATAGAGATTTGAGTGTCGAGTGATGTGAGAATCATAAATTAGAAGAGTGGAAAATAATACTTGGAGAAGTAGCGGACTCCCTGCCAACCGGGTAGTCTCTCATCGATGGAAAGCATCTAAACCCATCAAGGTTTCGACCAGTGCCAAACCCATGCAGCTCTTGCCCTTTTTCAAACGTTGGGCCACTTCAATCAGCCGGATGCTAGTTCCGCCCAAACTAGGGGCAATGAGGAATTGTGCAAGAAGGCATAAACAGAGAGCATGTTGCCGGCGGCCTCGCCAAAGAAGGTCACTCTTATCTCCAATAGCGGAAAATCAATGAACTAAACCGAGGATGTCTAGCTCCCTATCATGTGCCAAAGACTGAGCCTCGTGCAATGTTAGCCCACGCATCTGTCCCAAAGCTTGGGCATGGCCAAAACGGGGTTGCGGTACGATTTATTCATCGCGCCGGGACTCCATCAAAGCTCGAAATTCTTCGAGTGTCGGACACACCTCTTGCGATCCAAATTGAAACACATGTGTGATTGGGTTCCAACATCGAACAGCGGTATGGAGAAATGGAAAGCAAAGAGAAGTGCGGCTTAGAGGAAAAGGGCATTTAGGCCAAAACTGCAAAAATTCACCTTTTCCAAGCCTTCCAAAGTGGCTATCCAGTCTCGAAGCCTATTGTTCCACAATGTTTCCATCCTGAGAGCAAAATATCAAAGACTTGTTATTCTGCCAGAAAAACAGCATAGGAGCACCATTTATAGAGGATGAGAAGGAGCAGTGCATGACAGTTGGGCAGCACTGACCGACCTCACACTTAGGCCCGGTCGTGCCTCACACTGACCGACCTCAAATTAGTGCAGTTGCAGGAAAAACTGGCCTTTGTCCTGACGTACCGTGGTTTTGTTTTAAGTCTTGTTTTGTTTGCACCAAGTGGTTTTTAGTATTTTCGAGTTGTTATTTTGTTTTCCTGTTATTAAGTTGTATTTTACATTTTGTCTAGTTATGGGTTGTTATCTGATTCAAGAATGAATGCAAGAGCAGATATTCATTGTTTTAAGTCTTGCACAAAGTTTCCATGCAAAGGTTACGCCATTCATGACATATTGTGCAAGGAGATCATTCAAAAAAATTTGTTTTTATAAACTAGCGGGTCCAACCCCGATCATTGTTTTACAAAGCAACAAAACAAAAGAAAATCCTTCAAAAACAAAAGGATCTATCTGAAGCTAGTCTTTAACTACAAAGCAAAAACAAAAATAAAAACAAAACAGAAAATCATCAGCATCATCAGCAACCCATCCTCGCTCTCTTCCTCCTCGGCTGCGAAGGAGGTGCATCGCTGTCATCACTGGGGCTGCTAGACTGCATGTCAACCGCCTCACCCTCCTCCTCAGAAGACGTATACTCCTCAAAGGACTCCTCGGGAGGTGAGTGCAGCGTCACTCTACCTCTTCCTCGATCAACTCCTCCTCTACCCCTCACTGGGCCCCATCTCCGTCTACTAGCTAGAGGAGGTCCTGCAGGTGCAACTGGCACTGGCTCAAGCTAAAAAGAGAAAGAGAGAGAGAGTACAGATATCAGAAGAAATCAACAAAGTTGTGAGCAAGACTGTCATGACTGTAAACTAGTACCTCAATCCCATGAGTGGCCAGAGCAGTTTGTCTCCTCCGTACCATCAGAAACAGTTGGTCAGTCGTCCGGAGGAGGTCATTAGCATATGCCCTGGGTACCTGCAAAAGGAAAAGCATGTGAAGAACAATGAACAGAAATAACATAGAGCAATGAACAGAAATAATAGGGAACAGTGAACAGAAATAACAGAGGATAGTGAAAACATAAAGTAATACAATGGGCAGAAACAGAAAGGAGTGTGTACCTGCTCAATGACGGGAGCAAGCACCAACTGGCGATTCCTTTCCTTAATGTGCTCAAGGGCGATCTGCTCAATCACCCTGTCTGGCCGCATGTATACGACCTCTGTAGGAACCATCGGAAACCCAGGAATGAAAGCTACAACAGGAACTCCTCTAGCGGCAATAGTAACAACAACAACCTCTGGAACAACACGGGCCACCCCCGGGGTAAGAGGCGCCATCACCCGAGTCTGCAAGAAAGTGGTGAAGTCATCAGGCTCATGATGTTGGTCACCATCTTCTCCCAACATCAGGAGGTCGATCTAAGGACCGTCCTGAAGCTCATCAACTACCCTTAAGCCTAGAAGAGGAGGATGTGGAATGTTAGGGTCAGCAACGCCTCGCGTCTACCGGATGAACGTCTCCCCTAAGTAATATGCCTTGCCGAAGGGGCCCTCAAACAGAACCTGCATGGTGGAGGCGTACCACGCAGCAACGTAGGTCATCCTCACTGCCCGAGGGATACCTGCCCAGGGATACTAGTGAACTTGTGAAAGCAAATATCGGATATCAAAGATTTAAGTAGTATAAGAAGCAACAGTATGAGACTAACAATGTAGTATGGAATAGTACAGTATAAGAAGAACAGTGCAGCATGGAATCAGCAGTATGAGAATAATAGTGGTATGGAAACTGTAGCATGGAAATATGAAGACTAGTATTTTGTTACCTGATCTGCCGTGATGGTGTCAGAAACGGCAAAACTAAGGGAAGTCTTGGTCTGCGCGATGGCGTCTCTCAATCGGGAGTTGTAGTACCGGGAGCGGGGTACTAACAACTCGATCGGCCTCATCGGGACCGCAGCTAGAGAGGTGAAGTATGTGTAAACCCATAGCTGTAAGCAGAAAAAGATGAATGAGGTAAATGAGCAGAATATACAAGAAATACAAAGCCAAAATGAGCAGAAAATGAAATGCAAAGCCAAGATGGGCAAAAAATGCAGAATGAACAGAATGCATAGAAAAAGTAAATATGAGGTGTACCTCCCAAACTCTCTAGTAGTCGCCGAGTGAATCCGCCTTGCGGCGGGATACAGAGCTCATATAGTAGTATAAGGTGGCTAGGCCGGCGCCATCCTAGTCATACTTCGCCACCTGTAGTAGGTGCACCAGTGCCCCCAGAAGATAGAACCCCACGGTGTTATCCCTGTTGGCAAATAAGGTAGTACCGAGGAGATACATAAGGAAGCTGCGGGTGTACTTGGCGACCTTATCTAGAGTAGTGGGGTGAGAATCAAAGAAGTGATTATGGAACCAATTATACCTCACCATCTCGTGACTGGTGATGTCTGGGATCGCCCCAAGAAGCTGAAGCTGTGCGACTTTCCACTGCGTCATGTCAGGATCATATGGGATCGGGCCACCAAGCCCGACCCGTAGGCCAGTGAGCATCGAAAAATCGTACGGGGTCAAAGAGTCTGCTCCTAGATCGATGAGAAGTGGAACGAGTCCGTAATGTCCCATCATCTTTTTACTAGGGCCCTGTATAGCAGCGACTCAACCCTCATCGGTATGAGCCCTGAACAGAATGGCTCAAAGCCAGCGGCATCAACTAGTGCGTGGACCTTTGCGGGCAGTCTCTCATACTAGCGCCGGGGGCCAAATATGGATCCATATCCGCCAATCCTCCTGGCTATCACCTATAAATTGGGAATGTATGAAGCATTAACTAGTGGTCTACTTTTGAGATTCAACATTTGTACAAAACAAAGGAAGGTTGCTTATCGTGGAAGCATCGGCGGACAAGTGCTCCGCGGGCTCTCGTAGCAAGATGTTCTCGTCTATCCCTAGGATGTGGCCCTCAAATCTCAAAATACCGCCTGGAGGTGGAGCATGTGTGCGTGGTTGGTAGATGGCCGCATCAAATGGCCTATCAACGGGGGAAGGCAAAGCGTGAGCATCCTCGACCTCCAAATCTGCGCCTAAGACAGTCCCAATACCAATGGCAAGGTCCAGGATGGGAACCTCATCACTAGCCATGGAGAAAAGTAGAGAAAAGTGAAGAAAAAGTGAAGGGGATGAGTGAAAATGGGTGGAAATCCCAAATTTCAAACCCTAGGAGAGAGAAAGTGAAGAAATTGTGGAAAATCAAAGGGGAAAGAAGGAAAGTGTGGGCAAATATGAGAAAAACCAAGGGAAAAGCTCAAACTCCCCCAAATCAAGTTTTGTTCGATTCAAAATATAGAGGAAGGGAAGGGTTTCAAAGAAAATTTTGTGAGGATTGTTGGGTATTTCAAGTAAAGGGGAAATCCAGAGAGAGAGGGAGGTTAGAGAGAGAGGAGAGGGAGTTTCAGATGAGAGGGTGTGAGAAAATAAGGGTTTGAGTTTGTTTAACGTGCTTGGCCTGCGGAATGCCTGAAACTGCTCTTGCAGCTATCAAAGCCCGGCCGGCTGTTTGGACACCCGACCGTGCTTCATCGAGGCTCAGTCGGCTCTCAATGCAAACTCAGTTCAATTTTTTTACTTTATTTTATTTCTTGTATTATGGAGCTTTAATCTGAAAATACTTAAAAAAAGAAGAAGCAAACAAACAAAAAAAAAAAAACAGTGAAGAAAAAGAGTTGAAGAAGAGAGAAAATAAAGAGAAGAAGAAAAACAATGAAAAAAAAAACAAAGGAACAAAGGAAAATAAGGGAAGAGAATAATGAGCAGTTATAAAAGAAGAATTTCGGAAAAGAAAAGCGAAGAATTTTGTTCATTCTATTCTATTTTGTTTTATTGTGTAGATGCATAATTTGATTTATTTGTTTCTTGATTTAAGTTGTGTAAACTTAGTTATTTAACTCATAGTTTAACTTATGATTGATTTGATTTGTTTAAAACTTTTAATTAGTTTGAACTTTTAATTGTTTTGCCTGAATCATAGTTTTTCCCGTTATTTTGTAAACAAACGATATTGTATGTACGGTTCATTCAGAATAGTTCCAGATAAAATCATTTGTGCGATAGTAAAATCATCATCCATTTTACAACCAAATTGAAACGCGGTGCGCTATGTTTATTGTTTCAACACATGGGCAAATTGGCTTTCACTTTACTATATCACATTGATTGCTTTGATTTTACGTGTCTTTGCATAGAATTCGTGTTTGCTTTCACATTTATGCGTTGTGTCTTGATTTGAATTATCTCCATGGACTATGTTTTCCGAGGCCTTCCTAGGGGGAGTTAGTTTCGTTTTACCAAATTCTGAAAATTTGCTTGTTCTTCCGTTGATCAACCTTTCCACCTCTCGCGTGTGACGCATTAGGATTGTTTACCTCGGTTAAAAACATCGGGTGCGCCCGGTGTTCACACCACCTTTCCTCCTCTCGCGTTCGATACGTTAGGATTGTTTACCTCGATTAAAAACATCGGGTGCGCCCGGTGTTCACACCACCTTTCCTCCTCTCGCGTTCGATACGTTAGGATTGTTTACCTCGGTTAAAAACATCGGGTGCACCCGGTGTTCACACCACCTTTCCTCCTCTCGCGTGTGATGTGTTAGGATTGTTTACCTCGATTAAAAATGGCATGTGCACCTGTTCGTTCACACCACCTTTCCTTCTCTTGCGTGCGACGCATTTGGATTGTTTACCTTAGTTAAAAACATCGGGTGCGCTCGGTGTTCATACCACCTTTCCTCCTCTCACGTGCGACGCGTTAGGATTGTTTACCTTGGTTAAAAACATTGGGTGTGTCCGGTGTTCACACCACCTTTCCTCCTCTCGTGTGCGACGCGTTAGGATTGTTTTGCTCGATTAAAAACATCGGGTGCGCCCGGTGTTCACACCACCATCCTCTTCTTGCGTATGATGTGTTAGGATTGTTTTGTTCGGTTAAAAACGGTAGGTGTGCCTATTCATTCACACCATCTTTCCTCCTCTTATGTGTGACGCGTTAGGATTGTTTACTTCGATTAAAAACATTGGGTGTCCCCGGTGTTCACACCACCTTTCCTCCTCTCGTGTGCGACGTGTTAAGATTGTTTGTTTCGATTAAAAAATAGCAGGTGCGCTTATTTGTTCACACCGCCTTTCCTCCTCTCGCATGCGACGCATTAGGATTGTTTGTTTCGCTTTAAAAATAGCAGGTGCGCCTGTTTGTTCACACCACCCTTCCTCCTATCGCGTGAGATGCGTTAGGATCTTGGTTGAAACCTTGAGTGCGCTAGATGGTTACATCACCCTTCATCCTTCCTACGTGGGGTATAGTTAGGTCTATTTTTTCTTGCATCCTTTCTACGTGAGACGTAGTTTGGTTTGTGCTTTCTTTGCCCTTTCCACACGAGACGTGTCTGCTTATTCACTTCCTTTCGTGTGAGATACGGCGGGGTATATTTTTCTTTGATTTTCATTGTCATTCAAACGTTGCATTCTTGTTTAGATTGTAATGTTATTTCATTGCTTCATTTACATTATGTTTCATTGCATGATCATAAGTTATGTGTTGTATTTCATTTTTGTGCTTTGCCCTCGAGTTCAATCTTTGCATTTATGTCTTGACTTTTTGCCCAAGCCTTGCGGCCTTGTCAAAATGGGTCGCCTCTGTGCTTTGACATTCACTCACGTCACTTTATGACTTCGAGCTCTGTCAAAGAGGGGCAACTGTAGACACCCCATTTTTGACTGCCCACAAGGCTCGACTGCTTTGCCCGGCACACTCGATGATGAAATTGGTGTTGTGCGTGGTTCGAGGTCTCAACGAAGGGGCCATGTTTAAGCTCCGAAACAATACCAAACCTCCCATATTCCCACTGATCATACCCAAGAAATCCATTTTTACACATTGTGCCACCCTATGCTAGGGCTGAAGCAGAAAAATAGGAGAACACATTGAGGCCCGGTCGTGCCTCATTGAGGGTCGGCCGTGGCTATTGAGGGCCTGCCGTGCCTTAGTAGCGAGAAACACTGTTCTGGGCTGGAGCCCGCCAGCTGTCGATTTTTGAAGATATTTATGACCTCTCTTGCTCAAATTCTATAAAAGCGAAGTTGTATCTCTGTTTTGAGGGTTGAAGAATTTCTACAAGGCCTACACACCACCTTGAGAGCTCCTTCTTCTTTTGCAAGCAACCTTTTGAGCAAGCTTACCACCTTGAACCTATATCCATACACCTTATACACCTTCACACCTTAGCCTAGGAATCTTGGTTGAGCCTTAAGCATCCCAATTCAAGCTTAAGAGTGTGTTTGGACTTAGTTTGATTCACAAACAAAGAGCTACCTTTGCCAAAAGGTGTAAGCTTGCTATTTACACTCTTGCTTTCATTTCTATCATTTACTATCTAGTTCTTGTAGTCTTGTGTTATGATCTCCCTTCAAGGGTCTAAGTTTGGTTTGGAGAGCTACCAAAAGAGTAGAGAGAGTTAACACTCTTTCTTACACCTTTACCTATAGCTCAAACCCTTGCTTTTACACTCATTTTCTTTTCTTTCTAGACTGATTTTCAGAGTTAATGCCACAACCCAAACCCGCCCCTATAGGTTTAGCATCGTAACCGGCTAATAATCCATGATTACCAAAGGTTTGCTTAATAGTAATGACAATAATACAGAATAAGGGGCTGGCGGAAGCCAAATAGTAAATAAAAGATGTCCAATGAGCTGTGAAAACCTGAATGCAAAAAGACTTTTATGCACAAGCCGCATTCATAACCAAAACATAAATGCATACGTCATATACACATGACATCCAGGTTAGGGACCAAATCCCTTCAACATAACTGCACATTCGAAAAGTCTTATTCATCTATTACAAAACAGAGACAAAATGGTGAATCTGAAACACCCCAAAACAGCCTTGGCTTGAATGGACTTGGAACCTCGAAGTGAGGCACAATGGTTGGCTTGACAAAACATAAGCTTAGCTCGACGCTCCTAGCTCCGGTCCGATGCCTGGACACCTACATACATATATAAACAGTGAGCTAAAGCCCAGTGAATAACTAATTCGTAAAGGGGTTAAGAATGAATGTCCTTTCATTATTTAAAACAGTCATTTGCATCAGTAAATCAGTTATTCAATCAGTGGCTCATATTTCATGCCATATCGGTCAATTAGAAATCATAGCAGTCATACGTGGTACGTCCAATAGCAAAACAGTACAGTAGGTCTTAATAGACCGAACAGTCAGTTGATGGCCATCAAAACAGTAAACAGTAGTAGGTCCAAACATTGGAACCGACAGAGATCTCTGTAACAGTAGTAGTAATAGTACAGTAACAGTAAGTTGCTATGGATGCCATGAGTACAGTTTACAAATAGGACAAATATTCATTCAGTAAGCAATGTCATTTCAGAAAGCAGTACAGTCAATCATTCAAAAATAATTATAATCGAACGTATCTTTACAACATTGTTACTCACAGATTACTGGGCTATAGACAGGCTAGTCAGCGTCCTCGGGTGCCAACCCTACACAGTTGCAGAACGAACACACACTAAGTTACACACTTGGGATGAATAACTTAGCCCCTAACTTGACTTGGTGTGGTTCTATAACATTATCCTTATTAAGATGCCTTAAACATGGCCTAGGAAAGCCTAGGATGGGATGAGGATGCAAAAATTGCACTTTAAAACACTTTTCAAAATTTGCTGAAAACAAGGGTCTCGCTCAAGCGTGGCTTTCTCTGCTCGAGCGGACATGCAGACAAAGAAGCTCCGCTTGAGCGTGACTTCCCTCACTCGAGCGGACTGCAAGCTCATGAAAAAGTACTGGTTGCACGTTTATCACGCTCGATGGACGCTCGACCCACGATCGAGCGTGAGACTGAGACCCTCGCTCGAGCGCGGATCACCTCGCTTGAGCGGATTGCAAAACGCATGAACTTCTGGGCATATGCATTTCACGCTCGAGTGTGACTCTATACGCTCGAGCGGAAGTGCATGTACTCAGAGTGTACGTTCGAGCATGAAGTCCTCCGCTCGAGCGTGGATCCAAAATCTGGAATTTCTAGATTTGATCACCAAGCTCAAACCAAGAATCAAACATGTCAAAAATCATCCTTTTGGGCCAACTTTCTGGAAAACACTTAGAAATTCATAATACAACATGTTTTGAAGATCATTTCATAAAATCAAAGCCCAAAAGTGTGACAATTGAACACAATTTCAACCCAAAATTCAAGAACATGATGTATATATGCCATGCATGTGTTCCTTTGAATTCAAAGCTTCTAACACATGATCAAATGAGTCATTCACTCCAAAAACATGATGAATTCTTAAATTACAACTATAATCTAGACATGCATGGAAGAATTTTATGCAAAACAACTTCAAATCTCCATAATGTGGACATGCATGTATGAATGGACTCTTAAATTAACACACTAAGCTAATTCTTGACTCAAATCACCAATTCTTCCATAAACCAAGCATGAAACAACTTAAACTCATAATTGAGGGAATGAATTTCCTACCTTAAGTCTTGAATTCCAAATGTGGTAGCTCAAAAATGCAATTCTCCTTTGGTTCCTCTAAATTCCCAAGCAAATCTCTTGTTGAGCTCAATTTTTCTCCAACTCTCCCTCTCTATCTCGGTTTGGTCTTGGAGGTGGATGAGATGATGTATCAAATGCATAAATTAAGTCCCAAACAATGTTTTAGAAAATGGCCCACTCAATGGCAAAACATGTAATTAACCTATATTAAATTAATCTAGCATTACTTATTCCAATTTAAACATTCCAAATCAAATTTTAATTAAACCTACCATAAAATCATATAAATCCTAATTAGCATATAACACTAATCAATTTCGGAATCGGTCGCCGGAAAGGCTTTCAATTCGCAATTCGAAATTAAAACATGAACATATCATTCAATAACGAACAGATAGAAATGCAAGTAAATCACATACTCATGCAATCAATTTAGAATTTCAACTTAATCAATTACTTATCATGCTTAATCACAATTTAACGCTAATCAGAGGTGAGGGTTGTTACAGTTAAAAAGAGGCTAAAAATCATGCTTTGAGGTTTCAAAAGTGGAGGGGTTAACCACCCCTTCTTATTTTTGCTTATTAGTCTTGTTTTCTCTTTTTGTTGTTTGGCTTTTCTAGGCTCTTTTCATGTACTTTGAGCCACGGTTTTTCACCCATTAAGGGCTGTTTTAGGGTTATCCTAGGTTGTTTAAATAGTTCATGCTTTGATTAACTTGATTGTTGTCTCATAAGTTTGCATACATAGCTTGTTGAATATTGTTTTTAGCTTTTCTTTAACTAAATTCCATGTTTAAGAACTTCATTTAAATAAATCAACTTGTTGTTCATTTTCTTTCATTTGAGAGTTGTTTCAATCGGTTGACGGTTATTCAAAATGTGAACCAGAGATTTATGCTTAATGGCTTAATCTCTATGGAGGTTCATTGTCAATGGCGTAGTCTCTTTTTCATGTTGAGAATCACCTTCCATTTGACATATTTCTCACTTAGTGGACGTAATTTTTAGTGGACGTAACAATCATTTTGGACTTAATGGATTAAATGATGGCAAAGACTAATGAATTTGGCTTAAAATGAACCAACCCACAAAGAAAATGAGTTATATTGCTTGGGTTTGGCCGAACGTTATGCCGAATCTTTTGTGTCAAGGGTTGTCTTACATCAATTCAGAATGTTTTGATGAACCTCGAAGTGTCTCTACCTCCCTTTTTGAGTTCACTTTATGATAAGAGGGATGGGTGGTTGTTGTTCCTTTCATTTATTGATTTTTGTCCAAATTGTATCGGAAATCATCAAGCAATCAACTTGCTCATCAATGTTTGGTCAGCAGCGTATCTTGCAGAAAACAAAGGACAGTGGCTGAAGGTGAAACAGAGCAGGCCTAGGCAAACGGATCCGTTCTTGGACACTAGGCATGCAACCTTTACGCATCCTTTCTTACATCATTATTGTAAATTAATGCTCCGAGTATTGTTGTAATTAATTAATTATTATTATTGTCATTATTAGTCTTGTTAATCATTAGTGTTGTAATTATTATTATTGTTTATTTATAATTGTTATAGCTAGTTAGCTTAAATAGCTAGTTTATTTCTCATTATTATCCTTGTTGTAATAGAGTAGTTAGCTAGTTAATTCTTTTCTTATTTATTCATTGGGTCTTGTAATAAATAGTTTAATTCGGACTTTCGAACTTTGATTCGTACCCTCTTGCACGAGGGCCAATATGCAATAAGTTGTATGTCTTTCAACCCCACATTTTTCTCCCTTTTACTTACTTGCTTACGATGGTTAGTATAGGAGCATCATTTTTCAAATTAGCATCTTTATGCTTTGCATCCATTGTCTTGCATGCATTGAGCTGGGCGCATCATTCTAACTTGCATTATTAGTGAATACTTCTTTGAATATGTGCTTAAACTGCATGTTATCAAATTGATTCATATGCCATATTAGTAGCCGAGCTTAGTAGTTTCATATCATATGCATTGCATTAGTCATATTGCAAAGTTAGGATCATGCATTTTTCTAACTCTTTTATCTTTTTTGGCTTAGAGTACTAGGTGAGCTTTTATTTGTTTTAGCATATCGCATGAGTGTGGTTGTTACCATGTCCAAGCATACTTCCATAAGGCTAATTGCTTAAATGATATCACTACAAGAAAAATCACCTTTAGCGACTAAATTTTTAGTCGCCAAAAGTCCATTTTTAGTCGCCAAAAGTCGACTTTTTAGTTTCCCCAACTAAAATTTTTAGGCACCGCTTTTGTCGCGAATACATGGTCATCGGAGGTATTGGCGACTAAAACTTTTTTAGTTGGCAAAAAACAGGTCTTTAGCGACCAAAGTTTTAGTCGCCAATAGTGATTTACACTTTTGAAAATCATACATTTAGCGACTAATCCTTTAGTCGCCAATACTCACTGAATCGCCGACTAAACCGTTTAGTCGCCAAAATAAAGACTTTTGGCGACTAATAATTTTAGTCGCCAAAGGTGCTTCCGTGAAAAAAAAAATACTAACTTTTTTGCTTTTTCTGAGATTCGAACCACCAACCTGTTCCAAATTCTAAACCTTTAGCAACACACTCCCTCCACTATGCCACTACAACACCACATGAATATATATGCAATATATATTATTTATATAGTATATTGACCCGTATTAATATAAAACTATATATATAAATATAATTATTTTTATTCAATATAATTTATGTAAAAAATAAATTATTTACTAAAAAAAAAATTTGAGGCCACTTTTGGTGACTAAATCCATTATTTAGTCTCCAATTCTGTAATTTTGGGCTACTAATTATTTTTAGTCGCTAAAAAAATAAGTTCCGCCTAAAAATAAACAGTTTTGGCGACTAAACCTATTTTCAGTCGCCAAAAACGTCCCCTTTTGGCTACTAAACTGAATTTTAGTCGCCAATTGCCTGTTTTGAGCTACTAAATTTTTTTTAGTAGCCAAAAAGCTTCACTTTCAGTGACCAAACTGCTTTTAGTCGCCAAAACACGTATAATCGGCGACCAAACTGTTTTTTAGTCACCAAAACCTATACTTTTGGCTACTAAATTATTTTAGTCACCAAAAACCGTCACTTTTGGCTACTAAAAAACCTTTAGTCGGTAAAACCCATATAATCAGCGATTAAATTGATTTTTAGTCGCCAATAACTATACATTTGGCTACTAAATTGTTTTAGTCGCCAAAAGTCTTCACTTTTGGCTACTAATTCCATTTTAGTTGTCGAAAATGGCACTTTCAGCGACGAAAATAATTTTTTTAGTCGCCATTTTTGCATTTTCTTGTAGTGTATAACTGTTTGAATGCCTGTGAATGAAGGCTAGTTGCTTGAATTGGGATAGTTTGATTAATGTCCATTTTAAGCCCACTTTTTCAAGTGGCATATTCACAAACTCTTTTCAAAAAAATAAACATGAAATCAAATGTTTCAATCCTTACAAATTAGTCTATACTTGTGTACGTCACATATTAAACATAGCTAATAAATCAAAATAAGAGCATATAATGTAAATAAAAATTACATCATTATTAGTAAAGGCTAATCTTTGATCGGGCAAGTGGGTGCTCAATTTATGACCTTCTCTTCTCGTACCTAAGTTCCTGAGCCGAGACATTTTAGTGATGACGGATAAGTGGCCTTTGGCACGAGTCTTGGGTTTCCTAAATTTTCCAAAAATATTTAGGTGGCGACTCTAAAATTTGGCAAAGAAGTCCATTTTTGGCATTTGATTCAAATTTTGATTTTTCAAAAGAGTTGTCAGATATGGACTCTTTTGTGTTTTCACTGCTTCACATTGCACTTTGTGAAATCAAATTCAGAACCACAAGAGTCAGATACTGTAGGGCTTATTCATCTTCCGAAAGGAGCGCGAAAAGTTGAGCTACATCGAGCAAAGGAACTTATGGTTTCTCCGCGCACAAGACATACCGCTCGAGCAACCATTCCTTCGCTCAAGCAGTCACCGCGACCTTGTTCCCTATAAAGCTGCGTGAAAGACTGATTTTAAGACTTCCAGATCTAAATCTTGAGAGTTTGTGTTTGCTTCTGGAGTTATTACCCTTGTTTCCTTTGATGTCTTTATGAGATTGATCGCATCTCATAAGTTGATCACATCAAAGTGGTTTGTTTGATTCTTTTATTCAAAGAGAGTTTGATTGGTGGATTCCAAACGTTTGAGCATGAAGGCTTTGAAGGAGTTTAAAGTAGCTCGTTGTCGTGGACTCGACATGGATGTTGTGGATTCAACATCGGGCTAATTAATTCCAAGGTGAAGGCATTGGTGAAAGAGGCACGAGAAATGGAAGACAATTCTTACGTGTGTTGGGTAATTGTTAGTAATCTTGTGTATGTTCATTATCTTCATAGTAGATTAATTAGTAGTGTTTTGCCCGTGTTTTTTTAAAAAGAAAACTGAATCAGTTTATTTTCTTAATCAATCAATTACAATGTATATGCATATTTATATAGAATGAATGTAACTGCTATTTAACTATAGTTATATTTAACTAAACAATAACCAATCTATTTAACTCTGATTAATCCATAACTGCCTAACTAATTCAGTTAAGTTGAGCTGGAGCTTATGCTAAATGCTTGAGTTGTAGCTGGGTTAGCCGAGCTGAATATATGTGACTGCTGAGGCTCAGCTTTGTAACTGTGGCTCAGCTTTCCTCTGCTTTGATTGCCCAAAAGCTTGTTTTGAAGATAAAGAAAGCGAGAAGAGGAAAGTGGCTTGGTAAATATATCAGTAAGCTGATCCATAGAAGAGATGTGATGAATGTGCAACTTCTTGGCTACAACTCTTTCGCAAACATAATGGTAATCACCTCAATGTGCTTGGATCTGGCATGAAAATCAAGATTGTTGGACAAGGGGATAGCAAACATATTGTCACACCAGAGTATGGGAGTTGACACTGAGATGGATAGATCAAAGAGCAGCATACCAAGCCAGCTAAGTTCAGCAGCTGATTCAGCAAGAGCTCTGTATTCAGCCTCAGTAGAAGACTTGGAGACAGTGGGCTGTTTATTTTCTGACCAAGAAATCAAATTGGGACCCAAAAAGACACAATAACCAGTGGTTGATCTTGGATCAAGAGAACAACCAGCCCAATCTGAGTCAGAGAAGGCATACAAGGTGAAAGGGTCAGGACTAAACTGAAGACCAAGATGAAGAGTGCCCCTAAGGTACCTTAGAAGTCTCTTAACCAAGGCAAAATGACTGGTGAGAGGTGTCTGAAGAAATTGACAATCATGGTTAACAGCAAAAGCTAAGTCATGACAGGTGATAGTAAGATATTGCAAGGCACCAACAAGACTTCTATAGAGGGAATGCTGATAGAAAGGCAAATCTTCATGACTAGTAGAAGATTTAAGGGTCATAGGGGAAGGAGCAGACTTGCAGTTTGTCATACTAGCCTCTACTAAAATTTCAATAGCATATTTCTTTTGAGATAAGAAGTAACTTGAGAAGGAAGAGGTAATAGAAATGCCCAAAAAATAGTTAAGAAGCCTCAATTCTTTCATGCAAAAATTAGAGTGCATGTGGGTAATGAGAGAAGAAATATAAGAAGATTCACTCCCTGTAAGGAGCATATCATCAACATAGATCAAAAGAATGGTAACGGAGTGAGAAGTCTTCTTAACAAACAAGGAAGAATCACAATGACTGGCTTTAAAACCTTGAGTAAGAAGAAATGAAGAATGGTGGAAAACTAGGCTCTAGGAGCTTGTTTGAGTCCATACAAAGCCTTATTAAGCTTGCAAACCATGGAAGGTGTGTTATCAATAAAACCAATAGGTTGATGCATGTAGACCTTCTCCTCCAAGACACCATGAAAAAAGGCATTAGAAATGTCAATTTGTTTGATAGATCATTGAAAGTGAAGAGCCAAACAGAGAAGAATGTGAATAATGGGCTGCTTTGCTATTGGACTGAAGGTCTCAAAATAATCAATGCCTTCAATTTAGAGAAAGCCTTTGGCAACCAATCTAGCTTTATGCCTAGCAATGGTGCCATCAGAATTTTTCTTGAGACGAAAGACCCATTTGCAACCAATAGCCTTTTTGCCAATAGCCTTTTTGGTGGGTAGAACAGAGGCTAAAATCCAAGTACCTTGCCGGATCAGAGCATTGTATTCATCCTTCATAGCTAGGGATGAGCAGCGGATATACCGATCCGCCAAAACCGACCGAACCGAACCGATCCGCCGCATTTTGGACGGATGCGTGATGACGAGCGGACGGTTGTGGATTGATTTTCTCCAATCCGCCAATTTGGCGGCTGGATGGCAGATTTGAGATTCCTTTGGCCGCAACCGAACTGCAAAACCGCGAGCAGCCCTTGTTTTCAATTGAAAAAGAGTTTAAATATTCTGTTGAAAAAAAGTTTTCAACTTGAATATATTTTTTGAATTGAAAAAAATAAACGTATTATTTATCTATATTTTTGGTTATTAAATTTAATTCTAAAAATAATAAATAGAAAATATGATATATGCTGGTTAGTTTTTGTTTTCAAAAACATATATAGATGTAACAATACAGAGACATACAATCTCTACTATTGCCCTGTTCATGGTTTTGGTGGTTTGAATTGTTACTATATTTTAAGAACCACAGATTGTAATACTTTATGTGGATGAATCATGCTGTGATTGTAATATGTGGATGAATCATGTTGTGATTGTAATATGTGGATGAGCCATGCAGTGATTGTGATATTCTAAAGTTTCAAACTTTCTTTTTTTGGATGAGACATACAGTGATTGTCATAGTTTTTTAAGTCATTGACTGTAATACTTTTTTTTTTTTTTTTTTTTTTTTTTTTTTTTTTTTTTGAGGAAGTGCACAAGTTGAATTATGTTGAAAATTTATAAAATCTTAAACTGTCAAACCGATTTGCATCCATCCGCCAAACCGCCAAACCGCTCAATCCACATCTGCTGGATTGGCGGACGGATGTGGATTGATTTTCTCCAATCCGCTAATCTGGCGGATAGATAGCGGATTGGAGGTTCCGTGGCTGCAACCGACCCGCACCCACCCCTATTCATAGCAGCAGTCCAAGCAAGTGATTGAGAAGCCTCTTGATAGGATTGTGGTTCAGTAAGATCAGAAGTAGTAACTAAACAATGGTGCTGAGATTTGGATCTAGTGACCATAGAGTGAGTAGTAGTGGTAGGAAGAGTATTAGTGGGATGAAGAGAAGGTAGTAGAACAGATAAAGAAGAAATGGGAATGGAATGAGAAGGAGCCTGAGAAAGATAAGGTAGATGAGTAGACTGAATTGGTGCAGAAGACAGACTGCCAAGATGCGGAGCACGTTAAGGAACAGACTAGGATGCAGGCTGCTGGACAGACTGTAGTTCAGATGGCTGGCCAGACTGCAGTGCAAGGTGCTGGACAAACTGAGGATGAACTGGATCAAATTGACCAAACACAATAGAAACAGAAGGAAAGGGACTTGTAGAAGGCATAGTTGCGGGTGTAGGCACAGCTGGTGAGGAAGTAACAGCAGAAGCTAAATTAGTGACAGAGGAAAGAGACTGTGAAGACTAGAAAAATGAGTTTACCTGGGACAAAAAAGAGGAAACAAATGGGACTGTGGAAGAAAAAGCAAAGGGAAAAATATTTTCATCAAAGACAACATGTCTGGAGACATAAATCTTGCCAGTAGAAGGATCAAGACACCTATAGCCCTTAGTAGAAGGAACATAGCCAAGAAACACACAAGGCACAGACCCAAGTTAGAGCTTATGAGTGGCATAAGGCCTGAGCCACGGATAACATCTGCAACCAAAGGTTCTGAGAAATGTATAATCAGGAGGATGCTGGAACAAAACTTCAAAAGGAGTGAGAAAATCAATCTTAGTAGTAGGAAGTCTATTAATAAGAAAAACAGATGTGGCTAGAGCATCAAACCAATAAGCAAGAGGCAAAGAAGAGTGATGCATAAGGGCAATGGTAGTCTCTATGAGATGTCTATGCTTTCTTTCAGCTACCCCATTTTGAGTAGGGGTACGAGGAAAGCTCAACTGATGCTGAATACCTTTACTCTTTAAGAAATCATGAAATTTGGTGCTAAGATATTCATCTCCATTATCACTTCTTAAAACTTGCAAGTGAGTGGAGAATTGGTTTTCAACAAAGGCCTTGAATTCCAAGAACTTAGTGAAGGGGAAACAATCATGTAAATTTGCTGTAATCATCAATGAACAACACATAATATTTGTAGGAAGCAACAGAGGAAGTAAATGGGCCCTATACATCAGTGTGAATAATGGCCAAAGGTTTATTGACAGTAGAATTAGACAAACTAAATGGAAGTCTATGACTTTTGGAAACACAACAATGTGAGCACAGTTTATTAACATCAACAGATGAAGAAGATAACAAATGATGTTTAACAAGCTACTGAAATTTCCTGGAAGAAGGATGTCCTAATCTAAAATGCCAATTAGGAGAAGTTGAGCTATTAGCAGCACAATGAAAACATGTTGCTGGTGAATAAAATGCAGTAGATGTAGTAGGAGATGCAGTACAACTAAGAAGATGATAGAGACCATGGGAGTGAAGCCCCTATATGAGAAACACATCTTTATCAAAAGTAATAGTGCAATAATTATCATAAATAAGCTGATGAACTGAAAGTAAATTAGAAGATATGGAAGGTACATGAAGCATTTTTTATAGATGAAAAGGAAATGCGGGAGTAAGGAGGAGACCTTGACCAGTGTGATGAATAGGCAAAGTATTACCATTACCAACAGTGACCTGATAGGAAGCCAGGTTGTTCAAATCATTGGTAATATGGCTGGAAGCAGCAGGGTCCAAAACCCAGTTAGTGTTGGTGTTGATATGAGAACTGTCACTAGTGGGAACATTACCAGGCTGAAAGGATATAGAGGCAACATAGGCTTGAGAAATAGAAGATCTGGCAGGTTGGAAAGAAGTATCCAATCTGTACCAACAGTCTAATGCTGAGTGATTGGTTTTTTTCACAAATCTGACAGATTACTTGAGACGGAAAAGTATTGTTTGAGGAAGGAACAATAGCAGAAGAATGAGTGCATGGATATCATTGATATCCTTGATGAGAACCTTGGCCATGAGATCTACCTCATCTGCCTTGAGTACTAGAAGAATTGCCTCTAAAAAATCTGCTACCATCACTTCCTCGACCTCTGTTCCTTTATAGGCACCTCGAGAAGAAGTTCTTGAAGCATGGTAAGCAAATGAAATTTCTGTAGTGTGTACTTGCTTGGGTGAGGATTCAACATGAATAGAGTCAGAGTTTAACAAAGAACATAATTCTTCAATAGAAATGAACTCAGATCAAGTTTTGATGGAAGTTTTAAATGCATTGTACTCATCAAGCAATCCATTAAGAATCAGTAAAACCAGATCCTCATCATCTACAAGTGATGCAGCTAAAGCTCACTGGTCAGCAATTGACTTGATCTGAGTTAAGTACTTATCCATTGTATTTCCTTTTTTAACAATGTGATTGAGTTTGTTCTTCAACTAGTGAATATGTGATCTTGATAATGATGTAAAATGTTTGATAAAAGCATTCCATACCTCATGACTTGTGGAACAATGAAATACAGAAGTGAATATAGATGAAGAAAGAGTTGCAGTCAAACAACTGAGAAGATGAGAATCAATAATCATCCATTGTGTATACTCTGAATTCAGAACTACATTGTTGTGTTTATCAGCGATAGTAGATGATGGATATACCTTTGTGCCATCAACAAAACATAAAAGTTGTGTAGCTTTCAGAATATTTTGAACTTGATTTTTCCAAATAATGAAATTAGTTGAGTCAAGTTTGACATTCACAAATGAATTCAGATTTGAGATGAGTAGAGCAAGTTTTGGAGGAATGGAAGATGAAGTTGGAGTTAGAGTTGGAGTTGAAGTTGATGTGGTAGCAGGAGAAGATAGATTCATGAATGGCATTGAAGACGCCATTGATGAATCTTCTAAGAGCAGTGCTCGTAAGAGTTTGAATAAGGCTTTGATACCATAAAAGAAAACTGAATCACTTTATTTTCTTAATCAATCGATTACAATGTATATGCATATTTATATAGAATGAATGTAACTACTATTTAACTAAACAATGACCAATCTATCTAACTCTGATTAATCCATAACTGCCTAACTAATTCAGTTAAGTTGAGCTGGAGCTTGTGCTAAATGCTTGAGCTGTAGCTGGGTTAGTTGAGCTGAATATATATGGTTGTTGTGGCTCAGCTTTGTAACTGTGGCTCAGCTTTCCTCTACTTTGATTGCTTTGACTGAGCTCCTTATCATTTTTATCACAATTGGAGGTGCTCCAATTGTGGTTTTTTCTATGTTAAAATCATTTGTTTTGATTTATTAATTGTAAAACAACAATCAAAATTAGTTTTGTATGTACTAGATGGTTTAGATTGTTAGTTTTGTTTGTTTGAGAATTGTTACAATTCAATTTGTTTCGATTCACGAATCACTTAGGGTTTTCATTCATAAAATTGAAACCTATGACCTAGATAGGCAACCAAAGATGGGTGTTGGGTAGCAAATAATCCAAGAGGGATGAATTGGATTAATTAAAAATAAACTTCTTTTTAGACAAATTTTCCTTAGAAAATTAGATATATGACAAGAATAAGAGTAAGAGATTAAGTAATAAACAATTGTGAGCGAGTAAATCAAAGCAATAACATGATAGAGAGAAAGAGGATTCTTCCACTGATTGGATTGCTTTCTTACATCACCTTGTATGACCCAAGCTTTGTGGATTTACAGTTCTTTATTTCTTTGTTGAAATCCCTTAACAACTAATCTCAATATTATTACAATGTAAATCTTTATAAAGAGTACATTACTTGCTTGAGTGTTCTTCTTACAAAGATTTTTGAGATAATAAATCAAGAAATATTCTCTAACTAGAAAGTTTATGACAGGAGATGTTAGCACAAAAATCAAGAAGAACAATTTTGAAAGCTTGAGACGTATTTGAAGACAATTTTTTAAAAATGCAATTGACTTTTACTTCACTAAGTTTGCTAATGGGTTATAAGCAAAGTCATCAGTAGAATACAACAAGCCTTTGATGACGAATGACAAGAAGCAAAATTAAAATACCTTCCTCATATCCTTCTTTTGCAATATCTATTCTGGAAAGAGAGAGAGAGAGAGAGAGAGAGAGAGAGAGAGAGAGAGATAGAGACAGAGACATAGACAGAGAGTTTTATTTTTCTAGAATAACACAATATGGTCTACTACCATTTCCTCCATCCCAGAAGCCCAATAGGTGCCATATGAATCACGAGTATCAAATTTCCTATCTTTTGGACAAGTTTTGCTTTCTAATGAAGCAAGAGATACCACTTGAGTTACTGACCAGGTGGTTATGTTGAAAATAATTTCCCAGTAAATTAATTTATTAATTTAAATATCAAAATGAAATTCAATATTCAATAAATAAACTAAAACCAAGTAACAGAAGATACTTACAAATATTGTGAACCAAAACCAAAATAATTAACAGAGGTGCGATTGAGGCCAGTGTTTGGACACTGTGTCTTTAAGACAGAAATTCGCCCTCTCCACTAGTGCTTGAGATTTATGGACATCTTGTCTCCAGGATACAACAATCACCTACACACAAAAGTAGCACTATAGTTTGTGTGTACTGCGAACCAAATTTGTGTTAAGCACTCTCTCAACAAAACCAATAAAAATGAAGATGAAGATGATTATGAACACTACCACAAGAAAACAAAAAAGCTAGGATCCAATCTATATTTTTCTGATGCTAAAATGAGAGATTGCTTTGCTATTAAATACATAATAACCGTAGCAAGCAATAATCACCTATGTGACTGTTTGGTCAAGAAAGGTGACCGTTGGAGACCAATGTTTGAAAACTGAAATACGTTTTTTTTTTTTTTTTTTTCTTCAAATAATGGTTTCTCCAAAAATTATAAGCCCCAACCCAACCCACACCCGCGCGTGTGTGTTTTGGATTGAGCCTACCTCGGTCCACAACTCTCCTCCTTATACAACTTATGTTCATGAGTTGATTTCTCATTCACTCATTAATGGTTTTAACAACCATAATTCAGTCTTTTGTTCACCACATAACAAGAAACAAATTGCTACGTTGACCCACCTAAATAATGAATGGGTCTTACATTATTAATGGTTTAAAACCATTTTTCTCCAACAATCCCCCACATGAATGAAGTTGATGAAAAGAACATGCAACAATATGTAGACTCAAAGAGTACTAAACTGGAAATATCCTGCAAAGGATAGGTAGCTTTTTGCCTTGAACCTTCCCTTGTAAAAGATTATCGGATTTACTGACAAATTAGTGGTCATGATGCCTTGAACTGTTCTATCTTTGGTGTAAACCAAGACAACAACCTTTCACACAGTTTTATTTCCATGCATAACTTGGTTCTATTAGTTGTGCCCATTTTGGCCCTGGACAATTCCTGGTTTTCATGAGTGCTCTAGAGAATTCAGTCCTTTCAATTCTCATAGAACCGGCCCAATTTACACTCATATAGGTGATTCTCATTAAGACTATCCTACTATACCCCACTTGGATTTCCAAGTTTATGAGAATCATTAAAAAAAAAAAACTTATCCTGATTATCGGTGCAGGTATCACTATGTCATCATAAAAATGGGCATGAGATTGTCTCCTTAGTGATCTTCCTAAGTCATTCTTAATTCGGTTGTTCCTTTGAACCTAGATCTTGGGATCTCCAGTCAGTTAGGTTGGGTTGCCATTAAGGTGACTCTTAAGTAATAGGCTTTGGTCCCATTTCCCTTGATGATCTCATAACCTGCTCTCTAGTCAAAACCTTTGTTAACGAATCCGCAATATTATCTTTTGACCTTATGTATTTAATAGATATAACTCCATTTGAGAGCAGTTGCCTAACGGTATTGTGTCTATGTCGAATATGCCGAGACTTACCATTGTACATATTATTTTGTGCCCTAGCCATGGCTGGTTGACTATCACAATAAATACAGATAGCTAACACAGGTTTTGGCCACATTGGAATGTCTTCTAGGAAGTGACGAAGCCATTCTGCTTTTTCTCTTGCTTTATCTAAAGAGATAAACTCATTCCATTGTGGATCTTGCAATGCATGTTTGCTTGGACGATTTCTAAGAAACTGCTGCATCTCCCAAGGTAAAGACATAGCCATTAGTAGACTTAAAGTCTATGGTGTCAGATATCCAATTTGTGTCATTGTATCCTTCTAATACTGCTGGATATCTATGATAGCTTAGACCATAGTCACGGGTATATCTTAGATATCTAAGTACCCGTATTATTGCTGTCCAGTGGTCTTCCCTTGGATTGCTGGTGTATCTACGCAATTTGCTAACTGCATAGGCAATATCAGGACGTGTGCAGTTCATGAGATATATCAAGCTTCCAATTATTTTGGAGTACTCTAATTGTGATATACTTTCCCCTAAGTTCTTCATTAAATAAAGATTAGCATCGATAGGAGTCTTAGCAAAACGGTCATCATGTTTATTAAATTTGTCAAGTATTTTATCAACATAATGACCTTGAGACAAGGCATATCCAACAGATGTTTTTGTGATTTTCATACCAAGTATAACATCTGCTACTCCCATATCTTTCATGTCAAACTTAGAGTTCAACATTTTCTTTGTAGTCTTTATTATCTTATTATTGCTGCCAAAAATGAGCATGTCATCCACATACAAGCAAACAATGACATATCCTTTTTCAGTGTTTTTCACATAAACACATTTATTACTCTCATTTATTTTAAAACCATTTGTCATCATTACGTTGTCAAACTTTTCATGCCATTGTTTAGGTGCTTGATTTAACCCATAAAGAGATTTCAAAAGTTTACACACTTTTTTCTCCTGTCCCGGATCAATAAATCCTTCTGGTTGTTCGTATAAATTTCCTCATTCAAATCTCCATTCAAAAACACAGTCTTGACATGCATTTGATGTATTTCCAGATCATGCAAAGATGCAATAGCAATCAACATTCTAATGGATGTTATTCTTGTTAAAGGAGAATAAATGTCAAAATAGTCTACTCCTTCAGTTTGTCTATAGCCTTTAACTACAAGTCTACCTTTGTATTTATCGATTGAACCATCCAGTTTCATTTTCCTCTTGAATATTCACTTGTATCTGAGAGGTTTACAACCTTGTGGAAGATCCACTAGTTCCCAAGTATGGTTTTGTAAGATAGATTCAATTTCACTATTGATCGCTTCTTTCCATAAAGGAGCTTCTGGAGTAGACATTGCTTCTTTATAAGTTTGAGGCTTATTTTCCAATAAATATGTTAAGAAGTCAAGACCAAAGGTTCCTAGCTCTCTTACTTTGCCTAGGTCCTTCCATTTTTTCTCTTCTTGATGTTCCCTAACTTGTCCTTGATTATTGTCAAATGCATCATCATAAGACCTTTTAGGAGAATGAGACTCTTGTGTTATTTTACAAGGAAATACATGTTCAAAAAATGATGCATTCCTCGACTCAATGATTGTATTAACATGGATCTCAGAATTATCACTTTTATGAACTGAAAATCAATAGGCACTGCTATTTTCTGTATACCCAATAAATATACAATCAACAGTTATAGGTCCTATGTTGATCTTTTTGGGGTCAGGAATAGCTACCTTAGCCAAACACCCCCATACTTTCAGATATTTGTAGGAAGGCTGTTGACCTTTCCACAATGCATAAGGAGTCTTCAATGTTTTCTTATGGGGTATTTTATTGAGAATATAGTTAGCAGAGAGAATTGGTTCCCCCCCACAAGTTCTAGGGTAATCCCGAACTTATTAACATAGCATTCATCATTTCTTTTAAGGTTCGATTTTTATGCCTAGCAACCCCATTTTGCTGAGGTGTATAAGGCGCAGTGGTTTGATGAATGATTCCAATTTGTGTACAAAAATTACCAATAGGTGTGTCATATTTATCACTTCTATCACTCCTCACACTATAAGAAATAAGGGTTTTCACAGTGTTTTTTTAACGGCGCTTTTTTAAACGTCATTTTTGTTAATATTTAACGGTGTTTTAAAAACGTCGCATATTTCTTTAATCAAAACGGCACCGTTTTTGTAATAGAAGGCATTTAAAAATGCCTCCAAATGCGGTAGGCCTCATACACCTATTTTGAATCTGAGAAAGCCTTTTAAACCCTCACGCCTTCAAACATGAAACAAACATTGAATCCTCACCTCGCCTCTGTCTCAACCCTCTATAAACCCTTATTTTGAGTCTCACCTTCAAATCTCACAGATTCACCAATTTTGAAGCTCCACCGCCACCACCATCTACACCGACGAGGTAGCAAGATTCACAGATTCACCGATTTCAGATTAGTCTACACCGCCACCGTGATTTCAATTCAGATCGGTCTGCACTGCCACCGCGATTTCAATTCTCTCTCTAGATCTCTCTCTCAGAGATTCATCTTTGATTTCATCTCAGAGCGATTTCGATTTCTCTTTTTTTCGCTCACTCGATTTTGAAGCTCCACCGCCACCACCATTTGCACTAGCAAGGTATCGATTTCTCTCTTGGCACTCACATTGGTTTCATTTATATTGTTGATTTTCATCGACAATCGCTTCTTCTTCGTATTTTGTTTTGATTATCAATTTGTTATTTTAACTCTCCAATTCTAAATTGTATTATTGAAGTTATTTGGAGAATGAAAGTAGTTTAGATTGTGAATACGAAAGCTGTGAAATTACATTTATGGTTTTATGATATTTGTTAACTTCTATTGAAGTTATGGTATTCTAGCAGCTTTAACTTTAACCTCGTCAGCTCTATTTATTGATCTAAGAGTAAGATGAGCTTTAGGCTTTTCTTGATTCCATTTAGTTAATTTATTGGCTCTCTCATTTTCCTTCATTTTCCCACACTTCCTCTCTCATTTTCTCTCACTTGCTCACCCCAGCAAATTCTGACGAACAGTCTCCGGTGAGAAAAGGTGAGTTCTGTTCTTCACTTCACAGCTTTACTCGGTTGAAATCGATTGTTTTTGCATCCTTGAAATGTCTCTTGCTCTTTGCACTTGTTTTTGGTTTGTTTACTGAAATCGAAACTGCGAATTTTTGTGTTTAGTTGTTAAAATTTCAACTTAGTTTGTTCGAATCTGGTATAGATACTATTGCCGTACTCAAGATACAGTAATGGCGGCTCTGATAATTCTAGCTTGAAATTAGGCTTGATGGAGTTGTAGAAAAACCGGTATGTGGATTGGGAAACATGAGATTATAAAATAGTTATTTCTAATTAACGAGCAACTATTCTCTTCTCACAAAAATATTATGTTTATTGTGTATAGAAGTCTAGGAAAAATCAATGAAATTGAACCAACCATTCAAGATTGATAAAAAATTATGTTTTATTTTGATTTTGAAAATTTTTACATAGAAACAAACATAACCAACAAAAATATTATACTATGATGCATCTCAAGTTTTCATTAAAAGAAAGCACAACCAAAATCAAGCACACCTTTCTCACAATCAATGTGCAAGATGATCTTGGAAAATGGTATCAAAGATCGATTTTCCAAGTGCAGAGCAATAAACTAGTCCAAGAAACAACCATGAATACCAACCCAATATTCCAACATATTACATGATTTAGAAGAAACATCCTAAAAAACATGCACTAAAGAGGTCATGGAAGGGAACCTCAGCAAACAGATTAATAATCATTCACCTAATCAGTTACAAGTCAAAGTACCTAAAAAAAAAACTTGCCTAAACATCTTGTTTCTCATTCCAACATAAATCCACAAATCCTTACATGATTAGAATCTTCTCCTAGGACTTCTTGAACGGTGTCCACGTGGTGATCTGTAATAATACAGACAAAAAAAAGGTTGGTGCTTTATGTCCGGATGGAAAGACTCAAACCAATAAAATATATAAGAAGCTTATAAAAATGAATTTGCAAGTGAAAATAAGTACACCAATACATACTGATATTACTGCTTTAGTGAAGTTTCAATCATTTTACAGCTACCAGATTTCATGTCATAAAGGGCTCTCACTAGAGAAGTGAATCAAATGAAGTCACAGTGACAAAAAAGATTCAAGTATTGTTATTTGTTGTCTCTTATTTCTCTCTATGAGTTTGATGTGACAATAGCAAAGCACCCCATGGCATCTAATTATGCTCTTGCTAATACCTGTTTGTTTCAACATGAAATATTTAATAGATGTTTGGGTTTTTGTTGATATGATGTGGTAAAAACAAATTACCTACTAAAATCTGGGAAAGAATTACCAACTTCATTCCAATGGAACCCACATTAGGGGAACTACTGATCTATTGTTTTGGGGTTTCTCATTTATTAGCATACTAGTAAAATGCACGTGCTAACCATTGGTAGAAACATAAATTTAAAAATAAAAAAAATAAAAAAGAAAAAGAAAAAGAAAAGAAGGATAAGTTGGGAATGGATTAACTCAAAAAGCTAAATATTGTTTATGTTTATGAATTCCTCACGTTTGTGCATTCCTAATTTTTTTAACCAGTTTATCTTGCTGCTCTTTATTTGCCTGCAAAATAAATTTTTAGGCTTATAAATTCTCTATCTGACATTTATTTTTTTATTACTTTTCTGTGTGTTGGCATGGAGTTCAATTTATTGTCTTCAATTGGATTTGGTACTTAATTTTGAGCATGAAGGAGACTTTTTTTTTTTTTTTTTTTTTTTTGGCATGTGGTTGCTTTATAATTCACCTCTGTTCGGTGCAGTTTACTATGACCCCTCTCTTTTATTTTTCTTTTTTTAATTTTTTAAATTTGACTTTCTTTGTGCTTGCTTTCATTTGAAGACATAATAGTTTGGTCTTTATTGATTGATTTAAGAGAGCAATGTATTTCTTAAATCTATCATAATCTATCAAGAGTATTGTAGAAACTTTTGGTTTCTTCATTAATATGCTTCATAGTAGATATGCCTCTAGTATACTTGATAGTACCGATTTAGATTACACCATCGGGATGCAATCATTAATGGTGCATGCATGCATAAATAGCCTTAGACCCGTCCAAGAATCTTCATTGGAGATACCTAGTCATCTTTGATGAAGCTCTTCTTGGATTGTCCAGTTTGGACAATTCAAGAGCACAAGTCTGTATTGTAATTAGTAGTTCTACCGCTTATAGTCCATCTTATAGAGATTTCGTGTAGCAACTCCTCGTGTTCTCTGAGTGCATACTAGACAAGGTGTAGCAGTACACCTAGTATATGTCATGTATTTGGAGAACCATGAGGAGATGTTGCCGAAATTTCGTTAGAGATGAACAGAGCTGCTTTTTACAATATAGACTATGTATTCCTGAATGGAAAAGTAGGATGAACCAACATATTAGAGACCAGTTAGAGGTGAATGGTGCCATATCGCATGCATTATAAAGTACTTAATTGAGGTTAAGATTAATTAAAATGGAACGGTACTTTTGAACTTTGTTGATTTGACAATGACATTTTGTAGTGTAAGACGGATTCAAATGGATAAAAATTGGATAAATTAGCATAGGTTGCACTCGAAATACATACAAGGGGTTAAGGACTTTATTAAATTTGCATACGACAATAAGCCGTTGTTGAATGAAGTCACATGCCCGTGTAAACGGTGTCGTAATGTCAAATTGGTGGAGAAAGGCTTGTTAGGGGAACATTTAATGATCAACGGGTTTCTTCCAAGTTACACCAGTTGGATTTTTCATGGGGAGAATTTGACGTCGCTTGTGCCACACAATGTGAATGCCGGGTAAACTGATTCGAATAATGGTGATGAAACTTATGAAATGCTATACGAGGGATTTGGACTTCCTCCACCAAGCTTTATTCACGAGGCAGCAAGTTTTGGTATTAAACAAGGTCCAGATGAAAAAACCAAAAAATTGTTCAATTTATTGAAAGAGGCCGAAAGAGAGTCGTATCCTGAGTGTCAAAAGTTTTCGACGCTCTCATTTATTGTTCGGTTATTGCACATCAAGTGCCTTAGTGGATGGAGTGACAAGTCTTTCACGATGTTGCTCAAGCTTTTGAAGGATTCGTTCCCAAAAGGGTGAAACTTTGCCAAAGTCATTTTATGCAACTAGGAAACTCCTTAGAGACTTGGGCGTCGATTATCATAAGGTACATGCATGCCCAAGAGATTGTTCACTATATTGGAAGGAAACAACTAGTATGGATAATTGCATAGTGTGTCATATGCCTGGATACAAACAGTTTGAGGAGGAGGAGAATGATGTCAAGAAGAAGCAACAAAGAATTCCACAAAAGATTGTTAGATACTTTCCTTTGATTCCAAGGCTTCAAAGATTGTTTATGTCATCCAAAACATCTTCTTTAATGAGATGGCTTGTAGAGGGCCGAATTGATGACGACAAAATGAGACACCCCACTAACTCCCCTGTTTGGAAAATTTTTGATAATTTGTATCCCAAGTTTGCAAGTGAGCCTTGCAATGTCAGACTGGGTTTAGTAGAAGATGGATTCAAGCCATTCAAGGCAATGAATGTCTCTCATAGTAGTTGGCTAGTTATTATGATGCCATATAATTTGCCACCATGGTTATACATGAAGCAACCTCATATGATGATGACATTGGTCATCGATGGTCCTTCTTCAGCTGGAAATAACATTGACGTCTACTTATGCCTTGTAGTGGATGAATTAAAAGAATTATGGGAAAATGGTGTTGACACATATGATGTGGAAACTAATCAGATGTTCCGAATGCATGTTGTGTTATTGTGGACTATAAATGATTTTCCTACCTATGCAATTTTGTCTGGATGGAGCACAAAAAGCACTTTAGCTTGTCCTTGTTGTAACACACATACTCGTTCTCGATATTTGAAAAATAGAAGGAAATTATGTTACATGGGGCATCATCGCTGGTTGAATGCGGGTCACAAATTTCGAAAAGATGGTGCGTCTTTTGATGGCACTCGTGAATTTGAACCATGTCCAACTCGGTTATTAGGGCCTAATGTGCTATGACAACTAGGCCCTAAGTTCAAATTGAATTCCAAGTGTCAACAATCTAGCAAACGGAATAGAAAGGGGAAAGAAAATGAGGAAAATAAGGACTCGGGTCATAATTGGAAGAATAAGAGTATTTTCTTTGAGCTGCCATATTGGGAGCATAATTTGATTCACCACAATCTTGATATGATGCACATTGAAAAGAATGTGTGCGATAATGAATTGTGGACGATATTAAATGTTGATAGGAAAGGGAAGGATAATTTAAATACTCATCGAGATTTACAAGATATGGGAATTCACAAGGCACTACATCCTCCGAAAAGGGTTGGGAACAAATATTATTTGCCTTCTGCTTGTTTTGCCATGAACAATAGAGAGAAAAGTCCATTCTATACACGTCTGAAGAATATCAAAGTTCCAGATGGTTACGCATCCAATATCTCTCGTCGGGTTAACCTCAAACAGCGTAGTATATCTGGACTGAAAAGTCATGATAACCATGTATTCATGCAACAAATACTTCCAATAGCAGCGAGAAATTTGATACCGAAGAAAGTGGTTGTACCATTAATTGAGTTAAGCAATTTCTTCAGGTAGTTATGCTTCAAAATCCTAGAGGTGGATGGTCTAAATCGTCTTCAATCCCAAATTGCTCTTACACTTTGCCATCTTGAGAGAATTTTTCCTCCATCATTTTTTGATATAATGGAGCACTTACCCATTCACCTAGCAAAAGAAGCGAAGATTGCTAGTCTGGTGCAATATCGATGGATGTACTTTGTAGAAAGGTGTGTAATTCTACTCCAATGTCCATTTTGTATATATTTGCTTGTTTATACTTGGAAGTCATGTATGCATCTTTTTGTTTATAGGTACCTTATGACGCTTAAGTCATACATGCGTAATCGAAGTCATCTTGAAGGTTCAATTGCACAGGGATACGTAGTCGAAGAATGTATGACATTTTGCTCAAGGTACTTGCATGATGTTGAGTCGAAATTGAATCAACCGTTATGGAATTGTGATGTTAGTGACAATCCTGAGATATTAATGAGGTGGGCTTTAGGAAGAGGAAAAGGGTTTGTGCTTGATAACACAACATGGGTATAGGCTCATCGGTATGTGTTATTTAACATTGTTGTGGTTGTCCCATATCGAGAGTAAGATAGATGCAAACTTTGTCTCATTGTGAATGTATTTATACCAACTATAATTATCTTGCATTTTACAAGGAGTTTAATTGTGTAGGGAACATCGTGAATTTATTAAGCGGTCACATCGTCGTCTCAGAGATTATGATGTGGATCGTCGTCACAATGATGAGTTTCCCAAATGGTTCAATTCTCATGTAAGTGCATGTCAAGCACAACAAGTCTTATATTTTGGTAATCCATGTGTTTTTATATTTTTTTTAAGTTGTTAATTGTTGTTTAATATTGATAACTTTCTTTTAAAAATAGGTTATAGAGATGTTAGCTACTGAATATGTAGCGTTGTAAGATGAGATTAAAATTTTGGCTTTGCGACCGAGCCAAAAGGCCACCAGATTTAATGGGTATATAATTAATGGTACTAGGTATCATACTAGGAGTCATGCGTTGAGAAGAAAAACTCAGAATAGTGGGGTTATGGTGAAGAAAAAGACTTCTAGCTATGCAAGTGCGAAAAACATTAATCCAGTGGAAGGTGATGTAGCGTACTATGGATATGTGACATATATTATTGAATTGTATTACTCACATGACCATAGATACATGTTATTCACGTGCAACTGGATTGATAACAATAAAGGACTCAAGCGGGATGATTTTGGTTTTACACTTGTTAATTTGAAGCACTTGTTATATGCAAAGAAACAGGACAGTGATGAGCCATTCATCTTAGCATCTCAAGCACACCAAGTCTTTTATGTTAATGATTTTGTTGATGAAGATTGGAATGTTGTACTCAAGATGAAACCTAGAGACTTGTATGAGGTGTGTGTAGAACAGCCAACTATTGATGAAGGACTACATCACAACGAAGTGAAAGGATTCGGTGATAAAAAGTTAGATGTAGCTTCCTTCACTTGTGAGGAGGACATGGATTGGGTTAGGCAAGGTATTGATGGAACAACTGTTGATGGAACTATTGGACCTCTTGAAGCATCGACAGAGGCACAATTTGAAGATGACGAAGAAATGATATGATATTGTAATTGGTTGCATATTCACTTTTACATTTGTGTTTTCTGCACGAATATTCATGTTAATAAAATCTTTGTTTTTATACCTTTGTAGCTTTCTTTAAATGGCCATTTTTACCTTTCATGTACTCTTGTTTTGTTTTGAATGCAGTTTCTTTCTAGATTATCATGTTCTTACTTTTATGTTTATAGTTTCTTTATAGATTATCTATGAGTTCTAGCTCCGAGAGTTCTTCTAGTGAGAGTGAGCAATCAAGCTCTAATAGTTCTAGTTCAGATGAGATTCATGCCACACTTAAGATGAGAGTCATACCTGATCCACCAGTATCATGGCATCCACCAGGCAGTCTTCCTACCACATCACGTAGCGGTAGTACATCACATGGCTCAATTTCAGCTAGTACGTATAAGCTTTTTATTTATATAGTTGAATTCTTTTGGATTGAAAAAATGTTTATATATGATAATTTTTTACATTTGTTCAACCTATATTCTTATGCTTTACAGATAGTACTAACAGGTGACAAAATGAAAACTTTGTCTAATCTCTAATGTTGTTATAAGGAGATGAATTTTGTTCAACCTACATTTATACAGAAATATTTTTATGAGATTGTTATTATGCACACTATTTAATCTCTAATGTTGTTATAAGTAGATGAATTTTTTTCCCCCCCATTTAGATGAATTCCCAAATGTGTTTATACTATGGATATAGAAGTCACTTGCCTTACCTTGCAAACCAGAAAGTGTAGTTCCAACAGAAAATAACCTACTGTTGAGAACCCATAATCAATTCTTTAGCCTTGTTTTTGTTTTTTTTATAGGCCTTGGCTCAATTCAAACCACACAAAAGCAGACAAGGGGTCCCACATATATGCATGGTCGATGGGGTACTAGTGATGATGGCGTTTTAAAACTTGTTTCAAATGAGTTGAATCAAGTAGTTGAAGGATACACACCCCTTGCTTCACATTTGGGCATTTTGGCACAAGATGGGAGTCTTGCACCACTCACTTTTACGACTTGGCATTATGTCCCACAACAAAATAATGATAACATATGGAGGGAGATAAAGGTAATACAGATATTTAATATGAAATAACTTGAAATGCATATTACAATTAAATTCCATATGAAATGCATATTACAGGTGTAGTTGACATTGCATATTACAAGTGTGTACAATTGAAATGCAGACTTATACGTATACAGATGAATCCATGAAAAGAACAATAATGGCTTTATTTGGAAAGAAATGGAGAGATCGGAAAAGTCGAGTGAAAAATATGGAATACAAACCCTTCAAGAATGACGCAGAAAGGTTGGCTAAACTAATCATCTGCTAGCTAGCTCAACTTATGACTAAACTAAATCAAGTTTAATATGTATAAGATCGAAAATTGAAATTTATTATCTTTAAAATTCATCTTCTCATTTTTGTATTGCGGTGATTGAGGTGGGGGTAAAGGGATAGTGGTTGTGGTGATGATGGAGGGGTGGTGTATTGGAGGTAAAAGAGTGGTGGTAGTGGTAGTTGTGGTGGCTATAATAACAGTGGCAATGGTGATGCAAATGAGAAGTTGGAAATACGATACTCTAATGTTTTGTTTTATCTATCTTTTATTTACAGGAAACAAAAAAGGGCAATGGGGTTCCTGCTAGTCGGCCACAGGTGTGGATGGCCGCCTACATGAAAGATGGTACTTCCAATAGTGATTCAATAAATGAAGTTATGGTATGTGACACTACTTTATTGGACTTTTAATATGATTTATATCGGCTGCTAATTATTGAATTCAAAATTGCAAACTCAAATGAATGAGCTAACGGAGCACATGGAGGGATCTTCTTCGGACCCTACTGCATTAAATGAGCAGATTTTCACACAAGTTATGGGGCCGGAGCGACCTGGTCGTGTTCGGATGTTTGGATTGGGACCGTCCCCCACTGATGTGTTTGGAGGTAGATATAGGCAGTCACTAGGCAGTCACAAGAGCAAAATCATATCTTCCAAACTCGAGTTCAAGAACAAGTTGAAGAGCAACTTCAACGGTATCAAATGCAGTTAGAGTTGAAGATGAATGACATAATGGAGAAACAAATTCAGGCTATACGTGCAGATTTCAGTCACGAATTGAGATTTTGGAATCTCAATTGCAAGCTACGGGTGTGCCCATTGCACCAGCTGTTGCACCCTTGAACCCATTACATAGGCAGTAGGTATTTTCATTATTTTTACTAGTTATTACTTTAAATTGCCCAGAGCTACTATACAAGTTAAGCCTCTTATTGAATGATAGGTTGTTGATTCACTTAGTAATCATCCCACTGTTCGGTCGATGTCACATCAACAACAATCTCATGCATTTTCATCCCAAGAGGTGAGCAATCATTTAATCAAAGCTTTTTTGACAATATAATATCTTATTAATTACAATACTTGTTCTTATTAAATATAGGTTCACCTTTCAAATAAGAAGAAGAAAAAGAACTAACAAGGTAAAAGTACTAACGTCACTGGTTTTTAATTTCTCACTTTTCTAATTCTATTAAGACATGATGTGATTTGGTGTTGGAAATTAGTGAATAAACCAAATCAGCCACATAGTTTTATATATTAAGCTTTTAAATATGGCATAAATTCATGTTTAAACCATTTAGAAAGAAGATGAGACAAAAGGGAATTTAGACATGATATAGTTTTATATATCCAGAATTTAGACCGTGTTTGCTGTAAAGTAATTGTTTTATTAAAAAATAAATAAAAATCTATATAGTGTAACATATTCATAGTTCTAGTATTTCAACTTAATTTGCCATATTTGCATAAATATTAAGTTGTGGTAAATTATTTGAAGATCTATATTGTTTAATTTTTCTCCCCAATATGATTTGTCTATTTAAGCCATGTCAGCTTAAAATCTTCTTTGATAACTTTTATTAATCTATTTAATATTTCAAGAAAACTGTTGCTTTGTAAGAAAACGTATTGAAGGGAACAATATGATTGTGGTGTTATAGATGGCTCACTGATTTGGGTTCCAACCAAAATTAAGCATAAGAATGTTTCTATCAGTATGTGATTGTGATTTTTGGTATTTTTTCTTCCCTACTGGTGACTGATTTTGTTTGAAAATCAACGTATTACATGAGATGCCTAAATGATGTGACTTAGCTGGTGGAGGTAGACTTTGTACCTAATGCTTGTTCGTGGGCATGATGTGTATCCTTTAGTTTGTATGGGGGTGTGATTTGATCTTTGTTGATTGAGGGTGGTAAAAGAAATAAAGGAAGTTCAATGGAAACATGGGTAGAGGCGATAAGGAAGGATATAATTGATTGAGGATATGATTTTTAATAGCCAACTGGAAAAATAGACACATGTAGCTAACCCCAATCAATTATGGCAAACCTTGTCAATAGGAGCCTTACAAAATTTGTACTGCTATGCCTTCTAATAATTCCATAGCGTCTACAAAATTCATAAAATTGTCCAAAGTAGGGTAACCTGTCCCAATTTCTATACCTAGAAGGCTAAAACCCAAAAAAAGAAAAAAAGAAATCTGATATAAGAAGATGTACCATGATTTCAGGAAAAAAATAACGTTGAAAAACTAAAAATTAGAATAAATCAATTGCATAATCTTCCAATTGTTTTAATGTCAAATCAGCTGAGTCCACCTCAACCAAGGATACGTCTTCTTAAAATGCATTTGTATTTGGTATAGGAGCTTTCCTGGGAAGTGTTTATATATAGTTGCTCTTCATCAATTGACATCAGAGACGAGTCCTATCCATTTCTTGAATTTTGCTAATCAATCTCTCTAGTTTTTCTTTTATTTGAATTGTAATTTTTTTTCCCTATCTTTTAAATGTTTGTTTAGAACTTTTTGAGCCATGCATGAGATGAGCAACATTAAGTTGCAAGGTGATATAAGTTCTTTATTAACTAGGTGGTTGTCATGGAAGAAAAGGTTAAACAGGACGTCTAGTGTTATTGGTGGATGATGTTTGAGCAGGTGTGGGTGGTTTCCAGAGTATAAAATTTATGAAGTGCCCTTTGAATTGATTTTCTGTAATACTAACTTTCTTTGAAGGATGCATTAGGGATCATACAAGCTTGCACCAAAGAGGGTTTGGTTTGGTGAATATAGGATATGCTCTTATAATTTGAATAGACTGGTTGTTTCTGATGTTACCTTCATCCTATCAATATTTCTAACCGACTTCTTGATTTCAGGTTTGAAACAAGAGTGGCTTGGAGTGCCCTGAACTTAAAACAATGTACATAAAATCTTCTTGTTAGTGCTTCTTCAAGTTTTAAGTACTGTGCATAAGTATAGGGTACAAATTCTTCAATTTATGTTTATTTTGGTAAATTTGATTGCAATTTATGTTCTGATGTAGGCATGTAGACCAGTGAAGACTAACAATGAACTCTCTCATCAATTTGATTTAACTCATCCAAGCTTGAAATTTATGTTATAAGCAACAATATATTTTTGAAATACAATCTAGTAAAGTTCAATAGAGTCTCTTACTCTGGTGATATCTTGAGTTGGGGATAATTTTCTTGGTAGTAATTTGCCATCTCTTGTATAGTTTGATCCATCATTATAGCTCAACACTTCTTTCTCTGCTAATGTCTTTGCTAAAACATGATTTTTGGATTTTGTGGTTAATGGTGATTGGATATTAAATTGAATGGGAAAGTGAATTAAGGTTACATTTTGAATGGGAGTTATTATTTCATATTAGTGCTACTTTTCAGTTTTATTACAGGTATTTTTTTAGTTCAGTTACATAAAATTAGCACAATTAAAAAAAAAAAAAAAACAGGATATCACGGCGTTTCTAAAAACATCGCTAAATATTATACCAACGGTTGGATGTTTTTAAAAAAGAGATACAACGGCGTTTTAAAAACGTCGCTAAAGAGCATGGTGACGTCATGTTACCGTTAGTAGAACTTTTAGCGGCGTTCTTAGAAAATGCCACCTATAGTATTATAACGACGTTTCTAAAGCGCCATAAAGTTATAGCGACGGCCGCATCTTCGACGTTTGGTGCTAAACGTCACAAAAGGATTAGACGGCATTTTTGGGACCTATAGCGGCGTTTCTTAAACACCTCTAAAGCCCCTATTTCCAGCAGTGTTATTGCCTTAATTTTTCTACCAAGTTGATTCTCAACCTTATTCTTATATTGAATGAATTTTTCTAAGGCTTCATCCTTGCTTTGCAGTAAAAATACCTAGCTATGCTTAGTGCTATCGTCAATAAAAGTGATAAAATGTTTTTTCCCACCTCGATTTTGAACAAATTTCAAATCACAAATGTCGCTATGTATTAAACCTAGTGGCTCGGTATTTCTCTCCACTGATTAAAATGCCGATTTAGTTAACTTTGCCCCAACACATACTTTACATTTGTGATTTGGATCTATTTGAAACTTAGGCAAATATTCTAAGTTAATTAATCTACGCAAAGTATCATAATTAACATGTCTGAATCTGCTATGGCACATACATGAAGACTCTTGCAAATAAGTAGAAGATGTGTTAATATTATTAATAATTGGAACAACAATCATTACATTCAGTTTGAAGAGCCCATCACACATGTAGCCCTTTCCTACATCCATCTCATTCTTTGTTAGTACAAATTTATCAGACTTAAAAACTAGTTTAAAACCATTCTTGCTCAGCAACGATCCAGAAACCAATTTTTTGTGAATTTCTGGCATATGCAACACTTCATTGAGAGTCAACTTCTTTCTGAGGGCATTTTCAGCACCACCTTTTCTTTTCCTTCAACTTTAGAAGTTGAAGAATTGCCCATGTAAAGTTGTTCTCCATTATCTACTACTTGATATGATGAGAACAACCTTTTTTCTAAATAGATGTGGCGAGTAACGCTGGTATCCACCCACCATGTTTTGGTATTGCTCACCAAATTAACTTCAAAAACTATTCCAGACAAATTTAAATCTGAAACCATTGCACAGAGACTATCTTCTTCTTTTATGTTAGGCTGAGCGGGTTTTTTCTTCATGTTCCTTCCTTGAGTCCATCACTTGCGACAATCCTTGTCATGATGCCCCGACTTGTCACATACATAGCATTTGCCTTGGAAATTCTGACTGTTGTTGAACCCTTGTTTGGAACTTTCTCCAGGATGCTTCCTTTTTTTACTGTTGTTCTTTAGCCGCTTTTGTTCCACCACATTTGCTTTAGCCTTCATAGGACGACGTCCATTTTTCTTTTCAGCCTCACGGTTGTCTTCCTCAATCCTCAAGCGAACAATCAAATCCTCTAATGACATCTCTTTCGTTTGTGTTTCAAATAATTTTTAAAATCTGTCCAAGAAAATGGTAATTTTTCAATTATCACTGCCACTTGGAAAGATTCACTCAGAGACATTCCTTCTACATGTATTTCATGCAGAATAAGTTAAAGATCTTGGACTTGATTGATCACTGTCCTGGAATCTGTCATCTTATAATCAAGAAAACGACCAACAACAAATTTCTTTTTTTCGGCGTCTCCTGTCTTATATTTACGGTCCAAGGAATCCCACAACTCTTTTGCGATCTTGATTGAACTATATACATTGTATAATGTGTTGTCCAATCCATTTGGTATATAATTCCTGCAAAGGAAATCTGCGGTTACATTTGGTAGAGCTTTCTAAATATGATTTGAGAGTAGGAGTTGTATTTTGAGTTTGTGAGTTTTGGAATTATGATTTGAGTGTAGAAAATTTGTTTGGTAAAAGAGTTTTGAATTGAGTGGGAAATTTTTGATGTGACATATGATATTTGATACAAAAACTTACAACTCATAACTAAACATGCAATTCAAAATTCTATTAAAGCACATAAAAAATTTTAAAAAAAATCAGAAAATATTTTTTTTTGAATATATAAAAATTGACATATGTCAATTACAAAAAAAAAAAAAAAAAAAAAATTCACTATTCCGGTCAACCGGCCAGACGACCGGTGGAACGACCGGCTAGGCCAAATTTGAAAAAAAAAAAAATTGAAAATCGCACCTCACACAGAGTTTTTTGCAAAGTTTTCTAAATGTTGTGGAAATGTAATTTGAACATCCTATCCAAACATCATATTGAAATGTGGGGGTAGAATCATAGTTTGGAAATCATTCCAAACACAGCCTGCATATTTCCATGCATCCACTGCCGCAACAACCTTAGCATCACTTTCATCCTCCTTTAGAGTAGGCGCATCCTCTCTTAAAAATCTTGCCAAATTCAGTTTAGTAAGATAAAATAACATTTTTTGTTGCCATCTCTTGAAATCGACACCATTGAATTTTTCAGGTTTCTCCCCATGATTAACTGGAACAGTTCCAGAAACAGGACCATGAGAGACAACTGGTATAGGAGCAACCGGTGTGGGAACAACAGGCGGAAGAACACCACTTCCCGCAACACTACTTTCAGTAGTCATTTCTGTTTAATAAATAAATTTATTAAAATAGAAGATATCTCATAATAAATATGTATATGTATATGTAACAATGGTAACCAAAAAAAAAACCAGAAAACTTATTTTATTTTATTTTAATTACAGAGTTCAAACTAAACACAAAATACTTTAAATATTAATTTACTTGTTTTTCAAACCTTCCTTCCAAAGAACCCATGAAAATGGTAACCAAATAAATAAAAACCAAACAGATACTATGATCTAATAAAATTGTAAGTTACAGAATACACCAAACAAAAAATAATAAAAACAAACAATCCAGTACAAGTTTCGACCACCTAAGGAAACCAAATAAAAAAAATTGATGAACACCAAACAAATATTATGTTTGATAAAAGGAAACCAGAACCAGATATTTAGACAAAACATAGATTTACAACTTAGAGTTGTATCAATTCTGCATTAATTAAATTAGAATACTACAAAATTTTATTTTCTTTTAAACCAGAAACAAAAAGAACTGTATATGAAACCAGAAAAACACAGAATGAAATTATGTATTGGGAAAACAGTCACCAAAGAATTAATTTAGCTAGGAAAAAGGAATTTCTGTCTTAAAATTGTTGAAAATAATTTCCCGGTAAATTAATTTATTAATTTAAATATCAAAAGGAAATTCAATATTCAATAAATAAACTAAAACTAAGTAACAGAAGATACTTACAAATGTTGTGAACCAAAACCAAAATAACTAACAGAGGTGTGATTGAGGCCAGTGTTTAGACACTGTGTCTTTAAGACATAAATTCGCCCTCTCCACTGGTGCTTGAGATTTACGGACGTCCTGTTTTCAGGATACAACAATCACCTACACACAAAAGTAGTACTACAATATGTGTGTACTGTGAACCAAATTTGTGTTAAGCACTCTCTCAACAAAACCAATAAAAATGAAGATGTAGATGATTATGAACACTGCCACAAGAAGACGAAAAAGCTGGGATCCAATCTATCTTTTTCTGATCCTAAAATGAGATATTGTTTTGCCATTAAATACGCAATAACCGTAGCAAGCAATAGTCACCTATGTAACTGTTTGGTCAAGAAAGGTGACCGTTGGAGACCAAGGTTTGAAAACTGAAATAAGGTTTTTTTTTTTTTTTTTTTTTTTCAAATGATGGTTTCTTCAAAAATTATAAGTGCCAACCGAACCCACACCCGCGTGTGTGTGTTTTGGATTTATGCTCATGAGTCGATTTCTCATTCACTCATTAATGGTTTTAACAACCATAATACATTCTCTTATTCACCATATAACAAGAAACAAATTGCTATGTTGACCCACCAAAATAATGGATAGGTCCTACATTATTAATGGTTTAAAACCATTTTTCTCCAATAGGTTAACCATATAGCTTGCTATATGTTTTATGAGAAATTTCACCTATTACTATTTCGCGTTACACTACAAAAAAATGGACCTTTTGCTATGAAAACTTACAGTTGCAAAAAGTAGAAATGGCATTGAAAAAAGTATTAGCGACAACATGGCGACAACAATCATAGTGGGGCAAAATGGGGTGTGGCAAAAAGTGACTTATTGCCGTAAATTGACTTTTTGGCGTCACTAAAGATGTATTATTTGCAACATCTAGTTATTGTCGCAAAAAGGGAAATCTCACTTTTTAGCAATGACACTACTTGCTGTCGCAAGTAATAAACTTTAGCAACAGTCTATGCCGTCACAGAATTGTTATAATCTTCTAATAAAATCTTTTGTGACAGCCAATGGGCATCCCCGATATCCCCTTTTTTTAAAATACAAAAAATAAATAAATAAATAAATAAATAAAAGTGACATAAAAAGCTTATATAAATGATATTTTCTTTTTCATAATACCATCCATGCATTCACAACCAAATGTAATTTTTTTTTTTTTTTTTTTTTTGTAAAAAAAAAAAAAGGCAAACAAAATAAATTAATATTATCCACAGCCAAGTCAAGTAATAGATTATTTAAGCTCAAACATAATTTTAACAAGTTTTCAAACGTTTTTAAATTTGGTTTGTTTAATTTGCAAGCTGATCTCATACAAGTTTTGGTCAAGCTAATAATAAGTTGAGTTTAACAAGTTTGATTTTTATAAGTATATAAACTGACAACCAAGTAATAGTTTGTTCAATCTTGACATAATAATGAACTTTTATATGTGTTAAAGTTTAACTTGTTTACATAATAATTTAATCTTGAACATGCTCTTATTGAGCCGATAATGAAAAGTTTGATTTGCTTTACAACTTTATGCTTATACAACAATCAATAATCAAATGACTGACTAAACACTAGACAACAAACTATTATCCTCACTTCCAAAAATCGTCCCTTGATTAGAATTATCAGGGGAATCGGAAGCATAGTTGTACTTGCTCCCAACATTACAAGGTCCAAATCCTAATTGATGGTTGCAATCGAGCAAGATTCGCAAGACCTCCCTCATGCTAGGCCTATTTGAGGGATGTGACCACGTGCAAATGATCCCAAGCTCAAAAACACGAGTCATTTCATCCAAGTAATGAGGTTCTTTAACCTTCTCATCAACGACATCAACCACGTGGTTTCCTTCTTGATTGTAATATTGAAATGCCCAATCGGCTAGGCACATATCCTCATTTCCGTCATTGGCTTTCCTTCCAGTAACTAGTTCCAAAAGAACCACACCGAAGCTATAGACATCAACCTTCTCATTAACTCTTCTTGTTCGAGCATATTCTGAAATTCAATATAGTTTAAAACGTGAATGCCAAAAAGTCTTGAATGCAAAATAAATTTTCGATTTTTTTTGGTTGCAACTTATAAGTTGACTTGTTTTTTTGTTTAGTGAACTTTTCTAAAGTTTGAATCATTTTTTTTTTTTTTTTTTTTTTTCACATTTTGGGTTCGTCTAGACTAAACAATTCTAGAAATTTAAAATTTTAAAAAAAAAAATAGAAAAGCTCATCAAAGACAAATAAACAAAATTTTAATGATTTTTTTGACAAGACTTAGCTTATATTTTCCTCTTCAATAGACTTTTATCAAAAGTTTTCAACATTTTTTAATAAAAAATTTTCCTCTAACTGGGGAGTTCCCACTACGACTTACAACCAAAATTTTTAATTTGTACCTTTTTTTTTTTTTTTTTTTTGGACAGAAGTCGCTAAAAAGAAAAATAAGGTTATGTTTGGTAGAGCTCTGGAATCCTAGCTAGTTCCACTCCTTGATTTCAGTGTGGTGTTCAGTGAGAGTTTTCAAAAATTGATTTCACACCCATTGTTGAAACACGTCTACCCGGTCATCCTCCCGGACGTCCGGCCGATTGACCAAAATAGTGTTCGTGTTTTTTTTTTTTTTTTTTTTTTTTTTTTTTTTTGGCACCTGTTATTTTTATATTTTAAATAAAAAATATTTTCAGATTCTTTTTTAAATTTTTTATGAGTTTTGAATAAAATTTTGGATTGTGTGTTTGGTTATGAGTTGTAAGTTTTTAAATCAAATATCATATGTCACATCAAAAATTTCAAACTCAATTCAAAACTTTTTTCAAAACTCATAACCAAACAAATTTTTCATACTCAAATCATAATTCTAAAACTCACAAACTCAAAATACAACTCTATTTTCAAATCATAATTTTAAAACTCTACCAAACGCTACCAAGATTTTTCTTTCTTTCTTTTTTTTATGAAGTAAAAAAATTTAACTCAAATTTCTTGTAAATAAATCCATTAAAGAAAAATATGAGGAAAAATAAGTCAACTAATATGTTACTTACCTGGAGCAAAATAACCAAATGAGCCAACCACGGTTGACATTGTATTAGGCTCCCCATGCTTTACCAATATCTTGGCTAGACCAAAATCTGCAACTTTAGCATTGAACTCAGAATCCAACAGAATATTGCTTGATTTCACATCTCGGTGAATTACTGAAGGCGTGCAGTCATGGTGCATGTAGCATAGCCCCTTGGCAGCTCCCACTGCGATTTGCAACCGCTTAGGCCAATCCAAAACACCACAATGGACTGAATCTGTTGTGCTTGGCCACTTATCTCCATGGAGCCACCTATCCAAGCTCTGATTTTCCAAATACTCATAAACAAGAAGCTTTGTAGTCTCACTTGAAATGCAACACAACAATTTCACTATGTTAGAGTGGCGAATTGTCCCCAGTATCTGAATTTCTGCCAGGAATTCCTTCTCAAGCTTTTGATCCAACTTCTTGATATTTTGGATTTGTTTGACTGCTACAACTTTGCCTAAGCAGTTCAATTTAATACGATATACTTTCCCTGACCCACCACATCCGATCACATTGTTTTCAATTAAATTAGATAAAATTTCTGACTCTTTGAAACTCATTTCCTCAATTGTGTGGAAGCGAGTAAACTCGCACTTGGAATTCAATTTGTGCTCTCTTTTCTGGTAAGCTTTTTTGATCTGGAAAAGTGTGAATAGAATAGCTGATGAAACTAAGATTGTCGTTACGACTACTATTATAGCAATAAGCCATGGGGATATTTTAAATCCAGAATAGCAGATATCAAGGGCGAGTGATGGATTACTAGCGCAAAGACCGGGATTGTTCAAGAAACTGGTATTGGAAAATGTGTTTTCCAACTCATTTGGGATTCTCCCGGTGAGACAATTGGAAGACAGGTTGAGAAAAGTTAGCCTTAAATGGCCAATCTCAGTTGGAATTTGACCTGAGAACTGATTACTTGACAAGTCCAAATCAGTGAGGCTTGGTAAAGAACCAAGTTTATCAGGAATTGGACCGGAGAGCTGGTTTCGACTGAGATTTAGAAGTGTTAATGACTTCCAAGAGACAATATCTGATGGAAGATGGCCAGAAAATTGATTCCCATCGAGCACAAGTCTTGACAGGAGAGGAAGAGAGGTCAATTCTTGAGGAATTGTACCACTAAAGAAGTTCCTACTTGCGATGAACACGGTTAAATGTTTCCAAGATGACAACCCAGATGGTATTTCACCTGAAAACTTGTTGTTACTGATCTCAAGTCGCGATAAATTTGGTGCCAGTGTTGTTGGAAGCTGACCGGTAAATGAGTTGTCGCTTAGCATCAACATTGTCAGATTGGATGATGTCCACAGACCTGCTGGAATGCTACCGGAAAGGCAATTACCATGAACCCGAACAATCAACAAACTTGAACAATTCCCAAGTGAATTAGGCAATTCACCGGTGAGATTGTTATCAAATGCCACGACTCCTAATAGTTCACCATTAGCACACAAGTGCTCTGGCAACTTGCCAGTGAAATGGTTCGAGGGTATTTCGAACCCCCGGAGCTTCGAATATCGCCCAAAGTCTGGTGGCAATGTTCCAGAGAGATTGTTGTTGAACAATTTTACATCTCTCAGTAATGGAAGGCGGCCAATGCTTTCTGGTACTTCACCGGATAGTTGATTTTCAAAGAGAGCCAAACCCGACAACTTTGTTAGTTTGCCAAAATCAGCCGGTATTGTTCCAGTCAAGTTGTTGTGGGATAAATCAATTATCTCCATCTTCAAAGCTTCAATGGGCCAAGGAATCGCCCCGGACAAGTGATTTTTTAAGAGATACAACTTTGTTAAATTCTTTAGCAGAAACAAACCACCTGGGATTGTACCAGTCAAATTATTGTTTGACAAGTCCAATTCCTCGAGCTCTGTTAAATTCCCGATTGTTACTGGGATTTCACCGATCAAACTTGAATCTTTGATCCATAGTTGTTTAAGTTTCCTCAACTGGGTAAAGCTCGACGGTATTGCCATCAGCAGAAATGCATTGTCGGACAGCTCCAACATTTCAAGATTTGACAGGTTTCCAATTTCTGGCGGGAAAGAGCCGTTTAACTCATTTTGAAAAAGCCGAAGGACTCTGAGCTCGTGGAACCGCCCTATAGCCAGTGGGATGTCGCCGGAGAAGTTGTTGCCATTGAGGTTGAGGAACCGGAGCGTGGTCGACAGCCGGTCAACGTCGCCAGGAATGCGGCCTACAAAGAAGTTTTGGGAGAGGTCTAAATGTTTCAGCTTGGAACAGTTGTAGAGAACCGTAGGAAATGGTCCGAGGATGAAATTGTACTGGAGATCAATGACGGTGAGGTTTTTGAGGTCACAAATGAACTGTGGGATTGTCACGGCAATGGTTTTGTTAGGGAGAGAAAGTCCGGTGACAGAACCGTTGGTGCAGGTGATCTCGGGCCAGTTACAATGTGTCGATGAGTTGGAGTTGGGAAATTTTGGAGTCCAGTGGCTGATGGAAGGTGGATTGTACCAGTGTTGTTTGAGTCTCAACAGAATTATTTGTTCTGAATCAGTAGTAGTAGATTGGGTGTTTCCATGCAAGGGTAGGGTGAGGAGTAGGAGGGAGAATATGGAGAAAAGGATTTGAAGGGAAGTTGTTGGGGTTATTTTGGACATTTTAGAGGTTGGTTTCGCGGGGGTTTTTGGGTGGTACATAGTTTGGGAAGTTCAGGTTTGGAGTGATGGTGAGAGGGTCGTGTTCGGCAGGCAGATGTTTTGAAAATTTCAAGCTGGTGGCTGGGTTTTATAATGTGAAGAGTCCAAGTTTCCACAATCCTCAATCAGTGGTTAAAGAGGGAAAGAAACTTGCACTCCAAACAGCCAACAACCAACTAATGTATTTTTTTATTTTATTTTTTAATTTTTATGATCCAAGGTCCAAGTCAGTTTACACCCATTTTGACTAATCGCAGGACTCATGAAAAATGTCTCTCCATATGAATCGGACAAATTTCGAGCAAAGCCTAATTTTAGACCGAGTCTGCAGAGACATGATCCAAAAAATAAATCACTCCTAATAAAAGTTGAATGTGAGACCTTGATTAACTTTCACATTTTAGTAGTTGTTTGGGATATGTTATATAAGTGTATTTTTTGACTTTGTAGTTAAAAAAATAGAAAAAAAAATATTTGAAATAATTTTTGACTTTTTAAAAAAAGATAGGTAATAAAATATTGTAATAAAATCAAAATGACAATTTTACCCTTTTAACTTTTTGACTTTTTAAGTTAATTCAAAAGGAAAAATAATCAGTGTTTTTGGTTTAAGTTTTCTGGATTAAATTTTTTGAAAACTGACTTTTTTGGTTTTCGTATTTTTTTATTTTTAGTGAATATTTTTTAAATTTTAAACATTTTTTTTACTTTTTTAGATGCACCTTACTTAGATGTATCTAAAAAGTAAAAAATTTATGAAAAAATATTTTAAAAAATTAATAAATAGATAAAAATATAAAAAATATACTGAATTCTTGTATTTTTTTGTATTTTTGGTATTTAGTGAATTTTTAAAAGATTTTTTTTATAATTTTTTTACTTTTTAGGTGTATTTATGTTATGTGTGTCTAAATAGTAAAAAAATTGCTTAAAATATTAAAAAAATTCAGTAAAAACAAAAAAACACGGAAAATAAGAAAATAGAATTTTGTGAAAAATATTTTTTAAAAAGTGGAAACAAGCAAGGTGAATAATTTTGTCCTTGTAACTTCCCCCACAAGCTACTCTTGAATAGTATAAATTTTTTAACATTTTTTGAAATTTTTTCACTTTTTAAATTTTTGTAATTTGTGCCAAACAAGACTTTAATTATCAAAATACACACTTTCTTTCTCTCTTCCTTTTTCCTGGGAGTCCTTTTCTAACGAATGATTTTATAATTGATTATAATATTTTTTACTATATATTGTTCAGCATCTCATTGCATTTCGTCGAGGAGATTAACTTCCATCTAGATATGGATTGGAAAGGTATTGTTCGAACACATGAAATTCATTATGAATTTTCTTTTGATAATTTGAATAATTTTTTAAAACTATTTGTGTATAAATTATTTATAAAAAAAAAAATTGATCAATTAAATAATTATAACATACTTATTTTATTTCGTTTGCCTTTAAAAAATGACTAATCTACTTTTAAAAATCCATTTGCCACTCAATTTTTTTTTTTTTTAATAAACAAACATAGTAAATAAAAATGCTAAAATTATCAGATCAATCTATTTATTTTATAAATAATATATAAACAAAAAATATCTTAAATAATGAATAATTTAAATTATCAAAATGGGTCTAGACAACGTCCACATCTAGACTAGAAAGGATCCCATCCATTCCATCAATAATAACATAGATGAATTGTAAAACCCATCAGATTGTTGTGTTGTTGATAAACAAATAGGATAAATTACATTTTTAAGTTTTTGTTGTTTTAAATTAAATAATTAAAATACATAAACTTTAAGTCTTATTTTAATTTGATTATTTCATTTAAAGTAGTGGTTAAATTTAACGTTTTTGTGGTGATTGTCAATCTCCAGACTTGTACATATAGAAAAATTAACTATAATAAAAAAATAATAATAAAATTAAATTTGGACTTAAAATGTAAGGGATCAAATTGTTCATTTTAAAACAATAGAGATCCAAGTGAAATTTGAGTCAAACTATAAGTTTGAAAATTATAATTTACCCAATAAAATTTGATAATATATATATATATTTTAGGGAAAATTAGAAAAACATTCCTCTCCAACTTTGTGTAGTAGGAGAGGTCCAAGATTTTTTTATTTATTATCTAAGGTCTCTCAATATTTTCATAGAGAAAATTCAACTTTAGAGAAATTTTGCCTGACTAAGAAAAATGTCATCCAAATAAGAAAATTTTTGAAATTTCTTTAGCATGATCATAGGGAAATTTTAAAATTTATCTATGAAATCAGAGAAATTTCTCTGTAAAAATTGAAATGAAATTTCTCTAAGTCGAAGCGAAATTTCTTTGAGTCGGGCAAAATTTCTCTAAGTCAAATTTTCTCTGTAGAAATGTTGAGGGACCTTAACTATTTCGAAAATATTATATGTCCTTTATTTTATAAAATCTTAATATTAGAGACTTGAAAAATAATTCCTCTATACTTTATCGTAGTATTATTTATTGTGACAATATTATGATAATATTTTTTAACATATTTTGTTTACTGTGGAGAAGTGGTTCGGAAATACTCTTTAGATCTTGTAGGACGCTCGTGATCCTCAGCTAGCCACTTGAAAAGGAATGAACACTCCGGTCAGGGATGCCGGTATTAACACTCCGATGGATAAATCAGTGTATACTCTCTTGGTTGCTTGTAAGTTAAGTTTTTTAAGTTTTTTCTCACCTCTCCCTTTTTGGTTATTATTCTTCTATTTATATACGCCCCTGGTCCTCAGGGTATGGCCCACTCTTAATCCGTCGTGTGATTGTTCATTCGACCTTCCATTTGTTGTATTCCTACTTCTATTCGGCCCTCCGCTCAACTGGCTTTATGGCCGATTAGGATGCTCGGCACCTAGAACGTAAGAGACGGGCGAATATAATATATATCTTGATTTTGTAAATATGTACTCGGCCTATCTGAGTCCTCTACTATTCGGCTCCCACAATTGCCCCCCAAACACCCCACTAACACTAGTTAGTCGGCGTGTTTGGTTTTGAATTTGGAAAGTCAAAATTTTGGCGGTTAACCTCATTCCAACGTATGTCAGAATGCACACGTTTTTTTTTGTCATCATTACAAGTTCGCGCCCTCACGTGCGATTCCTCCATTTAATGTGATTTCAAACTTTGTCTGTTCGAATGTATATTTTGAATACTCGAAGTTTCTAGTTCGCTTTCTAGTACAACTCCTTCACTTCGCGGCCTTTGCAACTTCGTCTTGTTTCTCATTATCCCTTCTGTTTCTCGTAAGTTTTCTTCTCCTTCACTCCCAATATCATTTCCTTGTTTACTTTTAGTTTTGCATAACCCTTAGGCTTGTTAGGATGGTAAAAAATTTGAAAGATCTCCTTTCTGCGGATAGAGTTTCTGGCTTCCAGCGCCACTATTCCATCCCCGATGACATCTATCTATTGCTCGTGGCAGACAGCACCACCGATATGGAGAGGACCAATGAGAGTACAATCATTTTTCCTCTCCTATCGATTGCTGAGGGCGGAGTCCGTTTTCCCCTCTACCCATTTTTAAGGGCCGTCCTTTGACACTGGGGTCTAATTCCTTCCCAGCCTAACGTGAACTTTTTCTGGATCATAATGGGGATTATAGAGTTGAACCATCGTCTTAGGATTAATCTAGGTATACCTGCAATTCGGCATTGTTATGCCTTAGCCAAGTCTACTGGCCGGCTAGGACGCTATTTTCTCAGGGCCAAGGATACCGATCATCACCTAGTGACTATGCTTGCCAGCTCTGGTAAGCGTGTTGACGACGTGATGGTCATTGTCTAAGGTAACTGGAAATTCGGCGAGGGTGAAGATCGCCTAGATCCCGTGCCAAGGCGAAAAGGCGAACCAGGTGGCCATATAGCTCACTCTAATTTCTCTTATTACCTTATATGTATTCGGCTTTCTTTCCATGTATTTACCGTTTTGTTTATGCAGGTAACGATTTGAAGAAAGTATTGGTTTCAGCCGACGATGCTGTACTTGCGAAAATTAAAATCGCTCTACAGTTCGTTGGCCGTCCAAACCTTCAGCAGCAAGGGAGGGCGGCCCACATTCTCTTGCGATACGCGCCGTTTTACACAACATTTTCGGCGCCAGACCACATCCCAATTCCGAGAGGTGAGGATCAGCTTATAGCCCTTATATTCTCCAGCTTCAAAAACATAAAGGAGGTTGGTTTAGAAACCTCTGATTCGGAACACGAGGAAGAACAAGCAGCCTATTCGGTCGCCGAGGACCTGAACCAGTTGGAAGCCGAGGTAGACGAAGCTCTTAATTCGGCCTTTGAGGAAGCTGGACTCAATTCGTCCGACCCTCCATCCACCTCAGGCCAAGGGGGCATCTCCTTTGAAGACATTTTTACGAACTTAGGGGACTTACCTGGCTCTTACCCTGATAACATGGCCGGCGAGTCGCTTAGCCAATTGGCCAAACGGAAAAATGCCAAGAGGATGGCTGCTCGAAAAAGAGCTGAAGCCGAGCGAAACCAACCTCCACTCCCTCCACCTGTCGTTAGGGAAGAAACTTCTCTACCTGTTCCTGTTGAAGAGGTGGTCCAGAATGAAGTGGCCGAAATTGAACCTGTTGTCGATGAATAGGAGGGTCAAGTAATGGAGCACAGGGGTGAAAAGCGCCCGGCCAATCATGAAGCCGTTTATTCGGAAGACCCAGTGGACAAATGGCCACGCTTGGAAGAATCGGACTTGGTTGTGCCGTTCATAGTACAACCAAGGATAAAAAACATGACGGTTGGCTCCGATGCATCGGCTATAAGAGATCCAGCTGTGGCTTTGAGCCTGGCTTCCTCTATCTCTCTGTCGGCTAACAGAGCAACTTTTAGGGTAGAGGCCGATCTTCTGGCCATCGCGTTGGCCACTCAATCGGCGATATTGGTACGTGATCCTTTATCGTTTTGCAAGGCTAACCAAAAGAGTGTTTCTATATTAGCCTACTGATCCTTTGTTTTGTAGGCGGTGGGGAGGATAGCCAAGATTGGACGTCGCCAACACGACGCTATCGAACAGATCGGCTTTCTTATAGCTGAATTGGAAATCGAGAAGGGGAAGACAGCTGAGGCCTCTCTCCGAGCCGAGTCTAAGGCCGCGAAAGCGGCGGTAGAGAGAGCGAGGGCCGATGCCGAAGCAAATAAAGCCAATACTGCTAACGAACTGAAAGTGGCCGCTGAGGAAAGGGCGAAAGCGAATGAAGAAGCGCTCAGATTGGCCAACGAGAAGATTGCCAAGCTGGAGGCCAACCTGGAAGAGTCGAAGTGGGCAAAGGCAAACCCTGAGTCTGCACTTTTCGAGTCGATCAAGGCTGGCAAGGATGCGGCCCTGGCGGACTACGTAGAAGAAGTGCCGAAATTCGAAAATAGGGGGTTCAAACACGGCTGGCTCAAAGCCTTGGCTGCTGCTAACGTGGTATCGGAACAGTCGATTCCGTACGAGCAGGTAGACGTTGAGCCGTTGGAGTCTGACCCCGAAGACTGAGTAGAATATTTTCCATTTTGTTTTTGGTATTAAGCGTATGTAGGTTTTACTAAATGTATTAGGTTTTTGATTATTCATTGTTGTGAGAAGCTGATGTAGGGTAGTTTTCATTTGTAAAATGAATTCTATTTGTGCTCAATTTACGAATGAAAATTATTTTTGCTATTTGTGCTCAGTTTATGAATGGAAATTATTTTTGCCTTTTGTGCTCAATGAATGTGCCTGTTAGCAGCTAAGTGATGTAAAATCATGAAATGAATGGAACAAGCTACCGAATTAAACATAACTGTAAAGTGCTGCAACTTAGCCAAATATATTAGTGAATAGGCCCTTGTCCCAGCAAGTTAATGAACCAGACAACCTAAAAACGGCAGCTTAGGGATTTGTTGGGGCACAATGGAAATTCGGCTGAGCTCTGATATTTAAGCTGAATAGATTAACGAATCTGCCCATGCCCCAGCAAGTTAATGAACCAGTCGGCCTAAAAACGGCAGTTTAGGAATTTGCTAGGGCATAATGGAAATTTGGCTAAGCTCTGATATTTAAGCCGAGTAGATTGATGAATCTGCCCTTTCCCCAGCAAGTTGATGAACCAGACGGCCTAAAAACGGCAGTTCAGGGATTTGCTGGGGCACAATGGAAATTCGGCTGAGCTCTGATAGTTAAGCCGAATAGATTGATGAATCTGCCATTGCCCCAATAAGTTTAATAAACCAGATGGCCTAAAAATGGCAGTTCAGGAATTTGCTGGGGCACAATGGAAATTCGGCTGAGCTCTGATAGTTAAGCCGAATAGATTGATGAATCTGCCCTTGCCCCAGCAAGTTGATGAACCGGACGGCCTAAAAACGGCAGTTCAGGAATTTGCTGGGGCACAATGGAAATTCGGCTGAGCTCTGATAGTTAAGCCAAATAGATTGATGAATCTGCCCTTGCCCCAACAAATTTAATGAACCAGACGGCCTAAAAATGGCAGTTCAGGAATTTGCTGGGGCACAATGGAAATTCGGCTGAGCTCTGATAATTAAGCCGAATCAATTGATGAATCTGCTCTTGCCCCAGCCAAAGCATGAGCTGGAAGGCCGGATACTTTTAGTTCATGGCGTAAGGCTTTTAAAGTTTAGTATTAATGAGATCGCCTCGGGGGTGCTGCACCCGTAAGGAATAAATGGGGTGAATGTTTCGTGCACATAGGTCCCATTAGTGTACTCATACTTAATAACCCAACCCAGTCTATTGAGGAAGGTTAGACAAGTGCGAATGTCAAATAGACTATTCTTCAACAGCAGAGAAGAGGGGAGGACATTGGGTGAACTGGATGTAAAGATGAATCGAAGTGGTGAGCCTATGCGCACGAGCAGTAAGACGTCGAGGGAGCGGGAGAGACGCCAGTCCCCTCGTAGTCGAAGTAGGTCACCTAGAAGGGAAAAGCAGCAACAGGGCAAATCCCCGCAACCACGCTCCAGAGGAGAATCCGGTGTGACACCGCGCCCGTTGAGTTTTATGGCTTTTGTGGGGAACAAACCGATGGCGGAAGCGGATTCAATCGTTCACGACCCAAATGTGGCAGTCGAGTTCACTCGATAGATTTTTCCACCAGAAGTCCAGCAGTCGATGGTCGGTCGACAGGATTTCGAAGTGTTTCAGGAAGGCATCCATGGGACAGTGAATGGGCTGTACACCGCCTATGAAATCAGCATGCGTCTACGTGCTGCAGGGTGGGATATAGAGCAGGGAGATGAACGCATTCGAAGCTTAGAAGCTCGCGTGGAGAAGGCTGAGCACGAGCTAAGAGAGGTCAAGACTGCCGAGGCACAATCATCCGGAAAGTCTAACCCAATTATGGAGGAAAGGGTGACCCAACGGCTAATAAGTCATGCGCTTGCCGATCGAGATACGGCTAGCATGTTTGCAATTGAGACTGCCAAACCCAGGGCTTATGAAAAAGGCTTCCACGACGGCCGAAAGGTCGGGATAGACAAGACCAAGGAAAAACTTGCGGAGGAAGTCTGCCGATCTAAGAATCGTGGATTCAAGCACGGGTGGATCAAGGCACTTCAGGCCTCGGACGCTCTCCAGGCAGCAGCTGTTGATTCGGCATCGCTGCTATATCGGGGTCGTCATTTTCCCTTTACGGCCTTCGAAGTCTAGAAGAGTGATGATGAGGGAGATGCCGATTTAAGCTAGATATTCTAAACGCTCCAACACAGATTGGGAGCAAATTATGTATTTATTGGTTAATTTAATAAAACACCCTATTTTAAATGTTTGCATGTTTCAATTTATGTTTATACATTCTGAGCCAGTCGGTTAATTTAATGAAACATTTCATTTGAAATGATTGCATGTTTCAACTTTCGTCTACTATATGTGTGCTTTTTAATCGTAATATTCACGAAAAGCGCGCCGAATCCATGGCTTTTATCTGGGCCAGTCGTGAGACCCACGAAGAGCACTCCGAATTCGAAGACTTATTCAGCTCAAAAGTCTCACTATTAGGGCTCCGAACTTGGAGGCTTTTTACCTTGGCCAATCGTGGTAACCACGATGGGCTCTCCGAATCCGGAGTCTTATTCGGCCCCAAACGTGACCTGTACAGATGGGGCTCTGAATTCGGAGGCATCTTGGCCAATCGTGATATCCACGAAGGGCGCTCCGAATCCGAAGTCTTTATTCTGTCCAAACGTGACCTGCACGAATGGGGCTCTAAATTCGGAGGCTTTTTTTTATCTTGGCCAATCGTGATATCTACGAAGGGCGCTCTGAATATGGAGTCTTTATTCGGCCTAAACGTGACCTGCACGGATGGGGCTCCGAATTCGGAGGCTTTTTTTTATCTTGGCCAATCATGATATCCACGACAGGATATCCACGAAGGGCGCTCCGAATTCGGAGTCTTTATTCGACCCCAAACGTGACCTGCACGGATCGGGCTTCGAATTCGGAGGCTTTTTTATCTTGGCCAATTATGATATCTACGAAAAGCACTCCGAATCCGGCGTCCTTATTCGGCCCAAACGTGACCTGCACAGATGAGGCTTCGAATTCGGAGGCTTTTTTTATCTTGGCCAATCATGATATCCACGAAAGGCGCTCTGAATCCGGAGTCTTTATTTGGCCCAAACATGACCTGCACGGATGGGGCTCCGAATTCGGAAGTTTTTTTTATCTTGGCCAATCGTGATATCCACGAAGGGCGCTCCGACTCCGAAGGCTTTATTCTGCCCAAACGTGACCTGCATGGATGGGGCTCCTATTCGGAGGCTTTTTTATCTTGGCCAATTGTGATATCCACGACGGGCGCTCCGAATCCAGAGTCTTTATTCGGCCCAAATGAGACCTGCATGGATGGGGCTCTAAATTCGGAGGCTTTTTTTATCTTGGCCAATCGTGATATCTACGAAGGGTGCTCCGAATCCAGAGGCATTATTCAGCCCAAACGTGACCTGCACGGATGGGGGTCCGAATTCGGAGGTTTTTTTTTTTTATCTTGGCCAATCGTGATATCCATGAAGGGTGCTCCGAATCCGGAGGCTTAATCGAAAGACTTTTGAACTGAATTTCATAATAAGAAAATAGGAGACTTTGCATTGCAAAAGTGAAATCTCTACATGGTGAATCGTTCAAAACAAGTATCATGCCCCACAGGTTGGGGTTTAATGATAGAATTTAAGCAAATGCGTGGAATTCCAAGGGCGTGGCAGACTCCTCCCAGACATGTCTTTGAGCCAATATGCCCTTATTCTCGTGATTGAGTCGATCTGATAGGGGCCATCCCAGTTAGGACCCAATTTTCCATCAGCTGGAAGCACTTTCTTCAGAACCAATTCGCCTGGTACATAGCGGCGTAGCTGAACACGTTGATTATACGACTTAGCATGCTGCTGCTGGTACCGTGCCATGGATGCAAAGGCACGGTCTCTTCGTTCTTCAATCAGAGTCAAATCCAAGGCCAGCATCATGTCGTTTTGGCCCATATCAAAAACTTTTGATTTCAAGGTTGGGAGGCCGATCTCCAAGGGAATGATTGCCTGCGTTCTGAAGCACAAAGCGAACGGTGTTTCCCCAGTGGACCACCTCGGAGAAGTGCGATGAGCCCACAACACACTTGGTAATTCTTCGACCCATTTTCCTTTAGCTTTCTCCAGCCTCTTCTTGATGCCGTCCAAAATGGCTTTGTTGGAGGCTTCAGCTTGGCCATTACTCTGTGGATAAGCCGGGGTGGAGAAATAGGGCCGAATACCATACTTGCTGCATAGTTCTCGGTAGACACCGCAATCAAACTGGGTGTCGTTGTCTGAAATAAGTGCTCTTGGAATGCCGAATCACATTATGATATTTTTCCATACAAAACGCTTCACATCAGTATCTCAAATGTACGTTAGTGCCTCTTGTAGACGTCTCTGAACATCCCGGGAGGGAATCCCGTTTTGTTCATTGGGCTCACTACAGTTCAGGACTCAATGTCACGGTCTTGTATCTAATCTCGCAGAGTGCAATGCAAGACCGATGAATCATCAAAGAGTCCAAATCCAGCAAATCGTTTTTGAAAAGAGATTTTTTTGAAAGAATTGCCAAACATGGACAGCTTTGCCAGATACAAAGTCGCCACCTAAATATTTATTTTGGGGGAATTTAGGAAACCCTGACTCGTGCCTAAGGCCACGTGTCCGTCATCACCAAAGTTGCCTCGGCTCGGGAACTTGGGTACAATTGGGGAAGGTCACTTCGTGAGCACCCCCGCTCGCCCGATCAAAGATCGGCCTCTACTAACCATGATATCAAGTTTTGAAAATATTATGTGTTCTTATTCCGGTTATTAGCCTAGAATTACTATGTGATGTGCATAGCATACAAGTATAGACTGGGTCACCTGAATTGGAACAAAACATCTCATGTTCGTTTTGAAAAATGGTTTGAAGGTACTACTCGCAAGTAGGTTAAGACGTGGATTTTGCCACCCTCGGGTGGGCTTAGAAAACATGATTCTGCCACTCTCAAGTGGGCTTAAAACTCTCAATTGGTGAATTGCTCCAATTCAAATAACCCAACCTTCACCCACAGGCATTCAGACAATTATATCACATAAGCACATAGCCACATGGTCAGCATGCTATCATGGCAGTCACTCACACGCATGCAAGGATGCTAAAGCATAAACACTCACCGAGTACTCCAAGCCAAAACATAAACTAGTTAGTAATCAATGCATGATCCTAGTTCATGTTAAGATGGCTAATGCAACACATGAAAAATGCAACTAAGATAGGCTCGGCTATTCTAAACATGGCATATGAAATGCAACAGATAACATGTATTCAACTTGGAATTGAAATACAATGCAGTTAGTATGATGCGCCGAGCCCGGTGTATGCAATACAGATGAATGAATGCAAACATGTGAACATTTAGATGCTAATTGAAACATGCCCTAAAACTAACCATCATAAGCTGGTAAATAAAAGGGAGAAAGACGTGGGGTTAGAAGATATACATCACACACACACACACACACACACACACACACACACACACACACACACACACACTTATTACAACAGTTGGCCCTCTCTCGGATGGTCTGAATAAATAATACAAAACCAAATGAATAACGAATTACAACTAATTATTACATAACCCTAATTAATTAACAAATTAGCTAAGATAAATAAGCTAGCATGCAAATTAAACAAAAACAGACTGCCTCAGCTCTGTTCCGAATGATAGGGATGCATGCATGCTCGAGTCGCCTTGTCGGGAAATCCAACACGATGCCCCGATTTGCCTCTGTTTGCAACTGGTCCCGAAATACTGTACAAAGCTCCAGAAGGCTGCTTGTTGACCAATTTTGGATGCTGGTTTCCGGTTTGCTGCAACAGAGAGCAAGAAAGGGGCATAGCAAAGTATTTTCAACGTATGTGTGCACGACTACTCTCCCCATCATTGCATAAGCTCTAGGGGTCGTAGACCTCGATCCTCATGCCACCAATCACGCATCTCGATGCATGATGGCTGAGGAGTCGAATTGCACGACTTAATGTAGAATGAATGCATATGAAAACACAACAAGGCCTAAACTTCATCATGGGTAATCCGGAGTGTCGGCGACCGAGAATTGAGGCACGTTTTGTCACTTTGAGTACGAAATGTCCCTCGTTCCCCGTGTTTGGACTAACCCTACTCCAAACATAATGCAACAAGATAGCATACACAATGCGACTATCATGCAACCCTAAATGCAATGCAACCTGATCATGCTAGCATGCGAGGGATGATATGCAAACATGCAACTAGCATACACAATGCTATGAACTAAGGATGGCATACTCAATGCATACTAACCATATGGCATACACAATGCACATACGAAGACTATCATGCACAGATGAAGATTATCAATGAGATGATCAAGGCATACACAATGCAATGGCCAAATATGCAACAACATGAACTAAATGGCATACACAATGCGAGATGGACTTAAACCAATGTGAGTGGACCTCAACCACACTCAAATCAGTGGCCAAACACAATTGAAATTAGACAAGGATGCTCATGCAAACATGCCCAATGCAAGGGACCGAACCTAAGGCATCGAATGCCACTCTACCAAAGCATGGCAAGGGATGACACATGGCATACAATGACACAAATTTCAGCTCTGAAATAGCATACAAGATGGTCCCGAAACATGAAAACACCTCACCCGATGCATGCTAGATGGCCCGAATACCGAAACTAGTGGAATGGATTACACTATAGGTATGCAAAACAATGCTCAAATGATGAAACCAACCCCAAACAGTCCCTATGCAGACCAAAATCAGTGGCTAAATGTGTTGGGATGGTGGCTCGGAATGCATTCAAATGAAGCTCATGCAATGGCCGGTAAATGAGGCATTCAAGCATAAATCTCAAACGCATTTAAAGAGTGAAAATCATGGGAATATGGCATACATGTAAGCTCTGAAATATGATGTGCAATGGCCCCAAAACATGAAAACACCTCAGTATATGCATGTAATAGACCTCGAAACTCAAAGCTAAGCATGGACATTGTACTACAAGCATGCAAAACAAACATCATTTGACCATGAGACCCAAAAACAAAGCTAAGGCAGTCCAAAATATGCACAAAATCAGTTTAAGGCATGGCCAAAAAGTGCTAGAATCAATGGTCAATATAGCATGCAATGTAAGCTAGTAAAGAGGATTTGCACTACAAGTATATGGGCAATCAAGAGGTCACCAAACCAGAAAAATTTAGAAGTATTCCATGTCAAATAATGCCCAAAAACTCATGGAAACAAGGTCAATGCATGCAAGAATGATATGTTCCTTTGAAAGGCCAAAAAGAGGGTTATTCTACACATGTAAGATGGACACCCCACATGACAAAACCACCTCTGGATAGAGGTTATGAAGGCCCTAAAACTCATCAAAAATGGCCTGAAACATGCTCAAGAAGTGTGCAAATATGGGCTCCTTTGTAAAGCCAACAATGCTAGTAAACAAAACAAGGGGTGAGAGGGTCACCCCTCTCTGATTTTGGGGCTCAAAATAGCACACTAGCCACTAAAAACCCACTGGATTTCAGTGGCTAAGAGGTCAAACAAAGGACAATGCAAAGGCCTAGATGCATGGCTCAAAACAAAGTCAAAACAAGCATGCAAAGGGGGGAGATGACCCCCAACAGAAAAATGACCTTAAATAAACTTCAAGAGGAGCTCAAAATAAGACTTTTTTTAGTTCATGACAAAGCCCAAATATGCTTGCAAACTAGGCCAAGAGATGGAACAAAACAATGAAAAAAAGAGGGAAATAGAGTGTTACCCTTGTAGCCAAAGGGACCAGCAGCTTCTGGACCAAAGCAGCAAGCCTTCAACCTCTGAAAACCAGCTCCAAGGTGCTTAGAGTGATGGTGAAGGTGTTAGGATAGGAGGTGGTGTGTAATGGCCAAGAACAATGGAGCTTTGGAGCTTGAAATAGAGAGATATAGGGAGAGGTGTATGTATGCCTTAGCCAAAAAATCTGAACCTTTGCTAATGAGGGAGAGAGCTTCTCTTATAGGAGAACAAAGGTCCAAGCTTCTCTTGGAAGCTTGGAGCAAAGGGCCAAGCTTCTTAAGGAAGCTAAAGCAAAAAAGGTCAAGCTTCTTGAGGAAACTAGAGCAAAGGGTCAAGCTTCCTCAAGAAGCTAAGAAAGGTTCAAGCTTTTCTTAGAAGCTTGGAGCAAAGGGTCAAGCTTCTTTAAGAAGCCAAAACAAGAGGTTCAATCCTCCATACACGTGTATGGAGGATGAAGCAAATGCCTCCCAGCTGGCACAGCTAAAAGCAACTCAGTGAGACAAAAAAGGAGAAAGCTGGCCGACCAGTTCAGGTGGTCGGCCAACCAGTTCAAAAGGTCCAAGGTGGTCGGCTTGCTCCTAGGGTGGTCTACAAGCTGAAAGCAAGCAAGTGGTGTAGTTGGAGACCTGCAAAAGTGGCTCAAAAACCAAGGAGACCAGCTTCCTGACAAGAAAATCGGCCGGCGGGAGAAGAGGTGGTCTCCAAGAGAAAAGGTGGTCTCCCACCCTTGTACCACCTTCCAAATAATGAAAATAGGGTCCACACCAAAAATGAACCAAGACGGATGCAAAACGAGGGTTTGGGAGCCAAAAACGCGCAGCCGGGTGCCCCGAAAACTGACTGTTGAGCATCGAAAGTGGCGCGTGACCACGAAGGTGGTCTCATGGGCCATAGTGTCCCTCTAAAGAGAGGAAACAAGGTGTGTGCCAAAAATCGGAGCAAACGGAGAAAGTTAAGCGGTCCCAAACCGAGGCGCACGGCCGACGGCTTCGAAAATCGAAAACTGGTCCCCAAATGGGAACAGTGGTCTACGACCATGAAAAGTAGCCCACAGCCACTGAGAGATGGTCTACGAGACCTCTCCCTCCCTTCGGGAAGAGAAAACAGAACCTGGTTCACAAACCGAGGCAAAGCACAAAAGAGTCTTGAAGTTCGGAGGCAAGGCTCTCAGCCGAGACTCCGTAACCTCAGAACAAGCACAATATGCGCAATCACTGAGCGCTCAATCGATGACGTCTGAGTCTTAAGGCCAGTCAAAAACGGGGTGTCTACACCTCCGCTTCTACCCATTTTGTGAAATAATCTGTCGCGACAATCAAAAATCGCTTGTTGCCCCGGGGCGAGAGGCAATGGTTCGACGATGTCAAGTCCCCATTGGGCGAACGGCCAAAGACTGGTTATAGAGCTTAACTCTTCAGTAGACAGATGGGTTAAAGGAGAAAACTTCTGGCACTGTTCACATTTCTTTACGTAACATTCGGCATCAGCTCTCATTGTCGATGAGCCAAAGAGCGCCTGCCAGAATGGGCACCACAGCTGCCTTCATGTATTTCAGTCAGGAGTTTCTCGACTTTATCCGGATGAATGCATTCTAGGTACGGACTAGAAAGGGATTTTTTGTAAAGCTTTCCTTGCAGATCCAAGTAGTATCGCAGGGATTTGTTTTGCAACTTGTGTGCTTCTTTCTTATCCGACGGGAGCTGTTCGGAAGATAGGAATGCAGCAATGGAGCCCTTCCAACTCGGACCTGACTTTATGACATTGATCTGGACTTTCTCTGAAGGGCCAATGCTCGGCTTATGGATGAAACCCACTTCAATTGTCCATTTAATCTCCAAGTTAATGGCGGAGGCCAAGCAAGCCAAGGCGTCTGCATGTGTGTTCTGATCACGGGTTATTTGGTTCAATTCATGATGGTCAAATTTTTCCAGCAAGGAATTTGCCGTTTTCATGTAAGCTACCATACGGTCGTTTTTGGCTGCGTACTCCCCCTTTCACTGATTGATCACCAGTTTTGAATCGCAAAATATAAGCAAACGTCGAGCACCCAGGAGATGTGCATTCCGTAAGCCGGTTAGCAGGGCTTCGTATTCGGCCTCATTGTTCGATGCTTCAAAGTTGAGGTTGACAGCCTGCTTGATTGTTGCTTCGTCGGGCGCCATGATCACTACTTCGGCCCCACTGCCCTGTTGGTTGGATGATCCGTCACAATACAACTGCCAAATGTCCCCCACGTAAATTCTCCAGTTCGACTTAGGTTGAATTTGGTCAGACTTAAAGTTGGCAAGGCATCTAGTGAATTCAGCCACAAAGTCGGCAAGCACTTGCCCCTTGATTGAAGTTCTAGGCAGAAATTTAATATCATACTGGCCGAGCTCGACAACCCACTTTGAGACGCGCCCCGATGCTTCTGCACTACGAAGTATTGACCGGAGGGGATAGTCCGTTAGTATCCTAATGGTATGCCCCTGAAAATAATGCATCAGTTTTCTTGCTGCCATGACCAGTGCAAGGATGAGTTTCTCCAATGGAAGGTAATGTGTTTCGGCATCAACCATTGCTTTGCTCACATAATAGACTGGCCGCTGCTCCCCAAGTTCTTCCTTTATCAGTTCGGCGCTGACGGCCTGGTTGGAAACTGCCAGATATAAAATGAGCGGATCACCTGCCGAAGGTGTTGTCAAAAGTGGGACTGATCGGAGGTAGGTCTTCAAACCGTTCAGAGCAGCTTCGCACTCGGAGGTCCATTCAAAAGCTTTACCCTGCCGGAGGGTATGAAAGAATTGTCGGCAGCAATCTGTGGAACGACTGATGAACCTGTTGAGTGCAGCGGCTATCCCCATCAGTTTTTGAACCTCCTTGACCGACTGAGGAGAGCTGAGTTCTAAAATTGTTGTGATTTGCCTCAGGTTGGCTTCGATTCCGCGGTGGTTAACAATGTAGCCAAGGAATTTGCCGGATCCGATCCCAAAAGCACACTTGGAAGCGTTCAACTTCATTTTGTACTTGCGTAGAATGCCGAATGTTTCTTCCAGGTCGGCTAGATGAGTTTTCTCTTTTTTGGACTTGACCACCATATCGTCAATGTAGATTTCCATAGTACGGCTGAGTTGCTCCTTAAACATGGCAGTGACTAATCTTTGGTAAGTTGCCCCCACATTCTTCAGCCGAAAGGCATAACCTTGTAGCAATAGGTTCCTCTTAGGGTGAGGAATGCAGTTTTATCTTGGTCCTCCCGATGCATGGCAATTTGATGGTAACCTCTGTAGGCATCCAGGAAGCTCATTCGTTGATAATGTGTCGTGGCATCTACAAGCTGGTTTATTCTGGGGAGGGGAAAGCAGTCCTTGCGACAAGCTTTGTTTAAATCTGTGAAATCCACACAAACACGCCAAGTCCCATTTTTCTTCTTTACAACCATAGTATTCGACAGCCATGTAGGATAGGTCACTTCACGGATTGCCCCGGCATCAAGCAACCGGTCAACTTCTTCAACAACGGCAGTGGTATGTTCTGCGGCTAATCGTCGGCTTTTCTGAATAATCGGCTTGCGTTTGGGGTCAACATTTAAACGGTGCTGTGAAATAGATGGATCCACACCCGGCATCTTATACGGTGTCCATGCGAATACATCAAGGTTGCCGAGCAAGAAGGAAATTACCTGCTGCCTGTCAGCTTGATTCACGGAGGCGCCGACCATGAAGAACCTGTCAAGATTCCCGTCAATTTCAACTCGATCCAAGACTTCCGTTGCCTTTTCACTTGGGAGCCGCCCAACATCGTCAATGCTTTCTTGATCCAGCACCTCGATAGAATTCACTTCTAGCTCTCTTGGTGTCTTTGCGGCAAGAAGGTAACATGCTTGGGCCGATTTCTGGGAACCTCGAATTTGCTCGATGCCGCGTTTAGTCAGAAAGCGAAGTAGTTGATGATATGTGCTAGGCATGGCCTGCATGGTATACAGCCAAGTTCTTCCCATGATAAGATTATATGGCGAAGGTAGCTTGACAACCAAAAACTCTACATCCATTGACCGGGAGCCCACCCGAACTGGTAGTGTGATTTTGCCCAACGGATATTCCAGATTAGCGTTGAAGCTGAATAATGGATGCGGAGCTGGTGATAGGTCCGACTCAGTGAAGCCGAGTTTGACGAACGTCTTGTAATACATAACTTCCGAAGTGCTCCCTTGATCAACGAGTACACGCTCAACGGTGAATCGGTTTATGCGTAGCTCGATGACCAAGGGGTCAATGTGGGGAAGTGTTACGCCGGCCAAATCTGAATCATGAAAAACAATGTTCGTAGCTTCATGGGGCCATTTTGCAGAAGTGAATTGCTTTTGGGGGCTAGGATGCGACTGAATTGTATGTACGGCGGAGGCCGTCGGCAAGCTGTATATCATATGGATTACGTTGAGCGGAGGTGAATCCTACCGTAGAGCAACTGTTTTGGTTGGGTTGTTCTTTTGGACATGTTGCTGGAGCCGACCGTCTTGTACCAACTCCTCAAGTTGATCTTTCAAAGCATAGCAACTGTTGGTATCATGACCGTGATCTTTGTGATATTCGCACCTCCTATCCCGTCTCCTCGTGTCGGAAGGTCCCACTATCTTGGGCGGCCATTAGAAGAACGACAGATGTTGAATTTTAGTCATAACCATGCTGATCGGCTCTGACAACTCCGTATATTTCTTGTCCGCACGCCTTGTGCGCTTGCTATCCACTTGAAGTTGTTCATTAGCTCGGTGGGAACATTGGTCATTTGATTGGCGCGAATCTCGCCTCTTGTCTCGTTTAGCCCGACTCCATGGTTTAGGGCTCTGTGACGGTACAGAATTTAACGGCTAAACGATTTCAGATGGGGTCGTCTTGTTGGCCTTGTGCCCGGCTTTGACCCGTAGGGCGTCATCTTTAACTTTGCAATATTCCTCGACTTTCTTCATTAATGACCAGACTGTTTTGGGGGGGTCTTCTGGTCAAGGAACTGCAGAGGGCACTATCAGGATGCAGCCCCATTTTAAAGGCGGTGATGGCCATGGAATTATTGCAGGCATCATCTATGAGACTAAAGCATTCCCAATAGCATGTTGAATACGCTCGTAAGGTTTCCCCTTGTTGGATTTGCATTGCCCAGAAAGAATCGGCCTGCTTCGGCTGGACCTCGTTGGTGATGAACCTTGCCCTTAAGGATTTTTGGAGTTGATGGAGGCTTTTAATTAATTGATGCTGGTCCCAATTTATAATACCATCTAACGGCTAATGGTCTCAAACGGCTCAGAAATATTCGGCACATGAGGGCCTCGTCGTCCGCATGCAACGTCATGGCTTACTTATAATGGTGGATGTGATCAGTGGGGTCTGATTTCCCGTCGTATAGGGTGAACGATGGGGCTTTGAACTTTTTAGGTAGTACTGCCTTTACGATCCATTGCACAAAGGGATTATGCTGGTCATCTTCATTTGAACCATTTCGTCTTCGCTTATGCCGTGCACGCAGACTCTCTTTGGAGGAACTGGTGGTTTCAACTCGTCCCTTCTTTTTGGGTTCTAGGGATAATGAGTCAGAATCACTATCACTATCTTGTCTCCGAACTCGAGGTTGTCGACCATCCTCTCTCAGAGGTCGTCCCGGATCTTGGCGTGCAGCTTGTTTGGATTTTGCCACTTCCAAGGCCAAATCCTGACGGAGGCGCTCGTTCTCAACGATTATGTTTTCCAACCTCTGTTCGTTTTGCTTCGCCTGTTCCATGATCGCTTGCATTGTCTCATGTGCTAAAGTTGAGGGTGAGGTCTGGGCAATTGAGTCAAAGTTCAAGGCACATCTTGCGGCGATATTCTTTGGTCCCAGCATGTTTGTTGGTGTGAGGTCATCTCTCGGTGTGGTTTCGTCAGCGACTATCGGAGGATCTTCCGTCACACCCGCCATGGATGTAGTTGAGTATTCCCACAGACGGCGCCAATTGTGGAGAAGTGGTTCGGAAATACTCTTTGGATCCTATAGGACGCTCTTGATCCTCAGCTAGCCACCTGAAAATGAATGAACACTCCGGTCAGGGATGCCGGTATTAGCACTCCGACGGATAAATCAGTGTATACTCTCTTGGTTGCTTGTAAGTTAAGTTTTTTAAGTTTTTTCTCACCTCTCCCTTTTTGGTTGTTGTTCTTCTATTTATATACGCCCCTGGTCCTCAGGGTATGGCCCACTCTTAATCCGTCGTGTGATTGTTCATTCAGCCTTCCATTTGTTATATTCCTACTTCTATTCGGCCCTTCGCTCAACTGGCTTTATGGCCGATTAGGATGCTCGGCACCTAGAACATAAGAGACGGGCGAATATAATATATATCCTGATTTTGTAAATATGTACTCGGCCTATCTGAGTCCTCTACTATTCGGCTCCCACATTTACTATCCCTCATTAGGTTATGCTATAAATTATTTTTTAATCATAATTAAAAAAATAATGGGTCATAATAAAATAAAATATAGGATATAATAAAAGATTTTTTTTCAATCATAATCAAAATAATAATCATAATTAATATCACAATCAATCCTAATTAATCTCATAATAAATTATAACCAAACCCTATAAATATCATAACCAATTCAACATATAGTACACAACTTTTGTGTAGTATAGAATTACAAGTTATGGCAAACAGCCCATGTCATCATAACACTACACTAAGCTTTGTTTGGTTTTAGATTTTTTATTAAAACAAGTACAAAAAGACAAAATAAATTATATAAGTCAATAAAACAAAATATCACATCTAAATAATAATTATTATACTTTTTCTCTCACAAAAGTAAAAAATAAAAAAATAAAAAAAAAACCAAACCAAACAAAAATTAAAAAAATCCCAAAAAAATAAAATAATAAGGCAAAAAAATCAATGTAAAACGAAGAGAATAACTTTGTAACCCCTCAATTATCGGAAATCATGTTGACGATTCTTGTCAGAAGTTTAGTGCAACGGTGAAATACCGATAATGTCCTCGTTTGAGATTTTCATTTTTATTATGTGAAAAGAATAGAGAAGGGCAAACAAATCTAATTTTAATTCTAGAAATACAAACAAACCTAGTGAAAAATACAAAAGATTTTTCCAACAGCAAATCTTCAATAATAAAAGAAACCTCTTCAATGAAAGCCACCACCCAAAAGTCTATCCAATGAAAAACCCTTAAAACTTTTAAATTCCTACACACCAATATTGTTAATACAATAACCATAAATGAGAAGTAAAACATAGAAATAGAGAGGGGGGCGAAGGGAAGGGAACCCAAATCTAGTGATTCCTCATCACACTGGCCCCTTTCATCTAAATTATATCAAAGGATCCATCGATGGTAGATTGCTCTCTCTCTCTCTCTCTCTCTCTGTGTAACGCCTTGAAATAAACATAATGTACCCATCTCATAATAACCAATAAATAGCAACATAAATGAATTAATAAGCTTTAATTAATCAAAGTTTAATATACAAAAGGTGACACATGTGAAATACATTCATAAACAGTACATCTTGAATCTACAACATGTGTTACAAGATTGTGAAAAGAAATGAAAGCTAAAAAAATATTCATATGCCTTAAAGGCTTACATGTTTCCAAGTCAAGGTTTGGGTACATCAAAAGTGAGTCTTAAGCTCAATACAGATAAAGCCCTAGGCTTGTACAAAATTAAATACAAAACAACAATACTGAGACTTCAACGCCACAGTTCTCCCATGCTAAGTCCTTGGTGGAGGCATATCACCGGCACCTAAAAATGGTTTTTCCAACATAGAGTGAGCCAAAACCCAGTAGAAACACTACAGCACAATGTATAAATTTTAACAAAGCCATAAGGTTTTATGCATATGCAATGCCAGTACCAAAATATTTATAACCTTTTTCCAAAGTCGTGCTATGCCAGGTTTATATCACAATTCTCAAAACCATGCCCTTTACAATAGAAAACAAGGGGAAATCTCAAACCATTACAACATTTCACAGATATTTCGTCTGCGGGAAACCGTCAAACGGCACCTATGTAAACGTAGCCTATACAAGTGCTACTATTGTCATTTTACGGATATTTTGTCCGCGGGAACCAGCACCCATGTATACGCACGTTTTTCGGCACTTTCACCCTGAACACACAGACCAACTTGATTTGGTGATACACATCTTTTTTCCATATTCTACATTTTCAATGTATTAAATGAGCAACAATGTTCAATGTACATGGATGAGAAATTAATTTAAATTGACCTAATTCTCATGCAATTTCTACAACACTCATAGCTATTCTCCACCGATAACCCAAAACAGATATCTTTAAACAGATAAATAAATTTCATTAAAGATATATTTTTCCAAGATCTCAAGGCGGGAGTGATAGTACATATCCAACTCTGCCATCATCATCAACATTACTTCAATTTCATAATTCTCAACATCAATTCCATTCTCTCTTTACAATCTCAAACATTCACATTTTAGGACAAAATCACTTTCTCTTTGAAATCAATTTCAAAGTAGGAAATACCTCATTTCAACATATATCAACTTCAATTTCATGCCCACAAGCTTTTCCAAGAAACCATTTGAAAACCCCTCATTTTCATTTTGATTTCAAACCCTAGGTTTTACCAAACCCCCCCCCCCTCCAAACCACTATAATATTTTGTAAGAGCAAATAACTCAAGTAAAACTTATACAAGAGTGTGAAGAATCCCTATCTCAAGGTTAGAAAATGATTGAGAGAGTGAGAAAACTTTAACAACGTCGAAACCCAACTTTGTTCGGATGAAAATGAAGCTCTAAGTGAGCTCTACGTTCTTCTCAAAGGGAATATGATAGAGAAATCAATGGATCTAGGTGTTTTAGAAGAGAGAATGTGAGTTTTAGAGAGAGAGAGAGAGAGATAAATGAAAAAATGATGTAAAAAGTGACTTTTACGGACTGATATATGTGCAAATTGCTTAAGTGCAAGAAGTGACACCCGAGCATAAAACACAAAAGATATGACCGCTTGAGCGTAAAAAGTTGTTGCTCGAGTGTGAAATACAAACCCCCAGTAATTTTACAGACAGAAGGCCAATGCTTGAGCACAATAAGGGCCGCTCAAACCAAGACCGCTCGAACGCAAGAAGTTTCGCTCGAGCAAAGAATACCAATTCCTAGTAGTTTTGTAGACCTACAAAAGTGCTGAGAGTTCACAAAGACCGCTCGAGCACAAGAAGTGACGCTCGAGCGTAAAAACAAAATTCTAGGCAACAAGGTTTTTGAAAAACAAGGTACTAACCTCTTCCAAACGCAACTAACACAACCCAAAAGCCAATCCCAAAGGGGTATAAGGGAAATAAGATATAAATGACTATACAGGGAAATAAAACCCGGATCAAAAACATCAAATGGTTCGGGTCCAAACCAGAATCGCTATAATCTCCTCTCCTTAAAGAAGTTGTCCTCGAAATTAAAACCAAACATTTAAAACTAAGTTTAAACCAATTACAACAATGATAATCAACTAATCCCATTATCATGACCCGCCCACCGGTCATTCATTCATATCAACATGATAAACAAGTTCTCAATATTGAATATACAATTCACATTTCCAAAACATATACAATGTTTACATTACATTAGCATAACAAAACTCTCAAAACATGCTCAAGTACCAACAAATAGGTCCGGGTACTTCTCACGAACTTCCAACTCAAGTTCCCAAGTTGCTTCCTTAAGCCCGTAATATTTCCATAACACTTTCACCAAAGGAATTGTCTTGCCTCTCAAGACTTGGTCTTGAGTATCTAAGACTCTAACCGGTCTCTCCTCATACAAGGCATCCTCGTCTACCTCTAACTCAGTCCAACCAACACATGTGAGGGATCCGGCTCATACTTTTGAAGCATACAGATGTGAAACACGTCATGAACCCTGGAAAGCTGTGGTGGTAAGGCCAAGCGATAAGCTACCTCCCCAATTCGCTCTAGGATCTCAAAAGGCCCAATAAACCTAGGAGACAACTTCCCGCTTTTCCCAAATCTCATCAAATCCCGCCTAGGTGATATCTTTAGGAAGACGTGATCTCTTACCTCAAAGGACAACGGTCTCCTCCTATGGTCAGCATAGCTCTTCTGACGACTCTAAGCCGTAACCAACCTCTTGCGGATAAGTGCAACTTTCTCCGTCATTTCTTGGACCAATTTTGGACCCAACATAGGTGCATCACCCACCTCGGCCCAACACACTAGAGACTTATGTGGTCGGCCATACAAGGCCTCAAACGGTGCCGTGCCAATACTAGACTGGAAGCTATTGTTATTGGTAAACTCCATTAAGGGCAAGTGCCTCTCCTACGACTCCTTAAAGTCAAGAACACAACCCTGAAGTCTGAGGATGATACGCAGTGCTAAAAGTCAATCTCGTACCCAAGGCATTTTATAGGCTTTGCCACGAACGAGCCGTAAAACGCGGATCTTTGTTTGAAATCGTTATAGGGACCCCGTGCAACCTCACTATGTCCCTAACGTGAAGGTTGGCTAGATAATCTACCGAGTCACTCGTGCTCATAGGTACAAAGTGCACTGACTTAGTCAATCGATCAACTACCACCCAAATGGCATCATTACCTTGTTGAGTCCTCAAAAGAACCACAACAAAATCCATTTTGATATGCTCTCACTTCCACTCGGCTATATGCAAGGGTTGCAACAAACCCGCTGGCCTCTGATGCTCGACCTTCACTTGTTGACAAGTAAGGCACTTTGATCACATCCTTATTCATCCCCTTTACCAAAACTGATGACTAAGATCGTAATACATCTTTGTGCCTCCTAGATGCACCGCAAGGCGTGAATGGTGAAACTCTCACAGTACTTTCTCTTGGCAAGACTTCGGCATGAAAGGACGGTCAAGGTATTTAACACTCGAGTTGGAATACACGTTCATGCCTTCTTTAGCTTTCTACTAGAGATCTTCCTTCGGAGGGTTTCTACCTCAAGATCACCCATTTGCGCTTCTATCACTTGGCTCACAAGTGTAGGTTGTGCAATTACCGAAAACAAGGCTGTAGACTCAATGGACTTGCCAAGATACAAGTCAAACTCACCAATAGCACCCAATATCTCCCATTCATGAATGGCCATACTAGCTACCCTACTAATGGATTTCCTACTTAAGGCATCGGCCACAACATTGGTTTTTCCTGAATGATAATGCAACTCAAAGTCATAATCTTCTATAAACTCCATCCACCCCCTCTGCCTCATATTCAAGTTGTTCTATGTAAACAGATATTTCAGAATCTTGTGATCAAAAAATACTTCAAACTTCTCACCAAACAAATAATGCCTCCAATTTTTCAAAGCAAAAATCATAGCTGCTAGTTTTGGGTCATGAGTGGGGTAGTTCCTCTTGTGTGTTTTCAAATAACGTGAGCCATATGCCACTACCTTCCCTTCTTGCATCAAGACGCTGTTAGGAATTGACCCTTCCTAACCAAGATCGATGAGACACAAAATAACAAACAAGAAAAAAATTAATGAATCAAACAAATCACACACACAAGAACACAAGGATTTTCGCGGTTCACCCCAAAATAGGGTTATGTCCACGGCTGCTGTGGTTTTCACTATGATAAAAAAAATACAACTCTCTCTTAACCTAAAAGAGGCACCCCCTCATCTATTTAGAAGCATAGAATTAGGGTTACATGGAAGCACATGAGAATTACGAAAGTATCCAAACCCCCCATTGAACCTAGTGTTTAAGTGAATAGCAGGGTTGAGTTAACAGTACTTATCAGGGTTCACCGACCCAACAATCTTCCACTTGGAACCTGATAACATAAGCTCTCCATCATATTCATTACATAGAGGAACGCTGCAATAACTCGATCTTCCTTCATCAATCTTGAAGGCCAACTGAAGTTGCATATAACTTCAGTTTATCAATGGTGAATGTCTTAGTCAACATATTTGCTGGATTCTTACTACTTTGGATCTTCTCAAGAGACAAGACTTAATCATCTACAAGTGAATGAATGAAATGGTATCGTAGCTGAATAAGTTTCGTCCTAAAATGAAAAGTCAGATTCTTTGCAAGATGAATAGCACTTTGACTGTCACTATGTAAAATACTTATCTCTTGCATCTTACCCAACTCTGGTAGGAAATTTTGTAACCAAGTCATCTCCTTCCCAGCTTCAGTAATAGCATACTCAACATCTGTTGTAGAAAGAGCCACAATCTTCTGTAACTGTGAAATCTAACTCACTACTGTACCACCCAATGTGTAAACATAATCAGTAGTACACTTTCTATTATTCATATCACCAGCCAAGTCTGCATCAACATAACCATGTAACCCGATACCGGTTTGTCTAAAACAAAGTGTCGTGTCTGTAGTACCACTCAAGTATCTATGGATCCACTTCATTGCCTCCCAATGTTGTTTGCCTAGATTACTCATGTACCTACTAACCACTCTCACTGCATGTGCAATGTCTGGTCTAGTACAAACCATAGAATACATTATGCTACCGATAGCTAAAGCATATGGAATATGTTCCATATAAGCCTGCTCTTCTTCGGTCTTCAAAGACTGCTCTTTGGTAAGTCTGAAGTGGCTGGCCAACGGAGTGCTCACTGGCTTTGCACCATTTATGCTAAACCTCTTGAGAACTTTCTTAACATACTCAGCCTGTGACGACTTCAAAGTACCATTTGCCTTGTCCTTGTGAATCCTCATACCAAGGATTTTGTTTGCAACTCCAAGATCCTTCATCTCAAATTGGTTGGACAAAAGTTTCTTCAATCTTCTTATCTCTTCAATGCTAGATCCTACGATAAGCATATCATCAACATATAAGAGCAAAATAATGTAACTTTTATCAAACTTCTTGAAATAACAACAATGATCTGCTTAACATCTTATAAAACTGCTGCTACACATTAACCCACCAAACTTCTTGTACCACTGCCTTGGGGCATGTTTCTAACCATACAAGCCTTTTCGAAATTTGCATACAAACTCCTCTTTGCCACGTGCCAAGAAACCTTGTGGTTGCTTCATATAAATTTCCTCCTTCAAATCACCATGGAGAAAAGCCATCTTTATATCCATCTGCTCAAGATGCAAATCTTCAGCAGCCACAATTCCTAGCACCAATCTGATAGTGGTCAACTTCACAATTGGAGAGAAAATTTCAGTGTAGTCAACCCTTTCTTTTTGCTGAAATCCCTTTACAACTAATCTGACCTTGTAATATTTACTCCCATCATGTTCTTGTTTAACCTTATAAACCCACTTGTTGTACAAAGCTTTCTTACCCACTGATAATTCAGCCAACTCCAATGTCTGGTTCGCCATGAGTGAATCCATTTCATCTTGCATAGCTGACTTCCACTTAATTGAATCATCAACTTGCAAAGCCTCACCATAACTTTCAAGTTCACCCCCATCAGATAACAACAAATAATATAAAAATAGAGACCAACACTATGTAGGTTTAGACTCTCTTTTTGACCGTCTCAACTTAGGAGTAGGAGTATGTGGCTCAGTTTGTGGAATAAGTTTTTCAGGATTATTTTGAATCTCACTATTCAAATCACTCTCACTAATCTCTTCTAACTCAACATGCTCATGACAAGTAACAGATTTAGATTCAAATTCACACGCAGACTTATCCCTATCTTAATACATTATTTTCTCATTAAATATGACATCTCTATTTCTGATTATTTTTCGATTTTTATCATCCTAAAACCAATAACCAAATTGATCAATGCCATACCCAATAAAAGTAAATTTAATAGATTTTGGATCAAGTTTACTTCTATTAGCAGAATCTATATGCACTTATGAAACACAGCCAAATACCTTCAAAAAAGAAAGATTTACCTCTTTACCGCTCCAAGCTTCTTCTAGTAACTCTCCATCCAGTGGAATAGATGGACCATGGTTAATCAGATATGCTGCAGTGTTAGCTGCATTTACCTGAAACATCTTTGGTAATCCGGCCTGTATCCTCATACTTCTAGCACGTTCATTCAGAGTTCTATTCATGTGTTTTGCAATACCATTCTGTTGAGGTGTCTTTTAAATAGTCTTCTCCATTCTAATTCCACTTTCTACACAATATTTCTTGAACTCATTGTCCTCATATTTTCCTCCATTATCTGATCTTAAGCACTTAATTTTTAGACCTGTTTCAATCACCACCAAGGCTTTCCACGTCTTAAAAGTTGTATAAACTTCAGATTTATATTTCAGAAAATAAACCCATACCTTTCTTGTTGAGTCATCGATAAAAGTAACATAGTATGATGATCCTCCAAGAGATGAAACTGGTGCAGGTCCCCACACATCTGTATGAACCAACTCCAATTTTTCTAACTTTGGTTTCCTATTATCCTTTGAAAAACTTACCCTCTTTTGTTTACCGAAGATGCAATCCTCACAAAAGTCAATGTCCACTAATTTCAAATCTGACAGTTTCCCCTTAGATGCAAGTACCTTCATCTCTTTTTGACTCATATGCCCAAGCCTTTGGTGCCATAGATTTGAGTCTTCCTTCTCACCAACAACTGCTACTGCATTCCTATTGTTCATAGTCATGTAAAGGGTGCCTTCTTTTTGACCATGAGCAACAACCATGGCTCCTTTGGTGATTTTCGACAAACCACCCATAAAGGTTACAACATGACCTTCATCATCAAGTTGTCCAACAGAAATCAAGTTTCTTTTCAAACCAGGCACATGTTTGACATTCTGTATCTTCCAAACAAATTTGTTTGGCAACCTGATTGTCACATCCCCTTTACCTACAATCTTCAAAGGTTCATCATCGGCCAGATAAATCTTCCCAAAATCACCACCAATGTAATTGTCTGTGATTTCCCTCTGTGAAGTAGAATGGAATGATGCCCCAAAATCTAAAATCTAAGATTCAAGAGGGCTGTTAATACTCAAGATCAAAGCATTGTAAATCTCCTCCGTTGCAGCACTAGCAGACTTCTGATTTTGATCACCTTTGTTCTTATTCAATGTCGGGCAACCTCCCTTTAGATGTCCCTTCTTTCCACAGTTCCAGCAACTCCGTCCCTCTCCAGTTCTTGACTTGCTTTTATGTTTGGATTTTGATCTGTTGCGGTTCGGGTTTTTTTTTTTTTTTTTTTTTCTGCTGATCTTCCTCTGGCTTCTGTATTCAGGGCAGAACCTGATGTTTCCTCTTATTCCCTCATGCAAATTTCTTCACTCAGAATTAAATCTCAAATATCATTGTAATTCAACTTTTCTTTTCCTAAAGAATTACTTACTGTCGTTATAGTACCATTCCAACTTCCTGGCAAACTAGATAGAAGAATCAAAGCCCTAACCTCATCATCAAATTCGATAGATACAGAACTCAATTATGTTGCCATAATATTGAATTCGTTCAGACGCTCACCTACTAAAGCACCTTCTATTATCCTTAGATTAAAAAATCTACGTATCAATTAAACTTTATTTGAGGCAGAGGGTTTTTTGTACATGTTTGAGAGTGCTGGCATGAGACCCACTGTAATTTTCTCATTCGCTATGTTAAAGGCAAGATTATGAGACAACGTTAGCCGAATAACACCTAGCGCTTGCTGATCAAGAAGAGTCCACTCATTATCCTTTATCTTTTCTGGTTTTATCCCTGAAAGGGGCTCATACAGTTTTTTCTGATACAGATAGTCTTCAATCTGCATCTTTCAAAAACCGAAGTCCATGCTTTTGAATTTATTGATTCTAACCTTTTCGTCTGTAGCCATCGATCCCACTCAAACCAATGCTCTGATACTAATTGTTAGGAACTGACCTTTCCTAACTAAGATTGGTGAGACACAAAATAACATATAAGAAAGAAATTAACGGATCAAACAAATCACACACACAAGAAACACAAGGATTTATGTAGTTCACCCTAGAATAGGGTTACGTCCACGGCTGCTACGATTTTCATTAAGATCAGAAAAATACAACTCTCTCTTAACCTAAAAGAGGTGCCTTCTCATCTATTTATAAGTATAGAATTAGGGTTACACAGAAGCACATGAGACTTACGAAAGTACCCAAACCCCCTATTAGACCCAGTGTTTGAGTGAATAGTAGGGTTGAGTGAACAATACTTATCAAGGTCCACCGACCCAACAAATGCAACCCAAATCTTCCCGTGGCGCATCATAATATACCAAATAGCCCAAATCCCTCTTCGAAATAATTAACACTGGTGTAGTGGTAAGTCTAACCTTAAGCTCTTTACATGATTTCTCACAAGTCTCACTCCACACAAATTTGATCCCCTTTCTCGTCAATCTAGTCAACAATGAGGCTAACATAGAGATATCCTTTACAAACCGATGGTAATACCCAGCTAACCCCAAGAAATTACGAATCTCAAAGGCATTCTTAGGTTGTTCCCAATCTTGTACTGTTTCTATCTTGGATGAATCTACAGTCACCCCTTTCTTGGATATCACATGGCCTAAGAACTTTACTTCTCTCAACCAGAATTCACACTTTCTGAATTTACCGTACAACTTGTGGGCTCTAAGCAACTCAAGCACAACTTGCAAGTGTTCCTCCTCGGAGGGTGAGTAAATCAAGATGTCATCAACAAAGACGACTACAAAGCGGTCTAAGAACTCACAGAAGATTCGGCTCATCAAATCCATAAACACATCTGGTGCATTGGTTAGCCCAAAAGGCATCACTAGGAATTCATAATGGCCATACCCCATACGAAATGCCGTCTTCTGGATATCTTCCTCTCTTACCCTCAACTGGTGATAACCTGACCTCAGATCTATCGTAGAAAAGCAGTAGGACCCTTTCAACTAGTCAAACAAATCATCTATACGTGGCATTGGATACTTGTTTTTAATAGTTACCCGGTTCAACTTCTTGTAATTTATACAAAGTCGCAATGTACCATCTTTCTTCTTGGCAAAGAGAGCTAGTGCTCTCCAAGGTGAAGTATTAGGGTGCATGAAACCCTTATCTAGCAATTCTTGGAGTTAAATCTTCAACTTACTTAACTCAGCGGGTGCAAATGTATACGGTGCCATAAAAATCGACGTCGTGCCAAGCACTAACTCAATAGAGAACTTGATCTCACGATAAGGGGGTAAACCAGTAAGACCCTCAGGGAAAACGTCGGGTATTTACAAACTACCCTTGGCAATTCGACTCAGACTTCGTCACACTCACTACCCAAGAAGGTTGCAAGAAGACCACCAAGCTCACTCCGACCACGCAGATCATACACTGGCTATAAAACTCGCTCGGCTCTGTCTCCCATGAAATAAAAACAGTCACCACTCAAGGCATATACAGTAACCCTCTGATGGTAACAATCTATGACAGTCGGATATGATGAAAACCAATCCATACCCAATATAGCATCAAAACTCGACATGCTAATCAACACGAATGCAAAAAGAAGCCGACGACCGGCAACCTCTATCTCACAACCCCGACACCCCTGTTCCAAAATAATCTCACTGCTAATAGATGACTCTACACTGAGTGGAGATGCTAACCCTATTCTAACCCTAATGCCGATGCAAATGCAGATGAGATGAATGAATGGGATGTAGCCGTATCAATTAACACATTGGCAATAAAATTTCATAACAAGAAAGTACCTCTCACAACTAAAGGTGCTGGCACTAAGTCTGGCATGGTAACAACATACACACACCATGGAAGTCTCTGCTTCACCTGCTCAATGCACTAACTTAGCCAAAGAGACTCCCTGATTGGCCCTCAAGGCCTGTGCTGACTGTGCAAGCTGGTGGCTCTGTGTCTGCCTCGAGCCAGACGCATCAGGTGTGCCACCGAACTGAGGCAAAACCTCTTCAAGTGCTCTGCCTAGCCACATTGATAACAAGTGAGCGACTGCCCTCTCCTTTGACTCTGGCTATGGGAATGAACCGCAGATGAAACAGATCGTTGCCCTCTTTCCCTTTGTGGGCAAGCTGGAGATTTATGGCCTAACTGGCCACACTTAAAGCAAGTGAATCTCTCTGACCATTTCTCCGAAAACCCAAACTCGGTACTGGAAAAGTGGACCTCGACTGTGCTCCTTAGGATTACTGTGGATTAAAACCCCTCTGCCTTTTATTGTCCCCTTGAACATCCTGACTCCTTTTGGAGCCTATCATCCGTTCTTCCTCTATTTGTATCACGGTCTCAAGATGAGCCGCTGACTCTACAAGTCGCTCGTAATCTCTAATCATTGACCTAGCTACCTTGAAAAGAAGCCCAGTCCTTAACCTTTTCTCGAACTCCACACAACGGCGTTCTTCTGTCACCACTAACTCTGGTGCAAATCTAAAGAGGTTAGTAAAGGCTGCCTCAAACTCGGCGACAGGCATGTTGAGCTAGTTGAGCTTTGAGAACTGCTCCCTCAACTGCTCCCTAACCATGGGAGGTAAGAACTTATCCTGGAAGGCGTTGACAAAAGCCTCCCAAGTCACTCCAATGCGCCCACGCGTATGCTTCCACCATTGACCCGCATCTCCCTTCAGCTAGAAGGATCCCAAGGTCACTCTTAGTCCGTCATCTTCGATGACAAGCATCCCAAATGTCTTTACTATCTGCTCTAGCCATTCATCCGCCTTCAGTGGCTCCTTAGGATCACCCAAAACTTGTCTGAATTAGATTGGAAGAACTCCCTCTTTAAGAACGACGGCCCTGCTTAAGTAACTTGGGCCTGGACTTGATTCTCATCTCTAAGAATGTCCATGGATTCCTGCAAAGCTCCGATCATTTCGCGGGCCAAGGTGCCCATGGCTTGCTGACTAACTGGTTCGGCCACATTGGTCTGACCAACCCCTTCTTCTTGCGCCAGAATCTCATCCGATAAAGGCACCTCATGCCTCCTAGGCCTACCACGCCTACCACTACCACGTCTATGTCCTGACATCCTAATGAAGGTAATAAAAGAGATTAGCACATTTACAAATGTGTCGAAGCTAACTCACTCGCGTCCTAATGCGATGGAAAATAGTAATTCACTCCATATAAGCACGTAGTCATATAAACACATACGAATTTCCTTCCTAGATAATGATTATCCTGCCGTATAGCCAGAGTTTTGATTAGAAACAACAGTGATCAAGTGCTTTAATAGGACTTCTAGAAGCCCGTAGGCCAAATTAATATCTTAGAAACTAAATCTCATACCCATATAACCACATAAGCATGTTATCACTTAAGCATTCCAAACATACAAATATCTCTATCAAGCGAGATAAACCCATTGTGCTAATAACTACTTTCCGTGTACCCAAAGTATTCAAACCCGGTACACTCTAATACTAATTTGTAACGCTCTGAAATAAACATAATATACCTATCTCATAGCAACCAATAAATAGCAACATAAATGAATTAATAAGCTTTCATTAATTAGAGTTTGATATACAAAAGGTGAAACATGCGATAGACATTCATAAACAGTACATCCTGAATCTATAGCGTATGTTACAAGATTGTGAAAAGAAATGAAAGCTAAACAAATTCATATGCCCTAAAGGCTTACATCTTTCCAAGTCAATGCTTGAGTACATCAAAAGTGAGTCTTAAGCTCAATACAGATAAAGCCCTAGGTTTGTACAAAATTAAATACAAAATAACAATACTGAGCCTTCAGCTCCACAGTCCTCCCAAGCTAAGTCCTTGGTGAAGGCATATCACCAGCACCTAAAAATGGTTTTTCCTATATAGGGTGAGCCAAAGCCCAGTAGAAACACTACAATACAATGTATAAATCTTAACAAAACCATAAGATTTTATGCATATGCAATGCTAGTACGAAAACATTTATAACCTTTTTCAAAAGTCGTGCTATGCTAGGTTTATATCACAATTCTCAAAATCATGCCCTTTACAATAGAAAGTAGGGGGAAATCTCAAACCAGTACAACCTTTTACGGATATTTCGTTCACGGGAAACCATCAAATGGCACCCATGTAAACGTAGCCTATACAAGTGCTACTATTGCCATTTTACAGAATTTTCACTCTAGACACATAGACTAACTTGATTTGGTGATATACACCTCTTTCCCCACGTTCACCCCTTTTTTCTAAAAATCATATACATTTTTAATGTATTAAATGAGAAACATTATTCAATGCATATGGATGAGAAATTAGTTTTAATTTACCTAATTCTCATACAATTTCTACAATACTAATAGTTATCCTCCATCGATAGCCCAAAACAGATATCTTTAAACAGATAAATAAATTTCATTAAAGATACATTTTTCCAAGATCTCAAGGTGGGAGTGATAGTACATATCCAACTCTGCCATCATTATCAACATTACTTCAATTTCATAATTCTCAACATCAATTCTATTTTCTCTTTACAATCTCAAATATCCACATTTTAGGGCAAAATCCCTTGCTCTTTGAAAATCAATTTCAAAGTAGGAAATACCTCATTTCAACATATATCAACTCTAATTTCATACCCACAAGCTTTTCCAAGAAATCATTTGAAAACCCCTCATTTTCATTTTGATTTCAAACCCTAGGTTTTACCAAACCCCCTCTCCCCCCAAAACCACTATAATATTTTGAAATAGCAAATAACTAAGGTAAAACTCATAAAGAGTGTGAAGAATCCCTACCTCAAGCTTAAAAGATGATTGAGAGAGTGAGGAAACTTTAACAATGTCGAAACCCAACTTTGTTCGGATGAAAATGAAGCTCTAAGTGAGCTTTAGCTTCTTCTCAAAGGAAATACGGTAGAGAAATCAATGGATCTAAATGTTTTAGATGGGAGAAGGTGAGTTTTAGAGAGAGAGAGAGAGTGTAGATCTAGGGTTTTTAAAAAGTTTAGAGAGAGACGAAAAAGTGATGTAAAAAGCGACTTTTACGGACTGATATGCGCGCAGACCGCTCGAGCGCAAGATGTGACTGCTCAAGCGCAAAAAGTTATCGTTCGAGCGTGAAATACAAACCCCCAGTAGTTTTTTAGATAGAAAGCCAACGCTCAAGCGCAATAAGGGCCGCTCGAGTGCAAGAAGTTTCGCTCGAGCGAAGAATACCAATTCCTAGTAGTTTTGTAGACCTGCAAAAGTACTGAGAGTTCACAAAGATCGCTTGAGCGTAAGAAGTGACGCTCAAGCATAGAAGCAAAATTCTAGGCAACAAGGTTGTTGAAAAACGAGGTACCAACCTGTTCCAAAAGCAACCAATACAACCCAAAAGCCAATCTCAAAGGGGTATAAGGGAAATAAGACATAAATGATTATACAAGGCAATGAACTTGGATCCATAACATCAAATGGTTCGAGTCCAAAATAGAATCGCTATACTCTCTCATTCATAATGTAAAAACCCATCAATGATTTCATAGAAGATGCTTCCATAGGCGATAGAGGTACATGGCTGACCTTGGCTTAAGGCGAACAAGGTAGCATCTTGGGCTCTTAAATTTCCTCAAATTTTAAGCGTGTAAAATAATTTTAACTCTTATGGTGTTAGTAGGTTTACAAATGAGCAATGTTAGAGACCCATAATGAAGCGGTAAGAGAGTTGGGCTCTATATCATTGGATTTGTAATAAATCAAAAATTGACACATGATGTCACACTACTGTTGATACAATTGTGGGTATTTTTGGAAATCTCAAATATTTTCCTTTAAGAATAAAGGTCCAAACCAACTACCAAAAGTCTTTGGAGCATCTTCTACTCTTCATTACTTTTTTTTTTTTTTCAGAGTGGCTGCGGCGTGTTGAGGCACTTCTTCGCCCATGCTACTCTCTGCCGCCTAAGCGCTCCAGAGATTCGTGCTAAACAGCTTTTTGCATCATCAGCGGTGCTAGCGTAGGTTTTTTTTTCCTTCTGCCTAGCTCCCCGGCCTTATCAATTAGAAACTAAATCATAAACTTAGTTTTTCATCACACGAAACTCAACTCTTTCGAAACCGGTATTTTCAAAAGGATTGGCACTTTCCATACTTCATGGATGCAGCATCAACAAATTCACTCATGATCAAGTTACAACCTAAGATCTATGACCATATTATGTTATCTATTTGTATTTTGTTCATTCCATTAGTATGCTCCTAGGTACCTGTAATTATGATTTGATTTTAAATTTTAGTAAAAATCTGATTTGATATGAACTAGTCGAACTCTCTTTTCAAATTTTCATCAAAACCTTTCTAACAATTTTTTTCAAATCCCAAATTTCCCTTTTCATCAAATTTGATGAAAAAGGTAATCTCCAATACTTTAATGAATTCAAAAAAATAATGTTCATCAAATTTTATGTTTTTAAATTTTGATCAAATTCAAATTTAATGAATTCTCATTTTGATATTAAAAATAAATAAATAAATAAAACCTTCTTTCTTAAAAACTAAATAAAAAATATATTTATAAATTTCATTCATTTTAAGTATAAATCGAATTACACTACCTTTGAATGTATTTAGCATGGATGGAGATGATGAGTTCTAAAGAAATGGGGTTTGCTTGATTCTCTATTGAGATACTGTTGTGTAAACCTCTTTTTATTTATTATTTATTTATTTGTAAATGCGTTCTATCTAGAAGATTATCCAGCCTTTTTTATTTTTTATTTTTTTTTATTCTCTCTCTCTCTCTCTCCTTTTTTTTTTTTTTTTTTTTTGGTATTTGACTGATAGTTCGGAGATTTTTCTTCTTTGTAAGTTTTCTATCTAGAAGTTTCTGTACCAGTACTCTATCTATTTGTAAATCTGGTTCACACCTTTGCTTTGAATAATTTTAGGTTCTAACGCAGAATATGACTTTCAATTTATAGATTAAGATTTGAATTTGATTATTTATGCACATATGTGAATTGAGGGATTTATGCACATATTTGAAGATTTCCTCAATCAAATTAGTTTTTGACGGCTGTTTGTTTCAATTTGTACAAGTTGATTATAGTTTATTTTAATTTTAAAGTCTGTGTTAGATTGATTGATAAGTTTCTGTTCATAGATTATTGGATAAAAATAACTTAAATAGCCTAAAAAAAATTAATTATATAAAAGTTAAGGGGGGAATATTTTTAACACACTTGTGTATTTGGTAGAGGTGGGATCAGATTCACACGTCCTTGATCTTTTATAATGATCCCAATGAGTCAATTAAATCATAACTAAAAATCATAATTAAAACTAGGGAAAGTTACCAATAAATCCTAAATGGTGAAATTGTTCTCCATTTAGTCCTAACTTTTTTTCTTTTGATCTATTTGGTCTTTTCTATTGGCGGATGACGTAAATACCACTACATATTTTTCTGAACACTTGAACATGTGATGGTGTGGTGTGGGACAACCTCATGTTTGTGTGTTTCCGAAATTTGTGTTTGGCACGTGTCACATTGAGGGTGATCGGTGGATGCCACACATCAACAAAGTGCACTAAGACTCTTTATACTTTTTGCCTTGGAATAATGTATGTCACGCGACACACAATTGTATTACAACCACTGCAAATTGTGCCACACATCAACAAAGTACACTAAGGCTCTTTATGAAGGTGATCGGTAGGTGCCACACATCAAAGTGATTGGTGGGTACCACACATCAACAAAGTACACTGAGGCTCTTTATGTTTTTTACCTTTGAATGATGTATGTCACGTGACACACACAAGGAAGGGTATAATTGACCACTCAATGTTACCAAACAAAGGAAATAGGATCAACTGATAAGATATTCCCTCACTAATAGGACTAATCAGAACAATATAAATAACCTTAGGACCAATCCGTAAAACTGTTTGTGAGATAGGATTTATTGGTAAATATAATTATAATTAAAATAATAATAAAATATTATAATTAAATTGAAATATAATTAAAAATCTCTTTAATTATAATTAAAATAATAATAAAATATTATAATTAAATTAAATAAATTATAATTAAATATAAAAATAATTATAACTGAGATATATAATACATACTTTTTTAAAAATATTTTTTATGTGTATTATAAAAATTCACAACAAGAATATGCACCGAACATAGTTTTGTCTTTTATGTTTCTAAAATTATTAGTAGGGACGAACACAGTATTAAACTAAAATTATTAGTAGGGACGAGCACAGTATTAAACTAAATCCATATTCCATATGAGAATGACTTTGACTTTGACCACAAAGACTCAGGGAACCAGGTGGCCATGGCACGCACCAGATGTTTGATAATTTAACCCACTAAAGAGAAGGCCAAGAATTAGTGAAGTAGAAAGGCAACATTATGGGTGATTATTGGATATTTTTTTATTTTTTTGAGTACAGTCACGTAATATTTTATAATATTATAATTAATAAAAAAATATGAGATATTATAATTTTGTATGAGTGATTGAGAAATATGAAAATATATAGTTAAGATGATTAGTGAAATAATATAAACGCGAGATATTTCAAGACTACTTGATAATTTTTCACATTTTATGAGAGCCACCCAATCTAATAACAGATTGATAATCTCTGTTCGTAGACCAAATCAGAGATTAATAACCACATAATTAATCATATAATAAAACAATCATTAAATGACTATTTCACTTAGATTGCTTTCAACTGCATCTTCTGTCACTACGCGAGTGTTTTGTATTGACTATTACCGGACCGGTCCTAAAGATGAGATTATCGCCTTGAATTCCAAAGTGCCCAATCCAAATTAAAAAGTTGATTGAAGTAGTTAATTATTAAAAATAATGAATGATTATTTTTTAAATGTATGAATTATTTGTTAACTATATCAGTTATTATTGTGAACGAAGTTTTATGAAGTTAAAGTTGATCAAATCTTACATTTAGTCAATCAAATCACAAAAAATTGAACGAATTAATTATATTATCTACTAAAAAGAATATGGCAATTAAGTTATAATATGCAAGTATAATTTGTAATTTTACATTTAAAAATACAAGAAGAATAATATTTATGTGATATTTTATTGTAATATGTTTATTTTTTATTTGGTATTATAAATTTAAATTTTGTTTGATATATATATTGATTTTCTAAATTATAAAGCAAGAAGAACATATTTTTAACTTTTTGAATCATGGTAATGATCTTTTCATATATACTACCTAAGTAAATTTTAACATATAATTTTTAATAATTACATATGTAACAAGACTTTGTGTGAATACTAACAAATTAAAAAAATAAATAAAAATGCAGGTACTTACGATTTTGCCCATAAACTCTTTTTGTTATCGTTATGTATAAAGAATCTTATTTTGAGAATTCGCCTGGGACTCCCAAAGAACTCAAGATCGCATTCGGATACAACACAATTGCAAATAATATTTTTTTTAATACTAAATTTGTGTCAATTTTTTTTTTTTTTGATAGGAGAATAATTACAATCATTGATAAATATTTACATAATTGAACAGACCACTAGGGGTGAGCATGGTCCGGATAGAATCGGACTGGGGTAAAACCATGACCAATCCGTTATCAACGGTTCTTGAAAAATTGGAACCGATCCAATCCGTTTAAATTATGGAGCCAATTCGAACCAATCCATTTAAATACGGATTGGATCAGTTTAGGACCACGGATTCACATAATTAAATAACAAAAAAATATACATAACACTTTAATTTCATAAAAATATAAACATAGCGTTATATTAATTCCACAATAGCAACATGTTTTTTTATAATAGTGATATATTGTTCTAGAATTTAAACGACCATAAGAAAACTGGTTTTACCATAAGAATTTAGACCATTATAAATTAAAACTAAAAGCTAACAAACAAAAGTAATAAAAGAAGATATTATACGGGTTTAGGTTTGAGTTAGATTTTATATAGAATAAGAGAAGATATTATGGGAGAGGATGTATAATAAAAATATAGATTATTTGTATACGGTCCGGATTGGTTCCAATCCAGAACCGTGGGGTTCAATCCGGAACCGAACCATGGATTCAAAAAACCAATCCAAACCTATCGGATTGGACTGGACTGGATCGGATTACGGATTTCACGGATTCCTTGCTCAGCCCTACACTAACCCACAATAATTAAAAAGTCTAACAACTAATAACTGAAAACCTACCTAGCCCAACACAACTAACTCACCAAGCTCAAACCCAACAACTACATACAATTAACCCCCATAAAGGGGATAAAAAAAAAAAAAAACCATAACACTATGAAACTTCTCTCTATAGGAGTTGAATCCGATACCTCACAAGGCAAACGGGTGATACATAACCACTAGATTAAATATCCGAATTTGTATCAATTTTAATGTTGTCAGATATAGTTTTTGTTTTCTCATTGGATAGTGTGGAGACATAATTTGAGTTGTCCACGTGCCCTAGGTGGTTAGCCGAAATACCACATGGGAGATTCCTGATTCACCAAGGTATGGTTAAACCATATCTGAATTCGAGATGTTTAAATATGGGATTAGAGTCCTAGATGATGACAGAGTCTCTATTTGGGTAAGGTTGGACTCCTGAAATAGTTGATCTTAATCCAAATAGGAGGAGTCTTGGAAAAGTGGTATCTTTGTAAATGATAGAATCCTATAAAGTGATACTTCTAGAAGACGAGGGCACTGTTGACTATAAAATTAAGGCACTCTCGTGGGTCTAAAGTATGTTTTTACTTATGCACTGTTACTTGAGTTGCTATCTTTGTGAGATAAGTTGACTGATTTGATATCGGAATGCTCTTGGGTGGACGAGCTACCGTGGTATTTCTTACTCTCTTGTGTGCAGGTGTTGGCTTAATCTATTCTGCTATGTGCTTTCCAGCTAAGTTTCCTAGATCTCTGCAGAGAGGTCTGTTTGGTTGTGAAGTCAAAAATTAACACCTACAATTTGGCGCCGTCTGTGAGAACTTAGTAGGAATAGATGGCCAACATCCAGCAATGAGGACAAGAAGGATCATCTTGATTCTTGATTCTTGGTTCTTTGTTTTTGACGAGTGGACATTTGAGTCCTTATTTCACGAAGTCGACGAGTTATGATCTCGATTGGAGGAGTATCTCTAGCATGTTGTTTAACAGACATTGGAAAATTGGACGATATAGGTTCCATTACCTCATGTTGTCGAGGTAATAAAACCTAGGGGGCATTTGTGGAGACATAATTTTGAGTTGTTCATGTGACCTAGGTGGTTAGCCGAAGTGCCACATGGGTGATTCTAATTGGCCGAGGTGTGGTTAAACCACATCTGAATCCGAGATATTTGAATGAGGGACTACAGTCCTAGATGATGATAGGCTCTCTGTTTGGATAAGGTTGAACTTTTGAAAGAGTTGATCTTAATTCAAATAGGAGTCTTGGATAAGTGATATCCTTGTAAAGGATAGAATCCTATAAAGTGATACTTCTAGGGTATGAGGGCACTCTTGACTATAAAAGTAAGACATTCCTGTGAGTCTAAGATATGCTTTTACTTGTGTACTGTTATTTGAGTTGATATCTTTGTGATAAGTTAACTGACTTAATCATCGGAATGCTCTCGTTGGTATTTCTTACTCTCTTGTGCTCATGTATTAGCTTAATCTATTTTGCTATACGCTCTCCAGTTAAGTTCTCTAGATCTCTGTAGAGAGGTCTGTTTGGTTGTGAGCTCAGAAATCAACACCCACACCTAGCATACGGTCGCAAAAAATTTTGCGATTAGTTTTTTGACCGCCATTACACCTTAAATGTATTTTTTTTAAGCCCAATTGTTTGCATTAGCATCTTCAATGTCAGAAACATGAATAATTTTTTATATGCAGATAGGATATATGTCATGTGATACCTTCTATGATTGTGATTAGTTTTGACAATAACGTGTACTACATTTATATTGGGTGTTTGGAGAACAATAAGGAGTATATACATTTATAATTGATGGAAGATAATGTTATATGATACCCTATTGACATACAAAAATTTCTACAGAAACAATCATGATGTTTGGTTCCATTTTTTTGAATTATTTTTCCAAAAAGTGATTTGAAAACTCTATTTTGAAAAAGGATCTTTGTTTGGCTTCAAAAAAATGCATTATTGCAAATTCAAGTTTCCCTCCAATATAAGGAAAGAAACAATTTGAAAAAAAAATATTTTGTCACATCAATAAATACTTCCATGTTAGTTTTTTTAAAAACTTTATCCGGTTTTCAAAATAACCAAACAAAACTCTAAAATTTTCAAAAAAATAAATTTAAAAAACAAAAATCAAACATAATGAATAATTTTTGCGTTCAGTATTTTTGTAACGACTCGCTATTTTGCGGTTACGAACAATATTTTTCTACCACCATTGATCCCACCAGCAAAAAAACGTATTATTTACATCGGAAAAAGAGAAAATGTTGAAATGTTGAAAGTAAGTAGTCCTTTCTTCTAGTAGTGTTTGTGATTGATTCTGTATTCTTGGATTTATTGATAAAAAACTAGTGGATGGCTTGCAAAGATGACTCCCATTGAGGACGTTTGGTTGTGACTCACAATAATGGTTCTCACCTTAGAAATGGATTTTTTTGTGTTGTCAGAAAGGAACCTCCAAGAAAATTGTGTCCATTGCTTATGGAATTCCTCGACAATTGATTAATGCACTGAAAGTGTTGCTACTTTAGGAATCAGAGAAAAGTAAATTTTGTAATTGGAAAAATTACACTATGTCGCTTTTGGGTCATTTTCTTATTTTAATTTTTTTAATTTATTTTTTATTATTTTGATCTTTTATATTTTATTTTTTAAAAATTTACTGTAAAATGAATTTTTATTAAAAATAGACAGAAAATAACACATTAACAATTACGTGATGTATAAATATTTTATTATGTATGACTCACATCTTTAAAATAAACTTAAATTCTAATATAATAATATAATTTTTTATATTATATGATAATTATTATGACATTTTATGTCTAATTTTAAATAAAAATTAATTTTAAAAGTAAATTAAAAAAATTTAAAATATAAATAGTCAAAATAAAAATAAACAAATTTTAAGAAGTAAAATAAAATAAATAATCAAATATAAAAAGGACAAAATGTAATTTACCTTTCGTAATTTCTTGAAAAGTATTCAAATTGACTCGTTAAACACTTAAAACACCTGATGTCATTTAACGACTACAACAATGATGTAATTGACAAAGATGGCAATCTAACACAAGCAATAAGTCTACTTGCACATAGAAGAAAATTGCACATAAAAATCAATTGTAATTGGTTCACTTCATTTTTTTCTTTTTCTTTTTCTTTTTTTGGAATCCAGCTCCTCTTAGTTCGCAGTAGATTGGACCATTTAGTCTAGATCTTGAGGTTTGTTATAAGTCTTGTTTTGGTAATTTATTCCCATTATTTTTGAGTCTTGATATATTAATCATTTATAAAAAATTTAGATTGATCTAAAATGTAATTGTGAAAGGTGAAAATTTCTCTACAAGAAAAGCGAGATGGCGTGTCCATTTCTTCACTTTGTCAAGATAAATCAAAACGTTAGTAATAACCTTCGATCAGGATAGGTCGGGAGGACTCTCCGATGGTCAAGTCATTTAACTGTTTGGCCATAATAATCTGTATGTAAAAGAGAATTATTGGGTTACCTCTGGTCTGTCCTCTATGCTTCTCTTGCTTGGCCTTTTATAATTACCTAACTTGAATCTCATTCGTTGGATCATTGTCCGATTCGAGGATTCTACCTTTACCTAACCCTATTCGAGCAAGTGGCCAGGTTGCTTTTATCCTTTATCGTTGGATTATCATCTTAGAGACGGCTCATATTATGTTAGATGCTAGTAGCCAATTTGCCACACGTTGTATCATTCGGATCAAGTTGATTGGACGATCTTGTTGGCTATTAGGCTTGACCTATGTTCATGTATTTTCTATCAAGTGTTTCTGCCGTTAGATGAAGCTTAATCCAACGTCCTTCTTTCATTTTGTAGATTTCTCTTCTAGAAAGATATCTTTATGCTTGATTGCCCTTCATGCTTTCAAGCACACACCAGCTTTCTGCCAGTTGTTCCTAATGGGCTCCTAAAAAGCTCATATGAGCCTTTCCTTTCTTCTGGGTTGATGTTTAATTGATTAGTGCCTGAGCTATTATTTTATCCATCCACGGTAATCATATACTTTTATCATATATCTACAAAAAAAAAAAAAAAAAAAAAAAAATGAACGATAAATATGACTTTTAAAATAAATTGTTCTTTATTTTAACAATAAAATATTAAAATGATATGATACAATTGTTAATATTTTTATTCATTTATAATCTATACACTAGGACATAAAATAACAAAGTGAAAAGATTATTATGAGCTCCACAGCACTTGAGACAAGTTAGATTCTTTTTTGTGAATTATTGCATTCGCAAATGCACACCGCACTCAAAAGTAGCAATAGCAAATCTTGAATAATGATGTTCTATTTATGGAAAATTAAATAATATCAAATACATGGAGAATTAAAAATGAAATGAAATAAGGATGGAAAGGTAAAAATAACTGCAAAAAAAAAAAAAATATATGTGGTGATTTTTACTCTTTTGCCTCTTAACCTCTCTCATCTCTTCATTTTCCTTGCCTTAACAGCCTTTCCTGTTGGCCACCCCTCCTCATCCTCCTCAGTCACAAACCACCCCTTTGTCACTCAACATTGCCACTACCAACTCCACCCTTAACTCCCTCCTCCATGCCAATTGTCCAATGCAAGGAAGATTGCGACAAGAGTAAAGAGAAAAAGAAAGAGAGAAGAGGGCATTTTTCTGATTTTATAGGGCCTGGATAAATAATTATTTCTAATAACATCTTCAGTTGTTGAAAATAGATTTAAACAGAGACCTGAGGATAAGATTCAATATCTTAAGTTCAAGTTTCTCAAAAGATCACTGGAGGTTTGTCTAGGTGTTAACTTTAGATTCCCGGCTGTCTTGATATGAGGTAACTCGGGGCCAATTAGGCTAAACTAGGCAGTTGATAGCTTGGATTATCGAAATAATAAAAAATAAAAAATAGACAAATAACAAAAAACAAAGAGTAGATTGAAAAACATAGCCAAACCCGACAACTTTGTTTAGACTTCCAAAGTCGTGCAGTATTGTTCAAGTTGTTTTCGGATAAATTGATTACCTCCATCTTTCAAAGCTTGAATGGGCCGATGAGTTGCCCCACTCAAGTGACTTTTGTAGAGGTAAAACGGTGTTGTTAAATTCTTCAGTAGAAACAAGTTACTTGGATTGGTACAGTCAAGTTCTTGTTTGTCAAGTCAGATTCTTGGAGCTCTCTTAAATTCTAGATTGTTTTTGGGATTTCTCAATCTTTGATGAAGAGTTGAAGAGTGATCTTAAGAGTATTTTTTGGACAGTTGAGATTTAATTCTATAAAAGTTAAGGGTGAAATAATTATTTCACCTTCTAACTTATAAACCTTAACCCGAGCACTTTAAGATCACTTCGAGAAAAATTACTCTAAAAAAGATTCTGACTATTTTTAGGTGGTCCATAGCTAGCAAAGTTGAGGTTTGGAGTAGTGATGGTGGAGAGAAGGTTGTATTGGTGTGGCAAAGGCAGATGTTTCGAAACTTCCGATAGTTCGGTTTTATATTCTGAAAAGCTTTGTCAATGGTATAAGTGAGAAAAAAAACTTGCGGTGCCAACTACCAGCTAAGTTTAAAAAACGTATCAAGAAAAATAATATGCAATTAAAATTTATTTTAAGTGTGGATCTGACAATGTAACAATTGAATTTACATCATGAGTTTGGATTTCCTATAGTTCATTCTCTGTAATGCACACAATAAATGACATTGTTGTGTATTTTTTTTTTCTTTTTTTTCCGGTCTCATGAAACCCACGACGACTATGGCATCCTCTCCAAGCTTCCAAGCTTCCTCTGCCAACGTCAATCTTTGCAACACCACCTCTCTCCCAAGCATCAATAACTTTCTCTTCAACAAATCCCCCAATTGTTGTTTCCATGGTTGGCTCTCTTTGATTTATTGTCCGCTGTTGAGCCATTGTTCAGGCCCAAAAGTTCCCTTCTGTTCTTCCTGCATCTGATCCCAGACAGTGACTGCAATAAACAGACACAACCTAGATCACACAAGCAAAATCAAATTTAAACCCAGAACCCCAAAACACTAATCAAAACACAACCATTGAAATAATCAGGAAGAGCATATATGGCATAAAAGATCTATGCTTTTGTTCCCAAGTTTTCACACCCCAATTTGTTTCCTTCTCTCCCTATATACTTAATTCTAGTTGTCCAATTTTTGAGATGGGTTTGTGATGTAGAACAAGTAGATGATGAACTCTTTGAACAATTGGATCAACAAAGGGTAAGGAAGAGTCAAATTGAGGATAATAGTGACACTTTTGTAACGAATTTGGAATTATCTCAAATTTGGTATTCTAATTGGAAATAGCTTTTAAATCAAAGTCATCACCACTTTGGGGATAATGTATGGTGGATTTTAGCCAAATTCCTTCACATAAGCTCTCAAATTAGTGATTTTTCTGTTTTAGGAAAGCTTCGTTTTAGGAATAACTTTATTTTGAGAAGTCCATTTTTAGCGCCGTCTATTTTGGTGCGTTTCTATTGTTTCTTGGTATTTAGATTTGGGTTTAACTCAATTTTCTTTTATTTTTGGAAATTTTCTATTTATTTTTGTGTCTAACAAGGAATTAACCTAATTCCTTGTTTTCTTGTCTAGTTAGGGCTTCGTTCATTTTATATAAGGATATATGATTTAGGGCAAATCAACTTCTATTTAATATAATTCAAATTCTCTTTGAGAATCCTTTGTTTTTTGTGGATTCAAGGTGTTCTTCGTTTGCTAGAGTGATATCTAACCTTGTGTGATATATTATGATGTGTCAGATTGTGTGTATTGTGTAGATTGTTGCAAAACAATATCTCCGGTGAAATTTTGCTGGATCTCGGCTCTCTTCTGAACCTTCAGACCTTGGATCTATTCAATAATCGGTTCTCTGGTTACGTCGCGCATCGCCTCCAGCAACAGTCGCCACCTACTCATCCACCCTCCTTTCCCTTTTCTCTCTCGATCTCGTCGGTCTTCACGGCAGAGTGATCGCCAAAGCTGGTGGGTTGGGGGTAGGGTGGAGAGAGGAGGTGGCTTTGGCAGGGTTCAAGGTAGGGTGGGTGGTTGTCAGAGGAAGCTACTTGGTCTTAAATAATAAACAAAACGATGTCATTTTGATGTAGTACAAAATGTATTATACAGTGTGCCCTATAGAGAATCTAAATTCTTAGATCATACAATGATTTTTATTAATCAACTTTTTTATCTAAATTCTTGGTCCCTATCATTATTCAACGTGGCAAATTTTATTTCTTTTTGTGTGTTCCTTTTTCTTTGGACTGCGGAATCAATAATGTTTTAATGCTTTCATTCATTGTTTTTTTTTTTTTTACTATGTTTTTGTTTATGATCTCAATTTATTGATAATAGAAAAAAAAAAGAAAAAAAAAATGGTGGGATTCATTAAACTATTATAATGCCCAAACAGAACACAATATATAGAATATTATTATAAAAGGATTAAACATCCCTTAAGTTTAAAATTTTTGAATAAATTATTTAGGTCTATGGGTTTATTATGAATCCCATTTCAATGATTTAAATTATTCATTTTATAGGATCCTTTGCATACATTATCCATAAAAAAGATTAGATCAATCCGATAATTGTAACATTTTTATTTTATCGCATGGAAAAATAGATGCTAAACATGTATTTAAAAATAGACCGTCATAAAAAATAAAAAAAAGTCCTAATTTTTTTACATTTACAATTATGAGAATTTTTGTTTTATTTTATTATTTTAGGATTTATAATAAATTAAAGTTATAGTGATAAAAACTTAGAGAAAAAATCACATTTGAAGACATTGAACACTTAGGAATGAAGTATTGTAGTTACTGAAAGTGCCTTTTTATTGTATTTTTATCAATGACATTGAACACTTAGGAACGAATATCCTTTTAGTGACATTTTCATAATTTTATTGTTAAAAGTCTCTTTATTTGACTTTTCGAGATGGGCTTATAGTGACAACATGAAATAATCTCTTAATAATTTTTTGTAATAAAATTTGTACTTTTAGGGAGTTTGATCCCTAAAATTCATAAATTTTGTAGTATCCCAACATTTTTCTCACAAGCACCTAAATACTGCTTGCATATACATCACTAGGGCATGGCTTTGAGACTCGTTTGAAAGTAGTGTTCTTAAAAAATTAAGGGGACTGTGTACATTCTAATAGATGGACTTATTATCTAATAAATCTTGTGATAATTAGCGACATTTTTATAAAAAAAAAAAGTCTAATTATCAGTTTTTATAGATAATTTTAAAAATCCGTCATAAAAAAACGTTGTTAATTGTTAATTTTTAGGAAAAATTACCAATAGGTCCTACTTGTAAGACTTGTTACTCATTAAGCCCTATTTTATCAGTCTCTTATTTTTATGAATAAATTTATAGTGATAAATTTATCAGTCTCTTATTTTTATAGTGATAAATTTATCAGTTAGGACCTGTAAGTAAATAAGTCCAGTTAATAAAACTGATTGGTAAGTACTCCTAATTTTTAGCGACATCTTTAGAAAAACATCACATAAAATGTCTCTAATTATTAGTTTTTAGTGACATTTAGAAAAACATTGTTAATTGTTGATTTTTAGCGACATATCGAAAAAAGTCACAAAAAGTGTCATTCATTGTCAATTTGAAGCAATGATTTTGATATAATCAACTTTCTGCGATGAATTGATTGGATTTAATAGAAATTAAGTCCAACTATTAACATCTATTGATAATTTATCCAAAAATGAAAAACAAAGCGCATGTACCAAACTTATTTTTGTCTTATGCTTTTAGACCCACTGTGAGACTACCTGGGTAAAAACTCAGCTCTGATTGCATGATACTTAACTGACTTGGACTAAATCAAAAGACCTGGGAGAAGAAAGTGCCATCTATGGGCACCCACCACACCACATGTTTGACTATGAAGCACAAATATTCTAAAAAATATATGGTAGGAGTATTAGATATATATCCGATATATATATGCATTTGATATGACAAGATATGTATTGAATATGGTAAATAAGTATTCAATTTTATTTTATTTTTGTAAATTTCGAATATGGGAGGGATATACGAAAAATACTTGAAAGATACGGCAAGATACATGAGGGATATGCCAAATAAGTATCCAATTTTTTTTTTCATTTTTAATTTTTTATATTTTAATATGCCAACACTACAACATATAAGACTTTTGGCGACCAATTATTTTGGTCCCTAAAACTATTATTTTGGTCTCTAAATAGTTTTTGTGACAAAATTAATTCTGTCACTAAAACAGTTACTAAAAGTGCGTCTAGGAAAGTCTTTAGCGGCAAATTTTTGAAAATGTCGCTAAAAATGACAATTAGCGACCAATTTTATATTGTCACAAAATGTTTAATTTTGCAAGACTAAACATTTGGTTGCTAATACTTCGTCATAAAATGTCTCAATTTGGTCGCAAAAAACAAAATAATGACATTTTTAACGACAATGATATTTGGTCTCTAAAAGACATATAACTTTCTCTACTACACATTTTCGTCACTAAAAATCAAAATTAAAATTTTGTAATCATTTAATCTCATAGCTTAAAATGCATAAAATTAAATGTCACCCAATCATATTAAAAAAAATTTGACATTCACATATCAAATGCACTCTATTCCCAAACCATAATGAGTATATAGAAAGTAAAATTTTACAAAAATTAAAACTGAAAATTTCCAAATTCAAATCAAAGTAGTAACAGTTTAAATGAAGAATAGCAATAGTTTCTTCAAAGAGAATCTCTAAGGCTTTATATCAGACAGCCTTGGCACAAGAGGCTTCAAGCTGTACTTAGGTGTGACACCCTTTGGACATCCCTGCAACCCAATGTTCAAAAAGAAAAATCAAATAATAAGAATCAACACAACATAACCTCATTAAATAATCAATAGTCATTCATAATCAAATATGTTACAAATAATGAAAAAACACGTTATCTCAGTGTACTTGGAGTAGTAGTGAGCTATAATAAGAATCAACACAACAAGAAAGTGAGTCACCTAGAATCAACACAATAAGGTTATCATAATGTAAGCATGTTATCATAATAAAATGTTCTAAATAACAAACACTAAATTGATAAATATGACAGATCTATCTAGAGCAAAAGGTACTTACTATGATGGTAAATCAGAAGTAAAACCTCCCCGACTAATCTGTTGCAGCACCAAATCAATCTTGGCATTGAACTCCACACTATTAGACTCCAAGTTGTGCACTCTTGCATTCAGTTCCTCATTGATTCTCCGTTGCTCTTCAAGCTCCCTTCTAGTTTCCTCATTTTCTATCTCAAGAGCAGCACGAGTGCGTCGACCGGATGCTGTTATACTAGGTTTAGGACCATGTCCTAAACCACTTATGTAGCCAGACTTACGCCCAAACACCTCAATGGGAAACTGCTCATCAGATAGTGGGCCAGATCCATCTTCTATAGCTTCATTCTCCCGCTCTTTAAGTTTTTTCTACAATTGTTCATGAAATTAAATATAGTCATTTTATATATACATGGTAACAGAGCAACTGAAGACATTGATTTTCCTATGTACTTATTCTAGAGAGAACATAATAATTGGTAGAATAGCAGGAAAAAAAGTATTGCATGGTATAATTACTGGTAGACATTGATGAGCACATAATAACTGGTAGAATAGCAGAAAAAAAAAAGTATTGCATGGTATAATTACTGGTAGACATTGATTAATGGCTATCTTATATTAGTATTGCATGGTATAATTACAATATAGTCACAAATAACCCTTTCAGAGTTGATATTTTATAAACTTATCTCTCTATATAGCAGGTCTACAATAGAAGAAAAGTATATAAAAGAGAACCAAGAAGCACTAAATCCAGAGCAGCAAACATGGATATTTTATAAACTTATCTCTCTATATAGCAGGTCTACGCATTTTTGTAATATCCCTCATACACTTCAGAGCAGCAAACACTACAAATAATTAACACAAACAAACCAAGATTTCCATATCCCACAAGATTTACTAACAAGTGATAATGATCCATAGAAGCAACACTATCTACTAAGAGAGCTAATTGACATGTTTAAGTGTGAAACAATAGTAAGGAGTGAACCCAAAAGCTGAATTCTCAAACCATTTCCTAACAAGGAAGCAAATCAATCATACAAATCATACAAACCATTTCCCAAAAGCTGAATTTTCTAACTTTAAAGTATTAATAGGTTTAATATTCTCTTCAAACATGGGTTTTTAGATGCCATGCCATCCTTGTTTCTAGGTACCAAACAACCTACAGAAGCATATCAATCATAAGTTTCATTATTCACGCTTAGCAAACATTAATTAAGAATACCCAGTTTATTTGAGTTAGTATAAGTTGCATTTCTAGTGCTACCCTTAGTAAGTTTATCACTGGATCAAACATGACATAGTTGATGGTCTCAGGCCCAAGTTGGACCGTGTCAAGGTTGCCAGTACAGTACTTAGATCAGGGCTAGTTGCCACACCTATGTAACATGTCTTCTAGCTAAAGGTTCAGAAGTCAAAGCAGCTTACTGCTTGCCTTAATGACATGCTCAATTGTGCATACAACGTCTGTGTATTGATTTACATATGTATGTCTTTTATGTGTGTATTCAGCCCAAGATGGATTATTAGGTCAATGCCTATACAGTTAAAGCTCCTACCAAACCTTAGCCTTGCAGCAACAATGCTGCAAATATTCAAATCATACAATTTTGTCTCATAATTTCACTCCAATATTTCCAAACTTAAGAACAGGCGAGTAGTTCTCAATGCAAGTAACCAATAGGTAGCCTTCTCTATATTGCCAAATACCAAATACACAGCCAGGGTAGCAAGGACATAATCTAGTAGCCACTTGTAACTCAAAAACCCCTTGGATGATCTAGTCCTAATCATTTACATTGTTCATTCTTAGTGCTAAAGATTCACAACACATGAGCCTTAGGCAAGTAATCATTAATAGGAAAATACTTATATTTAACATTAGAAAATTCTTACATGTCTAATTTCAGCTTCATTATGGACCCATGCTTGCCTTTTCTGACTAAAGTGTGTCTTGTGATACAAATCAACAAGTCCAAGCTCCTTTCCATCCTTGTCTTGCTATCAAAACCTTTATAGTTAGTATCCTATGGAGTACATACATCACCAAATAAAAGAAATAAAAAAAAGTGCCATGTAGACCCTATGATTTAAAGGTCAATTGTTTACCTCATCGTATTGCACCTTTCTAAATGCCTTTGAGCCAGCTGTATGGAGGACTTTAAGCTCAAACCGATTTTCCTTGTTTTTCTGACATTTCTCCTGCATGAAGTGTAAAAATATATTCAAAAGAAATCAAGTCCATGTGCCCAAATGCTTAGTAACAGTAGCAGCTACATGCATAGCAGCAGCCTCCGCCATAGCAGTAGCTGTAGCATTATCAGCAGCCCAAGTGAAGTTGCATCCAACTCCTATGCATCCCGAAATCCGTATTACAAAGTACACAAAGACATTATCCTTAAATTCCAATATCTTGTTACTTTCTATATGTGGTCTTGAAGGAGGAACACAACTAAATTCTTGAAGAAGTTTCACTAATATGTATATCTACTTTGGACTATGTAATTCATATCTATCTTTCTACAAACATAAATTCAGGGATGTATTGCTAAGGCACACCAAATAACATTTGTTAAGGTACTTAAGAAAAAAAAATATCAAATGGGCCGAATTAGTCAGTCCAATGAGCTGGATAACGAGTTATCAAAAAAAATAAAATAAAAAAGGTGCTTAAGAAATCAAAGGTGCAAACAAAATATTCAAATCTAGGTTCAAACAGCAACAACAATACAAAAACAACACTAGAGATTAAACTCTTCAACCAGGAAGAAAACAACCCATCCATTATCTATTCAAGCACAACAGTTTCCATGCTGCAAGGAAATTATATTACAAGCAACGGGTAATTTAAAGGTCCATATATCAAGGTCATAGACCCCCTCATAGAGCATCTTATACTTTGCTACCTGTTCATGTTGTTATGTGCTTTTTTGAGAGGATTTAATTCGTCAAGTTTCAGCTCTAATAGTGCATGTCTGTGGTTAGAATCATCTGAACCAAAATAAATATTAGTGAAATAAATCTAGGGTCTCTTAGAATTAGGAAAAATCACTATTTCCATTTGCTGTCATCCTGTTTAGAGGTGATTTTTACTCCTTTTGTGGGTTTTTCTTATTTCTCAAACCCTGCATACGATTATTCTGAGCAAGTTTCTTTTTTCTTTCCCCCTTTACTCTATTAATCTCTTCTGTCCCTGAGTTTTCTTCAAACTTTTTCTACTAATTTGTGCTCTCATGTGATTAAGGCTTGTTTCCCTCTTTCATGCATTAGATGCACGTGTTATGATTTATGGTGTGTTAATATCTATGGTCCAAAGTTCTTTAGTGCCTAATATACCTTTGGTAGAGCCGTTAAACTACAGAAACATCAAGCAAATGCATGAATGTTTATACTAAACTTTTGCTTATTATTTGTGGCCCAGTATGCATTGTCCAATTACAAATGACTGTTCACTTTTTTGCTAAATTCAAGAAAGCATTAATCCCAATTCATTCTATCTAGACTTTTGAAAATAATTTAATTCTTAGGAGAGATGAATTAGTGCAATTGAGTATAGTAGTTTTCTTTTTTCTACTTAATTCTCCTTTGTTGTAGTATGATCAAAAAATTCTTCTAAAAAAAAAAAAAAAACTTCTGGACACCTTTAGAATTCATTAAAGTTGGTGACAATTGTCGAACTTGTTCTGCTTTGTTTATTTTCTGCCATTGTTTTCATTATTCAGCTTCTGTATGTAACGTCATAGCATCTTTCTCCACAGTTCATTAATAGTCACATATTATAGCAAGAATCTTCACCACCAAAATCAAAAGCACAAATCTAGTATACATATGCATGTATAACAATATATATATGAAATCAAGTACCTATATAGCTCTGTTCACTCTGGTTTCTTGATCAATCAGCATACATGGAATACAGAGGAGTATATATATAGATATGTATATGATGTGTACATGTATATATATAGATATGTACATGTATATATGCTGTGTCTGTGCAGAGAGAAAGAGATTGAAAACATACCAAATCGCTATTTACCTTCAGATTGAAGCCAAAGAACTCAGATCGATTCAGAAATGAGGTGAAGATTGATTTTGATATGAGGCGGCACAAAGATCGATTCGGATTGAAGTTGAAGATCGATTGAGTCCTAGCTGAGATCGATCGAAGCTGAAGATTGATTGAGTCCTAACTGTTTTGAGCACAAAGATCGATCGAAGCTGAAGATCGATTGAGTCCTAGACAGAGGAAATAGTTGAGATTGATTGAGCCCTAGCTGAGACCGATTGTAGTGAAGGAAGGAATCCAGCTTAAGAATGCACGTATTTGACAACTTAAGGAGGGATCGATCGAGTGAAGCACGTATTTGACGATCTTTAGCAACCAAATTAATTCGTCTCTAGCTTTTGCCTACCTCACACACGGGGTCAAGTGCTCAATTCAACATAAACTTTAACTTTTTTGGTCCCTAAAAGTCTTCAAATAATTTTTTTGGGGCTATCATAAAAGAATATACGGTGTTTGTATAATTTTCTCTTAAAATTTATTTTGGTCTCTCAATGATGGTTTTTAGAGACTAAGTTCAATTGGTCTCTAAATATTAGTCCCTAAATCACTAATTTCTTGTAGTGCAAATAAGTATATAATTTTTTTTTTCAATATTTTTGTTATTTTGTATTTATATTTTTTCAATGGTCAATACTTTTTGCTCTTGTTCTTTCCGCCCTCCCCCTCCCCCTCCCCCTCCCCCTCCCCCTCTCCCTCCCCCTTATCTATTAGGCTGCTTTATTTAATTTTTTTTCCACTTTTTTTTTTCCTTACACTGTTTTAATGTAAGTATTTCTTCCCTCCGCTTCCCCCTTATCTATTAGGTTGCTTTATTTAATTTTTTTCCACATTTTTTTTCCTACATTGTTTTAATGTAAGTATTTCTTTACCAAATTTTTAATTTTAGGAACTTTAATGTTAGTATTTCTTTGGGGGAATTACATGTAAGCCCTAATATGTGGACTTATTGTTCAATAGGTCCTGTGACAATTAATAGTCATTTTCATCAAATACTATTAAAAAGCATCACAAATTATTAATTTTCAGCGATAGTTAAAAAAAGCGTCCCAAAAAAGTCACTAATTTTCAACTTTCAGCGACAATTTGAAAGATTCGTCACCAAAAAAAAAAAAAAAAAAAACTCACTAATTGTAAGTTTTAGTGACGATTTATAAAAATTGTGACAAAAAAAGTTACTAATTGTCAAATTTTAGCAACATATGCAAAAAATCGTCACAAAAAATTATTTTTAGCAACGATTTTACTAGAACTTATTTTCAATAGGACTTGATGGAAATTAAGTCAAACTATTAGAACCTATTGATAGTTTACCATATTTCTTTATTTAATAGGAATCCCTCTATTTATTTATTAATTTTCTTTAGGTCTTATTTTCAGGCATATTACATTATTAAAATTATAAAAAATAATTTTTTTTTTACAAATGTACGCCCCTTATCCATATCTTACTTTTTCATATTTTGACATATTGTCGTATCCATATCACCATATCCCTGATTCCTAGATGTTTGATCATTTAGCCCACAGTCATCCAATCTGTTTAGACAAGTGGTTTGTGAAACGATCTTTTGTTGGGATTTATGGTTTTTATAGGCTTATTTTGGACTAACTTTGAGCCCAAATTTGAGTGGGGTCCACACGTCTTTTGAGGTGGGTCCAAAGAGGTGACATGTTCATTGCCGCATGACAAGTCACATGGTGCAAATGGTTCGTCAAAACCATTTATGAGTGAATGAGAAGTTGATGTCATTTTCGGGTTCGTGGAATGGACAAATAAAAAATAGAATGTGGGTTTTCTTATAAGGCTTGTCCCACATTGAAAACTTAAGAGAATTTATGTGTGTATATAAGTTCTAGATGGCAACACTAGGATTGGGCCACAAGGGGCACCCCAAGTTTGTAGAAGGGAGGAATTATGGACAAAGTGAACCTTGGCTCAAACCACCACACACTAGCGCGTGCCTCGCCGCCGTCCAGGCGCGGTTGTGGATCGGGTCGGTTCTAACATTAATTTTTCGGACAAAATTTTTTTGAATTTTTTCAAATTTTTGCAGGAAATTATTTGAATTTCAAAATAAAATTATTTCAAATTTGAATTCAAATTTTTTGTCCAAAAATTGTACCTCTTCCAAGTCCGAATTCCACAACAAATAAATTGTGTAGACAGTTATAAAAACTGCCAGTAGTTGGACAGATTCAAAACTACTACAGTTATCTGTTGAAAACTGTTTGTACCTGTTCCAGTTTGAAAATAGATCTATTCATCCCTTTTGTACCTGTTCGGACAGATCTAAAGATCACATATTTTGCCTATAAATACCACATCATTTCCAACAGATTTCGATTCCGAAAATCATCTTCTTGCCTTCCGGTTACTTTTTTGCATCAATTTATTCTTCATATTATTTTAGGGAAAATTTGGAGAGTATAAAACATAAGTTTTGTTCGCCGTACAAATTGTTTGGAGTGCTACTACAATTTGTGAAGATCATTGTATCTTGGGAGATAGACGCCATTTTTCCATAAGCACCGTAGTGGGGCAAATTTGTCTTAAGGACCGAGTGTCACATACTCAACTTGATCTTTTAAATGTTTATTTGGTTTGGTAAAATAAATTCTATAAGTAATTTATTTTTATTTGTTTGATTTGTTTCAGCTTATTTACTTTACAGAGAAGATTGTTCCAACAATCTTAGGACATATTTGAATTATTCTGTTTAAACAGAATTTTTTCGTTTGTTTCATTTTCTTCGTTTCTTCTTCTTACAGAAATTAATTTTTTGTGGTTTTACAAAATAATATTCTGGTTGGAAAAACAAATAATAATAATATACTGTTTGAAAATTAATAGTAATATACTATTTATTTTCTATGACAACTTGTGTGATATACTAGTAGTCATTAATAATTCTGAATATTTATTTGTAAAGTTGGTCAAAAATTAATTTTGGTTTTCAGAAATTATTTCTGAATTTTCATTAATTAAAATTCTGTTTCAATATTTATTTTTTGAAGTGCTATAGAAATTTAATTTTCTGTGTAGAATTAATTTGTTTAAATAAAATTTTATTTTAATTTCAAATTAGTTGGAAATAAACGTTACAATTCTTGTTTCTTTTATTTTTACAAAATTTAATTCTGTGATTTTGTTTTAATTTTCTGTGTAGTATAAAAATTCTAATTCTAATTTTGTTTTATAATTTAGAATTCATGGCTACAGAAATTGGTCAAACTAATGTTCGAACCAGTACTGGTATGGTGGCTGCAATTGCGCCAACTCCTCCTCATGTTGTGACTATGCCAGTGAATCACAGTGAAAAGCTAGAAAAATTCTTATGAATTGATTTACACAAAGGCAAAGGAAGATCAAGCAAGAAGGCTGCTCAAGCCAATATAACCGAAGCGGATAAAATTTTCAATGGTGTTGATGACATAAATCTTTCTACAGTTGTTTCCGAGGCAAACCTTGTCGGAAATCCTAAAAAATGGTGGGTGGACACTGGTGGTACTCACCGTATTTGTGCCGACAAAAAGATGTTCACATCTTATTCTGTAGTGGACAATAGTGAACAACTTTTTATAGGTAACTCTTCGACTTCTAGAGTTGAAGGATAAGGAAAGATTATTCTGAAGATGACATCTGGAAAGGAACTCACTCTCAATAATGTGCTGCATGTACCGGACATTCGCAAGAATCTAGTCTCCGGATGTCTGTTGAGTAAAAATAGGTTTAGGCTAGTTTTTGAAAGTGACAAATTTGTACTTACCAAAAACGGGATGTATGTAGGATAATGTTACATGTCTGGTGGCATTTTCAAAGTAAATGTAATAACTGTTGTACCCTCTGTTATTAATAAAAATACGTCTTCTTCTTACTTGCTCGAGTCTTCAAATTTATGGCATCGTAGACTTGGATATGTTAATTATGGATCTTTGTGTAGATTAATTAATATGGAATGTTTACCTAAATTTGACATTGATTTAAATCATAAATGTGAAATTTGTGTTGAGGCAAAATTATCCAAGACTCTTTTTCATACAATTGAAAGAAGTACGGAACTACTTGAATTAATTCATAATGCATTTGTGATTTTAAATCAATCCAAACTAGAGGTGAGAAAAAATATTTTATCACTTTTATAGATGACTATACTAGATATAGTTATGTTTAATAATTCGAACCAAGGATGAAACTTTGGAAACTTTCATTCAATATAAGAATGAAGTTGAAAATCAACATGGTAAGAAAATTAAAAAAACTTAGAAGTGATAGAGGTGGTGAATATGAATCACATTTTTGGTGAGTTTTGTAAAGAACATGGAATAATTCATCAAACCACCGCTTCTTACTCACCTTAGCAAAATGGAATCGCTGAAAGGAAAAATAGGACTTTAAAAGAAATGATGAATGCCATGTTAATAAGTTTTGGATCACCTCAGAACTTGTGGGGCGAAACAATACTTTCGGCTAATTATATTCTAAACAAAGTACGCCGGAAAAAAATGAATCAAACACCTTATGAAATATGGCATGGAAGAGTACCATCCTACAAATACTTAAAGTGTGAGGGTGTTTGGCTAAAGTGGCTATTCCTAGTTCTAAAAAAACTAAGAAAGCTTCTAAAACTGTTGATTGCTTTTCATTGGTTATGCCATGAACAGTAGTGCATATCGATTTTTGATTCGTAAGTCAGAACATTCCGAAATGCATGTAAATACTATTATTGAATCTCGGAATGCGTCTTTTTTTGAACATGTGTTTCTAAATAAAACTGGACAAGAGACTAGTACTAACAAAAGATCTCATGATGCTATTACTAGTCAGGATCGAGAACATGATTAAGAACAAGAGCAAGAGATAGATCAAAATGAAGAAGATGAACCTAGGTGTAGTAAACGTGCTAGAACCTTTTTGATCCAGATTTTCTAACATTTTTGTTAAAAAATGAGCCTTTAACTTTTAAAGAAGCTACATCCAGTCTTGAGGCTCCTTTACGGAAAGAAGCTATAAACAGCAAAATTGAATCCATCCTGCAAAATCACACTTGGGAATTGGTGAATTTGCCACCAGGTTGTAAACCTCTTGGATACAAGTAGATTTTCAAAAGAAAAATGAAATTGGATGGATCAATTGACAAATACAAGACAAAACCTATGGTCCAAGGATATATACAAAAAGAAGGTCTTGATTACTTTGACACATACTCACCAGTTATCAGAATAACATTCATTAGAATGCTAATTGCCATTACATTTTTGTATAATCTAGAAATTCATCAAATGGTTGTGAAAACAGCTTTCTTAAATGATGAGTTAGATGAAGAAATTTACATGGAATAACTTGAAGGATTTTCTATTCCAGGAAAAGAAAAGAAAGTGTGTAAATTGGTTAAATCATTATATGGTTTAAAATAAGCGCCAAAGCAATGGCATGAGAAATTTGACAAATGAATGATGTTAATTGGATTCAAAATTAATGAATGTGACAAATGTGTTTATATTAAAAACACAAGCGAGGGTTATGTTATAGTATGTCTTTATGTGGTTTATATGCTCATCATAGGTAGTGATAATGATATGATTAAAACTACCAAGAAAATGTTGAATAAATATTTTGACATGGACATGGGAATTGCTGATTTAATTTTTGGTATGAAAATTACCAAAACATCAAAAGGTTATGCTTTGTCACAATCACATTACATTGAGAAAATACTTGACAAATTCAGTAAAGATGATGATCATCTTGCTAAAACACCTGTGGATGTTAATTTGTTTCTTTCTAAGAATGTATAGGAAAGTATTTCTCAATTAGAGTATGTCCAAATTATTGGAAGCTTAATGTACTTAATGAACTACACTTGCCTGGATATAGCTTATGCAGTAAGTAAATTAAGTAGGTATACGAGTAATCCAAGAGTAGAACATTGGAAAGCAATTATAAGGGTTCTAAGATATATCCGATTTACTCGTAACATTGGGCTTAATTATACTAGATATCCAGCAGTACTTGAAGGATACTGTGATGCAAACTGGATATCGGATAATACAGGCTCAAAATCCACCAGTAGGTATGCCTTTACTCTTGGTGGTGCGGCTGTATCTTGGAAATCTTCCAAACAAACTTGCATTGCTAGGTCTACTATGGAATCAGAATTTATAGCTTTAGATAAAGCTGGGGAAGAAGCAGAATGGCTTCACTACTGCCTAGAAAATATTCCAATGTGGCCAAAACCGATGCTTGCTATATGCATACATTGTGATAGTCAATCAGCAATAGGTAGAGCACAGAGTCATATGTATAACGGTAAGTCGCGACACATTCATCGTCGACATAACACCGTAAGACAACTACTCTCTAATAGAATTATTACCATTGAATATGTGAAGTCTAAAGACAACATAGCAGATCCACAAACCAAAGGGTTAGCAAGAGAGCTAGTTGAGAGCTAGTTGAGAATTCATCGAGGGGAATGAGACTTAAGCCTATTAAATAAGAGTTACCACAACGGCAACCCAACCTAGCTGACTGGAGATCCCAAGATCTAGGTTCAAAGGGACAACCGAGTTGTGTATGACCTATAAGGATCAAAACTCCTACCCATTTCTATGATGAAATAGTGATATCTGCAGCGTTTTAGGTTAAGTAATACTTTTAATGATTCTTATATCTAGGTATACCTAGTGGAGTATGGCAGGATACTCTTCATAAGAATCACCTATATGAGTGTGAACTGGGCCGGTTCTATGAGATTTGTGAAGGGCTACAATTCTCTAGAGTACTCATGAAAGACCAAGTGATTCAGGGCCAAAATGAACACAATAGTGAGAACTAAACTGCGTTTGGTAATATTTTGTGTGAGTTCTATTGTCTTGGTTTACACAAATGGTTGAACTGTTCAAGACATCATATTCACTGGTTAGCTAGTAAATCTGATAGTGTCTCACAAGGGAATATTCAAAGCCAAAAGCTACCTATTCTTTGCAGAATATTCCAAATTTCTGTACTCTCGGTAATTAGATTATGTTGTTGCATTTTCTCTCCGTCAAATTCCATTCATGTGGAGGATTGTTGGGATTTATGATTTTTATAGGCTTATTTTGGGCCAACTTTGAGCCCAAATTTGAGTGGGGTCTACACGTCTTTTGAGGTGGGTCCAAAGATGTGACGCGTTCATTGTTGTATGGTAAGTCACATGGTGAAAACGGTTCGTCAAAACCATTTATGAGTGAATGAGAAGTTGATGTCATTTTTGGATTTGTGGAATGGACAAATAAAGAATAAAATGTGGGTTTCCTTGTAAGGCTTGTCCCACATTAGAAACTTAAGAGAACTTATGTGCGTATATAAGTTCTAGATGGCAACACTAGGGTTGGGCCCCAAGGGGTACCCCAAGTTTGTAGAAGGGAGAAGTTATGGACAAAGTGAACCTTGGCTCAAACCACCACACACGTGCGTGCACGCCGTCGCCGCCAGCCAGGCCGAGTCGTGCCAGATGTGGGTGTGGGTTATGGATCGGGTCGATTCTAAAATTAATTTTTTGGACAAAATTTATTTGAATTCAAATTTTTTGTCCAAAAATTGTGCCTCTTCCAAGTCTGAATTCCACAACAGATAAACTGTCTAAACAGTTATAAAACTGCCAACAGTTGGACAGATTCAAAACTGTTATGGTTATCTATTCAAAAATGTTTACACATGTTCTAGTTTGAAAATAGATCTGTTCATCCCTTTTGTACCTGTTCGGACAGATCTAAAGTTCACCTATTTGCCTATAAATACCACATCATTTGCAGCAGATTTTGATTTCGAAAATCATTTTCTTGCCTTCCTTTTGCTCTCTTGCATCAATTTATTATTCATATTATTTTAGGGAAAATTTGGAGAGTACAGAACACAAGTTTTGTTCCTGTATAAATTGTTTGGAGTGTTACTACAATTTGTGAAGATCATTATATCCTGGGCGAATCTGTCTTAAGGACAGAGTGTCATACACTTGAATTGATGTTTTAAATATTTATTTGGTTCAGTAAAATAAATTCTGTAAGTAATTTATTTTTATTTGTTTGATTTGTTTCAATTTATTTACTTTACATAGAAGATTTTTCAACATCTTGGATTTGAACACAGTTGGGTTTATATTTTGGTCTGAACATATTTTTTTAATAACAAAATGTGAATGTCAAATATGAATGTTAACAAAATGTGATTGACAAATATGATCAAAGATCATATCACAAATTATGAAGTTTAAAGATCTGTCAAGAAAAAAATTAATGATAAAAATTAATATCATTCATAAACATTAAACAATAGCGTTCACTATTAAACAAATTGTTTCACTCAAATTACCCGCGATGCATTTTTTGTAATTGAGCCTGGTTGACATCCGATCGATGTTGTCGGAAATGTGGCCGACGAAGAAGTTTTGGGAAAGGTCTAAATGTTCCTACTTGGAACAATTGTAGAGAGAAGTAGATAACGGTCTAGGAATAATATTGTATTGAAGGTTGATGGCAGCGAGGTTTTTCAGATCACAAATGAACGGTGGGATTGCTCTCGTGATGGTTTTCAATAGGATTATTTGTTCTAAATTAGTAGCTTGTGGGCGGAGCTATTCATTGTTTAGTTCCACTAGACTTTCAAATTTTGTTCAAATATATATGGAATTTTGTCCAACAGTTTTGAGTTTTAGCAAAATGACCCCAGTGAATCAAGAAACAAAATATTAAATTTTGGAATATAACAAATTGACTCAATGAAGTTAAAAATATATATACAAATTTTTAATATTTTAGAAGGAAAATGTCATACAATTTTTTAACCTTTTTTTACTAACAAATGCCTCATGGAATTACACTGCTAGAAATTAAATCATAACTCACTTCAATGATATAATAGGTGTCATATCAATGAGTAAAATTTTGATACTTTGTATAACATTATTCCTTTATGAAACAAGCTCACTGTTTGCCCTTTATATATATATATATATTTATTATTATTATTTTGTTATTATCAACAGGAAAGAACCTTTATTGATGAAATAACCATTCTAAGGCCTCATTTGAGAACATGCTATTTTAGTAACTTTTTGGCTTTTTGACTAAAATATGAGGTAAAAAAACTATTATGTTTGGAATGACTTTTTTATTTTTTTACAAAAAGATGCGCAAAAAAGTAGAGAGAAAAGAAAATCTTTGATTTTTTGGTATAAGTTATAGACTTTTTGGTTTTTTTAATAACTTTTTTGACTTTTAAACTAAAACTCTCGCATGCTAAACGAGGCGCAAGTACATAGTTATTACATCAATAGAAGAGAAACCAACAATTCCAACTAAGTTAGCACCAAGAAGGAAGCACAATCATATGATAACATCCACCATAGTTGGTAAGAAACCAACCCAAGTAGAAAACACAAAACGAACCAAAACCAGCCAACAAGTCAAGCAACGTTTGTTTGGCAAAATCTGATTTGGCTAAGACACTCCACCAGTTCGTGTACTGAATAAGGCACTTCTGGCAGATTAGACTTTACCCAAATTGCC